>CM061526.1:61682039-62882039 GCA_030068015.2 Neoceratitis asiatica
AAGTTAGTGTTAGAATTTAATAAAGAAGAAATAAATCTGGTATGTCCCGATCCTTAATGGAGAAGGTATCATTTTTAAGCTTCAAAGTGGAATTTGAAATGGCATCAAGGTTGGACGGTTTGATGTAAACCTTGTGCTGGCGCTGGAATAATTTCATGAAAGGATGAAGGTGTTGTTTTTGTTGTTGTAACCGCAGAAAAATTCCCCAAATTGAGCTTCGGGAAATATTTTGCGGGAGAGTCAGTCCTTGGCCGGATCAAAATCTGGGTCGTTCCGGTATAAAGAACCGACTGTCGCGGGACCTATTGGATTTTAGTCGCCTCTTACGACAGGGATGAATTACCGCGGGTAAATTCTTGAGCCTTTAAACCGACCACTGTACTAAATTTTCTTGGTCGATGTTAGTACTAACAGATGCTTATGGAATATATTATATTCTTAAGTCACTGGCGAACACAGACCTATTTATTTTCTATTAACTTAAAATATATTAAAATATATACAGAGTCGGTAGTGAAATCTATTTAAAGGAAGTTTGGAGTAGCAGCATCTTACGCCTGTTATTCTGCATAACTGTAGTGTTTCTCAAGTGGAACTGTTAATTTTCTAAGGCAAAAGGTGCTCGCGTTGAATTGTGTCTATATTTTCTTGCATAGCCAGGCAGTACTAAGCTAAGTTCTAGAATCTCTTACAATAAAATCATAAGCGGTAGAGAATAGCCGCAAATCACTAAAAGTGTTGGCTTAGCGGTCCTTTCTGAACTTAGTATGGGTACCAGGGCACAGTAATATAACAGGCAAACATCGAGATGGTGAACGAACTTGCAAGGAAGGTCACTTCCCTGCTATTTCACAATCATGACAAAGTCTGGGCATGCCGATCTTCACTTGTAAGCTAACAACGAAAGAGTTATCCGTCGCAGATGCTAACTGAAAATGGAAAATATCCTATTGCTGTCATGCCCATGACTAGGGTAATGTGGTCGGCATTGAATAAAGGAAGGTCTAGCTTGTTAGGCTAAAGATTCGCTCGAAACAAAAATAGCTAGAAACAATTTTGGGGTTTCTTCTTCTCGATAATAACAATACTCAAGTGTAACGGAAACGATATTAAAAATAAAGAACAAAAATAGTTTTGATATAAAATTTCGAGTAAAAAAGCAATCAACTGTCATAAGTTTTCCATGTTGCCTCTAGCACGTATCGTCAAATCAGATTATCATCTGTATACGCTCAAGACATTTCACTTACTAACAAAGTGTAACTATTTTGGGAAGCTTATCAGGCAACTACGCTATGAACGTCAATATAATTTGAGCTGTATTAACTGTTTTTCAGCGGATATTTTCAATCAATTTGTATTAGTGATAGAAATATGGTCGAGTGTATGTAGTAACTTTTTAATGAAAAGATAAAAGGTTACAAACACAAAACATATATAACCGATTTCTATTTCGTTATAAGCAGACTTAATAGTCTTTTAATTAGTGATTTTAACACGTTTATTAGTATTTTTCCAAAACTCAATTTTTATAACTTTCATATACAGTGGCGGACAAAACTCTACATACACCGCCTGTATTCGTTGTGTAGGAAGTACTATCGCTTTGCTGGAAATTTTAGGTATACAGTTTTATTTTAAATCCTTTTATAATCACATGTATTAAAGCAAATCCATTTTCTAACATAAAATAAAACAATTATGGTGAAAAAACGCAAAATCGTCCTTGACAAAAGTCCATAAACACCACAGGTTTACTAGCAGGTACGTCGATATGGTGTGTTGTTACGGCGGTTAAGTACCTTTTTTTTTACAATTTTTTTTTAATTATGTTTTCTAATTTGCTAGCATTGAATTTAGTTGTGATTTAAACACATCAGCATCAACAATGGCGCCGTGAAAAGAAATATCCATTGAGGTACGAGTCTTGGTTATTCAGCACAGAAAAGAGAAGAAATCGTATGTTGAAATTTCAAAAATTTTAATCTTAAGTCCAGACCTTTGTAAAAAAAACTTTGAAAAAAAAATGGATTCACCGAAAAAAAGCCGCGTGTTGGCCGCCCGAAGAAGCTAACTAGCTTTATTCTGAAGGAAGTGAATGCTGATCCTAAAGTTATTACTCCAAAATTAGCTGAAAACATTGCAAACTCATCAAGAAAATGTGTCCATTTGAGAACAATTCGAAAATCTCTGAACAATAATGGCTTCCACAGTACACTGCCACGAAAAAAGCTTTTTATTTCTAAAAAAAAATCGTAAACTTCGCTTGGAGTTCGCTAGAGCACATGGATTTTTGGCAAAAAGTCTTGTTTACAGACGAAACGAAGTTCAATATATTCGACAGCGATGGAAGAGCAAAAATTTGGAGAAAAGAAAACTCTGCACTTAATGCCAAAAATATAGTACCAACAGTGAAGCATCGTGGCGGCAACGTAATGGTTTGGGGAGCCGTTCCGTCATCTGGAGTTGGAAAGCTTGCTTTTATTGAGGGTAATATGGATCGGTTGCATAATAAGTCATTGTTGGAAGCCAATCTGAAACCATCGGTGGACAGTTAGTAGCTTGGCGCAGGCTGGATCTTTCAACAGGATAACGATCCAAAGCACACGGTCCATATTGTTAAGGATTTTTTGCGTGATCATGCTCCAAGGCAACTACACACACCACCTGAAAGTCCAGATTTGAATGTTATTGAATGTGTCTGGAAGATTTTTGAGCGAAATATTAGAAAAAATCAGATTTCCAGCTCAGCATTACTCAAAGAACGTCTTATTGAAGCTTGGGATAGTATCACTCCCTCAGAATTGAAAAATTTAGTAGCTTCGATGCCACGACGATTTCAAGCTGTTATTGATGCGAACGGTGGACCAACTAGTAAATACTAAAAAGTTCAAGTTACCTGACATTAACCAAAGTTTGTGCGCTAAGATCAGCTATTTTTATACTGTATGTAGACTTTTGTCAATGTTGGATTTAGGCCTTTTTTGTCATAGCTTTGCTCTTTTATGTTAAAAAATTATTTTTGTTGATTTTTTATGATGAGGGAAAATAGTTGAAATAAACTGTATCGTTAAATTTTCCAATAAACCTGTTGGACTTTCAATTCAACGTAAACAGGGGGTGTTTGTAAAATTTTGCCCGCAACATTACATGAAATGGAATTTTTCAATTTGCAAAAGCAGCACAGAACTCTAATCAAGACTGGAGAGATAAATTTTATTTCTAACAAAAAACAACAACAACAAAAATTCGTACAAATCGTAAACAGAAAAGCAAATTCGGTACTTTCATGAAAAAATTCGTAATCTGGACACTTGAAAGCGTAAAAATTTGCAAAATTTCCAAAACAACAACAACAAAATTGGTTTCTTTAGAGTTATGTAATGCTTAATGCATCCACGTATGTATAAGTATATACACACGAGTATTTTTTTATTGATATAATAAAGTTCTAGCATCTAGTATATAGTAGTATCTTGATCACATATCGGACGTGTTTAATGATAAAGAAATAAAAATTTAAAACAAAATTATAATTTTATGATTGCGCTTTAGTGCTGATAACATTGGTATACAAAATACAAAAAAAAAGGTTTTATCCGCAGTGCCGTTTGGTATATATAATAACTAAATTAATGATGCATTAGTTCTTGTTGACACTTAGTAATGAATGAATATTGCAGCAATAGCTTGAATTGCAGTCTTTATAATGCTGATTACTGTTGAGTTTGATTAAATCTCTTTTAATTAAAAGAAAGTAATATATAACGATAGATGTGTATGATGGATAATCAGTTATAGGGATAGAAAAAAATCTGCGAAATAAAGGACTTAAAAAGTCAAAAACACGCCAAAAACACGATTTTTCGTTCAAAATTGGCTTTATTCTTTGACGTCAGCTCCATCAAGAGCCACAGACTAGATCATTCCAGTTCCAGTGATATGTTACAGATCAATACAGCTTTTGAAGAACGATTCACCCTTTAAATGGAGAGGGGCCTCAGCTTCAGCGATCAACTCTTGGATTGGAACAAAATCTTTTTGACAAGAAGCAATTTTTTACAGCTTCGGCTACAGCTAGTGGTCGTAGATTTGGATTCAATTCGGAGTAAAATTTATGTAATTTTTATATTATTTTGATTGACTTATGGCACGGTGTGTTGTTGATTGAGTTTTCCTTCTCAATATAGTCGTTGAGTATTGCATCTCGCACATAGCAAAATATCGATGTCATAAGCTTACCAACCGATTGTTGTGCTTTCGAACGCCTTGAACGAGGCTTACCAGTTATTGTCCCCTCAAATGACGATGATTTTGATTCTGGAATGAACTGATGTATCCTCACTTCATTCATTGTCAAATAGCGACTTCAAAATTGCCGTTTCGTACATTTAAAAGTGGCCAAACACCTCTCAGAATCATAAAGACGTTCTTGTTTTTGTTAAACTGTGAGTAAATGGGGGACACATACTGTGAATAGTGCTCTCTCGTAGTCAAAGGCTCGTATTACAAGAAGACACCATGATCTTTTGATATTTTTAGATGTCAGCTAACTCTGGCAATTTCATTTTTCAATCATTCAAAACTATTTTGTTGTTCTTTCTTTGTTTTCTGCTGTGACCATCTCATTTGGATATCTGTCGTTTGAGTTCTGTCTCATCGATATACCAACGACCTGGTTTGAAATCAGCAAACCAACTTTTTACTGTTGTTTCTGTTGGAGTCATATATTTATATCATTTCTCAAGTCCTTGCTGCACTTTAATCGGATTTTTGCGCACCAAGAAGAATTTTAAAATTAAAACACAATTTTTTTTTTTTTGGTTTTTTTTTTTAAATATCTACAGTAGCGTCAGCCTCAGCACAACAGCTCACTCATTTTAGGAGTGAAATATCATGAAATTTTAGTTTTTGCAAAGTATTTTTTGGATGATAGTGAGTCATAGTGTCACTGAAATGTAGAAAGTTTCTTTCATGAAATTAAATAAAACAGCAAGAGCCTAACTAGCCATTTTCCATACCTTCTAGCCGTACCAACGGACTGGTAGAGGGATATGTTGTCAATAGTTACCGACGTTGCTTGCAACATCGAAATGTTGCCAACTGTCAGTGTGAATGTATATTTTTAAAGTAATTTACAATTTTCGTAAAAAAATTTCAGAATTTATATTTTCGTATAAGTATACTTGTATAAACGCTAATTAAATATATGTGATCTTTATGGTAATAAATAATTAATTACGATTTTAGTTTTTTTTTAATTTTGCATTTTATTAGTTAATCTAAATTTTATTTATAACAGTCGATGCTGGCAACCTTGTACAACAGCGAGCAATCTAAGTCAGATTCACGTCGCTGATTGCTATGGCACACACGTCAGTAACTGCATCCTTTTCATTAACATATGATTTCTATTTCTATTTTCATTTCTCATATGATAGGTTGTGATCATCGTACAGCTTTACAAGTATGGAATCGGCCATTTTTTTTGTTTACATTCGAAAACAGCTGAGATCACCTGATTTTTAAAACTTTCGCATTGTCAGATTCTTTGCTCTGCTTTTTGGTGCGACATTCTGTTATTTGTTAATTCTTCCATTGCCTCTGTATTTATTGCGCAAATTTTTCATTCCAACGATATCCGCATCATCGAGTTTGCCTGTCAACTTGCGGGCAGCCATTATGATTTTCTATTTGACAGTCAAACCTTGAGATTGACAGGCAAATGCGAGTTTGATATTTTCCTGCAAAATACACAAGATTCCATACTTGTAAACCTCTACGATGGTTGTGATGATAGTCGCTACGTTATTGGCTGGTTACTGCATATTCACTCATTCATCATTAAGCGGAAATAACTCACATTTATTTATATCAAAAATTATATACAGTGACTAAAAAAAATATTTTGCATTTGGTTTGGATTGCTGTTTTACTAAAAACAAGAAAAAAAATTACAAAACAAAATTTTTTTGGGTGAAATGGAAACCAAATGTGATAATTTTGGTTATTTACGTATCCAGCGATTGAGAAATGTGCCTCGACGCTGAAAAAAATTTTGTTGGAAAACTTATGGTGCACTGCTTGTAGTTCAAGCGGTTATTGTGGGATCTGTACTTTACAGGGATATACATAGGTGTAAATCCAAGTGCAAAATACGCCATTGTATGTCATAAGAAAGTCCCAGCTCTTGAGAGCGTCGAGAAATAGACATATTCAGGTCTACGGCTACACTTTCACTTACAGCGGCGATATTTGAGAAAGAACGAGCAAAACGATGCTGCATAGGCCTTACAATATCTGTAACCGATTCAGTCTCTTCATTTTTTTTTTTTAGAATTTATCCAATTGATTACCATTTTTGTAGGAGGTTTCAACAATTTAAACGCGTTGTGCGGTTGTTAAGTGTTGCATTTACAGAAATGACTGACTTTTAGCTAAAAGAAAATATGGTTGTTGTGACAATTAAGTTTTACAGATGTGAAAATACAGCCCTGCACTTTCATTTACCGAATAAAAAGCGCAGTTAATAGGATATGAAGCTATATTATCAAATAAATAAGAAAAAATTAGCAAAATCTAAGAATTCCTTAATTGTCTGCGAATGCAAAATACTTCTGTGAGTCAATGTAACATACATATATATAAAGTAAAAATCAATTTCGTAAACCACATAAAAACCCATACCTTATCTGAAGAAAAACATTCTCATCAAAAATTTGACTTTTTATCAAAACCATGTATATACAGTGGTGGAAAAAAGTCTACATACACCCCCCGTTTTCGTTGAATTGAAAGTCCAAAAGGTTTATTGGAAAATTTAACGATACAGTTTATTTCAAATATTTTCCCTTGTCATAAAAAACCAACAAAAATAATTTTTTAACGTGAAATAGTGAAGCTATGACAAATAAGGCGTAAATCCAACATTGACAAAAGTCCATATACAGTACATACATAAATTATCTTAGCGCAAAAACTTTGGTTGATATCAGGTAACTTGAACTTTTCAGTATTTAGTTGGTTCACCGGTCGTGTCAATAACAGCTTGAAGTCATCGTGGCATCGAAGCTACTAAATTTTTCAGTTCTGAGGGAGTAATACAATTCCAAGCTACAATAAGACGTTCTATGAGGAATGCTGAGCTAGAAATATGATTTTTTCTAATTTTTCGCACAAAAATCTCCCAGTCATATTCAATAACATCCAAATCTGGGCTTTGAGGTGGTGAGTGTAGTTGCCTTGGAGCATGATAAAGCAACCAATCCTTAATAATGTGGACCGTATGCTTTGGATCGTTATCCTGTTGAAAGATCCATCCTGCGCCAATCTACTAACTGTCAACCGAAGGCTTCAGAATAGCTTCCAACAATGACTTATATTTCAACCGATCCATTATACCCTCAATAAAAACAAGCTTTCCAACTCCAGATGCCGCAACCGCTCCCCAAAACCATTACGTTGCCGCCACCATGCTTCACTGTCGGTACCATAATTTTGGCATTAATTGCAGTGTTTTTTTTTTCCAAACTTTTGCCCTTCCATCGCTGCCGAATATATTGAACTTCGATTTGTCTGTAAACAAGACTTTTTGCCAAAAATCCATTTCCTTTTCTAAATGTGCTTTAGCGAACTTCAAGCGAAGTTTACGATTTTTTTTTTAGAAATAAAAAGCTTTTTTCGTGACATTCTACTGTGGAAGCCATTATCGTTCAGAGATTTTCGAATTGTTCTCAAATGGACACACTTTCTTGATGAGTTTGCGATGTTTTCGACTAATTTTGGAGCAGTAGCTTTAGAATCATTTTTTAGTTCCTTCAGAATAAAGCTGATGTCTCTTCAAGTTAGCTTCTTCGGGCGGCCAACACGCGGCTTTTTTTTTTCGGTGAATCCATTTTTTTTTCAAAGTTTTTTACAATGATCTGTACCTTTGGTGAGCGTAAGTTTAAAATTTTTGAAATATCAACATACGATTTCTTCTCTTTTCTGTGCTGAATAACCAAGACTCGTACGTCAATGGATATTTCTTTTCGCGGAGCCATTGGTGATGCCAATGTGTTTAAATCACAACTAAATTCAATGCTAGCAAATTACTAAACATAAAAACATACCATATTGACATAACTGCTACTAAAACCGTGGTGTATGTAGACTTTTGTCAAGGACATTTTTGCGTTTTTTCACCATAATTGTTTCATTTTATGTTAGAAAATGGATTTGCTTTAATACATATGATAAGAAAAGGATTTAAAATAAAACTGTATACCTGCATTTTTCAGCAAAGCGATAGTACTTTCTACACAACGAATACAGGCGGTGTATGTAGACTTTTGTCCGCCACTGTATGTCTGTGTAAATATGATAGAGAAATGTATTGATTGGGAAATTAAAAGAATTAAAATCCTACGAATTTTGGGTTTTAATAATAATAAAGCTGTTCATTAAGAAATTTCGAAGTTACAAATATTTTAAAATAATATTTAAGAAAGAAAAATTCTAACCTCTAAACCAAAAAAGTTCAATTTGTAAATAAATGCAACTATTGAGTTATAGAAAATTTACAAGCTGGCACACTTGTGTGAATACATATGTATGTATTAACAAGTCTGTGTCTCTATTTACAGCTGCCAAAATATTTATTGTTTATTCACGTGAAAGTCATAGTAAAAACTTCAATGAGACAACAATAATAGAAAAACGCAGAACAAGTGCAAAGCAAAATTTAAATAAATGAAAACAAAATAAATACAAAAGCATATAAATATGTACATATATGCATGTGGTATGTAAATAGTGCATATATTAATTAATTGGATAATTATTTTTATAGGTGCGGTTGTTGCCAATGAGAATTTTGTGCACAGATTCATTGAAATAGAAAATCAGACAATTTTACTTACTTTAATTGATGTATAAACATATGTATGTATGTATGTGAGTTTGAAAGCGGATGCGAATTGTTTAATTGTAGTTTTTTGTTTGTTAAATACACTAATTATTATTTATTATATTTTATGGAAATTATCAAACACAAAAATACACAACTGCTTGTTTAACTAAATAATTTTGCACTAAAATAAATTTGAAAAAAAAAATATTTCGAAATTTTTTTTGCAAATAATACCTTTCAAACAACAACACAAAATTTTTCACGTTAATTAATAAATTTATTAATTATTATTGCGCACGAGTTAAAAAAAAAACACTGTGCATTGAACCAGCAACTAAAAAAAAATCCAAAAATTTCCACGCTTAAACGATTTTATTGCCCGCACTTTGTGTATGAAAAGCCAATGCACGAGACGAAATGAATCGATTAAAGACACTAATTGGCGCAGATGAATGCGCATAACATTGTTCAAACGCGAAAGTTTTACTTTCACAAATTATTTATCAAATTTTTTACTTCAAAAAAATCAGGCAAAAATCACGAAAGAAAAATGAAAAATCACCACAACACGAAATATTATAAACAATAAAATATTTGCAACTACAACAAAATCCGTACCGACATGAACGCCATACATACGATATGTACACTGTTATACGAGATCGACTAGCAAGCGTTCCGACTGAACGTTTGATTCATATTAAGTCGCTGTGAATTATTTACGAGTTGCTTAAGTGAGAGTCAAGAGTGAATATCTGTAATGAAATATACAAATGTAAATATGTTCAGACAGTGAAATATCGTAAAACTTCTGATAGCAAAATGCACGTGAAGAAGAGATTTCAATACTACGGCACTGAAAAACCGGCTAATCATGTTTTTTTGTTTCAAATACACACAATCAGTCAGTCAGTCGGTTTTGCCTCGACAATGCCTCAGCACAACCGGCATTAGCGTAACACCTGTTAATCGAAGCGATGTCGTGTCGCCTGCACTTATCTCTAACTCTCTCGTGTTTTTGCTTACTCAGTGCTTAATAACACATAAACGATCGCACACACTCTTCTATGGCTTTCTGCTAATCACTGATCGTTTCTTTCGCTTTGGTGGCGCTCTGTTTATGATTTTTAATATAAGTGTTTGCTTGTTTGTATACAAGTACCAAACATGTATATGTATGCACTCTCTCACGCTCAGTTGTGATTTAAACTTATAAAAATGGGAGGTTACTAATTCCGTTGGAATTTGTTGGAAAGGGTGATCCAAGTACTTTTTTCAATAGCCTTTTTTTGTAAGATCACGCGTGAGTTGTGTCAAGCTGTCCTGATATTTTCGTTCAGTATTCTTTGGAATTTTATTTCGGAAAAACTTAAGCCTGAACAACGTTTACAAATCATTTCACTTTATTACGAAAATTCACGTTCTGCGAAGAATGTGTTTGGCGCGCTTCGCTCAACTTATGATCAACATAATCGGCCTACTGAGCTTACTATTCGCAACACCATGTCCCATCTTGAGATCCAGCATTCATTATTGGATAAAATTCGACAGAAGAGACTACGTCCAGCACGCAGTGAAGAAAATATAGCGGGCGAAGCTGAGAGTGTACACGAAGACCGTGGTGAGTCGATTCGGCGCCGTTCGCAGAAACTCGGACTGACGTATGGTACGACTTGGCATATTTTACGTCAAGATCTTAAATTGAAAGCATACAAAATATAGCTTATGCAAGAACTGAAGCCGCTCGACCTTCCCAAACGACTTCGATTAGCTCTATGGGCTTTTGAAATTTTCCAAGGAGATCCGACGTTTTCGAGCCAAATTTTGCTCAGCGATTTGGCCCATTTTTGGCTCAGTGGGTATATAAACTAGCGAAATTGCCGCATTTGGGACAAATATAAACATGAAGAGATTCAAGAGATGCCACTTCATCCAGAGAAATAACGGTATGGTGTGGTTTGTGGGCCGGTGAAATCATTGGTCCATATTTCGTCAAAAATGGTGCCGGTTAAAACGTAACCATAAATGGCGACCGTTATCGCGCCATGACAACCGACTATTTGATGCCCGAAATTGAAGCTCGTGACCTCCGCGGCATTTGGTTTCAACAAGACGGCGCCACTTCTCACACATCGCATCAATCAATGTACTATTGAGAGAACACTTCGGTGAGTAGAAAATTTCACGTTTTAGGCCGGTGGATTGGCCACCAAGATGGTGCGATATCACAGCGTTAGACTTTTTCCTGTGGGGATATGTAAAGTTTAAAGTCTAAGCGGACAGTCCCGCTTCGATTCAGGCCTTGGAGAAAAACATCACGCGTGTCATTGTGGCCAACATTTGAAACAGATAATCTTCAAAAAATAAATGTCAAAGAATGTTCTTTCGAATGATAGTAAACACTCCCCATTAAATTTGAAGTTTCTGTGTTTTTTTTTCTTAAAAAAGGTAGGGAGCCTCAAAATGGATCACCTCTTAATAAATATTTTCGATCGTTTACAATAAGTAGTTATTTTTATGATTTCAGTTCAATGTCTCATCGCGAAACCAAGAAGTATCCTTTTGCTTACTAGATTTGATCAAAATGTGAGAAAAAAGGCAACCTTAGACCCCCAAAAATAGAGACGACCGAGTAATAAGTATTGCGATAATTTTAGTTCAACACCCCTAGTAGAGCCTACAGGGCAGAGCCCTCCTCTAAAAAACACAGGAGGAACCCTTCGGCGAGTTCAAGAATATTTTCCGACCTTTCGTTCTTCTCTTCTTACCAAAGGGACTTTCCGACAACGCACGTCTAGGTATCAACCCATCATTAAATCAACGCCACATAGATTATAGGACTTAGGACTTAGAGACTTATCTCCTCCACTTCCGTTTCTTGTATAATGATATCAAATTACGGATGAACATATTCGCGAGTCATCAGCGTTGCAGCGAAGAGAGGTTAACCACCGATTATTTTGCCTTGAATGCTCTTTTGGTACTTCTAAGAGCCGGACAGACGCTTAATAGTCAGAATAAATATCGACTTTCTAAGCCGAAATGATACTCCCTGGCATTGGATCTACTACTCTCTTGATCTTATTTAGAAGCTTAAGTTCGTAGCCTATTACGAATTTGAGTCGGAAAATTGGTCATGAAAAAAGCTTCATAATCCTCCTCTTCCAGGCCCTTACACCTGCCCAATCACGTCTGGTAGCCCTAACAATAATTAAAAGTCAAATCGGAGATGCAGTGATCCGAATACTCAATGTCGTAGTCGTAGCCATGCAAACTTCTGGCGAGCCGGAACTTTTAACAGACCATTTTTTTCCACGCTTGTAGAGCCCTTTGACGACTGAGAAATTTTTGGAAAAACAATACATATAATGAATAAATAAAACAGGGGAAAGTCTTTCCATTTTCCTACTGCGAACCATACAAGCCGATTAATTTCCAGCTAACCTGGTCACATATAGTGGAGAAAAACTGGCAGCTTCTTTTGAGTATATGCTCAGTTTAAAGCAAGTCTGAATATGGCAAACCGAGGGTGTTCTCCTCAAGCTACAAACCAGGGAATGCAACGCCAACGAACTCGGACCCCATCAGTGTTGCATGCGAGCCACCATTAATCAGACGTACATCAAAAGTTAAAATTTGTAAAAGAACTGTGAAAAAGAGATGTGAAAAAGGATTTAAGCTGGCGCTGAAACAGATTAGTAGCTCTATTAGAGTCGAAGAGCACCTCTGTGGAACGGCTCGGAGATTCTATAAAGAATGAGGTTACAGACAAGGTGGATCTCTGTTGTGTGACTTATTTAGAGGGACATGAGTTTGGTAGTTAGCCAGGACAGAGCAAAATACCTGCTCTCGCCAGCACTTTGCTCCCTCGTAACTGCTGCCAGTCATAACTTTGATGTCGTACATAGTTTTGTCTATCTAGCATTAACACCACTAATAATGTCAGCCTTGGCAACCAACGCAACCAAGTCAGTGACTTTTTGTGTAAAATATATTTTCTTCGGCAAATAAGCATTTTATTTCTCAACCTTAGCTCTACACACTTAGATCATTTTTTTTTTGTATTCCTTCCAAATAATAATCTTTTTATTCGACCCTAATCTCTTAGTGCCCCGCCATTTTTTCAGGTTCGGAAAAAAGAAATAGTCACAGCGGGCTAGGCTGGATGGTGTAGCACTTCGTAGACCAATTGGCCGACAAGGTCTCCAGCTTGGCCTTCTCTGGTGCATGTTCACCCGGAGAAACCCACTGTCTTAATTGATCTTTCGTCTCTGGTGTCTGGTGTGGTGGATCCAAAATTCTTATGGTCGTGTGTGAGCAATCGCGGCACTCATCGGGGGGATAGCTTTTTCATGTCTAACTATATATATATATATTTAGCGCTGAAGCGATTTTTGGCCTAGCTTCTCCTAAAATTTGTTGTTTTGAATCTTGATGTTTTTACCAACAATCGAAGAGACCTACAGCTTATCTAAGTCACCTTCGAACGGTCGATGGATTTTTATGAGGAGCCTTTTAATTCTTTTCAGGAATATACTCGAAGGCCTTGACATGCTCTGCTGAGGGGCGACCGAAATTAGAAAAATTAATTTTCTAAAGTTTTGGATGTTGGTTGAATCTGGACTCGAACCCAGGTTTTCCGAATTGTAGTACGTAATGTTAAACACCTGGCTATCATGGCCGTTCATGTAAAACGTTATTTACCCTCTCAGTTGAGATATCTACAGCCTCAGTCACCTCACGCAGTTTTATTTCCCTATCGTCCAATATCATTCCATGGATTTTTCGACGATTTCTGGTGAGGTGGTGACCTCTTTTGGCCGATCTTAACGTTTAGCTTTACTTGTACTGATACAACCACAATGGAACTCAGTCAGCTCTTTCTTAATGATAAATATTGACGGTGCAGATTCCTGATAGTATTTATTAGGTCTTTCCTTGCTTCCAGTTAAGGTTTTTTTACGCAAAAAATAAAGCTTCATCAGGACACGAAATTAATTTTTTTTTTCATTTTCCTTAGAATTTACAAGGTCATCTGCTTTCAATGACTGTCAATCACAAACTAAATGGCGCAGCTTGCTCAAAATTTGACAGCAGTCTATTAATCGATAGCAGTTGATGGGAGCAGTGTTGTATTTACTTACAGTAACTGCGCGGAAAATTCAAAAAGTATTAAGCAGCTATGGAATGGGAATTTTGGTTCATTTTTCATGCAGTTTTAAGAATCAAAAATATTCAGTTAAACGTTTTTTCTCTCTAATTTGACGCAAATTTGTTTAATTTTTTTAATTTAAATTTTGTTCTTATATGAAATTTTTTCGCCACAATCGTCGCATTGTTTCAACTAAAAACTAGTCAAACTCTGAAAATTTTGTTTGCTTGTGTAGAAACGCTGATGACTTGACAACTGCTTTCATATAACTATTAGCATAAAATGTCAAAATGATATAGCTTTATTCTTCTTCATATATGCACACTAGTCACGTTCTGATTCTTTATCAGCTTATCATAGGAATATTCAAAACTTGTGCGAGTATATTTGAACAGTAACAATAACAACAATGTGAATTAAACAAACGTCAATATCAATTTAATTTAACAATATGTGTCATAAAGCTTTAGGAAAATTAAATTATGGCCATTAGTATTTTTTTTTTTAGTTTGCTGAACAAGCACACACACATATACACACACAGCGCACACATGTGCACACTCCATATAATGTTATTAAAATAAGATAAGAACACGAATGTGCACATCATAGTAGTTGCTAAATTACTTTGATAACAAATTCGATTTAAATTAAATTTTGCATAAACACACACACACACACACACACTGTTCTGTGACAAAGAGTAGAACATAATTGGTACATACATATGTACATATGTATATTAACAATTTTATACTTTTGTTATTTTTATTGCTTAGATGTTTGACAGTTGATGTACTCTTCTTGTGGTTTGAAGTAGAAGAGGAAGACTCTTATTAAAGAACTCATACAGCGACAAATATACATATGTACGCTTATTTGTTTTTATTGTATATTGAAGTTTTCAGTGATATTTTCACTTAGTCTCCACATGTTTATCAACTCCCGACAATTTCCTCAGATTGGTTACTCTGCGCAAATTCGTGGACGTAATTACTCCGTGTTGGTTGCCTTCACAACAACAAAAAAACTGAACTCAAATTCAAAAATAGTACTTAATTTGAACAAGTGATCAAGTCCGGGCAAATATTTGTAGGGCGATCCAATTAAAGATACTTTTTGCAAAAGCCCTTCTCGACATATCACGCATGAGTCGTGTCAAGCTGTCATGTTATTTTTGTTCTGAGCACGATCCATCTTATACCCAGAAGAGCTTTGCACCCTCACCAAAATTTTCGGACACTCTTTTTACAAGCTGAGTAAAAGAATACCAGTCCAAGTTCGAATTTGTATCAAGAAGACTATTGAACTGATCATAAACAAGTCTACTCTACGAATTACTTTCAAAAGCTTAAATTCTACACTCCAAAACACGGTATCAGAAGCAACCGTGGTGAAAAGCTGCAATAAAGCTCTCAAACACTTGGTAGAAACATTCTTTTGTTCAGTATTGTTTGTCATTTCATCACGGAAAGACTTACGCCTGAACAACGTTTACAAATCATTCAATTTTATTACGAAAATTCATGTTCTGTAAAGAATGTGTTTCGCGCGCTTCACTCAATTTATGGTCAACATAATCTACTGACTACCGAGCGTACTATTCGCAACACCATCATCCATCTTGAGACCCAGCATTCATTATTGGATAATATTCGACTGAATAGACTACGTCCAGCACGCAGTTAGGAAAATATAGCGGCCGTAGCTGAGAGTGTACACGAAAACCGTGGAGAGTTGATTCGGCGCCGTTGGCAGCAACTCGTACTGACGTATGGAACGACTTGGCGCATTTTACGTTGAGATCTTAAATTGAAAGCGTACAAAATACAGCTCGTGCAAGAACTGAAGCCGCGTGACCTTCCCAAGCGACATCGCTTCGCTCCATGGGCTCTTGAAAAGTTCCAAGAAGATCCGACTTTTTCTATGAGGCCCATATCTGGCTCAATGGGTATGTGAACAGCAAAATTTCCGCTTTTGGGACGAAGAGAAACCGGAAGAGATTCAAGAGCTGCCATTTTGTTTTTGGATAACATTTCTGGGAATATTTTATCCAGAAACAACAAACAACGGTTTAGTGTGGTTTGTGGGATGGTGGAATCATCGGTCCATATTTCATCAAAAATGATGCCGGTGAGAACATAACCGTCAATCGCGACCGCTATCGCGCCATGATAACCGACCATCTGATGCCTGAAATTGAAGCTCGTGATCTCCGTGTCATTTGGTTTCACCACACATCGCATCAATCAATGGATTTATTGAGAGAACATTTCTGTGAGCAGATAATTTCATGTTGTGGGAGGGTGGATTGGCCACCAAGATCATGTGATATCACACCGTTAGACTTTTACCTGTGGGGATATGTGAAATCTAAAGCCTATGCGGACAATTCCGCTTCGATTCATGCCTTGGAGCAAAGCATCACGCGTGTCATTCGCCAGTTCACAGTCGAAATGCTCGAACGAGTCATCGTAAAATGGACTCAACGGATGAACATTCTGAGACGTAGCCGCGGCCAATGTTTGAAAGAGATAATCTTCATAAATAGATGCCGTAGAATGGTAATAAACATTTCTCATTAAATATGAATTTTCTGTGTTTTCTTTCTTTAAAACGGTAGGGAACTTCGGAATGGATTACCCTTAATTGCTTAGTGTAGCATGAGTAGTTTTATAACAACTGACTGTCAATTAGTTACGAATTTGCAATAAGCTGAACAATTTATGTTCTTCTAAAGCTAATTCTGATTCAATTAGTGTCTTAATTGCAGTTAATTAGCTAATTAAGTGCCTGTGTGAACAGTGTTTTTTTTTTCTTTAGTTGGGCGATAAAAATGATAATTTTTGAAGGGTTATGAGGATAGCAGAACAATACGTGAGACATAATTATAAATTTCAATTATTCTTAATGTTTACTGTAGTCCCAAAACTGAATACAATCTCCATCTCAGTTTCATTCTAACCTAAAAAAAAAATTTAAAAAAGTTTCTTCTCTCGCTGTCTCGCTTTAGAAAGATTCAGTCTAATAAAGCTTATGTCTAGTGACTTAAATTTGCATATGCGTTATCTTTTCATAATTTTTCTTAGCTACCACCAGCCATCTGCTGCCCCTTCTTACACTCCGCGGCCTCAACATCCATTACAGATTACACAATTTTCACATGTATTGTTGTTATTGGTGTCACATTGCATCATGCATGGGTTATATGGTTGTGTAATTATTTATGCTGTTCATTTGTTTTAAAATAATAACAAAAACAACAAAAATAAAAACGACTTATACAAAGCAAAGCCAAGAAACAAGTAGTGCAGACGCCTATAAAGAATATAAAATATCGCGAAGAATAAACGAAGAAACGAAGAAACTAAGTACAATAAGGTGGGCGGGCGGTGGAGTGAAAAGTTTGCGAGAAAATATGTAGAAGAAAATTTGTAAAACTTGTCATTTACATGTCAAGCACACATGCAAACACACATACACACATACACACATACACGAACACAACACTTAATCATTTGTTGTATTAGCGTAGCGAAGGGGATGGGGTGCTTCATACATCCTGCGCAGTTCTTAATCTTATGTGTTTGTTTAAATATACATAAATATAAATAACGGCACTCATATGCATATTTATATTGTTTCATACTACACATATGTGTGTATTTAACGGTATATATATATATAAGTACATAACTATATGAGTATTGCCAAGAACTTGTAATAGTTGACAAAGATTTTTAAGCATATTAAGTCTATACGTGCCCTGTAGGAATTTCGTTGGTTTAAAACTGCTACTTTTGCACCAAAATTAAATTCTGAATGGGTGAGTTCAAATTCCATAAATTTCGCGTTGTCTCTCTGCTTTAAAGGCGGCGTGCGATATTAAAAAAATCAGCAGCTTCCCCGAGCCAATAAATAGTCCCCCTGCGGTTTAGAATTTACCTGTGCTAAGGCATGCCTGTCGTAAGAGGCGACTAAAATCCAATAGTTTCCGCGACAGTCGGGTCTTTATACCGGAACGACACGGTTTTCTATCTGGCCAAGGACTGTCACTCTCGCATTATTCTCCGAATACCGATTTAGGGAATTTTCTGCGGTTTCAACAACAACAACAACAGCCAATAAGTAGTTGTTGTCAGTCTGGTAATTTTACTTTATCCACAACAAGAATCCACAGTCAAGGAGATGATGAAGTCGCATCTTCTGGCAGGCGATTCCAGGTGAAAGTACCATGAAGCAATAAAGCATACTCAGTCTCTCTCAGGCAGTGAATAGATGATTCCATGCCTTCTTCCAAGCAACTGTAACGGTGGGGATCCTGACCGTCAAAACTCCCACTTAGTGTGGTAGTTTTAGTCTTGGGATAGAAAGAAGCTTCTTTGACCTCCCAGAGGGAACGAAGTAGCAGTCTACATTGTGTCAGGGGAACGTCCTTCCTCGTTTTATCCGTCATTTATATCACTGGTGGTGCCCATACGTGCAATCTCATCACTGAATTGTAGTATCCAGCTTTTCTAATGTGAAAGATGTAATAAGCATTGGTTCACACTTCGAAACACTGTGTGTCTCGCCTCTTTAATATCAGCTAACTCAGCCTGAAAAACTTTGTAATGGTCTGCAATTCTAAAAGTTTCACGAGTGGACAATTCCTGACATAAAGCTTCCACCCCGACACGTCTGTCAAATTTCGAGCCATCTGTGAAGAAGTTATGTGCTCTTTTCCTCCAGTGGATCATTCCACTCTAGTCCTCTCGTGAGGTGCAGAAGGTTTCACTCGGCGCCAGCTCGGAGATTCGATCCCCTCAATATCCGCGGAGTGCCCCACACCTGATCCGTTCAATCACCCAGACTCTCTGAGTCTTACGGAGACAACACTACACATGGCGTTGATCGCTAAGTTTGGAGTGGTTTGCACTACCAATGCTGATGCTGATGAGCGATGTACGGGGAATAGTTTTCTGTTGCTTAGCATTAGGTACTCTATCTAGCGACTTCCACCATACGACAACTCCATAGAATAAGATAGGTTTAACTATCTCCTCCATATTTTCCTTCCAGGACAGTTTTCTGTTTAGAATTATCCCATCGGTTGGGGAACCGCTACCGGTATCCTATATCTTGTCGTAAATAAGACGAGTATTGTCTTACTGGGATTAACACCAAGACCAGTTCTGGCTAACCAACTTGTTATCTCATTTAGTTACCCACGGTCACTCAGAAAATCCCTGAGGGTCTCGTCATACTAGTCACTATCCTTTACAGAGATTTCTGCAGGAGAGTTACTGAAGAGAAAGTGAGCATCGAGAAGTATTTTTAGTGATCCTTTAGCAGTCATAATTCGGTTACCAGTGTCATCCATTAGATTTCCTAAAGTAGCTGGCTTTCTGGATAGAAATCGTCTAAATCTAAAGGACGCGCGACTTCCTTCTACTCCTTCACAGCAGATCCTCCATGACTATCTTTTTGCTATCTTGATCTCGGACTTATAAGTTCCCAGCCCAGTCGGACGGCGATTTGCTTCTTCGAGATTTTTAAAAAAGATATATTTTTTGAAAAGAAATCCGAGAGGCTACCCTCTGTCCTTCAAAGTTCTAAAAGGACATGAGCTTTCAGGTGTTTTTCCAGCGGCTAGCTAAAAACTTCGACAGGGTCATCTCACATTTCGACAGAGGGAATTGAGTTGTTCATTGGAGTATCAATATCGAATATTCAAGGCATTAATCAACAGAACTCAACCGGGCTTGATAGGTATGCTACCCTGAAGGGGACAAAAGTTGTACCAAAACTGGCTGATAAAGGTTTAGGAATAGACATACTCTTCACAGGACAGATCTTCTATTTTAGATCAATCTGTGGACCTAATATAAATATCAGCGGCGAATCTAATATTTGGTTCCCCCAAAGCTTAGTCTTCCCTGTCTGTTAAGCTTAAAAAATCTTGAGATATATTCTGTGGAAGTTTTCTGGACAGAGTTGGAAGCCATGAACATCCGATTCTTAGTACAAGAAAGCACAAACAAGAGCACTTGGAACCCGTGCAGAGTTTCTGTAGAGTAGTCTATAACCTGGTAACCTTCATCCAGTCACTTCAGTTACTGCAAGTGAACGTATGAAGGACTTTAAAACCCTACCAATATTGCTAGGGTACGCTGGATTTAAAGACTTTCAGTGCTACGCTGAAGTAGCTATATCAAGAGATCCCCAACCAGTTCCACAACTGATTAGAGAAGGTAACACCAGCCGCTCATTCGAACTAGAAATTTGCTGGAGTTCTTAGAACGTGATATCAGAAACATACCAAGGACTTAGGGAAAAGTCCTGTCTAGAGGTTATTACTGATCGTTTTTACTGATCTTTTTTTAACAAAATATATACTCAGCTCGACGTACATCCCCAAACCAACTTGAAAATTTAACAAATTTTTAAAAAAAATTTTGATTTGTATCAAAACCAGTAATCGTTTCTCGCTACGACCAAACTGTTTCACAAGTTCATATTTTACATTACGTGTATGCATATGTTCCACAAGTTCATATTTTACCTAACGGGTATATGTATATGACTATTACAGTTAACATATTTCACAGCAAATGTAATGTAAATAACTATACTGAAGAAAATAGAAAAATATAAGAAACGCTTATGCACCCAAGGCATGTACTCGCCTACTTCCTTCTTGCTTTCCTGCCATTCAAGCTTTCAGACTACTTGTATGCGTAGCATACTTTCAGGCATATAATTTGTAAGAACAACATGTGCAAATACTACACAGCATACTCACACATTCACACACACATATGTGCTGACTTCAGAGGACTTGGAACAATAAACGAGAAGTTTATACGAATAAATAATTTAAAGTAGAATAGAAAAGGATGTCGTCTGCGTCGGCTTTGTCCTCGTCGTGTGAATACACCCCGGAGGAAATAAATTTACTGCGCCTACAAGTATGCTATGCTTGCTTGCTTTCTTTTTTTTACAGTTTTTTTTACAGTTTTTTTTTACAGTTTTTTTCTTTCTTTACTTTTCTCTCAAAGCCTACACCGCCAGTTGGCAACGATTGCCGAGCGACCCATTTCTTTTGGCGAACCGTAAGGTAGCAATGTGATTACCCAAATGTAAAGTGCGAAATACGTTTAAAGGAACAGCGAAAATGGCGAAAATGCAATATGAAAGGCGTATAAAGAGCAAATAATTGCAGTGCACGTCGGCAAGCTGATGAGTAGCGGAGTGGCGCAGAGAGAGAGAGGAACATGAGAAATGTGTGTGACGCATGCAGTCGAGCGGTCAACTGCAGGCCATGAATGTGCCAGTACGAGCCTGCTAGTGCCGCGGTGTACTAGGGGCTGTGATGTGTTGCGTAGGCGACACGAAGTAACGCTGGTCGTAGGGAAACACCTATGTACCAAGCATGTAGTAGTGGGCTGTTCACTGGCGAGCTCATACTCGTCGTCGTCGGCGTCGCAACCGTCACCGTCAAAAGTTTTGCACATAATGGCCTCGAAATTTGCCACAGAAACTTATAATCGTTACTTCCACGCTTTCCACGCACTTAACTTGGCTGCAGCAACTATCAGCTGTACGCGCACACATACATGTCTTGGTATATATGTATATTTGTAAGTATGTGCAATGTTTACAGCATGTTGCAACGCCACAAAGTAGGCAAGCGTTGGAAATTATAGTGATAATTTACTAAAACGGCCATATGAAATTGAAAAACTTTTGCGAAATTTTTTAATATTGCTAGCTGCAAGTAGAGTAGGAGAGTAATGTGTGGGAGGAGCAGGCAATAAATGTGCTAACAAAAATATTAGAAAAATCATTTAAGAAATGCTCGTATTCGAGAGATATTAGGGAAAAGTTGGTAAAAGAAAAGTGTCGAAACGATTTAGGGCACAAAAGAGGCTCGCAATTCGGAGGAAAGCAATGTCATCGTATATAAGCTCGAAATATAAGTGAAATGCTAGCTAAGAGAAACCATACACAACCCTGTTCTAAAATCTAAAAAATCTTCTATTTTTGGCAAGTGAAAGGCGATGTTTTTCCCGATTCTGCACCGATTTTTGCACATATTACATAAATATAAATGAAACAGATCCCCATTTGGTAATGTCAGGAAAAAAAATTCGGCACTGAAGGGTGATCCAAGTAGAGGTACTCTTTTCAAAAGCCTTTTTTGACAGATCACGCGTGAGTCGTGTCAAGCTGTCATGTTATTTTTTTTTTTTTTTTTCAATATTGTTTGGCATTTCATCATGGAAAGACTTACGCCTGAACAACGTCTACAAATCATGCAATTTTATTACGAAAATTCCCGTTCTGTAAAGAATATATTTCACGTGCTTCGCGCTCAACTTATGGTCAACATAATCGGCCTACTGAGCGTACTATTCTTCGCAACACCATCACCCATCTTGAGACCCAGCATTCATTATTGGATAATATTCGACCGAATACACCGCGTCCGAAGATCGTGGAGAGTCGATTCGGCGCCATTCGCAGCAGCTCGGACTGACGTGTTCAACCTTCGCGGATTTTACATCGAGATCTTAAATTGGAAGCATACAAAATATTGCTTCTGCAAGTGCAAGAACTGAAGCCGCTCGATTTTCCCAAGCAAAATCACTTCGATCTATGGGCTCTTGAAAAGTTCCAAGAAGATCCCACGTTTTCGAGCCAAATTTTATTCAGTGATGAGGCCCATTTCTAGCTCGGTGGGTATGTGCAGAGATCAAGAGTTGCCATTTCATCCAGAAATAACAACAGTTTGGTGTAGTTTGTGGGTCGGTGGAATCATCGGTCCATATTTCTTCAAAAATTATACCGGTGAGAACGTAACCGTCAATGGCAACCGTTATTGCGCTGTGATAATCGAACATTGCGGTGAGTAGATAACTGCACGTTTTGGGCCGGACGAGTGGCCACCAAGATCGTGTAAGATCACACCGTTAGACTTTATGCTGCGGGGATATGTAAAGTCTAAAGTCCATGCGGAAAATCTCGCTTCGATTAAGAGCTTTGGAGCAAAACATCACGCGTGTCATTCAACGGTTAGCAGTCGAAATGCTCGAAAGAGTCATCGAAAATTGGACTCAATAAATGGATCATCTGTGATGAAGCCGTGCCCAATATTTGAAAGAGATAATGTTCAAAAAATAAATGCCTAAGAATGTCCTTCGGAATTCAATTTGAGTTTTTTTTTTTTTTTTTTTTTAATTAGTTAACCTCTAAACGGATCACCCTTTATATTTTTAGCTTCGTTTTTTCAATGGTAAGTTTGCGTTAAGTTAAGCTATTGATGGGGCTGCTTATCAGTACTACAATTTCTAAAAATCGCTCGTTTGCGTCTATGATCTATAGTTGCCTGTTAAGCAACCGACTACTTTTCGCTATCTCTCTGGTACTTTTCGAATACCATCTCTAAAAAATGAGTCCTCTCTCTTCTCAATACAAACATTCAGCGATTTTTCGATTTTTTTTCAGAAGATCTGAACCGGCGAACTACTTAAATCGTTTTACAAATGTCGATAAAGTCATCGGTCGGAAGTAGCAAAGTGTGAAGAATACATCGAGTGGAGAAGACCTCCCATATTAGCGCTTCCAGGTAGATTTTGACCGTTATAGCCTCATGGGGCCGAGCGTTGTCATGTTGTAAAATCACTTTGTCATACTTCTTGGCCCTTTCTTGCCATTTTCAAGCATTAGTAGTAGTAGTAGCTCAAAAGCATTAGTAGTAGTCGATAACGAGTTCAGTTTGGGTTTGGCATGGCTTTTGATTTAGTAAAGCCTCCAATTACTAATCTTCAAACTTTTTGGGTTGGCCAGCGCGATCTTTGTCTTCAACGCTAAAGTAACCACTTCCCAAGCTCTCTCTGCTTGATTTATCGGTCGGCGCACATTCTCCATAAACTTCCACAAGCATTCGAGGGACTTCAGCTGCACTTTTCTTTCATCAAATAGAAAATCAAAACTTTTTGCAAATTCGATTTGTTTAACACGAACCCGGATATTTTCGAATAGGCAAAAAACAATGTTGTTGTCAGAACCTGGCGTTGATGCACACCAATTATTGTTCACAGATGTGAAACTTTCCCAATCGGCTACATATTGCTGGTGGAACTGTCTTTTGAGAATTTACAGAATTTATATCCCAATAGGTTACGCTGAAAGTTTGTCAGTTTGTTTCTATGGTTCATGGGAAGATTTGTAAGAAAAAATTTCTCTGGAAGCGGACCATGGACCGACTTTAATATTATGAACACCATTTTTTCCGAGTAGTTTTTGCCAAATCTTTCTGGAAATTGAATCCTAAGTGGGACTTTTCACATTTTTTTTATTAAACCGAGCTACACGCTATTTACTAATACAATTAGCGCCTTACAACCCAGTTTTTCCTGATTGGCGTAGGCGCCACTTAAGAGATTCTAGTCGAGTCAAAAATAGCTCGCCGAGTTTCTTAGCCATTTGGCACCAATTGGAGATACCAAGTGGATCCAGGTGCTTTTCCACCTGATTTCCTAACGCAATAGAGCTCTTCATCTTCCTCTACTTCCACCGGCGGGTACTGCGTCTCAAACTTTCACAGCTGGTGTGTTGTTACTCATACGGACAACGACATAGCTATGTGCTTCTTAACATCGGAAGCAATTTTTGGTCTTGAATACTTGAATAACACCAAGGCGTGCAAGGTTCGTCTCACCTAGGGTGGATCGCGGGACCTTGGAGGATCTCTTTGCACTCTTTAAGTCACACATATTGCTATTGGTGGGAGGCTATAACTGGTTGGATGAAACATAGGCGAATTCACAGCAACATTTTCTCCCTCACCATTAAGACCTAGGCATCTCTTAGTAATACATTCTTAACAATCGTAATAAGCAAAGGACAGAGCATATAACGGGGGATCCGTTTCGAGGTTCCCTACTTTTTCAAAGAAAAAAATGCAATTTTAATGGGGAATGTTTATTATCATTCGAAAGAGCATTCTTTAGCATTTATTTTTTGAACATTATCTCTTTCAAATGTTGGCCGCGGCTACATCTCAGATGATTCATCCATTGAGTCCAATTTTCGATGGCTCGTTAGAGCATTTCGACTAGTACCTGGCGAATGATGTCGCGGAGATCACGAGCTTCAATTTCAGGCATCAAATAGTCGGTTGTCATAGAGCGTTAACGGTCGTCATTGACTGTTACGTTCTCATCATTCATCATTCGGCATCATTTTTGAAGAAATATGGACCGATGATTCCACCGGTCCACAAACCACACAAACCGTTGTTGTTTCCGGATGAAATGTCAGCTCTTCAATATCTTCAGGTTGCTCTTCGCCCCAATGTGACAATTTTGCTTGTTCACATACCTATTAAGCCAGAAATAGGCCTAATTGCTGAACAACATTTGACTCGAAAAAGTCGAATCTTCTGAGAACATTTCAAGAGCCTATAGAGCCAAGCGATGTTACTTGGGAAGGTCGGGTGGCTTCAGTTCTTGCACGAGCAGTATTTTGTACGCTTTCAATGTAAGATCTCGACGTAAAATGCTCCAAGTCGTTCCATAGCTGCAGTCCGAGTTGCTGCGAATCGCGCGGAATCGACTGTCCACGGTCTTCGTGTACACTCTCAGCTACGGGTGCTATATTTTCTTCACTGCATACTGGACGTAGTCTATTCGTTTGAATATTATCCAATAATGAATGCTGGGTCTCAAGATGGGTGATGCTGTTGCGAATAGTACGTTCATCGTAATTTGAGCGACGCGCGTGAAACATATTCTTTACAGAACGTGAATTTTCGTAATAAAGTTGAATGAGTTTTAAACAGTGTTCAGGCGTAAGTCTTTTCACGATGAAATGCCAAGCAATACTGTACAAAAATAATATGACAGCTTGACACGACTCACGCATGATCTATCTCAAAAAAAAAAAAAAAAGAAAAAAAAAAAAAAAGGCTATTGAAAAAAGCACCTTTACTTGGATCACCCTTTAATTGTTTAAGTGGAGCTTGCAGTTTAATATAGCAGTTCCAGTTAATAGACAGTCCTCGGACAAACAGTCCTCGAATTTGAAACTGAGTTCGTTATCTTGCAGCAAAGCTATCTCTAAAATAATATGGTGTTTCTGCAAACTATTGCGATCATGAAAAAAGAAAGTGTGTTAGCATCTTGGATAAATTGTACTGCGTTCCCTCGAAACGTTCGAATAGAAACTGATTAAATAGGTAGGCAGGTAGTAGTGGCTGCCGATATGTGAGCATCGCAACACTTATGCAAGAATAGTCCCATTGAGTTACGACAAGAAATTATATCTGACTCTACGACGTTTTTTTCCTATCACGTAGACTATACGGTGAGTTTCATGAAGTCATTTACTTTAGTTTATGCCACACTGCAAAGGGAAGAATCTATCCATAAAAGGTACTCCAATTTCTGCAGGCTACGTCTGTTTAGAGTAGGGCCCTTACATAATAGTTGGATAATCGTTCCTTTCATCTACTCATTCCTTCTACTACTACAGCATCTTCTGAAAGTTGCCCTTTCTTATACTGCAATGTGCTCTGGGGATTTCAAGTACCTTCGAGATATCTTTTTCTTTTTCAAAAGATAATGGACGACTCGACCTGCTTCGGTCGGCCAATTTTGTATTGACTTGCGACGGTTTTTAGTTAACTAACCTAACTCGGCCTCGTTGTGTGAATAGAAATAAGCAAAATAATTTCTAGATCGACCAAGCAAATAAAAAGAAACCAACGAAGCGTCCGAGAATTGGCCTTACAGTGAAAATAAAGAGCCTAAATATATGCTACATTAGCAATTATTGGAAACTTAGCATTCAGACCAAAGCAGATCAAAATAAATAAATCAAAATATTTCTCCAAAGCAACAAACAAACTAAAGAGGTCTCTGTGTGTGCCAATATAAATAGATGCACACACGCACATTCTCAAATCTGCACAGCCGTGCGCCTATAAATATGCCAACCATTTATAGTAGTTAAAGTCCTCCCCCCTGCCAACCGAAAAAAGGTAATAATTAAAATTGTTAATTAACTTTTTTCTTTTTTCTTTCATACTCAGTTATTGGCTGTGACCTGCTAACGTGTAAATTCGCTGAATTCCCTCAAAGCGCGTGCAAAAATTAAAAAACAAAAACAAAATCAAAAAGAAAAACACTTTGGTTTGGCACCCGAAGGCGAGGCGGCCATAGCCTGCAGCGCTTGGATGCCAAACGAAAATCGACGTTTGCCCTGTTTGAATGTGTGGAAGTCACATCACATATACATACACATATATATTTTATATGTGTTTAAGAAGAAAAAAGTGTGTAGCAATAGCAGCGCGGTGGCAGCAGCAGCAAAAAAATTAATAACAATAACAAAGGCATTCTCTTCAGCCATGCGTCACGTTTTCAATTAAATGACACATCATGCCAGCTCACGAGTCACCGCCGCAGGAAATAAATACTCGTATATATGTGTGGAGGTATATATGTATACACATGATTCACGGGTATGCTTTCACATGTGTAGTTATGCGATTATATACGAATTTGTGTACACTAGCGAACATATGTAAGTAAGTATATAGTGGCATTTGAAATATTTTTTTAATATAACGAGTTATCCATTTAGTGGAAGTGGTAAAATTAAAAAAAAAAAAATTGAAACGACTGGATCGGCTACAGATATTGTAAGGTCTGAGCATCATCCCTTTGCTCATCTCACCTCAAATATCGCTGCTGTAAGTGAAAGTATAGCCGATGAACCGAAGGTGCCTATTTCTCGACATTCTCAAGAACTAAGACTTTCTTACGGCAGATTATGGCGTACTTTGCACTTGGACTTACACCTACGTCCAAATGAAGTCGAGCTCACACAAAAACTGATGCCAGCTGTCCACTTACAAGGCCGTAGTTACATCGATTGGGTGCCTGAACAGCAATCAATGGACCGCGATTTTTCCAACAAAATTTTATTCAGCGACGAGGCATATATCTCACTGTGTGGATATTTAATTAACAAGTAAATTGAAATGTCCCCGGCCTACCATAGCAAACCCAAATTTTTTGGCAAAATTCATTTATTTTTTTCAACATATTCGATGCCTTTTTTGTAGTACGATTTGTCCTCTGCTTCAAAACAGGCCTTGGTTTCGGCGATCACCTCTTCATTCGACGAAAAGTTCTTCCCAGCGAGTATTCTTTTAAGATCTGAGAACAGAAAATAGTCGCTGGGTGCCAGATCTGGAAAAAACGGTGGGTGCGGACACGGTGACTTGGCTTTATGAAACAGCACTTTCTTTTCTTCAAATGGGACCGGTTTTTCGGCGATTTCGTTCTTCCAATAACTCTACGTAGTAGTCGCTCTTGATGGTCCTCCCTTTTTTAAAGTAGTCAATGAAAATTATTCCATGCGCAACCCAAAATACAGACGCCATAACCTTGCCGGCACACTGTAGCATTTTTCCAGGCTTTGGAGCGGGTTCATTGTGTGCAGTCCACTCGGATGACTGCCGATTGTACTTCAGAGTGAAATGATGGAGCCATGTTTCATTCATTTCACTCGGGTGACTGTCGTCTGGACTTCGGAGTGAAATGATGGAAACATGTTTCATCCGGTATCACATATCGGCACGAAAATTCGGCTTTGTTACACTTGAACATCTCCAAACACTGCTCCGAATCATCAACTCATGGTTGCCTTTGGTCAAATATTCGTGAATAATGCGATGTACATGTTCAGTTCATATCTTCCGAAACTCGTCATCAAGCCAAGTTCCTTTTTAAAAAGCAATATTTTACAACACGCGAAATTCGTTTTTATCCACTAACTAATAGTGTGAAAGCTGTCAAATTTGTATGCCACACACGTTGTTTCAAGGTTATATATATATATATATATTTGGCGCTTTGTAACCGCTGAAGCGATTTTCGGCCGAGCTCCTCCTCCAATTTATGGTTTTTGCGTCTTGATGTTTTTACCAACAAATGGAGGGACCTACAGTTTATTCTAATCCGCCTCCGAACGGCTGATGGATTTTTATGAGGAGCTTTATATCATGCCAGAAATACACTCGGAGGGCTTGACATTCCCTGCCGATATAATTTTGGATGTTGCTCGAAGCTGGGCTCGAACCCAGGCCTTCTGAATGTTAGTTCGCAATGCTAACCACTCGGCTATCGCGGCCAAGGTTAGGGTTTACTAAAACTCAGTATGAGCAAAATTGTCGCATTTGGGGCTCAAAGGATCCTCAAATAATTGAAGAGAGGTCATTACACTACAAGAAATTGATTGTCTGTTCCGCTCTTTAGTCCGGGAGTGTGTTTAGACCATAACAGATTTTTTTTGGGCCGCAATAGAAGAACACGACTTAGAAATTTGTAGTTCCGACAAGTTTGTGCCCAATGACACACAACACGAGCGAAAATAACTTTATTGCGAGAGAAATTTCTCAGTCGCGTAATCTCTCGTTTTGGCGATGTCAATTGGTCACCGAGATCGTGCGATTTGACACCGTTGGACCTTTTTTTTCGGATCAACCTTTAACTCTTGAACACTTGAAAGCCAAGCGAAGTTAAGGCTGAGATACATACCGTCTAATATGTGCCAAAAATTACTCGAAAATTACCTCAAATGGATCGAAATTTAATTTTTTATAATATTTTTAATGAGTTATAGGCATGGATTTCCAGAAGAAATTCAATGGTGATTTTTTTTTCAACATCATGTGAACCTATTTGTGTTCTTCCGTACGTATTGTGTATAATTTTGTATATATTTTGTAGGCCAAAAATTAATTTGTGTGCGCGCTTTTATTAAATCATCGATGTTGATGCATAAATGTGCCCACTATAAGCAACAGGAAAAATGCGTGGCTGCATGGAATGTGTATTAAGCAAAAATATTATCTTTCACACGCACATACACCTACATGTTCATGTGTGCGTATGAGCATTGTGAAATAAAAATTTTGATTTCTTTTCATAGTAAAATCGGCTTTTTCTCACAAATATTAATTTTAGCCTATTTCCGGCTTTTCTCTCAAAGTCATTATAGAAAAATTCGGAGTAATTATGTTCCTATGCCAAAGCAGCCCTGCCTTTATCACAGCACCGAGATGTTTATGTAGAAATATTTATCGGTTTTGTAAAGGAAAAGGTGTATTCAAAAGTGAAGCAAAAGTCGTTTGTAAATAAATGATTTCGATTGCTTCAAAAGGTGCCTCACGAACGAAATATTATTGAGCGTGATGAGAGGATCATTAGGGAAACCAGCTAGTAAAGGTTGTACAACTGCAAAAAAAACTTTACAGAATGAAACCAATCCAACAAACAAATAGTTTAGCAAGAAGTATTCAGATCAACAAAATATGTTAAGGAAAGAAATCCACTCGATCTGAAGATAAGCTGTAGTGATTTTTGGCCGAGCGACTCCTCCAACTTGTGGTTTTGCGTCTTGATGTTTTTACCAACATATGGAAGGACCCACAGTTTGTTAAACCTAGGTCAGGGGTTTGCCAACAATATCGAATTGTTCACAGTGGCAAAACCTGTACCCGAGGTGGAAGGCAAGGTCAACGAATTAATAAGGGTAGGGTCTGAGCTGATCGCATCTAAGCCCGCAATAAAACATCTTGACTTTGTGATCGAAAACCTTTTATATTTTAAAGCTCCCATAGAGTTTGTGGTTGATAAGGTGTCAAAATTCCACGCTAATCTATTTATCTATTATGCCAAATAATGGCGGTCCTACACATAGTAAGAGAAAGGTATTAAGCAGGGTGGTTAGTTCTATTCTGCTGTACACTGCACCAATTTGGGCCGAAGATTTGAGCAACAACTCGCAAAAAAGATATATCGATTAAGCTCAATTAGAGTTATTTGTGGATTCCGAACGATATCGGATGAGGTGTCATATGTTCTAGCTGGTCAAATCCCGATTGACATCCTCGCTGAGGAAATGAAAGGGGTGTAATTAAGGCTCTCAGTTCTAAATGCGGCCATTAATCGAAGAGAAATCGCTGCCTAAGAAAGGCGTCGGTCTATAAGTGACTGGCAAGAGCAATGGAATAACTCTGCGAAGGGCAGATGGACTTACGAGCTCATTCCGTGCTTAAGCCGGAGGACGGAAATAAAACACGGAGACACCGACCGATTCCCGGCGCAGTTCCTTTCAGGACATGGAGCTTTCAGGAAATACCTCATCAGATTTGGCCATGACAATACCGCGCCTTGTCCAATATGCCCAGAGTGTGAGGAAAATGCTGGACACGTGATGTTTCGATGTCCAAGATATCGTTCAGACATCACCACGGCTTTGAATGAAAGCAATTTACTAACTTATATGTTGCTTTCCCCTGAAAATTTGCAAACGATATATATGATTTCGAAAGTCATATATACAAGCTTGAGACAAGCGGAAATTTTGAGGCACCAGGACCTTTAATAAAGAACTTGCAATGTGGTGCTCTTTGCGAAGTATGGCAAATATGATAAAATGCAAAGCTAGCCTCGATCGCAAATTTGTCCTTTCCGACCACGCCTAAAAGCCTATCAGTTGAGCCGAGCGGAAAAAGGGTTTCCGCCTGCCCTACCTTGATTTTTGGCACTCTTGATAACGGGAATATGGAGCAGAAACTTGGACTTTCCGCCCGCCTCTTCAGATAGCGTGTGTATCGCAGCTCGTTGTTAAAGTAACGCCTAATAGCCAATGTGTTTACCAGCCCCACGAGGTAATATTTTATTGGTAGTTCAGTCGGGAGAGTGGTAGTGAGTGAGGTGTTTAGTAGGTAGGTGCAGCTGTGAGGTTGCAATTCGTGCATACTGTTATTTCAGTGTAGAGTTTTGTCTTTGTTCGTCGAGAGAGGACTTTACTTCTCAACTGCCTACTCAGTGCAAAGTAGAATGGCAGCCGAGACGCGAAAACACTGATTGTTTCAATGGTATTTCAAGAGATATTTCATATTGTGCTCGTTCAATGTCATATCGATTTCTTTCGTTTCTTTATCTATCTGGAGAAAGCAGAACTAACTAACATCAATGTCTTTGGCATATACCATCAGTTCTTTATTCATGAAGATTGCACCTTTACTGTATAGCTCTGAAACTCATACTAATTTAACCAGCATTAGGTTGAAGAATTTACACGTTAGAGCGCCACCGTGTCTGAAACTCCGTTTCGCATTCGTTGGTTCTTTCTGATCCTGATCTAGAGGACCCCTGATGTTTGCTTGGCGTCAGCTTACCAGATATAAAGGCAAACTGATAAGATCCAGTCAGTTCGTTGAGATTGGGCTTTAATCTCTCACGCTATACGTTCGTTAGGCACTTATACGCGATATTGGAAAAGCTTAGCCGACGATAATTGGAGCAGATTGTTGGGCTCCTTTTTCTGTGGATTAAATCTAAGTGTAGATTCAAATCGTAAGGAGTGTAAAGTTCATACAAAGAAGCTGATGAAAGCACTTTGTTAGTTCTTGGCCACCATATCTGAATAACTTAACTAGTAAACCATTGGTTTTGGAAGATCTGGTGTTTTCTTTTTTTTTTTGGTATTTTTCTTGGTAGTTACTAAAGGGTGATACAAGTAGAGGAACTTTTTCAATAGCCTTTTTTTGACAGATCACGCGTGAGCCCTGTCAAGCTGTCATGGTTTTTTTGTTTAGTATTGTTTGGCACTTCATCACGGAAAGAATTATGTCTGAACAACCTGTACAAATCATTCAACTTTATTACGAAAATTCACTTTATGTAAAGAATGTGGTGAAATATGGTCAACATAATCGGCCTACTGAGCATACTGTTCGCAACACCATCACCCACCGAATAGACCACGTCTAGCACACAGTGAAGAAAATATAGCGGCGCTGAAAGTGTACGCGAAGATCGTGGGGAGTCGATTTGGCGCCGTTCGCAGCATCTCGGACTGACGCATGGAACAGCTTGGCGCATTTTATGTCGAAATCTTAAATTGAAAGAGTACAAAGTACAGCTTGTACAAGAACTGAAGCCGCTCGACCTTCCTAAGCGACATCACTTCGCTCTATGCGGTCTTGAAAGGTTCCGAGAAGATCCGATGTTTTCGAGCCAAATTTTGTTCAGCGGTGAGGCCCATTTCTGGCTCAATGGGTATGTAAACAATCAAAATTGCCGCATTTGTGACGAAGAGTAAGCTGAAGAGATTCAAGAGCTGCCATTTCATCCAGAAAAAACAACAGTTTGGTGTGGTTTGTGGGTCGGTGGAAGCATCGGTCCATATTTCTTCAAAAATGATGCCAGTGAGAAGGTAACCTTCAATGAAGACCAATATCACGCCGTAATAACCGACTATTTGATGCCTGAAATTTAAGCTCGTGATCTCCGCGATATTTGTTTTCAAATAAGATGGCGCCATTGCCCACACATCGTATCAATTAATGGATTTATTGAGAGAACAATTCGGTGAGCAGATAATTTTAGGCTTTGGGCCGGTCGATTGGTCACCGTGTGATCGTGTGATATCACACCGTTCGAATTTTTCCTGTGGAAATGTGTAAAGACTAAAGTGGATGCGGACAATCCCGCTTCGATTAAGGTCTTGGAGCACCTCATTCGCCAGTTATCAGTCGGAATGCTCGAACGATTCATAGAAAATTTAACTCAACGGATGGTCCATCTGAGACGTAGCCGCGACCAACATTTGAAAGAGATAATCTGCAAAAAATTAAATGCCAAGGAATGTTCTTTCGAATGATAATAAACATTCCCCATTAAATTTGAATTTTCTGTGTTTTTTTCTTTCAAATAAGTAGGGATCCTCGAAATAGATCACCCGTTATATCTGTGCATTTATCAAAATTTTTTTTTACTTCATGTGTCGGTTTCATCTATGCTAAACACGAGTGTGTGTGCACAAAAAAATCTCTTCTATATTTATTACTTCACTTTGTTGTTGTACGTAATATATTGCATTTTCGCATACCGTTAAAATTAATTATTGCATACCTTTGGGTGTTGTTGTCTATTGCCGCGCTTTAGGTGCAATTGCATAGGTTGACCGGTCATTATTTCACATGCATTTATGGGTATATGCATGTATGGATATGATTGAAAAATAAAATAATTACACACAGACACACACTTGATAAAATAACTACACACACCCACACATATGCATTTCATTGTATGTACGTGCCTGAATTACTATCACTTGTATGCCAATAACTGCAAATAGTAAGGCAATAAACAATTAACAACAGCAATATAGTTAACCGTAAAGCTCCAGCAACAAATGCCAGCAGTAGTTGCAGTTAAATATTTGAGCTTAAAAATGCATTTATTTAAAAGTTTCGATTTTTTATGTGAAAAAAACATTCATTTCACATTAAAATTGGTTGTCACGTGTTTGATGAGGCAAAAACTTCAATATTCTTTTTTAACTGCATTTATTTAACAAAAAAAACCACCGTTATATTATAATTGCCTTTGACATCAATGCGTACGTACATGTGTGTTTGTATTTAAAATGTAATTATTATGACATTTTAGAAACTAAAATGTAGAGCTATTTATTTAATTAATTTCAAGCGTTGGGAATAGAATTTTTTCACATATATCTAAAAAAAATTGTGAACTGAATAACTTTCACTCTTCATAGATAGAATAATGTTAAAATATTTTATTTCATAAATTACTTAATTTTTTAAAATTTCCAGCTTTGACAGGTGGACATAAATTTATACAGAAATAAATTAGTTTCAAATCTTTCATTTTCATTAAATATAAAATAATTATCCTGAAACTCATTTTGAATTTAGTTGCATGAACTTAAGCAGAAAAAAATACTAAAAAGAGCATATTCGTGTTCATCAGCACTTTCCTTGTATCATTAATACCTGTTTTAGTCCAGATGCATTGGTTTTAGTGGCTTCATTTTAGTGTCATTTGTAGATGATTGAATTATTTTTTACATTTTCCCGTCCGTAATCTAGTGCTGCATACTCGTACAACCATATTTCGAGGCTTAAGATACCGACTCTTGCTTTAAATATACCCCCCTTGACCAACCAGCCGTTAATATCGCCAAGTAGGATTTTGATATCATTCACCGGTAACACTCATACTCGCAGGTGCGTTGTAAGAACTCAAACAAATTTTTTTTGCCCACAGCCTACATCTCTTCTTCTTCTTTTTGAGATAACTTAAAGTCACACACTAAATTTCTCTATAATTTGAACAAGTGTAAAGGGCGCGTCAGTTGACAAATTTTTTCCCATATTTCTTCTTACTTCCTTCTACGATAAATGTGGTCCTTATATCGAAATATTATGGCAGCCGCAAGAGCCGAGTGATCGGTATTGCGTACTGTCATTTGGAAGACCAGAGTTCTAGCCCAGGTTCGAGCAACATCCAAATTTATCGAAAATGAATTTTTCTAATTGCGGTCACCCCTCGGCAGGGAATGTCAAGAACTCCGACTTTATTTCTGACATGAAATAAAAAACTCCTCGTAAAAAGCCATCGACTGTTCGTAGGTTTAGGCTTAGAATAAGCTGTGGGCTCCTTCCATTTGTAAAACATCAAAAACATAAGACACAAAGGATGTGCTCGGCCGATGATCGCTTCAGCGGTTACAAAGTGTCATATAACAGTTCCCAGCGTGACACATAGATAGCGCCAAAAGAATTAATTATTTAAAGATTTATAGCCCAAAAGGGATTGTTATCGACCATAAATTGAAATTGAATATCCGCTAGCAGGCACTCTAAATATATCAACCGAACGTGTATATTTTGGTATGAAAAAAGCTCTGTGCACAAAGAAGGTGTCGCGCGAGCTCACTTTTGACCAAAAACAACGACGAGTTGATGATTCGGAGCAGTGTTTGGAGATATTCAAGCGTAATAAACTCGAGTTTTTGTCAATATATGACAAGGGATGTAAGATGGCTCCATCATTTCACTCCGAAGTCCAATCGACAGCCACCCGATTCGACTGCACAAGATGAAAAAGCTCCAAAGCGTGGAAAAATAGTCGATTGGCAAGTTTATGGCTTATTTGACTACCTTTAAAAAGAAACCACCATCAACAGTGACTATTACATAGCATAATTAGACCGTTTGAAGAACAAAATCACTAAAAAGCGGCAGCATTTGAAGAAAAAGAAAGTTCAAGACAATGCAAAGTGTAACGAGTCAACGAAAACGATAGCAAAATACCATGGAATGAGCTTCAAAAGGCTTTCGCATCTACCGTATTCTCCAGATCTGGCCCCCAGCGACTACCTGCTGTTCTCAGATCTCAAAGGAATGGTTGGTGTGAAGAAATTTTCATCGAATGAAGAGGTGATCGCCAAAACTGAGGCCTATTTTGAAGCAAAATATACTACAAAAATGGTATCGAATAATTGGCGGGTCGCTATAATTACTGTATCACCCTTGAAGGGAACTATGTTGAATAAAAAAAAATTAATATTGCCAAAAAAACGTGTTCTACTATGGAATTCCGGCGACTTTTCAATTGTCCTGTTATATATATAAAGGGTGATTCAAGTAGAGGTACTTTTTCAATAGATTTTTTTTGACAGATCACGCAAGAGTCGTGCCAAGCTATCATGTTACTCTTGTTCAGTATTACTTGGCATTTCATCATGCAAAGACTGACGCCTGAACAACGTTTACAAATCATTCAACTTTATTACGGAAATTCACGTTCTGTAAAGAATGTGTTTCGCGCTCTTCGATTAACTTATGGTCAACATAATCGGTCTACTAAGCGTACTATTCTCAACACCATCACCCATCTTGAGACCCAGCATTCATTATTGGATAATATTCGACCGAATAGACCACATCCAGCATGCAGTGAATAAAATATAGCGGGCGTAGCTGAGAGTGTAAACGAAAGCCGTGGAGAGTCGATTCGGCGCCATTCGCAGCAACTCGGACTGAGGTGTGAAACGATTTGGCACATTTTACGTCGGAATCTTAAATTGTGCAAGAACTGAAGCCGCTCGACCTTCCCAAGCGACATCGCTTGGCTCTATGGGCTCTTGATAAGTTCAAAGAAGATCCGACGTTTTCGGGCCAAATTTTGTTCAGCGATGCGGCTCATTTCTGGCTCAATGGGTATATAAACAAGACACAACGCACCGCTAGAGTTTTTCCTGTGGGGATATGTAAAGTCTAAAGTCATGCGGGCAATTCCGCTTCGATTCAGGTCTTGGATCAAAACATCACGCTTGTCATTTGCCAGTTACCAGTCGAAAGGCTCGAACGAGTCATTGAAAATTGGACTCGACGGATGGACCATCTGAGACGTAGACGCGGCTAATATTTGAAAGAGATAATCTTCAAAAAAAAAAAAAAAATTCCAAAGAATGTTCTTTCGTATGATAATAAACATTCCCCACTAATTTTGAATTTTCTGTGTTTTTTTTTTCTTTAAAAAAGTAGGGAACCTCGAAATGGATCACCCTTTAAATAATTAATTTTTTAGATTCAGTGGTTATTTTGAATAGATTTAGTTTACACTAGGCGACTTTTGTTTGCAGAAATTCTGTGTTTGTGTGGTGTAGTGCTGTCTCCACCGCCGTGCTCCCTCATACAAAGCAGGAGTTTCGGAAACAAAAGTCGCCCAGTTTAAACTCAATCATAATGTACAACTTTTCAAAATAAATTTACATATACATATGTACACATGTACGAGTATATGTGTTTGCTTTGCTCTTTATGAATAAAGTTTAGTTGCAGCAAAATATTTCGAGTATCAAAAAGTTAACTTTTCATAAAGTGAAATGTAATGAAAATGAAATTACAAAGTAACAAATTTGTCAATTCAACAAATGCAAAAGGATAAAATTTTAAAATTTAAAGTTTTCGCAGTTGTTGATGGACAGACGACGCTCGGCACTGACTCAAATTGTAAGTATGAATTTGGCAATAATTTAGATGGACAGCAGAGCATATGCAGATATGTATATTTAAATGCAAAAATAATTCCAAAAAAAAATTTTTTTTTGAAAAAAATCCTACTAGAGTTACTTAGGAATATTCATTTTTCAAATTTTGCTTTTAACACTAACAGAAATACTGAAAACCATTAGAAGCCCATTCTTCGCTCACTTTCATAGAAATACTCAAACATGAATATTTATATGCGAAAATAATGAAATTTTAAACACTTTCGAAATTTACAAAATATATGAGCATGAAGCAGACTACAGTAACAACAATTCCAAAAATTAGAAACAAATCATATCAAAAAAAAACACAACTGACATACTTTGAATACCCAAAAAAAAAAAAAAAATTCCCATTTGCCAACATTCAAGCTTGGCAACGCCTTGCCATGCGAAGAGTGTAAAATTGGGAAATGACGAAACAGCAAAGGCAAAATTCACTCACAAATCACCAAATTTTCGCACAGTTTGTTACAGTGTTTTGCATATTTACCATGCCGAAGCGGAAACAGTGAAACAAGCAAATGAGCTGCCGTGCTGCTGTCGAGCTGATGAACTGATGAGCTGACATTCAACATAACACCACCAAGTCGCGCCACACTATATACTTACGTATACAATACACATACAAAAGTTGTGCAACAAAAGTTTCCACAATTTGTGATTTTTTTTTTTTTTTTTTTTTTTTGAAATAATTTTTGTTCATTTCTTTTTTATTCCCAACTTTTCTGCGTTGTTTTTGCTCGAATGTTAAAAAAAAAAAATGGTGGAAGCAGAACTTGGCAAATGCATTTCATTAATGTGAAAACTTTACAATTGACAGTGACTCTTTTCATTACAACGGCACGATCTCAGAGTCCTCGGCAAAAACGCTGCAAATCAAATTCTTCTGTATTTGTCTGTATGTAATTTACAGTATTGTTTGGTTAATGAGAACAAAGTTTATTCATTTCTCTATTATTTGCGGTTCTCAATTGTGTTTTGTTGCTAGCTCAAAATACACGAGCCTGCAAAGCAGTGGCAATTCTAGGCTCTAAGGCAAGCGAAGAAATATCATTGGTAGCAAGCTCAACCGCTTATGAGCAAAGTACTGGAAAAAATTACTGGAAATACATCGAAAAAGTTAGAAAAAAGTATATACAGTGGTGGCGACTATATAGATAATTGAGTTACACTCTACAACAAACCGTTCCCTTCTATCACTCACGGTTACCGAGCAATAGTAAGAAGAAGATAATCTATGGAAAAAGTGCAATTCTCATTCTCCCTTGTCTACTTAGAGCGGGATAGCCCATGGATCGCACAGTATGGATCAGATGGAAAACAAAAGTGGCATAGTTACTCTTCAGATTATGAAGTATTTAGAGATTTCAGAACTTCCTGGTCTATGGAAAGGAATTTTTCAGATCCCGGAGATCCTCTAATCAGGTAATTCAACTTGCAGATACGGCAAATGGTGAACCTACATAAGCGGAATAAGTGAGAGAAGCACTTAAGGTTCTCCAATTTTCCTTCTGGCGTAACCTAGCTTTGAACCACTGTTTAAACAATGTCAAAACCGCCGAGACCGAATGACTGGTTCGAAATTTCATTCGGCGACCGCGCCTAGTCGAACTCCAAGAAGTGCGGGAGCTATTCAGTCACTTTTCTACACTGAACCCATGGGTTGACAAAATTAAACCTGGTTGGCTTGCAGTTTGGGTAAACAGTTAAACATCAGCTCGATGTTTGATGTCCCCAGTTAAGAGGTTCAGGTGGTTATCGGGAAGGCAAAATCCCCCAAATCCATCGTCCCTGATGCTAAGTCATCTGGTTCAGCCAGAGCCGACTACCTCACCAGGGGTCTCAATTGGCCTTTGATCACTCTGCCAATATGTGATTGGTGGAAACTGGGCAGTGGTCTCGTCGCTAACTCCTGGGAAACTAGCTAATAAAGGAGAGTCATAACGGCCGATATCCCTCGTTCTTCCAATAGCTATAACACTTGAGGCCTTGCTTCTCCCGTCTTTCACACACCACATGAACCCAGCAGTACATCAGCATGTCTTCCGCAAAGTGCACAGTACTGCAACTGCACTTAATGCCATAAACATCCAGATAGTCTATAGCCTCTACAAAAATCGAAACTGCGCACGAACTGTCCTGGAAGCATTGAACCTATTAAGGACTTCAACCATGAAGTGTTACTATCGGACAATGAGTACCGCTAGGGTTGAAAGGTGAACCAGGAGTTAACCGAATGGTGGATAGTAGACAGATGTCAGTAGAGTATCCAAGTCAAATCCACAAAATATTAAACAAGGGGTTCCGAATAGTTGTGCCTACTCACTACTGTTTAAGTTTTACATTTCAAAGCACCCTCCACCACCGAGGGCATCTCTGATCTCATATACCGATGACTGGTATGGATATGGTTGTCCCTCGGGATATTCACAACCTTTCACCAGCTAGACGAAGGAGTCTGCTCAAAATTGTGCGCCGATGACGTCACACTAACAATGACAACAATAAGTAACCCCAAGTTACTTGGCATCCCATTCGACAGCCCCCACTTCTTCGCATCGCATATGACTGCAATTACAGCCAAAGTACCAAATTCCCAAATGGCTAACCGGGACCACCAGGTGCAAAGATAAACAAACCTTGTTCGAAGTGTACAAGGCAAATGGCCCGTCGGTCGTTACACCGATCTTTTGAAGAAGTTACAAGCTTGCCAAAACATCGCTCTGAGGACCGTGACGGGGAATCTCCTCATATCACTTATGCACCACTTACACAGTGAAACATCTATGTTCCCAGTAGTGGAGCATCATTTCATGCTGTGCCCGGATCATTAAAACAGACACTTATTGAAGCGGAACTACCACCTAGGCATATCGGTAAGGCAGTATGCAACTTTGAGGACCCTATACAAAATCATAACACTGAACCGCTGGACCGATGGGCATTAAACGCCATTCACTGGCAGTCCGTCAACAACTTCATCAACTCTTTTTCAGTTAATGAGGTTCTCGGAATCCAACCAATAACCTAAAGCGGACCAAGAGCTTGAGCTGCCTCTCGAGTCCCGAGATCTGGATATTGTAGTCATTTTCATTCCTACTTATCCAGATTTGACTCCGACATACATATGTATGTCCTACATACAATGAGTCTTCGGACGATACTAGTCACCTCTTTGAATGAACTCTAAACCCAACTTATCCAACAATCCTCTCCCTCTGATCGTACCCGTCGAAAGAGCGCAATTCCTAGACTTCGCGTTAGATGACCTCGATGACATAGACTAGTTCTTGCCGCTCCCGGGCGGGGTTTAGCTATCGGCACAAAAACAACAATAACAACGTCTAAAATCGCCTTTGGAGGCGTGCAAATCGATTGAACTCGATGAACACCTTGCCGAGTCGCTGGTAGCAGGTGAGATATGCACGGAGCCATCCTGCAATCAAGTGCATTATCACCTATTATCACTTCTGTTGACACTAGAGGTCAATGGATTGCTCATGAAGCAGAAGACGATTGTGATTTATTGAGCTGAGGTATTTAAATATCACAGAAACTAACTGAGAATATGACCAGATTCACATATTCAAGTACATTTTGAAGAAAGGTTGCTTACTATCACCGCCAGATGCTCCAACCTGCGAGTAAACTATCACAGTGCGGCCAATTACAAGCGAATTTTTCACACCGATACTGAAATTCTCTGGCGGCTTTTACAATAATCTCTATATAAGTGAGTGTGTAGAAACTGGTAGCAAAGGAGATCGATTTTTACCTGATTATTCTCTGTTTTTTAGTATCCAAAAATATGACCACCACTGTACGCCATGGCCTACAATGATTTTTGACGGTTTTTGCAGTTGTTGTTGCTAGCTTAATATTTGTTGTTTTTGAGAAATCGTTCAAATCTGCATAGAAAATGCTGACATCGAAAATGAAAAAAAAATGGACAAAAACCTCACTTCTCAGCGGCATGTGACGTTCGAACAGGATTTTGGCGCTATTAAAAGTCTGATTTTGCCAAATTTACTCAGAAACAACAATGGTACAAATGTCTGTATGTAGTTCGATGAATGCACGAAATTGATGGCTGACTGACGTGAATGACGTGCAATGTTTTCGGTTGATTTTTGGTTGCTGCAACAATAACAGTAACTCGTACAAAATATAGTTGCCAAAAAACGAAAATGCAAAATATATGAAATTGCTTGTGAGTGTTGCAAGTCAAGCCCCCCTACTCTCCCTCTCTCTCTCACTCTCACACTAAGCGTCACAAATTAAACACGAACTAAGTAGGCATGCAAAGCGATGGTGGTAGCAGAGCAGAAGGCACACTAAATCTTTCGCTACGCTACGAGGTATGAACAAAAGCAGCACAGGGCAAGTGTGGAGGAAGCAAGAAAAGGAAGAGAAATATTAAAATTGTTTGCAATTTTCGACTATGTCAGCCGGCATGTGTTGCGCGCGGCCCGAGCGATCTTTTTGTGTTGCCGAGTCGAGTGATTGCGATGCCATGCAAATATTATGGCGTTGCTTTGTGCCGTCGGCTGTAAGTAGGACTGCAGTGAATTGACAATAAAATAACAGTAATTTTAATGTTGCTCTCATTTACAATTTTTGACACTATTTACGGTTAACTGTTGCCATCCATGGCTGTTCACACCGACATGCAAAGGCAATATTAGCTAGCTTGCATGCCAATTTACGTATATACTTGTATATGTAAAAGAGGATCTAACACCGGGACAGTGTGCTGAGCACCTAGAATCAACAGAGATTGCTTAGTCAGTCCGTATTCCTCTCTCTTTCTCTCTCTCTCTCTCTTCTTTACCCTGGTATTTTATACCTTTGATACATAGTTAATCCCTAACAGTAAGCTGATCTGTCCGTTTTGGTTTGTTTATGACCTACTGAAGGATTGGTTGTGGGCTGATTCAGTCATGTCTGTCTGTCTCCTTCTTCTTCTCCTTCTTCTTTGGCGTAGGCACTGCTTATGGCTTACGCGATTAAAATCTCGTCAACAATACCGCGCCACTCGTTTCTTCTCTTTGCTGCTTGGTGCCAGTTAGAAATACCAAGTGATACCAGGTCGCTCTCCACCTGATCCTTCCAACGGAGTGGAGGTCTTCCTCTTCCTCTGCTTCCGCCAGCGGGTACTCCATTGAATACTTTCAAAGGAGCGCTGGAGCGCTTTCATCCATTCGTATGACATGACCTAGCCAGCGTAGCCGTTGTCTCTTGATTCGCTGAACTATGTCAATGTCATCGTACAACTCATCGTTCCATCGTCTACGGTATTCGCCGTTACCAACGCGTAAAGACCATAAATCTTCCGCAAAAATTTTCTCTCGAAAATTCCTAAAGCCGACTCGTCGGATGCAGACATCGTCCAGGCTTCTGCACCATATGTCAGGACGGGAATGGTGAGCGACTTGTAGAGTTTGGTTTTGGTTAGTCGAAAGAGGACTTTACTTTTCAATTGCCTAGTCAGTCTAAAGTAATAACTGTTGGCAAGAGTGATTCTGCGTTGGATTTCAAGGCTGACATTGTTGGTGTTGTTAATGCTGGTTCCCAGATAGACGAAATTATCTCCGGCTTCGAAGTTGTGACTGTCAACAGTGACGTGGGAGCCAAGTCACGAGTGCGGTCACTGTTTATTCGATGACAGGAGATATTTCGTCTTGCCCTCGTTCACTACCAGACCCATTTACTTCGCTTGTGTGTCTAACATAGAGAAAGTAGAACTTACGGTGCGACTGTTATGACTCTTTATATAATATTATCGGCATACGCCAACAATTGAACACTCTTTTAGAAGATTGTGTCTGTCTCCTTAGCCAGCGCAAATCCCACTGTGAGGGGAAAACCAGATATAAGCTGAAATGAAAATATCTCGATGAGGCAACCGATTTGCTGATACGGTGTTGTCTCGCCAGAATCTTGTCTATTGGGAAATTCATAAGTCGTGAGGCAGATATCTTCCCAATGGCAGGGGTTCGCCTAGAGTTAGGTGATATGGTCAAAATATATGATTTCTATTCCGTCCAGAAAACTTTTAGAAAAGCAGAACATAGAGGAGAGTGAAAGCTAAGCATTCTTCGCCGTCCAAGTATTTTTGTTTTTTGTTTTTGGTTTACTAAAAGTTGTTTTTTATGTAGCTTATGGTCCTAATCAGTACTAGCTGGAAAGAACCATCCTTAAAATGGCCCGGATTTCTTTATCAATATTCTTATCAAAGCCACGGCTTCTAAAGCCAGGGATGAGGTTGAGAGAACTGATTTACCTATCAGTCGGAGTACTGGATAAACGAAATTATTGTTGCCTAAGTCAAGTTCGGAACGAAGGCAAGCCGTAATCTTGGCCTTAGCTACACATATGATGAGATCTAGAGAAATTTTTGGTTACAAAGACGCCTATGTAGAATAATTTCTCATTAGTCTTATAGTAGGGTTGGAGCACAGTCGCTGGGATCGACAAGTCTAACGAATTTAGAAGACTCGACTACAGCGATTCATGGCTTTCTAGTTCTCTGGGACATACTTTTCGACAAAAAATGCTCACAGAATCTCAGTTCTTACATAATTCTACTTTATTGTACATCGGAGGCGCACCATACGTTAATAAAGTTGTAGCCCTTGCTTAAAACCCGGCTTGATCGCTACTTAAATAGCCAACAAATTTGTTGGGTCCAGCACTATTTTGTACATAAATTTCCATTCTCAGTATGATTTTTTTCTGTTCTTTCGTTTCAGTACTCGTGCTAATTCGAAACCCCTGTATACTATCTCTCTCTCCCTCTCTCTCTTTTTTTTTTTTTTTTTGTATTCGTTTTCTTTTACTCTTGTGCTCTCATTGTGATTGCGATTACTATTAATACGTATGTATTTCAGCTATGCTCTTTTTTTGGAAACCTCCTAGCCAAGCGTTCAGCGTATTTAACAGTTACTTCCGTTTCGTTTGACGTTATGCAAATTTCGAGCAACACGGTCATAACCAGCAACTATCGGCCAGCAACTAGTTGACTCCAACTTGCCCATTTGCGCCGTTACAAGGCAAACGTTGCGCACCAAAGGCTAAGCTTCAGTCCTATCCACTTGCCCATCCGCTTACACCATCAGCAGCAACTAAATTTGTATAAAAGAGGGCTTTATATACGTAAACTTGCATATTCTCGTATGTCTTGCGTGGTGGTGGACACTGTGTACCGACCGTGTATATTTTGGCAGTTTTATTGCTGTGTTTTGGCATTTTACGTCAACCCCACGTGCCGGCTTGTTTGTGTCGTAAGTTGGTGAAAAATTTATTGAAGTCAACGAAATAATGGACCTCATCCTACTTTTACTTTTTCTCTTTTTTTTTTGTTAGTGGTCTGGTTACGTGTAAAACAGTTACTTTATTTGTACATGGTATATTCGAAATTACATACATATAAATATTATTTATTTAGTACTATTAACTTGTACTTGGAAATTACGCTAGTACATCAATTACTGGGTTTTTTCTGTTTTGTTTTATTTTAGTTTTAGTGGAAATTTCGCAAGCGTGTTTTACTGTCGTCGTAAACTATTATTACACAACGGAAGTATATAAATAAATTATTTAAAATAATTATATGATATGGTTTCATATTTCACATTCCGAAGATATATTATTGGCTTAAATTTCAAAAAAATGCATGTAATATGCATATGAAGAAAGTATGCAAAGCAATAAGTTAATATAATTTTTTTTTACTCTATAAAGGGTGATCAAAGAAGAAGTACTTCTTTCAATAGCCTTTTTTTGACAGATCACGCGTGAGTCGTGTCAAGCTGTCATGTTATTTTTGTTCCATATTACTTGGCATTTCATCATGGAAACGCTAACGCCTGAACAACGTTTACAAATAATTCAACTTTATTACGAAAACTCACGTTCTGTAAAGAATGTGTTTCGTCCGCTTCACTCAACTTATGATCAACATAATCGGCCTAGTGAGCTTACTATTCGCAACACCATGTCTCATCTTGAGATCCAGCATTCATTATTGGATAAAATTCGACAGAAGAGACTACGTCCAGTACGCAGTGAAGAAAATATAGCGGCCGTAGCTAAGAGTGTACACGAGGACCGTGGAGAGTCGATTCGGCGCCGTTCGCAGCAACTCGGACTAACGTATGGAACGACTTGACGCATTTTACGACGAAATCTTAAATTGAAAGTGTATAAAATAAAGCTTGTGCAAGAACTGAAGTCGCTCGATCTTCCCAAGCGACATCGCTTCGCTCTATGGACTCTTGAAAAGTTCTAAGAAGATCCGACGGCCAAATTTTGTTCAGCGATGAGGCCCATTTCTGTCTCAATGAGTATGGAAACAAGCAAAATTGCAGCATTTCGGACGAAGAGTAACCTGAAGAGATTAAGAGCTGCCATTTCAGCCAGAAAAAAAAAACGGTTTGGCGGTAGTTTGAGGGCCTGTAAAATCATCGGTCCTTATTTCTTCAAAATTGATGCCGGTGAGAACGTAACCGTCATTGGCGATCGTAATCGCGCCATGATAACCAACTATTTGAAACCTGAAATTGAAGTTCGTGATTTTCGAGACATTGGGTTTCAACAAGACGGCGCCAATTCCCACACATCACACCAATCAATTGATTTATTGAGCGAACACTTCGGTGAGCAGATAATTTCACGCTTTGGTCCGGTCGATTGGCCACAAAGATCATATGATATCACACCGTTACACTTTTTTCTGTGGAGATATGTAAAGCATGAAGTCTATGCGGACAATCCATCTTGGATTCAGACCTTGGAGCTAAACATCACTCATGTCATTCGCCAGTTATCAGTCGAAATGCTCGTAAAAGTCATCAAAAATAGGACTCAACGGATGTCCCATCTGAGATGTAGCCGCAGCCAACATTTGAAAGAGATAAGGTTCTTTCGAATGATATTAAACATTTCGCAAAAAAAAGTATTTTTTCTTTAAAAAAAGCAAGGAATTTAAAAATGGATCACCCGTACCTCAATTAACGAGAGGTATTTCTTACAAACCGATTTAAATAATTTGGTAACTTGATGTTATCACAACGATATGCCTCTTAAGCTTAACAAATGTAAAATCATGGTATTTACATGAAAATGTCTTCAATCATTCTTGTCATTCTTGTCCTCCTTATTTTAGTCGCTTTAAGCATTCTAGCTGTAGAGTAATGTTAGGAATAAATTTTTAGCCAAGCTTCTTAACGGACTGATTTGTAGTTCATTTCTCTTAAGTGAAGTAAATTTTAATCCCCATCCTATTATCACGAATTTATTCTGAAAATCTTGTAAAACAAATTTTGAACTATATGAACCATGTCAAAATTTCCATTACTATTCCAGTACATTCGATTTGACAGATTCACTTTTTGTAACAAAAAATACTATACTAACTTCTCTTAAGAAGTAACTCACTAAATTTCTATGGTATTATAAATAATCTTATATTTCAGCTGATAAATTTGTTTTCTGTAGCTGCGCAGTTTTAAATCTCGACGCTTAACGAACCCCTGCTTTCATGACTCGGCAAATTCCGTACGTTATGCGGATAGCGAACCTCGTATCGGTTGAGCGGAAGGAGGTTATGCGTTGGGCTTAATTAATTAATTAACTAATTATTTCGGCTTTTTTATTCTATTTTTTCTGTTATTTTATTTGAATTAATTTTTTTTTCAAATTAATTTTTATCTAATCTACTTTTATTTTTTATTTAACTTTATTTTATTTTTATTATTTTTAATTTTTTATTTTTTATATATATATATATTTTTTGTTTTATTTTATTTCACTTTATTTTTTTTTATTTTTTATTTTTTGTGTTTTCTATTTGATATTATTTAATGTTAATTTATTTTATTATATTTTTTATATTTTGCATTAATTTATTTTATTTTAGTTTTACTTTTTCAAATTTTGTTCTATTTTATTTTATTTAAATGTTATTTTTTTATTTCATTTTATATATTTTTATTTCTATTAAATTTGTTTCTTTTTTCCGTTGACAGTAACGGTGCTACCAGCTTCATTTCGCAAGAAGTAGAGGCCGATGATTCCACCAGACCAAAAACCATACTAAACTGTCAATTTACTTGAATGTAGTGGTTGTTCATGAATAATTTGTGGATTTTCTTCTCACCAGAATCGACAATTTTGTTTATTTACCGCCCCACTCAGATGAAAGTGAGCCTCATCGCAGAAGACGATTTTCTTAAAAAAAAAATCGTTATCGTTTTCAACAAGTTGTTTCAAGGCAAAATCAGCAAATTTTAGTGAGAACAATTTTCCTTTTTCAAAATCCGCCAGGTTGTAGTTTGAGACAGTCCCAATTCTTGAGGACGTCTTGGAATCGATAAATTGCGGCCTTCAGCAACACTTGCCTGAACGGAAGCAATATTTTCATTTCTTCGACCTGTTCTTTGTCTTATTGGCACTTGAACATTATGTAAAGAAAATGTACGCTCGAAATTTTCAACAATTCGACGAATAGGTGGACGATTATTACGACCATAAAGTGGCAAAAGCGCACGAAAAGTTGCAATTGCAGAACGCTTATTTTGATAATAATATTGAATAATTTGTAAACGTTATTCTTGCGTATAGCTTGCCATGATGAAATTGTAAACATTACTGAATACAATGCAAAGAAAAAAATTCTGATCACGACACATTAAAAATGGCCAAAACGGCACTTAGGAATCATATCATCCCTAGTGGAAAACCCTATATAAGTTCATTTAACTACATTTTTTCTTTAATTTTTATTATTATTTAGAGATTTATTTTATTCCAATTATTTGATTATATTTTTATATTTGTTTTATTTATATTTATTTTATTTCATTTTATATAATTTAATTTAAATTAATTTTTTCCCCCTTTTTAATCCTTTATTTTTTTTGTTTTTATTATTATTTTTTATCTTTTTTATTTCAATTTATAATTAATTTTTTTTTAAATATTTTTTTTATATTTAAAATTTTATTTTGTTTTATTATTATTATTTTGTTTCATTTAATTTAATTTTATTTTACTTTATTTTTTTACTTTTTTTTTAATTTTATTTAGTTTTTATCTTATTTCATTTTATTGATTTGAAATTAATATATTTTTCATTTTAATTTTTCTTTTTTTTTTATAAAATTTAATTTAATTTAATTTTATTTTTTATCTAATTTATTTTGGTTAATATTTATTTAATTTTTATTTTTACGTAGTTCCACATTTATGTTTTTTAATTAATTTAATTTTTTAGTTAGTTTTTTTACTTTATATTATTTTACTTTATTATTTTTAATAGTTTTTAATATTTTTATAAGAATGTTTCGAACTCAATTAGTTTTCTTTCGTGTATGTTCATATATCTGTAAACTTACCAGCTCTAAAAGCTTTAAGAGCATATCGGCTTAAGAGATTCGTACAGTGTAAACTATTTACACTGTAAGGATTACCTAATTGGTACCTTTGTGGTATCTTCGTTCTCTCTGTATATAATTCAATTTAGCTCTAGACATCGTATTGTGTTTCACTTGATTCGGCTTCATTTCATTGCAAACTATTCTTTAGTATTTTGTGTTTCTCTGCCATTTCTACAGATATGTACGAGTCTATAAAACCACCTCCTTCAACAACAGCAACAACCAACATAAAACTTTAAGCACACTTAAGCGCTGTTAATTTCTACAATCAATCCCAAAAACCCAAACAGCAACACATTCAAGTAACCAATATTGCTGCCGCCGCCGCCGCCGCCACGAGGACAACAAACTACCAACTACCATCGCCTGACCATAAAGAAAATAAGGAAAAAAAATAGTGACGGAAATGTACTGTTAGAGTTGACACGATCGATAAAATGAAGATAAGAGTTTCCGTTGTGTGTCACTTGTTTGTTGTTGTTGATGTTGGTAATGTTGTTGGTGGTGCTGTTGTTGATGGCGTAGCATGTAGCGTTGGTTCCTGTTGCTTTTGCACCATCGCCTACACCAAAGCCATTACCAACTGTGTTGCAATTATTGTTTTGTCGTCTACATTTATTGCTGATACGACCGACCATCACTTTTGTAAATGTACTTAAGTGTATATTTGTAGATGTAGGTGTGTATGATAGATATATTATATAGGCAATATTTAACATTGTTGTTGCTGTACTAAGTGCCACAGTAGAAGTATTTATTTTTATTTTTGCTTTGGTTAATCTGTAGTCCGCAGGCAACTTTTACGCACATACAATTTAGGCATATACGTATACATATTTATATAAGTATGTATTGTATTTAGCTGATCTTGTACTTCCTACTTTTATTATTAATTTTTTTTTAATTTTTTTTAATTTTTTTTTATTTTTTTATTTTTTTTTTTGTGAAAAAATATGGAGAGGAGTACTAGAAGAGCAAAAGCAGCAGAGCATAGTATATACCGATTTCTCAGGATGACCATCTGTTGCCGCCTTGAAAATCCGGTACTCGTTACTACTAATCTGAAAAAAAAATGTTTTTTAAATTTTTCCTACTCATAACTTTGTGAGTTTAGCTGTGATACACACTCTCTATTGCGTCTGTAGTTTGAGAAATCTTGCATTTCTCTTTTAACATTGAGAATTCGCTTTGGTTCTTTGTACATTGCCGATTGAAAATTCTGCAGATTTTTTGCGCAAATTAGGCTTAGCCTCTGCCAGCCGAATGCTGAACACTCACAGATTTAACTCTATCAGAGCTACATTTAAGGCATGCGATGCCGACCTATTGGCTGCTAATAAAAACTTTGTTAGCGTATATGTACATCACGGGTAATCCATTTCGAGATTCCCTAATTTTTAAAGGAAAAAAAAACACAGAAAATTCAAATTTAATTGGAAGTGTTTATTATCATTCGAAAGAATGTTCTGCTTTGGCATTTATTTTTTGAAGATTATCTCTTTCAAGTATTGGCCGCGTCTACGTCTCAGATGGTCCATCCGTTGAGTCCAATTTTCGATGACTGGTTCGAGCATTTCGAGTGGTAAAGCCTGAATCGAAGCGGGATTGTCCGCATAGACTTTAGACTTTACATATCCCCCAGGAAAAACGGTGTGAAATCACACGATCTTGATGGCCAATCGACCGGCCCTCTCAATAAATCCATTGATTGATACGATGTGTGGGAAGTGGCGCCGTCTTATTGAAACCAAATGTCTCGGAGATCACAAACTTAAATTTTAGGCATTAAATAGTTGGTTATCATGAATCGATAACGGTCGCCATTGACGGTTATGTTCCTACCGGCATTATTTTCGAAGAAATATGGACCGATGATTCCACCTGCCCACAACCCACACTAAACCGTTGTTTTTTCTTAACGAAATGGCAGCCCTTGAATCTCTTCAGATTTCTCTTCGTCCAAAATTCGGCAATTTTACTTGTTTACACACCCATTGAGTAAGAAATGGGCCTCATCGCTGAACCAATTTTGTTTCCGAAAACGTCGGATCTTCTGGGAACTTTTCAAGAGCCCTTAGAGCGAGACGATGTTGCTAGTGAAGGTTGAGCGGCTTCAATTCTTTCCCAAGCTGTATCTTGTACGCTTTCAATTTAAGATCTCGACGTAAAATGCGCCAAGTCATTCCATACGTCAGTCCGAGTTGCTGCAAATGGCGCCGAATCGACTCTGCATGATCTAGGTGTACACTCTCAGCTAAGGTCGCTATATTTTCTTCACTGCTTGCTGGATGTGATCTATTCGGTCGAATATTATCCAATGATGAATGCTGGGTCTCAAGAAGGGTGCTGGTGTTGCGGATGGTACGCTCAGTAGGCCGATTATGTCGGCCATAAGTTGAGCGAAGCGCGCGAAATACATCCTATACATAACGTTTTCGTAATAAAGTTGAATAATTTGTAAATGTTGTTCAGGCGTAAGTCTTTCCACGATGAAATACCAAACAATATTGAACAAAAATAACATGGCAGCTTAACACGACTCACGCGTGTTCAGTCAAGAAATGCTATTGAAAAAATTAGCTATACTTGGATCACCCTTTATTTGGCATTTGTAACCGCTAAACCGATTTTTGACCGAGCTTCTCCTTTAAAAAGAAAGAAACTATTGTTTTTGTTTGTAATCTAATGTGATTGCTTTTCTGTATTAAAAAATTTCATTTTGACAAAAAAATATTTATTTTTATTGACTTTAGATTCATCATATGCCTGAGAACAATATATTCGTTAACAAAAAAAAAATGTATAATAATCCTTTGCAAATAGACCCACCCTAATACACAAGCACACAAATGTCTCATAGTTGTTGCTTCCTTGCAGCAAACATTCATTTATAGTGGCATAGTGGCCATTGCCGCACACTAAATGTTTTTAGTATAGTTTCAGGCGCTTAAGACACGCTGACTGCCAGGGATAATGGCGGCATTAAAGTCGTATGACTGTGAGCAAGGAAAAAGGGTGCAAAAGAGGCCATACTCGAGTGTATATACGGCATAGAATATGCAATGGCACAACGTTATAGTGGCAAATGGGCATCAACAACAACAACAACAACAACAACAAAAGCAACAACATGCATACAAAGTACTCGTACTCATAGAGAAGTGACTACACAATGACAGTCAACAATGACAAAAAGGCTAAGTGACAACTAAACTTAATGGCACTCAACAACATAGTAGAGATAGACAGCAGCGGACATTAGCCTCATTGAATTGAATGGCACAAAACAGGAGAAGAGAGACAAAATGGCGTTGGCGCAACAACAACCAATGATGGAAGAGTGTGCTGTGCACTATCGCACAGCGCACGGAAGAGTGAGGAAATTGACGCAAATGGCCTTATATGGGCTCATAAGCCACTCTCTCTCTCTCTCTCTCTCTCTCTGTCACTCCCTGTCTCTCGGCAGCTGGATGGTGTGTGGGATATCGGTAAAGGACGACAAAATATTAGGTGCACATTAAGATAACATACAGAGAACACAGAGTACCAGAAAACCGAAATAGAAAACCACAAAAAGTCAGTAGTGAGAATAACCCGAAAATAAACCTGTTTGGTGTCGCTATAGATTATACGTAAGGATATATACGAGTATTCCGCTTACCATGTATCTTCCCCGTACACGAAAGTGTGTGAATTCCTCAAACAATTTGGCAAAAGAGAAGTACAACAAACAACAGACAAATGCGAAACGGATGGTACACAAATGCTTTTGCACGAGGAAAAAAAACCGATTTTGGCGCTACTTAAAAGCAAACTATAAACACAAAGGATTATCGCACAGGCGGCATGGTAAGTCATAGTAGTATACACGTAGTGTAAGTAGAAAAGCTATAGAGCCGTTGTTGCGTGAATGGGCTTCACTAACATTTGCCGTTTATGTTGCTTATTGTACAATTTCCGCATCCTTTTAGTGCCATTGAGTCAAAATTCAAATGTTGAGGACTTCAAATTTGTGGGTGGAAAGATACCAATTTTAAATATCTGAAGTTGCAGTCATGGTCGACATATCCTTTGGGACCACGAGCTGTAACTTTTAGTTCATGAAAAATAAAATAAAATAAAAAAATAAAATTTTTTTCGGTTTGAAAAAGCAAAATATTCCAAATGTCCTATGAAGAATCCTATTCTATCTGAAATTTAATTTTTTTATTGATCCGAACTGTATTAGACCGAAATTGGATAATCCTTCATCCTCCTTCAACCATCGCATTCAATCTATAGGAATTCACGTTCGATTCGAAAAATTCATTGACTTTGGTGTTCTGTATTTCAACCGAATCGAGCATGTTGTGATTGACGGATGACATGTGTGCAGTGTTTTAGATATATACGTTCCGAGAACTTAACATCGCCTTGGATAACTATTATATCGCAGCAGATATGCACCCTTAAAACCGAATATCAAAGTCCCTAAGTACCGCCACTACGTAAACTATAAGCTTTCAATAGTGTCAGAAAAAGAGTCGGCACGATAAGGAATATCGAACTGCAGTGGAGAGGAAACGGCATGCATACTACGCCACTTTGCGATCGACCACAACACGAGCGTGGTGGGATGATACCATGAGCTAACAAGAAAACCGAGACGTATTTGCATACAAAAAAGGGAAGATGCCGAAATGCGTGAGTATGAAGAGCTTGAGAAGCTGACAAGGGTAATACTTGAAAAGTTCCATAAAAAGTCGTGCCGACTTACAGAAGGTTTCACGACCGGACCATACACATGTAGGTACCAAATAGGTAATCTATCCAACGATATTCCGAGTAAATTATTAGTGTATGGAGAGTATACTTCCGCATTCTGTTAATGGCTGTGTGGCTAAAGTGAAACACCCGGATATGGTGAATCCGAAACTCCAACTGATGAGAATGGTACAGACGTTCCATTACCCGACAATGATGAATTTCGAAAAGCAATTGCCTGCAGAGTTATTCAATTAGGGTAGCGGAGAACTGACAGCTTCTTAGCATAATATAATCGGATGTCGACTAAGTGTGTGCGGGATAAACCTACTTAATATCGCATTTAAGGTCTTATTTAGCATAGTGTGTGAAAGATTAAAGAAATGATACACACCATCTTTTCATCGTTTTTAAAGCTGCCTTCGACAGCACGACAAGGAACTGCTTCTACGCAGCTATGTCTGAATTTGATATCCCTACAAAACTCATACGGCTATATTAACTGACCCTGGAAAGGATATCTCCGAGTTAATCGATACCAAACAAGGTTTCAGACAGGGTGACTCTTTATCGTGTGATTTCTTCAATTTGTTGCTCGAGCAAATAATACGAGCTGCTGAGCTAAATAGACCAGGTACAATCTTCTACAAGAGTGTACAATTGTTGACGCAACGTAAGTTCTGCTTTCTCCGGATTGGACAAAGAAGCGAAGGGAATGGGTGTGGTACTCGCGACTTGACCCCCACGTCACTGTTGACAGTCATAACTTTGAAGTCGTAGATAATTTTATTTTTTTTATTTTAATTTATCAAAGAATGGTATGGCGTTGTTAATCCAATGTAGATTTGAAAGTACTTGATGGATTACCTCCATTAGATTGGAAGGATCAGATGAAGATCGAGCTGTTTTCACATAGTGCCTCCAACAGGCGACAAATAGTGAAGAGAAGGAACGAGTGACGCGTTATTGTTGATTTGACTATAATCACGTAAGCAGTTCCTACGCCAAAAAGAGAAGAGTGACAGAAAAATACAAATAAGTCAGGGAGCTACGAGTGAGGGCATTTAACTGAAAAATATGAGGAAAACTCTTTCGGTCTCTATGTTTAGAAAAGAGCTATCGGCAAAAAGTGGAGCTTATGTCCCAGAATATGCTGCTGGATTTTCGTGTCAGGAGCCTCCAATCATGAAAATTTTTTTTGGTTAGGTTAAAGATCGGCATTGCTATCTTCATATTATTGGTGCATTTAGGACTACTCCAAATAAAGCTCTAAACGTAGCCCTTGGTATCTTGCCTATAGAATAGGCAGCACATCAGATCTTTTTTTAATGAAACACAAATTTTGGAGCTGTCAACCTTAGGGATATTCAAGTAATCTACAGAGTAGCACAGACCGTTGCGTTTTTACTTTAGATAACCGCTGTAATCTCATGATTGATTACTCGTAGGAAAGAATGAACAGACAAACATGCTACTCCAGTCGGCAGCATTAAAGCTTACACGTACGGTTGGAAAGCTGATGGTAGACTGGGAGAAATTCTTATTTAAGCTACCACATACTTTTAGTAAGGCAGCAATAAAAGTTATAGACTCGATCGTGACAAATTCTAAAGTCTTACTTAACTGTCGCAGATCACTTCAGAAGATAGCGAAACAGAACAGACGCTGCAAATCACAGAGGCATAAAGGTCAGACGAACTTGCTTGGAAGGGTATGACCGAGCAGACACTTTCGGATAAAAAAAGACATTGAGATACCTCTAGCTGCATGAAAACTGCTACGAAAGTGTTACAAATAATTTATGTTAAATGACGCGTTAAAACCGGACCAAACTGAAACAAGTCTAGAACAACTTGTTCGAAATAAAACTGGAGAGATTGAATGGCTTATATTCTTAAGAAAAGATAGGAAATTTCAAATATAATTTGGAAATTAATGACTAGAAGAAGTATATGTTATATCAGAGTAGTGGTGTTCGCTTTACTTCGAGCTATTCATATTCAAAGTTCCCTGAAGGACTTTGAGAAGCCCAAAAGATCTATTAATCTCTGCCTATAACTGATACGCACTTTACCTATCACCTCCTTTGAAATACCAACTATGAAATCTAAATTGTACAATATGCAAAAAGCCACAACAACGTGATGCCAAATCTTCTAGTTTAGTATAAAATTGCTAAAAAAAATTTTACAAGAGATTAAATTTGGCGAGGAACACACCAAAATTTATTATATGAATCTCACCATCCCAGAAGAGAATAATAACTTCTACTTCGCACTTTGAGTGCGACAAAACCTCTCGGTGGCACTGCTTTGAATTCATATATACTTGAAATTAGATGTAGTAGAGCCAACGTCTAATACATAACAGGTCAATTGAAAAGTCCTTGGCATAATATAGAAAAACACATATTTTTGGCAAAATTCATTTTTTTTTTATTCAACATAGTTCCCTTCAAGGTTGATACACAAATTATAGCGACCCGCCAACCTTTCGATACCATTTTTGTTGTACAATTTGTTCTTTGCTTCAAAATAATCCTCAGTTTAGGAGATCGTCTCTTTACTCGATGAAAATTTCTTCCCAGTGAGCATTCTTTTGGGATCTGATGATAGAAAATAGTCGCTGGGGCTCAGATCTGAAGATTACGGTGGACGCAGAAGCAATTTGAAGCCCAAGTCATCGATTTTTGCCACTGATTTCACTGACCTGTGACACGATACATTACGCTATATAACAGTTGCTGTTGTTAGTTCTTCCTTTTTCATGGTAGTTTATGAAAATTAATCCATGCGCATCCCAAAATGCAAACGCCATAGTCTTGCCAGCCGACTATTGCATTTCTCCACGCTTTGGAGTGGGTTCATCGTGTGCTGTCCGCACGGATGACTGTCGATTGGACTTCGGAGTGAAATGATGGAGCTATGTTGTATCCATTGTCACACATCGATGCAAAAACTTGGGTTTATTACACTTTAACATCTCCAAGCACTGCCCCGAATCATCAAATCGTCGTTGTTTTTGGCCAAAGGGGAGCTCTCACTTTGCACAGACTTTTCTCATACCCAAATATTCGTGAATGATATGATGCACACGTTCAGTTGATATCTTTTGAGTGCCTGCTATTTCATTCAATCTCAATTTACGTTCATTCAAAATAATTTTGTGGAATTCTTTGATGTTTTCGTCGGTAACAACCTCTTTTGGGCGTCCACTGTGTTCACCGTCTTCGCTGCTCATTTCACCACGTCTAAACTTGGCATAACGATGCTTCATGTTACATTTCCACGAGTTAATGACCGGAAACTCGTCTTCAGGCCAAATTTGTGCTTCAAATGTATTTTTTTCGCTTCAAAAAGCAATATTTTATCATTACATGAAATTCCATTTTATCCATTTTCTTCACAATAACAAAAGTTGCTTCACTCAGAATGCAATAATTCACAAACTGAAGATCCGACATCTGTCAAATTTAGACACGTGTCTTTCGAAAGTTAGCGCTAACTAAAAATCATTTGGATTTATTGCTAGTAGCGGCATCTATGTGTGAGGTTTGGGACTTTTTAATTGGCCTGTTACCGTAGCAAGACTATGGACATAAATGACCTTTGAATTGAGTTGCGAGCCATAATGACGAACTTAAAAGGTTAAGTACTGTCAAGCACATGCATACATATATATGAATGTATATGAATGCAAACACTTATGACACAAAACTCTATGGTTTCTGCCTACTATTTAAGACTGCTCAGGCTTTAGAAAATATCACTCACATGCACTTCCCATCAGAATAGTTGAGTTGAGTTATTATGTCAAAATGAAAAAGTTGCTCGATTTTCTCTTTTACAAAAAACCCAACAAATTAAAAGCGCACTAATTAAAACTCATATGAATACATTTGACATGCGCACTACTCCCACGTTAACGCTTTCAGGCACAGAGTTTATTGAAACTGCAAAATTGCCAACATAAAGGAGTGATTTTGAAAAATTTCCATGCTTAAGACGTCAGAAAAAAAAAATAAAAAATAAAAATAAAAAAAATAAAAAAATACCACAAGCAAATATGCGTACATATGTGGCGCCGTGTATGCGGTACTAAAGGCTACAGTACCAGAAACTAGTCATTAATTAGACCCCAACATTCTGTGTAACTTTCGACTGCTCCTACAACTGAATTTCTATGCTTATTTATACGCCTTAAAGGCCAACAAAAAACATATTGAAAACTGTTGTATATGTATGTAAAGCTTATGAATATAAGATAAATACAAAAAAAATCTCTTTACAAATAAAGCCAAAAAAGATATCAACAAATTCATACCTGTAGGTAAGTAAGAAAAAAAAAAGCTATAAGTGGCCTCCTGCTGAGCAGCACTTCGTGTGTGAATGATGCACAACAAACATCGCAAATTCTGAAATTCTGAGAACTCGGCAGAGAAGCAAATGCTTTGCTTTATTATACCGGAAAGAGAAAAACACAGAAAATTCAAATTTGATGAGGAATTTTTATTATCATTCGAAAGAATATTCTTTAACATTTATTTTTTGAAGATTATCTCTTTCAAATGTTGGCCGCGGCTACGTCTCAGATGGTCCACCCACTGAGCCCAATTTTCGATGACTTGTTCGAGCATTTCGAGCGGTAACTGGCGAATGACACGCGTGATGTTTTGCTCCAAGGCTTGAATCGAAGTGGGATTGTCCGCATAGACTTTAGACTTTACATATCCACACAAGTAAAAGCCTAACGGTGTGATATCACACCGACTCAAAACGTGAAATTATCTGCTCGCCGAAGTGTTCTCTCAATAAATCCATTGACTGATGTGATGTGTGGGAAGTGGCACCGTCTTGTTGAAAACAAATGTCGCGGAGATCACGAGCATCAATTTCCGGCATCAAATCAGTCAGTTATCAATGGCGCGATAAGGATTAGGCCATTGATGATTACGTTCTCACCGTTATTATTTTCAAAGAAATATGGACCGCTGATTCCACCAGCGCACAAACCACAACAAACCGTTGTTTTTTCTTAATAAAATGATAGCTCTTGAATCTCTTCAGTTTGCTCTTCGTCGCAAATGCGGAAATTTGGGTTGTTTACATACCCATTGAGCCAGAAATGGGCCTCATCGCTGATGATTTGTAAACGTTGTTCAGCGGTAAGGCTTTCCATGATGAACTGCCAAAAAATACTGAACAAAAATAACATGACAGCTTGACACGACTCACGCGTGATCTGCCAAAAAAAAGGTTATTGAAAAAAGTAAATCTACTTGGATCACCCTTTATAAAGGAAATTGTGTTTGTATTATATGTGTGTATGTGTTTGTTGGTGTTTGTTTGGCCACGTTGTTCATAATAAAGGTTCCAGTGAGGAAGTCAACAAATGACAGTCAAGGGATTGTGCAGCCCACTGTTGTTGAGAGTATAAAATTGTGTGTGAATGTGTTTGTCGAAAAAAGTGATAAATTACAATACGTTAAAATTAAAAAAAAAAATATTAAAATAAAGGCTGCGTGGGCATACTACCAATATATTATATAATTAACTTTGGAATAAAGGCTAGACATTCGCAAATTTTACTTTTTTCCAAACTTTCAATGAATATCCGGCGTCTAAGCTAACTCAATTGCACTAACAATTAATAAAGAAAAAATATATTCTTAACCAAAGAAGTCTCTAATTTTTTTTCAATATTTTTTAACAAGATTTATCTCTATTGAAAAATGGTTTTATCATGTATATATTGACCGTTATTTTCTATAATATTTTGCCATATTTCGGGTAGCGTCGTAATACTACCAACTTAGGGTGTATTCTCTAAAGAAACCAATGGAAGGATAGCATTTTACCACAATTGATGAGATCAAGTCAGAATCGAAGAAAGAGCTGATGGCCATACCGAAAAGCGCATTTCAGCAGCGCTTCGAGTATTGGAAAAAGCGTTGGCACAAGGGTACGAGTAGTGTATCCGAGGGGGATTACTTTGAAGGGGACAAAATAGATATTGGTCAATAAATAAGTACTTTAAAAAAAAAAAATCAAAATTCACCTTTTCCTTTGAACACATCTCGTATTTATCAATTCTGTATTCTTATTCCGAAGAGCTTGCTGTAAGCTGGCTAACATTGAACAGGTTGTAGTAGCTCATAACGTACAATTCCCTTTCAATCTCTCCATCTTGTACTACTCCTCAGCTTGTTTGTGGTCAATTCAGGCTTTGAAGTCATTAGTTGAGCATCACCGACCTTTTACTATTATGTATTCTATTGGTCATTCAAATTATTGTGAGTGGCTTAGTAGCCAGCCACTTTTATAAGATTCCATAATATCACATGAGTGATATGCCTAGTGCATCCCATGTCTCTTACAAATTATCATGCCGGTTTTGCTACAGAAGGATTTTATCTTTTTGAGTGACTGCTCGACCAGCACGAGGCGCATCTTTGACATAAAAAAATGTAGTCGAGTAAACCACTTCTGGGTCCAGCCTGCACTTACAACATTCGCACTATTATGTCCGTATCCTGGAACGGCGGACAAGCATGCCTTTAAGGAGAATTAAAAAAAATTGCATTCACTTAATTTTACAGCAAGCATCAGTTCAAAAATCAGCAAAAATCAGCTCTTGGTTTCTTTTAGGACCGTCAATAGCGGTAGCGCCAAGCGAAGGTAACTTTCCATAAGCTAGGTTGCAGCAGTTGAGTCATCATGTTTTTGGTTGATTAAACGTGTACAACAGTATTGTACAAGAGCAAGACACTGACTGATCGTTTAGGATAGGACCTCTCCTAGCCGTTTGATGCCAAACAAGATTTTAGACATGGTGACTTTTCATCGTATGATTTCTTTAACATATTGCTGAGGAAATCATTACGAGCTGCAGAGCTAAATAGATAAAGCACAATCTATAAGAGTAAACAACTGCTGGCGTACGCCGTTAATATTGATATGATTTGCCTCAACAACCGCGTCGTGTGGGCAAAACAAACAGTCATCGCTTTCGTGACACGGCTCCAACTTCACTATTGACAGTTATAGCTTTGAAACCGTAGATAATTTCATATATTCTGGAATTAGCTTTAACGACAACAATAATGTTAGCCTTGAAACCCACTTGAGAATTACTTTAGCTAACAGATGCTACATTAGATTGCTTCTACAAGCCCCTCATCATTCCCGTCTTGCTATATCGTACGGAGGCTTTGATAATTACAACCTCTGATGAGCCAGATTTAGATTTATTTTCGAGATAAAGAAAGGATTTATGGTCCTTTGGGCATAGGCAATAGCTGATGGAACGACGAGATGTACAATATATTGATATAGTTGAGAGAATCAAGAGACAACGGCAGAACTGGCTAGGTCATGTTGTCCAAATGGATGAGAACACTACAGCTTTGAAAGTGTTCGATGTATTACCCGTCAGTGCAAACAGAGGGAAAGTAAGAGGAAGGCCGGCACTATGCTGGAAGGACCAAATGAAGGGGGACCTGGAATTTCAAATTGGAACCCAATGGTGAAAAGTAGAAGACGAAGTAAGACCAATTCTCCTTTATGGAGCCATTGCGTTGCGACCAACTATAAACAAAGCTTCAAGTATAAATTTTATAAGATAAATTCAAAGATGTGCGTTATGGTATATCAGTGCTGCACCAGGGAGCACGCGCTTTGAGACTCTGAATATAATACTCACTATTTTGCCATTGAACTTGGTGGTATATCAGTCAGCAGCATTGGCCTCATTACAATTACGAAAATGAAATCAATGGAGTACGCAACTACTGGGACACTCGAAAATATTGGACACGGAGACTTTCATACCAAGCTACATATATCGATGCAACCATATTTCATTCACCGAAATTTACAACAGAACACGAGTCCCCAGAAGAGAAGAATGGAAGGATAATTAAGACACTCCGGGTGGCAGCAAATATTCATGGATGGACTGAAACCTGAGGGGAGAGCAGGTAGTGGTGTATTCGCAATAAATCCCCCTATGGAACTCTCAGGCACTCTTTCAGGCTACCTGACTGTTGGTGTGTCTTTCAGGCGGAGATATCTGCTATTATGGAGGCCGCAAAACAAATCGAAACATTAAATACAAGGACGCCTGAATTTTCAACTTTAAGTACTAGGCTCACTTACGTTAAGTTCTAAAATTATGCTGGACTATCGTCGATCTCTGCAAGGGATTTCCAAGCAAAACAGACCCCTTTTCACTTGAATCCGCGGTCATAGTGACATCGAGGCAGATGAACTTGCTGGGCAAAAGTACCACCAAGCTCATTCTTCTCATTGGTATGACCTTTGCGAATTAGAAACTGATTCTCAAGGAACTTACATAACAGAACCGCGAGAAGGTGGAATGAAACTTCAAATTGCCGCAAATTCAAGCAAATTTTGCCGAAACGGGACAGAAAGAGATATCGAGAATTGCACTCCTTAAAACGAAGTCATATATCTTAGGTAAAAAGAGTTTTAACAGGTCTCTGTCTGATAGGACGTCATTCAGGGAGACTAGAGGCTCTTTATAAAAGATGATACAGACGTTGCAAGGTTGATGAGGAAGAGGAAACGATTACACATCGTTTTTGGATTTTGTGAAGTTCATTAGAGAGATCGATGTGAACGGATAACGAAGCTTAATGGTTAAGTTTTTTGATATGACAATAAGTCTTACTCAGGCCTAGATGTAATCGATTTGGTAGTTCGGTAGCCACCACAACCTAACTTAGCCCAAGTTATTAAAATCGAAGAAATTCTGAGCGTGACCTTCAATTTAAAACGTTATTTTTGAGAATTTTTCGTTCTTGAGGAACCAAAATGCGATGATTGAGCCTTAGTATCGACGTCGTAACCTCAAACTTATGTTTCGGCACCGTTTCGGGAATGCAGAGGCATGATTAGGTACTCTCGTTTCCGATCACACACTTAGTTAGAGAGGGCGTAGACCTACTCTTTCTATCTCTTTCTCCCTCTCTCTCTCCATCCCTCTCTCTCTTTCTCTCTCACTCTTCATATCTTTATCACTCTCTTTCTCAGAGAAGGTTTGCACAAGGAGTTATTATTGTCCTCTCCTTTTTATTTTGGTGAAAGACCCAGTCATTCGAAGAATAAATCTCAACGGAACCCAAACTATATATGTGCCATGATACAGTAATTTAAATACAGTTTCATACTCTCTTCACAATCGACTTCGCAGCTATTTCTTATGAATTGTGTTTCATATATTTCGTGTTACCATCTTCTCTTCTCTTTAAAATAAATGGATTAAATTTTTAAAATTCAAAGTAATGGATATGTGAAAGACATATTCACGACTGTGATACTCCGTACATACATACATATGAGTACACAGTTTATACAATTTATAATGTAAATTTATTTAACAATTTGGCACTCACCAATCGCATGTTGTCATTTACCAGCAACGATCCATCCACACTTGGCAACACCCTGCTGCAAAATAAATGTGCTGCAACAGCAACATACAATCTGCAAGAGAAAGAGAGGGTCGTAAAAGGAGAGAAGAATTCAAAAAAGAGTTTTTATACTTATATATACACGTATGTAAGTGGAATAAGACAAATGAGCGAAAAATCCTATCAATCATTATTCTTTACATTTCCCTCCAACTTACCTAACACACATATATACATATACACCTACCGAGAGTAAGAGCGCCTCCTACACAATTTTCTTATGAAATATTTTCCAATTTTTTGCAATATTTTTATTATACAATAAATATGAATTTTATTTTACCTTCTTTTTCCCCTTCTTTCTCTCCTCTCCATTTAAACTTACGTCATGCCATTTTTTTCTGGCCCTCAATGCTCCGCGCGGACCTATTAAATCGTTTTAAAATAGCTAAAGCACTTGCAGAAACCTTCATCATCCACACCCGTTGAACTGCCAGCGAACACTCCAACACCCTGTAGCAGCGGCGGCGGCGGCGGCTTGTGTTGACTTGACTCAACTTGCACAAACTGCCTGACATGGAAGGCCAGTCATCAACTCTGTTCTACTTTCATCTGATTTTTTTTTCGCCTTGCATTTTTTTGTATTTTTATTTTTATTTATTTTTCTTCTTGTATTTATTGTAGCTGGAGCTGTAAGAAATGGACGCTGGGGAAAAAGTGTTTATAAGGAATTTGCACACTCTGTTAAAGCATATTATATGCATACATCTATACACAAGTATGTATGTATGTACACATATATTGCATGTCTTCCATCAAAAGTGCTGATATTATATTCAAAAATGCATAAATTTATCTAGAATAGCGGTTTCTGTGTATGCTGGTACATATATCTCTATATTAAAGCACTTACTAGTGCGCTTTGATACTAACAAGTCGCTTTTGTCGGCAGAAATCTGCTCTTAAGATAAGCCTTGAAGGTTTAAATTGTATTAATTAATGCTCACTATAAGAACCAGGCATCGGAAAAAAATCATAAGTTTTGATTTCTTAATGAAAAAAAAAACTTTTGAATGCACATTCGCCCTAAGCTCGGCCTATTATGATATCCTTAAGTATTTCTCTCTTCTCTTTGCGCTCTTTAGTGCTGTTTGTATTCAGCACCAACTAGTGTTCCCGAAACTCAGCTATTTGTGGTTAACAATTCTCGTTTTAGCGACAAAATGTTTAAAGGTTCCCTTACCGATTTAGACGGAAAGTTTACAGCTTCCGCAGAAATTATTGTACGAGACACTTTATTTTAATATAGAATACTTTTTCCCCTTCTTTGGCGTAGGCTATAGCCGCATCAACGATAGCGCGCAACTCGTGCCTTCTCTTTGCTGTTTGGCGCCAGTTGGTAATACCAAGTGAAGCCGTCGCTTTCCCCCTGATTCTTCCAATGGCGTAGAAGTCTTCCTATTCCTCTGAGCGACTTGTAGAGTTTGGTTTTAGTTCGTCTAGAGAGGACTTTACTTTTCAATTGCCTACTCAGTCCAAAGTAGCATCTGTTGGCAAGAGTGATTCTGCGTTGGATTTCAAGGCTGACATTGTTGGTGTTGTTAATGCTGGTTCCCAGATAGACGAAATTATCTACGACTTCAAAGTTGTGACTGTCAACAGTGACATAGGAGCCAAGCAGCGTATGCGATGACTGTTTATTTGATGACAGGAGATATCTCGTCTTGTTCTCATTCACTACCAGACCCATTTGCTTCGCTTCGTTGTCTAGTCTGGAGAACGCAGAACTTAGAGTGCGATTGTTGTGACCAATTATATCAATATCTGCGGCATACGCCAAAAATTGAACACTCTTGTAAGTGCCTGGTCTATTTAGCTCTGCAGCTCGTATTATAGAGATAAAGAGTCTCTTTGTTTGGTATCGGACGGCTCGTACAGGTCAAACCACACTGATATTAAGGAGACTTATCCCACGATAATTGCCGCAGACCGTGGGGTCTACCTTTTTGGGATTGGGCAGAGCACACTTAGGTTCCATTCGTCAGGCATGCTTTCGTCCGATCATATTCTGCAAAAAACCTGAAGACCATCGCCTTCGATTGGGATTTCAGATTCGCTATCTGCAGGGTTTTCACTTTCACTGCCATTGAGCAGATTGGAGAAGTGTTCCCTTCATGCACTAATTATACTCTGGACATCTGCCACCAGATTACCTTCATGGCCCCTATACGAGTTTGCTCCGGTTTTGAAACCTCCAGTAAGTCACCGCATCTTCTGATGGAATTTTTGAGCATTACCCTTGTGGGACAGCTTTTCAATCCCTTCATACTTATGCATTTCGGCCTCTTTCTTTTTTCTTCTGCAAATGCGTCTCGCTTCCTTCTTCAGTTCTCGTATCTATCCATCCCCGCACGTGTTGTAGTCCATCACAAAGTTTCTAGTTAGGTAGTCTGCTTTTTCTTTACTGCAGCTCGACATTCATCATCGTACCAGTTGTTTTTTGAAAACCAATCGTTTCCAAAGCAGCGGTACGCAAGGAATTTGCTATTTCGTTCCACAGCTCCCTTATAGCGAGTCGCTGATGAGCGCCGTTTGGGGATGCTTCGTCATGGAGAATGAATTTTAGGTTTGTTGCGCCAAAAATACCTTCTTTGGCCACCCTGGCTTTGAAATCGCCTAGCATAATTTTGACATCGTCGCGGGGGCAGCGCTCATAAGTACGTTCTAGGCTCTCATATAAAGCATCTTTGGTCACATCATCTTTAACTTCGGTCGGGTGGGTGGGTGCAAATTAACGATGCCAGGACTCGGCGACGGAGTCTCTCTCTCACCACAAACCCTACACCAAATTTGCGCTCCTTTAAATGGCCGCTGTAATAGATTTCACCAGGACCCACCTTCTTCCGTCCTTGTCCCGTCCATCGCATTTCTTGGACGGCGGTGATGTTATCCTTTAGTCTTATGAGGACATCCACCAGCTGGGCAGCGGCACCTTCCAAATTAAGGGAACGGACACTCCAGGTACATGCCCTCAAATCCTGATTCTTTAAATGTTTGCGGCGGTCGTCATCAAAAGGGCGATCTCGCATCCGAGGCATTTGTTGATTTTTCATTAGAGTATAGTTTTTATGTGGTGAGTACCAAACCCTAAGCACAATCACAGGGGATTCTCTTTCTCACTTTAGCTCGCCTCCAAACGGATGTTTGTTAGCTACCCAGATCATAATTATTATAAGATCGCAAGTCATGAGCTGCTTTAACCATATGTAAAATATTCATTTCTGACCACTCCCAGGTGAATGGCAGTCAGAAGCTTTCCTCACTTGTGTAAACTTCTATCCTTCCATAGCCATAAGGAGATCATTTAATTATTCCTTTGAACACTTGATGATGATTATTCACAGAATAAAATCTTGTTTTCTTTCCAACAGGAGATTTATCTGGCTTCCAAATGTTGGTTAATGGATAAACTGGCTGAAACCACATTATTTTGAGTCGGCATAAGGTACCGTCATTGAAATGGAAGTGACGTTGAAGTATGAAATACGAACTGATTATCCAGAGCTAAGAAGCTTATATCGGTTCTTATATTTTTGAACATATTTTGCCTCCGTATGAATCCAACTTTGGGTGTATGCAGAATGAACTTCGAGTTGGATTAGTTCGTAGGTATTTCAATCAGAACACCAACTTAGGTATCCTCCCTCCATGTCTCTCTCTCTCGCTCTCTCACTCTCTCTCTCTTTCTCTATCTCTCTCTTTATCTTCCTCTAACTCTCCATCACTCCTTGGACTCTCTGTCTCTCGAAAATTTGTATTTTGATCCTTAATATTTATCAGGAAAAATCAGCGTTGAAATTATATTCAAAATCTAAATTTTTCTCAGCCAAATCAAATTGAAAATTATTCTGAAATATTGCAACAACAAAAAATGCATAAATATTATTGAAAGTGCCTGTAAGTTTTATAAACAAAAAACGCTCACATAAATACCAAAACCGCAAAAGCGGTGAAGGCGAAAAAAGCCCAACCCACAAACCGCTCCTTACCTATGCGAGGCAAAGGACCTTCGACGATCTGCTTGCTGATAAGATAAGTACTCAAAGAGCACGTAAGTGAGACAACGATGCTAAGGAAAACAAAAACAGAAATTAAAAAAAACTACAATAAAAACAACACAAACCGCAAGGCGGGAAAACAAAAACATAACTAAGAATCAAAGTTCGGCCAAAAACTGCGCAAAAAATAATAAAAAAACAACAAAAACATTATACTCCTGTGACCTGCTTTCGGCATAGAACCACAGACCATAGCCGCCAGCGCATCAGAAGCGAACAACAACAACAACAACAACAACAACAGCAGCACTAAATACCATAAAGTGCATAAGTGAAGAGCATGGCTTTGGAAGCCAATGAAAATGAGCCGCATTGAAGCGAAAGCAAAAACGAAAGGCGCCAAGGTAGAAAGGGTAGAAAAAGTAGTAACGAAAGAGTAGTAAATTTACTAGCGTTGCATGCCACACTGCACGGTAAACAACAAATTGTATAAAATGTTTAAAGCCAAATAAGCTTGTTGCCTGCTGCTCATATTTCTTGAAAAGTTTTGGTTGTTCTTGTTGCTGTTGTTGTTGTGGCTCTTATTTTACTTCTTCTCTTTCGTTGCTGCTGCTGGCGATGTTGATGTTGTTTTCCAGCAACGCAGGCAACACATCAACACCAATGCAAATCCTGCGCGTATTGAAATCGACACTGCAAATCACTCCTTGCAGCAAGGAAAGTAGAAGATGAGATTTTATACCCTTCACGAACATGTTATTTTTGTTCAGTATTGTTTGGCAGTTTATCCTGGAAAGACTTGCGCCTGAACAAAGTTTACAAATCATTCAACTTTATTACGAAAATTCACGTTCTGTAAAGAATGTGTAGAGAGTGTACACGAAGACCATGGAGAGTCGATTTGGCGCCGTTCACAGCAACTCGGAATGACGTATGGAACGACTTGGCGCATTTGACGTCGAGATCCTATATCGAAAGCGTACAAAATATAGCTTGTGCAAGAAGTGAAGCCACTCGACCTTCCCAAGCGACTTCGCTTCATTCTATGGGCTCTGGAAAAGTTCCAAGATGATCCGACGTTTTCGAGCCAAATTTTGTTCAACGAGGAGGGACATTTCTGGCTCAATGTATATGTAAACAAGCAAAATTTCCGCATTTGCGACGAAGAGTAACCTGAAGAGATTCAAGAGCTGCCATATTATGGGCCGGTGGAATCAGCGGCCCATATTTCTTCAAAAATGATAACGGTGAGAACGTAACCGTCAATGTCAACGGTTATTGCGCCGTGGTAACCGAACACTGCGGTAAGCAGATCATTTCACGTTTTGGCTCGGTCGATTGGCCACCAAGATCGTGTGATATCATACCGTTAGACCGTTAGATTTTTTCCTATGGGGTATGTAAACGCTTGACTGGTGTAGCAAGACGTTTCTGTGCATCGAGGTACCTTCTAGTCGGTTCTTCCAGCAAAGTTAAAGAGCGCTCTGCTTCCCCCCCCCGGTCTAAATGTACTAGTTTGACACCATTGCTTGCTTTGCAATCCCTACTCATGTAATGTGCGACTACGAAAGCGACGGCGTTCGTACATTCTCGATAGTCTTGCTAATCTTGTTAGGCTCACTGTGAAGTAAGAAGGAGCAGACCAACCACCTCCTTTCCTCTCCACTCCTCTGTTTCCCATAGCCTAATTCGGCACCGTCGCTCGCATCCTAGACCCTACTCATGTAGTGTGCAACCACGGCAGCGACGATGTCCGTAATCAGTTATGTGAGTCTTGTTAGGTCGATTCGTTTTCGTTAAACGGTTGGGAATACGTCGAGTTATCCACCGCTGTCACTGAAAGCTATTCCAGCACTACCGAGAGTCGATCGCCGTAATGCTAGTGTACTATCCGTTTTCGTAAGTCACTCCGACGTCGTTAAGAGTCCACCGCCACTTAATCGGCGCGTTGCTATTGCACTTATCGTTGCTCATGATGTCCTCCGATATTGCTGTTATTGGCTGCCCAACATTATTCGCTCTCAATACCACTTTGCTGCAATATCCCCTTTCTCTCTACCTCCCTCTCTCTTTTCTTGGTTTAAGGCTGTCGGTGCTTCGGCCCTTCGTGTATAAGTACATTTTAATTGGCGGTGGTTAGTGGGGGCTTTGCTCGTCTCTGAATCAGCCTTCGGCAAAACCCATCTCAAAACCTGATATGACACTTTGTAACCATTTGGTAGATTTTTCTTTAAAAATTCGTGATATTTTGTAGGGACTGCGGCAACCTCGTCTCGGAGCAGGCAAGTTTAGTTTTAGTCATCGGGATCATCTAGCGGGTGGCCCTGGAAACGTGCTGTTTCGAAGGGTTCGGACCAGAGGGAGAGGGTTGTTAGATGAGTCGGGTTAAGTGGGCATGCAAAGAGGGGGTTAGTGTCGTGCGGGGATTCGTTGCATGCAGGACATGTGTTGGGTATGTCAGGGTTGAGTCTGGATAGGTGGGAGTTAAGCCTGCTACAGTATCCAGATCTTAATTGTGCCAGAATTACGCTGTTCTCTCGAGGCAGCTCGAGCTCTTGTTCTGCCATGGTTGAGGATTGAACTCCGAGAATACTATTCACGGGAAGAGAGTTCACAAAGGTGTAAATGGACTCTCGGTGAATTATGTTTATGGCCTATCTCTATGCCGTCCTGTCCAGCGGGTATTATCTGTATTGCTGCACGGCGTCTCGGTAGTCACGTACTCCCTTCCTGATGTGCACAGGCGGTGGTTAACCGTCCAATAAGTGCCCCTACGGTAGCATCCCAGCAGATATTGCTTAACTGGGAGCATAGATGTTTCACTGTGTAAGTGTAGCTCCGGCGCCATCAGGAGGTTTCTCGTCACGGTCCGAATGGCGGTGTTCTGACAAGTCTGGAGCTTCTTCAAGTGGGTCTCGCTAGTCCCCGGCGTCCAGATCGGTGCAGCAAAGTTTACGACCAGCCGGCCAATCGCCTCATACGTTGCCAGCAGTGTGTCTTTGTCTTTTCCCCAGGTGCTATCAGCTAGCGATTTTAGGATTTTGTTGCGGCTCTGTAATTTGGTGGCAATTGCAGGCGTATGCGAAGTGAAGGAGTGCAGGCTATCAAACGTGACTCGCAGAAACTTTGTGTTATTCGTGGTCGGAATTTTTACATCATCGCCCTTCACATTGAGCTCAAGCCGGTACTCCTACGTCCAGCTGGTGAAAAGGGTGGCAGAGGATTTCGCGGGTTGTAGATGTAAATGTCGTGCGGTGAAGAAGTTGGAAAGGTCGGCGAGATAGCAGTTTACTTTCGAACAAAAGTTATCAATATTTTGACGAGACGCCAAAATCGCACAGTCATCGGCGTATACGATCAAAGAGACGACCTCTGGTGGTGGAGGAAGCGTCGAGGACACCACCCTGCGGAACCCCCTGTTTAATTTTCCGTAGCTTTGATGTTTGACCTCGAAAATCAACCGATGGTTGTCGACCGCTCAGGTAATTCCTGGTCCACCTCTTTAACCTAGGCGGTAATGAGGAATCCTCAATGTCCGATAGTTGCACTGCACGATTAACCGTGTCGAAAGCATTCTAGAACAGTTCGCGCACAGGATCGGTTTTGGTTAAGACCATTAACTCTGAATGTTTATATCGTTAAGTGCAGTTGTGGTGCTGTGCACTTTCCGGAAATCATGCTGATGTGCAGCTGGGTACAGATATTGTGTGAGAGGCGGGAGCAACAAGAACTCAATTGTCTTCGCTACTGGGGAAAGGAGAGATATCAACCGATAAGACTCTCCCTTATTTGCGGGCTTACCCGGCGGGTAGTAGTGGGGGAACCACTCTACCCAGTTTCCACATGTCGGGTATAATTAGGGTGGTGTGAAAGTACTTTCTTCTCTTTATTTAAAAATCTTGAAAACCACACATTGGAAATAAAGAATATTTTTGCGAACAAAGCAGTATTTGAGTTATAATATGCGAGCAATATGCCAAATATCCTTATTGGAGAGATAAACCAACAGAAAAATAACTAGATCATCATGAAATCATCAAGAGATTACTTCATCCGGATAGCATAGACATTTATTAAGGTTTTCCTAACGCTTATTTTCCTTCGAACAACAAGTTTAATGCCATTTCGTGGTCATGAATGGCATACGAAGCGAAACAAAAGCAACAACTCAAGCAAATTGGTAAACGTGAAAATAAATTTTGCCCGAAACAACTGCGGCTCATAAATGACGTCAACACTAGCATTTGCAGTTGCCACTTGGCAGCCAGGCCTTGCGCTCACCTTGTGTCTGCTAGCCAGGCATTTTGCAACTTTTCAAACGACACCCTCCGCGCACTTCTCGGCAACGCCACCAAATGCAACGCTTAAACATTTGTTATAGTTTACTACACTCATATATTTATATTTATATATACATATATATGTATGGGTGTGTGTGTGTGTGTGTGAGTTTCCATATTCTTTCACATCAACAAATCGACACAAAACATTGCAACGTCACTGCTTCAGTCGCTGCTGCTTCGATGATCTTACATATATTCACAGTTGTACATATGTGTTGCATACATTTAGGCGCAATATATGGTGTTAGGCAATTGTTGGAGCATTCCACACAGCATCATCATCACCACTCACTGTTCATGAAGCAAATCGTGAAATTGCATAGCAAAATTTTCAAATCTCTATAAGTGTAGTAAAAAAAAAACCTGAAAACAATAACAAAAAGCACAACAAACAAACACAAACAAATGGGCAAAGAGTAATATGTAAAAGCCAAAGAGAACAAAGCAACAACACAAATGTAGATGCAAATGCAAATTCAAATGCGAAATCAAAGCGAATGGCATAACTATGGGAAATGAAAAAGTGATATTGAAAACGAAGAAGAAGAATGAAGAAGAAGAAGCACTACAATGCAAAATTTGTTAGATAAAAAGAATGGAAAAAACAAAAGAGAAATATCAAACAACAGTCTTCTAACGCCAAATTGATGGAGTGTTAAATGAAATTCATTCGCTCTGCTGTTTAGCTGCATTCCCAACAGCCTATTGAGCAAGCGAGTGAGCGAACAAATGATGGTGGTATGAGTGGATGGGGAATTGTCTGTGGGCGCCCATTTATATATGTACATATGAACTCAAAATATATGTAAATGTTAAAAAGCAAATGCAGTTGAGCAGCTTTCAAGCTGTCTTCCATTGTAGGAGACGATGTGATTGCTTTGAAATCAAAACTTCAAAACATGTAAATGTTGGCAGGGGAAAACTTATGTCTGCTTGGTGCACGCTCACAGTTGATTACATCGTGCCCACCTTTATAATAAGCGATCCATTTCGAGGTTTCCTACTAGTTTTTAAATAAACAAACACAAAAATTTCAAATTTAATGGAGAATGTTTATTACCATTCGAAAGAACATTATTTGGCATTTATTTTTTGAAGATTATCTCTTTCAAATGTTGGCCGCGGCTACGTCTCAGATGGTCCATCCGTAGAGTCCCATTTTCGATGACTCCTTCGAGCATTTCGTAACTGGTAACTGGCGAATGACACGCGTGATGGCCTTAATCAAAGCGGGATTTTCCGCATAGACTTTACACTTTACATATCCCCATGGGAAAAAATTTAACGGTATGATATCATCGACCCGCCCAAAACGTGAAATCATCTGCTCACCGCAGTGTTCTCTCAATAAATCCAATGATTGATGCGATGTGTGGAAAGTTGCGCCGTCTTGTTGAAACCGAATGTCGCGGAGATCACGGGCTTCAATTTCAGGCATCAAATAGTCGGTTATATCGTGTAGCTCGGGAACTGCGTGTAGCTCGGGAACTGCGTTTTTCAGATTGAACTCAAGGTGTCTGAGATATAGTTCAGATTTGAAATGAACAATTGGTCTTTTTTAACATCTCAAGAAGCCTTTTTCTCCCTTTTATGATGTGAGTTTTCATTTCTTTCTTAAGGATAAAGAAAGCCTTTAGCCTCCGTCTCCGAACGAATTATAAGTTTTATGAAAAGCTACAAAACTAGATTTCTATTTCAAAAATAGTAGTACTGTCAGTTCAGGCTGTCGCTTTAGGTGAAAGCTTTTTAGGTGTTGATCTCACCTGGGCTCGAGACGTACGGCTAATCACAAGGCTACGTCGACCGACGCAGTCCAGATTTACACTGTAATAATTGGAGTAGTCTGCAAGAGCGCTCATCTACTTGAAGCAATTTATCAGTTACTCGGCGGCGAATTTGAAAAGAACAAGCGAAGAACATGAAATAGTGTCCCATAGTTGAACTAGATCGAGTTGATGAAGACTGTTCACAATGAGCTGTAATCAGTGTTAAGTGGAGCCAATTTTTTTTTGACTCTTGAAATTGTCGTCTTCAGAGAACTATCCTGCACAAATCTACACAATGTGCGAGCATCTAGTAGTAAGTACCAGCTTGATTTAGAACAACAAACAATCCATAGGAAGAGGAGAAGATTTACGCAATTTGCTATTGGCATAGCGTCGAATTTAGTTGGTTGTTTTAACAACTTAAGCAGTGTTTATGAGCACGGAATGAATTAAAGCCAAATCTTCTTCAGACACATATTTTAAACCATTAGGTGGCAACAATAACCGAGTGGTTAGTATTGCGTACTACCATTCGGAAGACCAGAGTTCGAGTTCAGGTTGGAAACACAACCAAAGTTATAGAAAATTACCTTTTCTAATTGCAGTCGCCTTCCTCGGGAATGTCAAGGTCTTCGAGTGTATTTCTGATATGAAATAAAAGCATGTATATGGAAACAGTATGGTATAGCGTCCAGGAATTTTTTTAAAAACACTTCAATAAAAAATTAATCCTGTTGGGAGAAGGCTCTGCTATCTTCCGTATATAGTTATTTGAGGTAAGCGATTGCCTACACGTTCCTTAGTATGATGAAATAAACGAAAGGCGTTCGGAAGAAATCGATTGACAGCCGAATTAAAAAAATGAAATCTTGATTCACCTCAACTTCACTGTAACTTGGATATATGTGAAATACCTTCGGCTGTGGTGTATAACTGGCGGATACACTTCACTTCGATCATTAAGCAACTAAGAGACATATTGTTAACGGAGTTGCATAAAAAACTCTTCATGTTAGAAATCAATCAAAAATTCCTCCCCTAACAGGTTTTATATGAAGGAATATACGCTTGGCATCTTCCTCGATATAGAGATTGCTTCTAGCAAAATTCTTTCTGAAGCTGTAATAGGAGATTTCGAAAAATGTATGAGTGAAGCTTTTGAAGTCTCTACTGAGAAACAGAATCATTTTCGGTGATATGGACAGTGTCTACATCACCAGGTACACCTTAAGAGGCACCACTCAAAAGAGAATTTATCCCTGGTGTTATGGTATCTCATAATAAATAAAGTACAAAGTAGGCTGGGATTCCACATTCTCATTTAATTGGAGCATAAGACTACGAGAATATTGCAGCGCCATCCAAGCAAAACTTATTTAAATCATGCAAGTCGCCGCACTGCTAATCAATACATGTGACTAGAAAACCAATTACGATATAGTTAATAGTCAAGCTTCCATTGGACCACTAAAATTCAACTAAACCGCTTGAAAAGCAGCTGGAAAATGTAGAAACATTCGGAACAGACTTTCAGCATAGAGACAACCCAATCAACTCTCCTATGGACGAACTGCCGAGAGTTGTAACCATCCTTCTAGACCAATTATTCATCAGCATTTCGACTATATAAAGGGTGTTTTTTGTAGAGGTATAGAACTTTAAGTTGCAATAAAACAACGATGGATTATTCGATTGACATGAATTTTATTTATCCGAAAGATAATCTTGTGGCATTACATTTTAAATATGATTTCTGGCATATGACCGCCACGGCTGGCGCGGATGTAGTCCAAACCTTTCGATGACTTTTTTCAACATTTGTGGCCGTATATCGGCAATAACACGGCGAATGTTGTCTTTCAAATGGTCAAGCGTATGTTGCTTATCCGCATAGACCAATGACTTTACATAGCCCCACAGAAAGTAGTCTAGCGGTGTTAAATCACAAGACCTTGGAGGCCAATTCACAGGTCCAAAACGTGAAATTAGGCGGTCACCAAACGTGTCTTTCAATAAATCTATTGTGGCACGAGCTGTGTGACATGTTGCGCCGTCTTGTTGAAACCACATCTCCTGGACATCATGGTTATTCAACTCAGGAATGAAGAAGTTAGTAATCATGGCTCTATACCGATCACCATTGATTGTAACGTTCTGGCCACCATCGTTTTTGAAAAAGTACGGACCAATGATTCCACCAGCCCATAAAGCGCACCAAACAGTCAGGTTTTCTGGATGTAACGGTGTTTCAGCATACACTTGAGGATTACCTTCACTCCAAATGCGGCAGTTTTGTTTGTTGACGTAGCCATTCAACCAGAAGTGCGCTTCATCGCTAAACATCGCTAAAATGGACATAGTGCGCGATACGTTTTCTGCACAGAACCATTATTTTCGAAATAAAATTGCACTATTTGCAAGCGTTGTTGAGGCGTGAGTCTATTCATGATGAATTGCCAAACCAAACTGAGAATAAATCACTTGACAGCTGTTAAATCGGTCGCCATCTATAAAAGTAATGCCAACTTAAAGTTCTATACCTCTATAAAAAACACTCTTTATATATATATATATATACCGACAAGGGTAATGATCGAAAATTCTATGAGCAAACTCATGAAGGGACCAAGGAGGTAAGCTGGTGACAGATGACAAGAGTATACTTAGTGTGTGAAGGGAACACTTCTCCAACCTCCACAACGGCAGTGAAGGTGAAAAACCTGGAGACGTTCTATCACTATGAAGACGATCGAAAAGCAATTGTCCCCTTAAAAAATATGGCTTACAAGGTGCCTGCATCAGCTTCTTTACAGTCGAACGCTCGACGATTGGAACCTGAGTGTGTTCTGCCCATTCCATAAAGAGGAGGACCTCACAGTATTGCTTAAGACCTGGTAAATCCACCATTGCCATGGCCATGCGCCAAGCTTTGGATAAGACCCAAGAGAAAAGAATCTATGCACACCAGCTTTTCATTGATTTTAAAGCTACCTTCAACAGCGCGATAAGGAGCTGCCTCTACGCCGCTATATCTTAATTTTATATCCCCACAAACCACCCCTCCCCACCCCCCCCTACGGCTATATAAACTGACCCTGGATAATACCAGAAGCACAATCAGAATTGTGAAGTACCTCTCCGAGCCATTCGATACCAAACGAGGTTTCAGACAAGAAGACTCTTTATCGTGTGATTTCTTCAATTTGATGCTGGAGAAAATACTTGTAATACGAGCTGCAGAGCTAAACAGACCGGGCACCTACAAGAGTGTGCAATTGTTGGCGTATGCCGATGATATTGATATAATTGGCTATTACAACCGCCCCGTAAGTTCTGCGTTCTCTAGGTTAGACAAAGAAGTGAAGCAAATGGGTCTGGTAGTGAATGAGAACAAGACGAGATATCTCCTGTCATCAAATAAATAGTCATCGCAGCGCGACTTGGCTCATACGTCACTGTTGACAGTCACAACTTCGAAGTCATAGATAACTCCGTCTATCTAGTAACCGGCATTAACAACACCAACAATATCAGCATTGAAATCCAACGCAGAATCAATCTTGCGTAGAAAATTGAAAAGTAAAGTCCTCTCTCGATGAACCAAAACCTTATCTGCAACGATGATGACACAATGATGAGGACGATATCGACATACGATGAGTGGGCTTTAGGAGTTTTCGAGGGAAAAGTTTTACGGAAGATTTATGATCCCTTGCGCGTTGGCAATGGCGAATACCGTAAGCAAGCAATGGAACGATAAGCTGTACGATGACTTGTGGTTCAGCGAATCAAGGGAAATCGGTTACGCTGGCTAAGCCATGTTGTCCGAATGAATGAAAGCACTCCAGCTTTGAAAGTATTCGATGGAGCAAAGGCTGGTTGAAACAGAGGAAGACTAAGATCCTTATTTTGTTGAAACATTTGGTTGGAGAACTACCTGATTTCACTTGATCTTTCCAACTGGCGCCAAGCAACGAAGTGAAGAGGTGATCGGCGCGCTATCACGTAAGCAGTGCCTAAGACAAACAAGTAGAAGAAATGACTAGTTGGTTGACTTCATCAAAACATACTGAAGTACAGAAAAAAAACTGTTGTACAAAATCTCTTCTGCACAGAGATGCACCAAAAATGTAATTCAATCAAATCAAAAAAATGCAAGCAAATGTTTAAAAATCTGAGAAGAGAAAAATGCCAGAACTGAGTAAAAAATAAATAGTAAAAGAGCAGAGAATACATGAATACATTTATAAGATTGAATAGAAATTTTGGAAGAATTACAGCTTAGTTGTTTTTTTTTTTTTTTTTTATTTTTTTTTTTTTTATTTAAGCTTTCAATAGAAAGTGCTGATGACAAACTTCACTTCTCACCGCGCGAGCATTTCAGCATAGCAAACATATGAACAGAGCAGCAATGCGCAAAAAATATGCCAAACTGCAGTACCAAAATGAACACTGACCAGCTGAGAGGCGTCAACATGAAGGCAGCACGTGATAAATTTTGGAGAAAGAAAAAAATATTTTTTATAATTTTTTTTTTTTTAATATATAAGTGTAGATGTTTGTGTAAGTATGTATGGATATGTGTAAGTGTATATAAGTATATATAGCGTAAGATTTCATTTCTTCACGCTTGCACAATTTTCTTAAGACAACTTGCTTTGCATTTTCTTTTAGCGTGAAAATTTTTTCACACAGATTTTTTTTTCTTTTTTTTTTTTTTTGTTACTATTTTCGCTACGCTTCACGACACCACATTTTAATGCAATATTTTTTCCGAAAACACAGAAGAAAAAAATCCAACTAAACTATGGTTGAATGCATAAGTATGCATGTGGTAAGCAGAAGGCAGCGACGAGCTGCAAAGCAATGCCAAATGAAAGCGAAAAAGAAATTTAAAAAAAAAAAACAGAATTAAAAAAGTAAAAAATATTAAAGCAGCGCTGAATGGTGGTGCGGCTACGCAACAATGGTGGCGAGCAAAAAAATTTCAGAGCGTAAAAATTGCAAAAGCGGCACAACAACATAGAAGACGACGCACAAAGTGCAACAAAAAAAAAACAAAAAGCAAAAAAAATTCGAAAAAAGCGAAAAAAACGAAAAAAGCGAAAAAACGCAACGACAAATCGGAATAAATGAAAGCATAAACCGACTTTATCACCAGTGAAAATGCTGAAAGAAATTGCAATAAAACAAGAAAAATGTAAAAAAAAGTTAAGGAAAAGAGTATAAAATTGATAAAAAAATTCAAAAAAAAAAAAAATATTTTTAAAAAAATTCAAAAGAAAATATAGGGCAACGCTGCACCCTTAACTTGACTACTTGACTATCGCTGCTTTCACGATTGTGTGACCGACCGAGCAGTGATGGCGAAGTGAAAAAAATCAACGTAGCTTAGATGAGTATATGTTTGTGTGTGTGTGTGTGTGTGCGCGCGCTGGTGTTTGTGTGTGTTTAGTGTGCGCGGCAAAAGCTTTTACCAAATTAAATATTGAAACAATATGCAACGCGCATGCATGTGTAGAGAATTTTAATGGAATTGCTTAAGTAAGTAAGCAGATTTACTGCAAATGACACAGGCACACATACCTACTTATATATACATACATACATATATAAAAATATACAACTATATATACCGCTATATGCACTGCATATTTAGTGCCATTTCACAAATTACCAACTACACACGCAAACAAAGCCATTACAAAAGCATTACATTCGCACACCGCCTGCATTTACATACATCCATACATGCATAGATGTATGTATGTGTATGTACTCGTATAAGTATATTTTAAGCATGCTTTTACTTGCTTGTAATCATCATCATCATCATCATCTTACACAACCAATGCCATTCCAACATTTCCGCTATTACTATTACCACTACCCACAAAGCACATGCTATTTGCCGCAAATCATCTACGACAACAACAAAAATTCACGCTTTTTTCTTCACTTTACTTTTTACGTGTCGCCAAGTGCGCGTATATGTCGCTAGAAGATTTTTTATGCACTTGCATATATAGGTGTGTTGGTGTGTCGGTGTTTTTTTCGCTTACCTTAGCATTGTAAAAATTGAAATTATATGCATAAAACCCGCAAAAAAAATTTTCAAAAAAAATCGCCAGGTACATTTTTTTTTTAAATAACAAATGCTGCATAATTTCATTTGAGGTTAGTATTCATCAGAATCGGTATGAGTGAGCTTAAAATTTTGAAAAGAACAAAAAGTTTTCGAATCTGCATATCAGAGAAATATTTTATTATGCAACATATTTGACGAACATATTTCACGAACTTTACGAACATATGTCAGGACGGGAATGATGGGCGACTTGTAGAACTAAGGTTTTGGTTCGTCGAGAGAAGACTTTACTTTTCAATTGTCTACTCAGTTCAAAGTAGCACCTGTTTGCAAGAGTGATTCTGCGTTGGATTTCAAGGCTGACATTGTTGATGTTGTTAATGCTGGTTCCCAGATAGATGAAATTATCTACATCTTCAAAGTTGTGACTGTCAACAGTGACGTGGTAGCCTTAATGACTGTTTATTTGATGACAGGAGATATTTCGGCTTGCCCCACGTTCACTACCAGGCTCATTCGCTACGCTTCTTTGTTTAATCTGGAGAACGCATTACTTACGGAGCAGTTGTTATAGCCAATTATATCAATATCATCGGCATACGTCAACATGTGTACACTCTTGTAGAGGACTGTGCTTGGTCTATTTAGCTCTGGAGCTCGTATTATAGTCTCCAGCATCAAATTGAAGAAATCAAACGATAAAGAGTCTCCTTGTCTGAAACCTGGTTTGGTATCGAACGGCTCGGAGAGGTCCTTCCCAAATCAGACCGCGTTTCTGGTATTATCCAAGGTCAGTTTACATAGCCAAAGAGTTTGGTGGGGATATCAAATTCAGACATAGCGGCGTAGAGGCAATATCGTGCTGTCGAAGGCAGTTTTAAAATCGATAAAAAGGTGGTGTGTATCGATTCTTTTCTCTTGGGTCTTCTCCAAGATTTGGAGCATGGTGAATATCTGGTCAATGGTGAATTTGCCAGGTCTAAAGCTACACTGATAAGTTTCAATCAATTGGTTGACAGTGGGCTTTAATCTTTCACACAATTCGCTAGATAGGACCGTAAATGCGATAGTGAGGAGACTTATCCCACGCTAATTGGCGCAAGCTGTGGAGTCTCCCTGTTTTTGGTTTGAGCAGAGCACACTTAGGTTCCCTTCGTCGGATATGATTTAGACCGACTATATTCTGCGAAAAAGCTGATACATGCACCTTGTTATTTCTTTGCCGCCATATTTGAATAGTTCTGCCAGTAAACCATTTGCTCCCGCCAGTTTGTTATTCGTAAAATGGACAATCGCTATTCGAACTTTTTCATAGTCGGGTGATGGAACGTGTATACCACTACCATCATCAGATTACCCCCTTGGTCCCTACATGAGTGAAAATCGTGCAATTCATAATCTTTGCTGAGCTGGACAGTGCGTCGGCTACAAGAAACACCATATGGGGCATCCCGCAATGAGGAGTTCTTCCCACTGTTGTGACGCCTGACCCAAAAGATCCGGCAACTGAGAGCCACTGACTATGGTATCGTTGCATAAGCGAACTGCACCGCCCACCAAAGTCTGTGGTCAGACTGCTATGAGTGAGGCAGGAATAGTATAAGTATTCTTAAGAAGGCCCTGGAAGACTCATGACATCCTGGACGACTCATAACAAACGCGAAAGAAATGGTTATGGTTTTTTACCCAAAACTGTGGCACCAAAATTTCTTCTAAAATTGTTAAATTTTGAACAAAAATAGCGGCTATTGGAAATTTTAATGACATGGTGAATTCCTGCCATCAGATCACACAGTCAATATGAAGTACTACCGCTAAGTTTAACCCATTTACGTGAGGCAATCGAAAAAAAAGAAAAAAATTCGTTGGGTTTGTTACAAAACAGTTTCTGGCTTTTTCTTGTTTGCCAATTTTTGTCTAAAACTCTCTCTGGGCATTACTTCGTGTTGCTTTTTTCTAATTACAGAATTAAAGATAACCTTAGAGGGTAAAAGAGATTGAAAGCGCATCTCTCGTTCAAGTTCTCGGAAAGAGAATTATTTAATATGTTTCAAAAAAAATGAGATTGATGGTTGTTGGGTTGGTTGAAAGGTGATGTTGAGCATCTGGTCACAAGTGTATAAGGCTCTTGGGTAGATTTCCATGAAATAATAGTAATAATAATAGTAATTACAGTCTGATAAGTCTACAATCCACGCTGCTCTACAGCAGTTTTGTTGTAAAGCGTGTTTTTTTTTATAGAGGTATAGAACTTTAAGTTCGCATTATTTTTCAAGATGGCGACCGATTTAACAGCTGTCAAGTGATTTATTCTCAGTTTGGTTTGGCAATTCATCATGACAACGCCTGCAAATAGTGCAATAAAAAAAAATGGTTCTGTGCGGATAACGTATCGCGCACGACGTCCATTTTATCGTCGACAAAATCGTACATCAGAGCAGTTAATTCGATTAACCATGGAACGTTTTCGCACCAAGTTTACTCTTATTGATAACTCGCATCCCCAGAGACGCCGTACGGTGCGTACAGAAGAAGCTATTGCTGCTGTAGAGCGTAGCATTGAGGAAGACCCGAATGAGTCCATCCGCCATCGAGCACAGGAATTGGATCTGTGTCCATCCACTTTATGGAAGATTTTGCGGAAGGATCTTGGTTTGCGTGCTAACAAAATCCAACTCGTGCAAGAATTGAAGCCAAACGATCATCAAGTAAGGCGTAGATTCCTCGAATGGGCCCAAAACGAGATTACCGTTGTTCCCGATTTTCATAAGCGAATTTTGTTTAGCGATGAAGCGCACTTCTTGTTGAATGGCTACGTCAACAAACAAAACTGCTGCATTTGGAGTGAAGGTAATCCTCAAGTGTATGTTGAAACACCGTTACATCGAGAAAAGCTGACTGTTTGGTGCGCTTTATGGGCTGGTGGAATCATTGGTCCGTACTTTTTCAAAAACGATAGTGGCCAGAACGTTACAGTCAATGGTGATCGGTATAGAGCCATGATTACTAACTTTTTCATTCCTGAATTGAATAACCATGATGTCCAGGAGATGTGGTTTCAACAAGACGGCGCAACATGTCACACAGCTCGTGCCACAATAGATTTATTGAAAGACACGTTTGGTGACCGCCTAATTTCGCGTTTTGGACCTGTGAATTGGCCTCCAAGATCTTGTGATTTAACACCGCTAGACTACTTTCTGTGGGGATATATAAAGTCATTGGTCTATGCGGACTAGCCACAAACGCTTGACCATTTGAAAGACAACATTCGCCGTGTTATTGCCGATATACGGCCACAAATGTTGGAAAAAGTCATCGAAAATTGGACGTCCAGATTGGACTACATCTGCGCCAGCCGTGGCGGTCTTATGCCAGAAATCATATTTAAAATGTAATGCCACAAGATTATCTTTCGGATAAATAAAATTCATGTCAATCGAATAATCCATCGTTGTTTTATTGCAACTTAAAGTTCTATACCTCTATAAAAAACACCCTTTACGACCTATGTTGTAGGTGTTTCAGGGCTCTAAGTGTTCCTCTAGCACCTACTGCTTTAGACGTCATGCTTTAGACATCACTTGCAGTAGGCGCTGTTTCATGGTGGTTTAATACCTCTGACCTATAAAGATTTACTCCAATCAAATATACTGGGAGGAAATAATATTTTAAGGGTTGTGCTGCATTTCACTAATGCTTCTGTTGCTTTGTTGTTGTTGCAAGTGGTCGATTTCTTATTGTAGTCTATGCTGATCTGAAATTCTTTTTCCTCACGCATTACTTTAGGTCAAAGAAAACCCAATCTCATTTTCATCAAGCCATATGAAGCATAAAAGGGCATACATCGCATTGGCCTACATACATCAACAGGACAATCCGCACAAAGTACCATTGAATATACATACATACAAGCCGACGAAATTATGTATTTTCCATTACCTTTTTCCACAATCGGCCCAAAAATGTTCTCTTTCAATGTGCGACACGAACGGGATTGTAGAGGGGACACCTTTTTGTGTTTTTTGTTGTTTTTGTTGTTGTTGTCCTACACTTACTTAATTATATCATACGCCTTCTCGCTACGCCAGCAAATACAATATACACCCCCGTTGGGTAGTCAGCAAGTAAAAAATGCTCATAAAATCCAAATAATACTATCATGTACCGTTACTAGACACTGCCACTTTGACGTGTGCTGCATCTGCATAATATTGTAGACCGCAGCTGCACAACACGCTGCACCACAAAATACAACCAAAAAATACAAATACAATCACGCCAGTCACCTTGCAACAAAGCATTTACATGCCACATAAAAGCCAAAGCAAACACAGCTAAAGACAAGCCAAGCCAGAGACAAGCGCCAAGTTGGAACGCAAAGCGAAAGTAAAGAAAATACGCGAGAATAAGTAGCAGTGAAACAAGAGAGTAAACGCCAACGCCTTAATTTCCATTAAGCCACTTCAGCTACCTCCCAACTGCACACTAGACTGCGTGTCTAGTGCGCCCAGCCTGCTGATGGATGGATGAAGACAACCCCTGGCGTGCATGTCAAGTCTTCTTCTTTCACTGCTTCTTACCAGCGCTGCTTTGCTTTTCATTACTTTTTTTTGGCTTTTTTTTTCTTTTTTTTTTTAGTGGCATTTTGCGTTGTCTCAAGCTGTTTTCATGAGTTGTTCAAGAGGTGGCGGTGGAAAGGGTGCAGGGGAAGCGAGTAAAGCCAATGCGACGCAAGTAGGCATTAATAGTGTTGTGCTGTTGCATACAATTTTTATGTGTTGCACATAAAAAATGCAACTTTTTTTACCATTTTTACTACCACCGCCACCAAGCGCTTGTGGCGCACACACACACACACACGCACATGTTTTCGTACAATTTATATGCAGGTGAGTCAAGGCGAAAAGGATGTTAATGCGTTGCATGCAACATTGCCGAAAAAGAGTCAAATGTCGTCTTTGCTGCCAGGCGCACCTACACAGATGCAAGTGTAGTTTGCATGTGAATGAGGTTTTCGTGTAGTTGTAGCACACGCGTGTATGTGTGTGTGTGTGTTTGTGAGCGTGTCGCATAACCAAATCACATCCTTCCCATTCGAGTAAACATGTGATTTTCCGCCAAAGTATGCACTAATACGTTCATATGTGTGTGTGTGTGTGTGTATGTGAAGAAACGTATACGTCTGTGGTAAATTCATTCTCCCTCTTCTCACCTAAAGCCGCCGCTGATGGCTTGGCTGCAGTGCTGGATCAGCACGACAATCGTGCAATGCACGGCATGCAATGTATTATTTGCAAATTTTATTCTCTCTTCCTTCAGACCTTTGCATAAGCATACAGCTAAGCGCCTGCACACACACACACATGGCACTACCACACACAGGTGTTACGAACGTTCGTGGCTCAGGTAGACTGCGACAAATGCGCTCACACATATGAGTGGTCCTAAAGTCGCTGTTACCTTCGGTTGCATTTTGTTTTTGTTTTTATTTTACTTTTTATTTTTTTTATTATTTTATTTTTTTTATTTTGGGTTACTTTGGCGTTTGCATTGTGGTGAATGCGAATTTACCTTCGCAGTTATTTATTTTATTTTTATTTTTATTATAATTTTTTTTTTTTTTTTTTGTGTGGCTGTTGCCTTTGTTGTCAGTGGTTTGTTTGCTGTTGTGTTGTTGTTTTCTAGTAAATACATATATCTATGCATGCATTTGTTTATGTCGCAAATAAATCCCCCCAAAAATACCGACATTTTCTCCAATTTTATTGTTTTCTTTATACGCAAATTTATTTGGTTTCATTTCGTTTGGCTTTCTGGCGTGTTTACCCTTTGAATCCTTTTATAAATAAATTATTTGCTTCAATGCTTGTTGGATTTGCCACACCTTAGAGATAAATACATTTTTTTTTAACTTTGGGAATAATTTTGTAAGTATTTGAAATGAGTCTAAGCAATTTTGAATTTTTTTTCTCTTGCAAATATCCAATAATTCATAGTTAGAAATCAAATATAAAATTATTATTGCAATTAAATATAATTTTTTTAAATATTTTTTATTGAAAATTTAAAAAAAAGGTAAAATTATGAGCTTTCAATATTTAATATTTTTAAAATATGAAAGTGTGCCTTGAAAACTTACAAGTTCACGCCCCAAACAGCTTCACTGAACACCAAAAATAAGAAGCTTTTTCAATGTGCCTCCACTTGACCAGAGTAAAAGTGAGTTCTGCATACTGCTGTAGATTCATTTTCCACTTATTCCAAGACATGATGTACAGTAAACTAGATTCTAGCACAAAGAAAGCTAATCTGTCCACTTCTTCTACTTCTTTGGCGTAGGCACCACTTACATTGGTATAACCGCATCAACAATATAGCACGTCACTCGTTCTTTCTCTTTGCTGTACGGCGCCAGTTGGAAATACCAAGTGAAACCAGGTCCCTCTCTAACTGATCCTTTCAACTGAGTGGAGGTCTACCTCTTCTTCTGCTTCCACCAGCGAGTACTCCATCGAATATTTTCAAAGCTGGAGCGCTTTCATCCATTCCGATGACATGACCTAGCCAGCTTAGCTGCAGTCTCTTCAGTATAGCTCGTACAGCCATTGCCAACGCGCAAAGTACCGTAAATCTTCGGAAAAATTTTTCTCTCGAAAACACTCAAAGCCGACTCATCGGATAGAGATATCGTCCAAGCTTTTGCACCATATTTCAGAACGCGAATTATAAGCGACTTCTAGAGTTTGGTTTTGGTGCATCGAGAGAGGACTTTACTTTTCAATTGCCTACTCAGTCCAAAGTAGCATCTCTCGTTCACTAACATAACCATTCGCTTCGCTTCTAAATCCAGTCTAAAGCCACACTGATAAGGTCCAATCAGTTTTCTAACGGCGGGCTTAAATCTTCCATATAATACGCTCTATGAGGATGCTTATCCCACACGGCCGCTTTAGGATAGTGGCTAATATTGTGTCCTATAATTCGGAAGCCCTGGGTTCGAGCCCAGGTTCTAATTTTTCTAATTGCGCTCACCTCTTGGCAGGGAATGTCAAGCTCAAGCCTTTCGAGTGTTTTTCTGACAAAAAATAAAAGCTCATCATAAAAATCCATCGGCCGTTCGGAGACGGTTTAGAATAAACTTTTGGTACCTCCATTTGTTGGTCAAAATATCAAGACACAAAACCACAAACCAGGTTCTTCATTTTCACTGCCATTAAGCAGGTTGGAGAAGTGTTCCCTCCATATACTAGATATGCTCTACACATCTGTCACCAGATTACCTCCTTGAACCCTACATGAGTGAAAATAATGAAGTTCATGCTGAAAATTAGCACAATCTCTTTAAACTGAGGACAACTGACCGGTTCAGCAACGGTTCAGCGACGGGAAACTACTCCACTTTTCACAATGCAGTTTGGCTAAACGGAACTCAAGACTTTAAGAAACCAAAGTATAGGGTACGCTCGTACAATATCTTCTCTACAAATCCAGGAAGAGTTAATCTACACAACCTCTGATATCTGTTTTGATGGTCTAATCTACACGAGAACTCCTGAGGGAAACTAATTGGCGTATTTAAATAACATAGATCAAGAAGCAATTCACAGGTGGCTCAAAACTCAGTGGCAGCGCAGCAGTATTACTCTATGCGCCAGCGATGGGGATACCTAGATACAGAGGCAAACCGAGCAACTGAGTGACGAACGACCTGGAAGAGAACGAACGAACTTAACAAATATGAGCTCTGCTCAAGAAGCGATCATACCTCTATCCACAGCGAAATATATGCTAAGACTCGAATTGATTAAAAACGCCAATAATAGGTGGTATAACGAAACGGTTCTCCATCTCAAATGACTTTTCTTTGTCTTAAATGCAGGGACGTGGAAAAGGAAGAAATTATCGAGCACTATCTCCCTCACTGGCCAGCTCTAAGAACCCCGGAAAACACTGTTTCTACTCTCTCACTGAGCTAACTGGTGAAATGAGCAGAAAAGTCAGCAGGCAAAGTTATGGCACCTGTATTCTGGGATACGAGTGGACTATTTCATTGACTCCCTTAAAAAATGGATTATGGAACCGTTGAAAGGGCGAAATCGCCGAAAAATAGCCTCTTTTGAGGAAAAAGAAAAAGCTGTTTCACCATTTCAGGCAATACACCATATCACAAGCCAGTGAATTCGATGGCAAAAATCCAGAAATTCGACCTCTAATTGCCTCCGCATCCTCCATATTCTCCAGATCTGACTCCCAGCGAATATTTCCTGTTCTCAGATCTAAAAAAAAAAGCTCGCTGGGAAGGAATTTTCTTCGAATGACATATCTTATTGCAAAAATGATATCGAAAAGCTGGAGGGTCGTTATAATCAGTATCAGAAGTGATTTATGTTGAATAAATTTTGAATTTTTTTTTTTAACAAATTTTGCCAAAAAAATTGTGTTTTACTATGGTAGGCCGGACTTTTCAATTGACCTGTTTTAGACTTTTGTGGGACCAGCATATATACAATATTAAATGAAAATTTGATGGTAAAAAAATTCGTTCAAGTTGGATCCCACAGAATTTTTAAATCGCTCAAGAAAGGGGCGCATCCCGATTGGCCGAGAAAATGTTAAAAAAGAAATACGATGGCGGTGCTTCGAAATATAGTGACAAGTAAGGAATCGTAAATTGAGACTGAAAGTATATAGCAGTCGGCAGTATGAGTGACTCAAGATGCGGCGAATCCAACAAAATTTGTACGGGCAAGAAGCACTTCCAAAAGGTTTTTCCTTTTTTTTTTTTTTTTTTTTTTTTTTTAAACTGGATATGTTGCAACCGTACCACTAGAACAACGCAGAGCAGTACAATCTAAGTGGTACACAAACATTTCTTTGTCAATTCTCATTTAACAAGTAATCAAGAAAACCAACCGCCAAACAAGGTTCACTTTCACCACACGACAACGCCACATCCACATTAACTGAAATACCGTATAGCGTATGACTTGGCATCGAGTACGCAGAAAATGAACTGAGATGTCAACGTTTTTCAATACCTGAAAAGGCGGTTGATGCATTCAGAACCGCTGTTTCGGAAATACCACAATCAGAGTGACAAAACTGCTGCGAAAATTGGTTCAAACGCAAGTAAAGGTATATGGATCTGCATGAAGAACATTTTGAAAAACAATAAAGCAAATTTCGATAAATAATATTTATTTATGTTCTCTAATCCTGAACTATAAAGGTACTTAAAATATAAATTATGCTTCCAAAATAATATTAAAAAAGCTATACATAGAAAGACTAAGCAATATTTAAATATGGAGTTTTTAAATGGTAGCACTCAAGCAAATTCATTGCTATAGAAAAAAGAGAGTGTGAATACCATATGGAAGGCATTTCTATGCATTATTATTATAATTTTTTTTTTTTTTTTTTTTTTTTGAATTATGTGTTTAAAATGAGAATTTAAACATTTGTGGCATTCAAATTTTCTACATTAGAAAACATACTCCTCTCGTGGCGAGAAATTTAAGGCATTTCGTTGAACAATTCTTCAATGCTTAATTCAGAATTTGTGTAATGTATCATCACCGCTGTCTACGTTTGTTATAGTTTTATGCTACTGAAATTTTAATTTTTTTTAATTTTTTATTTTATAAATTTAAATATTTAAATTTTAAATATATTCAATTATATATGAGTTTTCTTCAGGTCCGCTTTTAAAATATAATTTTTTTTTTTCAAATTACTTTTAATTATTTTAGTGGCCTAAGTGATGCAAAGGTCAATTAATAAAAAAAGAAACTAAGAATAATTTTTAAATTGAATTGAGTAACTGAATAACAAAGCAGTTGCAAAAATTTTCCTTTGGAAAATAAATTAAAAATATTTTTTTGTACTGCAAACCTTCATTTATTTCATGAATTTCTAATATTAATTTTAATTTTATTTTTCCACTATTTCAAAATGCTTCCTTTCACCACTCTCTACTCTCCCAATTTTGCTCCCGCCCTCTTTGAGACACAACTTGGCTCATTCAGGTTTAAAACTTAATATTTTGCCCAGCAGTTTGCATCAGCATATACAAGTAAATAATAATAATAATAATAAGTACAACAAGTACAGCAACAAACGAACAATGAGACACTTTTCCCCCATACATACAACCATATTTACAGGTGCATATATATACACATATATGAATACCTTAAATAAATATATGCACCATGCGTTGCTGTCAATGCCGTGTCAATGGCGCACCTGAGTGCCAACAGAGGCCACAATTGTGCATATAGTGTACAAATATACATATATATGTGTGTGTGTGCATTCAAGTGCGATTCTGCTGACATGTGCGCCTGTGTGGTTTCCCACAAACATAGTTTTCCATAAATAATAAAGTTTTCCAAGTTATTTGGCAAATGTTGTAAATATTACGTATACGCCCAGTGCGACCCAGCGGTAGTAGCCAAGTCAACAGCCATGTATTGCTGCCTTTGTGTTCGTACTTTTGTATGCATTTATATACGTATGTATTTGCATATAAATATTAATTACAAGAAAAGGGTTGTCCAAAAATCAATTTATGGAGATTATTTTTAAATATTTTTGGTAAAGTAAATTATTTTTATTATAATTTTTTAATTTTAATATTTTTCTTTTAATAAATTTTTTTATTATTTTTTATTTTTTCTTAACCTAAGAAACCATTAAAAATATAATAATTCCTCTTATGTAAATTTTGAGCTTCTGAAAATACTCTAAAGGGTTTTTATTGTTCCAAGGACATTAGCTTTCTGACTTATCTAAGCACGATTCCAAGCTAGGGAATGTGGAAAGAATAAAGAAGAAAACAAATTTACGAGAGAAGAGAGAAAATGACGGGAGAAGAGAGAAGATAGAAAAAACGATAGAGATCAGCGAAGAGAGAAGAGAGAGACCAGCGGAGATAACTTACTAGTTAATAGTTAGAGCCGATGGCTCTTTACTCTAATTAGAAAGTCAAGTTAGGTTAGATAGATGTAGCTGTTTATATCTTAAAAAGTTTTATTCGGTTAATTTTTATTATAGATAAATCGTGAATTACAAAAGATGATAAATCGTTTCTCCCTTTTCATCGTTCTGCAGCATCTTCTAAAGCCTTTCTACGCGTCATCCTATAAGGCAGTGGCCTGTCAGCACATCTACTAACCTTGAGAGTACGAGAGCTCTTCCGAGCCCTTTTCGCCCGAGTTCGTCTAGATTTGCCGCAAGCCACGACGTGAGTCCAGCTGTGCGAGATGAAAGGCTGCTCAGAGGATGAGAATTTTTTTTTTTAAATATAGCAATCAACTCTCCGATCGAGCTTCAAACCATCCGTATGCATTTCCGTGATATTTACTGGAGTGTCGTAGCCATAGTTCCATTGCTTCCGCTTGGGAATTTGCGTCATATAGTTATGCTTGCTAACCAGAGATAAACTGCAGAGGTCTGTGCTACTTGGAGTGAAAGTGTAACATTTCAGGTGTCCAAATCGTTGATTTCTCGACTGATTAACCTTCCTTAGCCGGAGAGCAGCTTTTTCTGGTAACCCAATATATCCAGCGGTAGGGTTTTGAGGATTACATATAGGGATTCGATCAGTATAGTCTTGTGTGCATAACCACTTTGGACTTAAGCCCCACTTCTTACCAACTTAAAAACTCCAGAATGTAAGTAGTTGACAGAGAGCGCTCCATATAATAGAGATCAGCTCTCCAAAGGCGAGCGTGCGGATTCTCCAAAGTGCACACACCTTCAGACTCACATCCGTCCCAAATAATTTCTATTTGGTTCCTAATTAAGTTGGTATCCCCTAAAAAGTTCCACAGCGGGCATGCCATTAAATTGAGCGCTAATTGGTGTAACCTGTAGGGACTGAGCTAGAAACCCCAATATTGCAAGCAGCATTCATATGCTATCCGCTAGCCTATAAGAACTTTACTTGAAAGTTGGCATAAAGAAATGCTCAAATCTGCTAAACTCAGTTGAGGTCTGGGAATCTTAATTTTTTAATTCATTTTCGAACAACGAAGAGTGAAAAGTGAAAAGAGAAGTGAAAATGAAGAAGAGAGAAGAAAGAAGAGAGAAGATAGAAAAGAAAAGAGTGAAGACATAAGAGATAAAATAGGAGAGTTTAGAGAGACAGAGAAAAGATGAGAGAGAGAAGAGAAGCAATATAAGAGAAAGGAGAACATAGAGGAGATGCATACCCACGAAACCGGATATTTCGACTCAGGTTCAACACCCCCTGCGGGTTAGAGATTCAAGAATTTACCAACGATAAGGCATGCCTGTCGTAAGAGCCGACTAAAATCCATAGTTCCCGCGACAGTCGGGTCTTTATACCGGAACGACCCGGATTTTTATCCGGCCAAGGACTGTCACTCCCGCAATGTTCCTCGAAGCCAGATTTGGAGAATTTTCTGCGGTTACAACAACAACAACAACAACTCAGGTTCAACCACACAATCAACCGAATTCCACCAGTTAATGAAAAGAATTGAAACTTGTAGGGATGGATCATAACCAGGGGCTGAAAAATGATCGCAGAAATGCTCAAAATGCTTTCTGGAGCCGAAGACTTTTCCAGTGTTCAAAGGAACGGATCCTATACTTCAGAGCCCACTAAAATCAAAAAAAAAACTGCTTTGGTTTTGCAAGAAGCTGAAAATCTTTAAGGGAGCCAACGGCGGTTTTAGGAAACCAGAAGTACTAGCCAATAATAGGATGCACTCTGTTGACAGAAGTGAAGCCGATGAGGTTTCTAAGTGGTACCAGTCGACTCATAGTTAAAAACATAAAGAAATGGTAAGCCGGCTAAAAACAAAGCTCTTTCTGAGGTGGTTTTCGACGTGGAACTATTGGACCTTATGCTGGCATCTTACTGAGCTAACTCAGTCAGTAACAATAATAACTCGCCTTTAGAGTAGCGCAGTTCTCAACGCAGTTATCCACGCAAGCGGTAAGAGGATTTAGAAAAGGGACGCTGAGAATAAATTTAGATCGCCAATACCGGGTAAGAGAACGTCTTGGTGTTTAGAAATATTTTTGTGGAGAGAAAAGTAAACGGTATTATTCAGTAAGAGCGATTCTTAATGATTTAAAATTCTCTTTTCTCTTCCTTTCAAACTGTACTCGAGCTACTTGGAGAGAAATGTGAGAGTTCAAAGTAAACCGAACTTTTGGATCACCCGGTAAATAGTAAAATCTCTGTTACATACGCAGAGATGCATGTTTGTGCGAAAATTTCAACAAAAGCGTTCGAACCGTGTCCTGCCGAGTGCGGGCGTAAGTTTTAATTGTGTGCTTGAGCGAGAATATTTAAACATACGAATATATGTATGTGCTTGTTGGCCTGTATGTGTGTGTGTATGTGTGTCAGCGTGATGAAAATGGAATAAGTTTTGTTATTTATTTTTGGTTACAACTTTGTTGGTTCTTCTTAATAGTTTCCACTCTACACCATTTGTTTTACGGTCGCGCTCTACTGCTTGAATTGCTGTTGAGTTGTTGTCGTTGTTGTCGCTCCTTGCGACATATTAATGTTTCCTGTACGCTGTTTATTGTGAAATCAGCGATGCGGTGAATTTCGAAATTTCGAAATACACTCAACGCTCTTCACATAATTCCAAACTCGCATCAACACAAAATATTGCAACCGCACCAAACGCAAGCTAAAGAGCTGCCTACCACCACAAGTGCAAGTTTAAAAGCGCTAAAGTTTGAATTCAGTGACTGCGCTTCACACCAACGCATCGCAGATCACTCGCTGCTGTCCCTTACTTGTGCTCGCTTCCGCTACCGCTCGGAGTGACCGCTATTTACTCAGAACGCAACTCAACTCAAAGGCAACTTCTGCCGAAAAATGCTAAAAGTCCTTCTTTCGACTGCCTCGTGTGACGTAAAAGCTGTCAAGGCTATCCTTGAGGAAATTACTTGACGCGCTCCACCTACGTTGCGCGTCGCTGGTGTCACCCATGTAGTGCGAACCAGGTCGACTGCCAATCACTTGTCACCCGCCACCCGCCACTCGCCAGCCAGCCACCCAACTAGCCAGCACCTACAAACCACATGAGCTTTTAAGCGTTGCACACTTTGGAGCGTGTCAAGCGCGGTGATGATGGTCTGTATGGCGGAGTATTGCAGGACAACAAAAGCGCCAAAATAGCGCGTTGCAACGCATCAGGCAACCACAACAAAAAGAGAGAGCACAAACCCCAACTGAGTTGTTAAGTGAAGCGTTACGGCAATGTGGCAAAAGTTAATATAATCGGAAAAGTGTTAAAGAGTCATTGTTGGCTGAGTGAGGCGGTGTGGAAAGCTTGTTTAATAACAGCGCTAGCGAAGGAAGTACCTCTGATGATGGGGTTAGTTAGTCATGTAAAGCATAAAAAGGTGATATATGAGCCCGTGAATGGCGGTGAGACAGCCTCAGAGTAGATACCAAAAATATGAGCTTCTGAGCGTATTTGTTGGGAAAGTCGTTCTCACAAAAACATAACAAGCGAGAGATGAACAGCATAGCTGCACTAGTAGAAATATCAGCAACAACAAACAAATGAGATTAAATAAAAAAATATAAATAGAAAATCATATAAGGTAAATGGCTCTGATAGTGAATGAAGACAAGAAAAAATATCTCATGTCGTCAACATAAGCTACCATAACGTTGAAATTCTATGCGATTTAATCTATCTAGAAACCATCACTAACCCCAACAACCACATCAGCCTAAAAATTCTTATATATATACCTATATATCCTTACATATAAATATATATATATATATATAGCGCTATGTACCCGTCAGAGCGATTTTCTGCCGAGTTCTTCCTCCAATTTGTTGATTTACGTCTTGCTGCTTTGACCAACAAATGGAAGGACTTACACTTTAATCTCAGCCGCTCCCGAACAATGGATGGTTTTTATAAGGCGCTTTTATTTCAAGTCAGAAATACACTCGGAAGGCTTGATCTTCACTGCTGGAAATCCATAGAGGTTCCTTATTTTTAAAGAAAAAAACCTAAAATTTCATATTTAATGGATAATGTTTATTATTATTCGAAAGAACATTCTTTGGAATTTATTTTTTTTTAATTATCTTTTTCAAATGTTGGTCGTGGTTACGTCTCAGATGGTCCATCCGTTGAGTCCAATTTTCAATGACTCGTTCGAGCATTTCGACTGCTAAATGGCAAGGCAGGCGTGATGATTTACTCCAAGGCGTGAATCGAAGCGGGATTGTCCGCATAGACTTTAGACTTTACATATCCCCACAGAAAAAAGTCTAGCGGTGTAATATCACACGATCTTGGTGACAAGTCGACCGGCCCAAAGCGTGAAATTATCTGCTTACCGAAGGGTTCTCTCAATAAATCCATTGATTGATATGCGATGTGTTGAAAGTGGCGTCGTCTTGTTGAAACCAAATGTCACGGAGAACACGAACTTTAATTTCAGGCATCAAGTAGTCGGTTATCATGGCGCGATAACGGTCGCCATTGACGGTTACGTTCTCACTCGCATCATTTTTGAAGAAATATGGACCGACGATTCCACAGGCTCACGAACCACACCACAGCATTTTTTTTATAGATGAAATGACAGCTCTTGAATCCCTTCAGGTTGCTCTTCGTCCGAAATGCAAAAATTTTCCTTGTTTGCATACTCACTGAGTTAGAAATGGGTCTCATCGCTGAAAAAATTTGGCTCCAAAAAGTCGGATCTCCTTGGAACTTTTCAAGAGCCCATAGAGCGAAGCGATATCACCTGGGAAGGTCGAGCGGCTTCAGTTCTTGCACTTGCACAAGCAGTATTTTGTATGCTGTCAATATCAAATCTCGACGCAAAATGCGCCAAGTCGTTAAGTCGTGCCATACGTCATTCCGAGTTGCTGCGAACAGCGCCGAATCGACACTCCACGATCTTCGTGTACACTCTCAGCTACGGCCGCTATATTTTCTTCACTTCGTACTGGACGTGGTCTACTCGGTCGAATATTATCCAATAATGAATGCTGGGTCCCTCAAGTTGGGTGATGGTGTTGCGAATAGTATGCTCAGTAGGCCGATTATGTTGACCATAAGTTGAGCGAAGCGCACGAACCACATTCTTTGCAGAACGTGAATTTTCATAATAAAATAGAATGATTTGTAAACGTTTTTCAGGCGTAAGTCTTTCCATGATGAAGTGCCAAAGAATACTGAACAAAAATAACATGACAGCTTGACACGACTCACGCGTGATCTGTCAAAAAAAAAACGCTATTGGAAGCATTACCTCTACTTGGATCACCATTTATATTATCTAAATTGAACGAAATACAAGGAAGCCACAGCAACGGGTGGTCGGGTCTGCTGGTATAATAAAATTTAGCTAAATGTGAACAGAATTTAATTGACCAAAAAGAATTTAAATTTCTTAAAAAATACTCAAAATATTAATTAAAAAAATGAAATGAAATGAAACTCTTATATGTAAATTAATTAAAATAAATTGAAATAATATAATCGGTAAAACATTTTTCAGCTAATTGATCCTTTGTGCAAATGCTGAACTAAGCAATTAAGAAACACAAAAAAAAAATGTTGCTCAGTTACGCTTTATCATTGCATTCCCATCCCACATGCGTGTAGACTGCATAAATTCTGTTACTGTTTGCACGACATTTATTGTAATTAATTATCCGCGGCAAAGGATTAAACTGTTACCCCACATGAAACACACACTAGTTTGTAGGTATGGCGAGCGAGAAGTTTGGCGAAAGCAAAAAAAAAAATTGTTGACATGAAAAGCTAAGTGCGAGGGTTAGAATGCAAGGAAAGATAAACAATAAAGAATGACAAGGCAAGTCAGCAAGTTTGGTTGGAAAACAAAAATTAAGTAAATAAAACCAAAGTTAAAATTTTTTTTCTTAATTTTGTTGGTATTAAACTGAGCAGATTTTAGTTGACATTCCGACGCAGCGCTTGTGCCTTGCCCATGTTTCTGTGTGTTGCTGTGTTGCCTTAACTCTACGTGACTGCGGCTAACACCTCGCCAAATAATGAACACCTGCTGCAATAACGGTAACGCTCATAAATGCCAACCACCATCAAAGGCATACAAGCAAACACACATACGAGTACATTCTACGTGTGTGCAGCTTCGTTTTTAATTTCCTTGAGTCTCGTTCGCTGTTGCCTTTGTATATTGTGCCGCACGATGACATTTATGTACGTGTATTTGTGCATTTTTTTTTTTTTTTGTATTTTTTGTTCATTTGCTGTTGTATTTTTCTCTCAACTCTTGGCTTTCGGTTGTTGCCACCTTTATTGCGCTTTCAATTTGGCGGTCAACCGCCTGTCTTGTGGTACATCAGTTGAGCGTTGGAAGTGTGTGGAAAGATTGGTGTTGTTGTTGCTTGTTGTTTTCATATTTTTCTGATTTCATTTTGATTACACTTTTTACGGTTATTACATTATATTGAAGCTAATGCTTTTAAGACTAAACCGGTCAGAGGTTGCTGACAGAGCCTGTTAATGCTAACAGAAGTCTGTTAATGATAGATATGAACTGTTAATGCCAACTGTTAATATTTCATAGACATATTACGACTTATGTAGATAAGAGAATTTCAATAAAAGCAATATTATTATCAAGCGAGAAATTTTTCTGGAAAATATCTCAAAAATATATTTCAAAAACCTGCCAAAGTCATCTTCTCCGATATCGTAATCGTCCTGCTTCTGCATCATAGAGGAGGATGAGAATGATGAGCTACCTGTAGACCTTGATCATTGCTCGTCGCGAGAAGATTTTAGTATTCAAAATTGATAAGGATCAATACAGAAGAACACCTCTAGGCATAAATGATTCTGAAATAGTATGCGAGGCTGACATGTTGGTCGAAACTGCGGGTTTAAAGTTATGACTGTCAACAGTGACTCGTGTACCCGTTGGTTTAACGGTAAATTATTCAGCTCGCTTTTGTTTATTATAAGACTCATTCGCTCTGGTGCATTATAAAGAGTGATCCAAGTAAAGGTACTTTTTCAATAGCCTTTTTTGACAGATCTCGCTCGAGTCGTGTCAAGCTGCCATGTTATTTTTGTTCAGTATTGTTTGGCATTTCATCATGGAAAGACTTAAGCCTGAGCAACGTTTACAAATCATTCAAATTTATCAGGAGAACTCACGTTCTGTAAAGAAGGTGTTTCGCGCGCTTCGCTCAACTTATGGTCAACATAATCGGCTTACTGAGCATACTATTCGCAACACCATCACCCATCTTGAGACCCAGAATTTATTATTGGATAATATTCGACCGAATAGATCACATCCAGCAAGGAGTGAAGAAAGTATAGCGGCCGTAGCTGAGAGTGTACACGAAGACCGTGGAGAGCCGATTCGGCGCCGTTTGCAGCAACTCGGACTAATGTATGGAACGACTTGGCGCATTTTACGTTGGGGTCTCTAAGGTGAAAGCGTACAAAAAACAGCTCGTACAAGAACTGAAGTCGCTCGATCTTCCCAAGCGACACCGCTTTGCTCAATGGGCCCTTGGAAAGTTCCAAGAAGATGCGATGTTCTCGAGCCAAATTTTGTTCAGCGATGATGCCCATTTCTGGCTCAATGGGTATATAAAAAAGCAAAATTGCAGTAATTGGGACGAAGAGCAACCTGAAGAGATTCAAGAGCTGCAACTGCATCCAAAAAACAACTGTTTGGTGTGGTTTGTGGGCCGGTGGAATCATCGGTCCATATTTCTTCAAAAATGATGCCGATGAGAACGTAACCGTCAATGGCGACCGTTATCGCGCCATGATAACCGACTATTTCATGCCTGAACGGCGCACTTCTGAAAATATCGCACCAATCAATGGATTTATTTAGAGAACACTTCGGTGAGTAGATAATTTCATGTTTCAGGTCGGTCGATTAGCCACGAAGATCGTGTGATATCACACCGTTAGACTTTTTCCAGGAGCAAAAAATGACGCGTGTCATTCAACAGTTACCAGTCGAAATACTCGAATGAGTCATCGAAAATTGGACTCAACGGATGGACCATCTGAGAAGTAGCTGCGGCTAACATTTGAAGGAGATGAACTTCAAAAAATTCAAATAAATATTCCCTACAAAATTTGTATTTCTGTGTTGTTTTCTTTAACAAGGTACTTGCTGGAAAAATCTAAACAACGTGGTTGACTTTAATATTACTTTTTCTGAAGGCTCGTTTGGTAACTAAGGCCTCAGAGAGGTTCCTTCCGATACCGGCGGAGAATTTAGTGTTGCATAACGTCAGCGTACACTGCCGTAAAAATCCTACAAGGATGCCTGCCAAATGCATGCAGCCGCTTTTCGTGCTAATAAAGGCTTCTTTAAAGTATATGTGTGATGAGGTGGTGTGTGCCGATCATTTCTCCCGTTTTTTTTTTTCAAGATTTTGCACATGATGAGTATCTGGTGGCTTTACCAGGTCTAAAGCCACATTGATATAGTCCATCACCCTACTATACCATCATCAGCGATTTGGGTTTCGGTTTCACCACCTCCGTGTTTTTCATTTTCATTGCTATTCAGCGGAGTGGATTAGTACTCCTTCCATAAACACAGCTTTCAAACTTCGGCTAGCAAACCACATATTTGGTCCCTCTATGAATATGCTCCGGTCTTGAAGCCTTCCATAAGTCGCCTATCGTTTCGCTCTCTGTTGGGATTGTAGTTTTACGACGTCCAACCCGCCTATGGTTTTACTGAGGACCTATCTCCCGGTTATTTTAACCACAAGCTCCCTTAGTTATTAGTGTATAAATTAATTCGGTTCTTTTTTTTTTTTTTTTTTTTTTTTTTTTTTTGTGTAGTAAATAATACATCACTCGAAGCGACTACTTTTTCTTACTTATCTGATAATTTTCGAATATCATCTCCAAAAATGAGCCCATCTCTGCCTTCGATCCAATCATTGAGTTATCATTTCAATAGATCCAGCCGATGACCCTCCAAATCATTTTGCCTCCGTCGAAAAAGCCATTATTCGGGAAAAGTGAAGGTCTCAGACCTTCCATTTTAGCATTTTCTCATAGTTTTTGACAATTACAGCCACGTAGGGTCGAGCGTTGTCATATCTTTATATCATTTCTGGCCGTTTTTTACACAATGCACGACTCAAATGCGTTACTTGTAGTCGACAACGAGTTCAGTTTGCATTTGTCATGGTTCTTGATCCAGTAAAGCCTCCAATTGCTCATTTTCAAACTTTTTGGGTTGGCTAGGGCGCTCTTTCAACGCTTCAACGCTAAAAATATCACTTGTGAAACGTCGATACCACTCTCTGCATGTTTTAATGGTCGAGGCAGATTCACCATTAACTTCCGCAAGCATTGGATTGGAATCAGCTGCACTTTTCTTCCAATTAAAATAGAAAATCAAAACTTCCCGCAAATGCTGCTATATTTAAAACAAATTCGGACATTTTCGAGGAGGAAAAAAAAAACAATGTTGTTATCAGCAACAGACGCTGATGTACATGAATTCTTGCTGACAGATGTCAAATTTTTCCAATGAAATAGTTAATCGCTTCCGAAATCAGCCATCAACTACTCTCCTTCTCTAATCTTATAATCGATATGAAAGGAAATACATTTTTTTTTCATTGTGTATAAAAGCTCTATATTCCCTCGACAATTTTGATTTCCTTCTCATGCTGAAAATGCGCTGAGTGGAAATTACAAATTTACTACTTTACTTGGTGTAGTAAAAATCAGTACACTTCACTCGAAATCTAATTGAAGTAAAATTTAATTGTAAATTGTAATTATAATCAAGCAACGAGTGAGCCCTTACTACCAACATCTCTTATTTTTATGACTTTCATGAACATAAAATAGTTTTCTGACTTAGATAAGAGGAATGAAAGTGTCAAAAGGAGTTCAGATATTTTCATCAAAATTTATAACTTTGAGAAAATCGAGTTGCACTCGTCTAGGTATGTATGTTAGTCTGGCCAACTCTTTGCCAGATGCTAAATGATAATTGTACCCACAGTTTTGATAGCTTTGAACGAAATCTGGTAATTCACGAGTTCAATGTTTTGTGCAATCACAGAGATCGGATGAATATAGCACAAGGGAACAACATTTAAACAACAACAAGTAAACACCTTTTGCTGTTGCTTAGAAATCGATGCCTGCCGTTTACTAATTTGAGCTCGCTGATTTCAAATCTCCCATTTTTTCTAAGGCAGCTTTTGTTTTTGAGCAAAAAAAAAACGAACCGTTTTCTCAAAACTTTTTTTTTTAACGATGTTTACGTCGAGAAAGATCTGAAAAAGCGATTCCAGCTTTCTTTTTAATATCTGTGTTAAACATAACAGGTGATTCATTTCGAGGTTTCCTACTTTTTTAAAGAAAAAAACACAGAAAATTCAAATTTAATGGGGGAATATTCTTATCATTCGAAGGAACATTCTTTGGCATTTATTTTTTGAAGATTATCTCTTTCAAATGTTGGCCGCGGCTACATCTCAGATGGTCCATCCGTTGAGTCCAATTTTCGATGACTCGTTCGAGCATTTCGACTGGTAACTGGCGAATGACACGCATGATGTTTTTCTCCAGGGCCTGAATCGAAGCGGGATTGCTCGCATAGACTTTAGACTTTATATACCCCGCAGAAAAAAGTCTAACGGTATGATATCATACGATCGTGATGGCCAATCGACCGGCTCAAAACGTGAGATTAACTGCTCACCGAAGTGTTCTCTCAATAAGTCCATTGATTGATGCGATATGTATGAAGTGGCGCCGTCTTGTTGATACTAAATGTCATTGAGATCACGAGCTTCAATTTCAGGTATCAAATAGTCGGTTATAATGGCGCGATAATGGTCGCCATTGACGGTTACGTTCTCACCGCCATCATTTTTGAAGATATATTGACCGATGATTCCACCTGCCCACAAACCACACTAAACCGTTGTTTTTTCAGGATGAAATGGCAGCTATTGAATCCTACAGGTTACTCTTTATCCCAAATGTGGCAATTTGGCTTGTTTACATACCCATTAAGCCAGAAAATTAAAATATGGCTCGAAAACATCGGATCTTCTTGGAACTTTTCAAGAGCCCTTAGAACGAAGCGATGTCGCTTGAGAAGGTTGAGCGGCTGCGGTTCTTACACAAACTGTATTTTTTACGGTTTCAATTTACGATTTCGACGTAAAATGCGCCAGGTCGTTCCATATGTCAGTCCGAGTTGCCGCAAACGGCACCGAATCGACTCTCCTCGGTCTTAGTGTACACTCTCAGCTACGGCCGCTATATTTTCTTCACTCCGTGCTGGATGTGGTCTATTCGGTCGAATATTATCCAATAATGAATTCTGAGTCTCAAGACGGGTGATGGTGTTGCGCATAGTATGCTCAGTAGGCCGATTATGTTGACCATAAGTTGAGTGAAGCGCGCGAAACACATTCGTTACAAAACGTGAATTTTCGTAATAAAGTTGAATGATTTGTAAACGTTGTTCAGGCTTAAGTCTTTCCGTGAAAAAATGCCAAACAATACTGAACAGAAGGAACATGACAGCTTGACACAACTCACGCGTGATCTGTTAAAAAAAGGCTATTGAAGAAAGTACCTCCACTTGGACCACCCTTTATTTCTGCAGTGAAAAATACTAGTCATATATTAGAACGGCATCAGTTAATGTTTCGTCATATTTCCTGATATCTTTAACACAGCGCTGCTTTGCTATACATTAATTATCAATTTCATACTAGTTAAATACTAGTTCATTTATGCATGCTAATTTCTAATTCGCCGTTTTAGATATAAAAAAGATTTGCTCACAGCGGATTTCGAATAGCCAAATTTTTATAGATTTATTTTCCATGCTTATACATCGTCTCCTCGCATCCTCAAATCCACCACTGCAAATCATTTTAGCCGACCCCACAAATATTAAATATTCTAACTTTGTTTGCAAACTGTTTACAATTTTTTTTTTTTTTTTTTTTTTGACGGGGGGTTGTATATATGTGAATTTGATTTAGCTTCGCTCGGTAGTAAAAATCGCTTTAAGTGTGCAACAAAGTCTCTCAAAGTAGTAAATACTTAGTGTAGCAAAAGTTTATTGCAGTTTGGTCAATTTGTTCTGAGACAAAGTACTTGTGCTCATGCTTTGAGCTTTATAAAATTACTTGTATATATGTATATATATTTATGTGTATGTATGTATATAAACATTAAACATTTGAAAATCTACGCAGGCCGTTTGATAAGTCAGTGACTTTTTGAATTTGATGCTTGACGCGCGCGGCCACTGTAAAAACACTGCTCCCGTCACTCCACGCCTAGAAATTGCCGATAAAATCCATGAAATGATATTGGTCGATCGGAGAATAAAAGTAAGTAAGGTGGCTGAGGCTATAGGTATCTCAACTGAGTGGGTACATCACATTTTTCATGAGTATTTGGATATGAAAAAGCTATTCCTGCGATGGATGCCGTAACCGCAACCGTTTAATCACTTCAAGGGAATGTTTGGCGATGTTCAACCTTCATCCAAGCGAATTTTTGTGCCGTTTCGTTACCGTAGACGCAACATGGATACATCACATCACACCAGAGACCAAGGAACGATCAAGATAGTGGATTTCTCCGATTGAACGTGCACTAAAGAAGAAAAAGGTGGGTCTGTCGGCCAACCAAGTCGCAGTATCATGGAGTACACGAGGTGTCATTCACATCGATTAGCTTGAAAAGTGTAAAGAGATCACCGGCGAATATCATTCAGAGATTTTTGAGGGAAAAAGTGTTTTTGCGTCGCTATGTGGCAATGGATGAAACATGGCTTCATCATTACACTCTGAAGTCCAATCGACAGTTGCTCAAGTGAACGGCATACGACGAAACCCGCTCCAAAGCGTGGAAAACGTAACAGTCGGCTTGCAAGGTTATGGCGCCTGTATTTTGGGATGCACATGGAATAATTGTCATTGGCTACCCTGAAAAAGGAGGAACCATATACAACGACTATTACATAGCTTTAGTGGACCGTACGAAGAGCGAAATCGCCGAAAAACGCCCGCTATTGCAGAAAAAGAAAGTGCAGTTTCACCAAGACAATGCACCGTATCAAAAGTCAGTGAAATTGTTGGAAAAATACATGATTCGGGCTACGAATTGCTTCCCCATCCACCGTATTCTCCAGATCTGGACCCTAGCAACTACTTTTTATTCTCCGATCTCAAAAGAATGCTCTCTGAGAAGAAATTTTCTTCGAATGAAGAGGTAATCGCCGAAACTGAGACCTATTTTGAAGCAAAGGACAAATCTTACTACAAAACCGGTATCAAAAAGTTGGAGGATCGCTATAAGCAGTTAATTACCCTTGAAGGGAACTACGTTGAATAAAAAAAAATAATTTTGTCAAAAAAAAAGTGTTTTACTATAGTAGACCGGGGACCTTTCTATTGGCCATGCCATATTTTCTATCTCACTCTCTCACATACACAACTTGCAGCGCCTTATTGAATGGGTTAGAGAAAGAACTATATAGAAACTAGAATTTGCTGACTGTTGCTAGCATCCCTAAATGGTTTTCTTAATCCTTCGAAAAAAATGTTGATTTAAAATCGAACGAAGAAATTTTTGTGTGCATTTTGAACTAGTTTGACACTGGTATATTTCTGGCAAACGTTTAATGTATCACTTATCGAACTATCTAGAGAAATGTCGAACGGTCGAGAGCAAAACTAGATATAAACTAGAATTGGCGGACTGAAATCCTTAAAAGGTTTGCGTCAGCCTTCGAAAAATATGTTGATTTAAAATCGACCTAGTAACTTTTTGTGTTCATTTTGAACTAGATTGAGACTGGTATATTTCTGGCACACTTTGAATGTTTGTTTTTATTGAACTAATCTGAGACTAGTACAATATATTTCTGACTGAAACTCGGCTCTTAACAACAAGTAAATGAATATTTTGTTTAAAAATTTAACTATTAAATTGTTTAATCCATTTTGAACTAGTTTGGGACAAGTATATTTATGTACGAAATATAACAATTGCTGGTTGTGATCAGCGACTCGCATATTTCTGTCCAAAAATCGATATTATGAAATCAAATAAAGCGATATTTTTTTTACAAAATTTGATATTTTTTAGTCCATTTTGAACTAGTATGCGACTAGTACCTATATTTCGTTAGGAAATGTGACAAACATCATCTCCGTATTGAAAAAAAAACAATTGCTTATATGAGTAACAGACATTTAGCTGACTGGTTAACTTGACAAACTGGTTCCAAAGTAGTTTCTAACTAGTCCATTTGACGACAGTGTAGCTTTTTTATTGTTACAATTGCTTTTGTTCGCAAAGGATAGCAGGGGAAAGTGGGAAATTTTTATACTAACGCACTATTCAACTTTTCCCATTGTAAATATAGCAGCATTTTGTATTTTGGTGATATATAAGTTTTTCTATTTTGTATTTACTACGAGTATTTGCTCCCTCCGTTATTGCATTCGAATTGCTGCAACAATTGTTGACTGACAGAGTGCGATGATAGCGAGCGACTGCGTGGAAAGTTAGAAATATGAATCCTTTAGAATTTAGTTTGTGCAAATATTTCCCTTATTTTTAGCTCAAAAACAAACACACAAAAAAGAAAGTATTTATTCATCTTACTCCACGCTTTCCATCACTTTTTATATTGATAAAGTTTGAAGTGCAATACTTTTATACCGTTGGTTTGTGTCGTTTAGCAGGCAAAATGCAGCAGAGAAAAATTTTGAAAGGAAAATAAAAGAAAAATCAAAAACTAGTACTTTTTGCATGTTTGCACTTTTATTATGATGAAAATTGTAAATTCAAATGTAGTGGGGGGACGTTTTTGGGTACTAAAAAAGTGTTTAACTTTATTATTAATTTTTTATGAGTTGGTGAGTAATGTGGAAGGGAATATTATTTATATCTTTAAAGAAAAGGGTGAGTAAATATTATTTTATATATTCAAAGTTTTTATTTTTCACCAAATTACTAAGTGGAGTGTATAGAGTGGCAGCTACAGCGAATATTAAAGCTGCGTTTCAGTGATTCCTCACGTTATCCACCCAGCTCTCACCCAATTAACAATGGTATCAATATTTAATTACATATCTTCGTTGTGTGCGGCTTAAATGGATGGATTATTTTAAAAGAGTGTTGAAGAAAATATAATTAAGAAAGAAAAAGTTATCGCTCTGAAGAATATTCTGCATTTGTTGGCAGGAAGGGGAAGGTTGAGAACATGTATTTTGGCATCTGTCAAACTTAACTGTCAAATCGAACATCTGTTTTAGTTAAAAATCGCACATTTATGAAAATGGATCGCCTAGCAATCGCACAACGCGTTAAAATTGTTGAAACCAACTGCAAGTTTCTTGCTTTGAGATGAGATCATGGTGCACATAATCGTCCAACTACTCAAGCAAATATTAAAAATTTAAAGAATTTCGAAGAGACTGGATTGGTTACAGATTTTGTAATGCCTGCGCAACATCTTTTTGCTCAATCCACCTCAAATGTCGCTGCTGTGGTTGAAAGTGTAGCCGAAGACCCGAATGTGTCTATTTCTCGACGTTCTCAAGAGCTGATACTTTCTTACAGCACATTAAGGCGTATGTGAACTCGGACTTACCTACATCCATATAAAGTAAGGTCCAGCTGACACAACAACTGAAGCCAGCTGACCACTCACAACGCTGTAGTTTCGTCGATTTAGTGCTTGAACAACACGCAATGAACGGACCGCGATTTTCCAACAATATTTTCTTTAGCGACGAGGCACATTTCTCACTCGGTGGATACTTAAATAAGCAAAATAGTCGAATTTCGGGCATCGGGAATCCTCAAATACTTGAAGAGAGGCCATCACACCCAAAAAAAACTTACTGTCTGGTGCACTGTTTGGTCCGGAGGGGTGATTATATCTTACTTCTTTGAAAACGAAAACGACCATACCCTCACTGCCAATTCGGAGCGTTATGGTCGTATGATAATCGACTTTTTATGGACAGTAATTGAAGAACACTACTTGGACAATATGCGAAGTTTGCAAGAATTCACGAGGCGATTATTTGAATGATGAATTTCATGTTATTTTTGTTCAGTATTGTTTTGCTATTCATCATGGAAAGACTTATGCTTGAGCAACGTTCACAAATCACTCAACTTTATTAAGAAAATTCACGATCTCTAAAGAATGTGTTTCGCGTGCTTCGCTCAACTTCTGGTCAACAAAATCGACCTACTGAACGTACTATGCGCAACACCATCACCACCACACATCTTGAGACCCAGCATTCATTATTGAATAATATTTGACCAAATAGACCAGGTCCAGCCCACAGTGAAGAAAATATAGCGGCCGTAGCTGAGAGTGTACACGTTGACCGTGGAGAGTCGATTCGGCGACGTTCGAAGCAACTCGGACTGACGTATGTAACTACTTTGGGCATTTTACGTCGAGATCTTAAATTGAAAGCGTACTAAATACAGCTTGTACAAGAACTGAAGCCGTTCGACCTTCGTATGCGACATCGCTTCGCTCTATGGGCTCTTGAAAAGTTCCAAGAAGATCCGACGTTTTCTAGCTAAATTTTGATCAGCGATGAGGTCCATTTCTGGCTCAATGGGTATGTAAACAAGCAGAATTGCCACAATTGTGACGCAGAGTAACCTGAAGAGATTCAGGAGCTGCTAGTTGATCCAGAAAAAACAACGGTTTCTGCGGTTTTTGGTCAGGTGGAATAACCGGTCCATATTTCTTCAAAAATTATGCCGGTGAGAACGTAACCATCAATGGCGACCGTTATCGGACCATGATAACCGACTACTTGATGCCTGAAATTGAAGCTCGTGATCTTCGCAATATTTGGTTTCAACAAGACAGCGCCACTTCCCACACATCTCATCTATCAATGGATTTTTTGAGAGAACACTTCGGTGAACAGATAGATTCGCGTTTTGTGCCGGTCGATTAGCTACCAAGATCGTGTGATATAACACCGTTAGACTTCTTCCTGTGGGGATATGAAAAGTTTAAAGTCTATGCGTCTACAGTCTCGCTTCGATTCAGGCCTTGGAGCAAAATATGACGGGTGTAATTCGCCAGTTACCAGTTGAAATGCTTGAACGATTCATCGAAAATTGGAATCAACAGATGGACCGTCTGAGACGTAGCCACGGCCAACATTTGAAAGAAATAATCTTCAAAAAATAAATGCCCAAGATTTTTCTTTCGAATGATAAAAAGCATTTCCCATTAAATGTTAAATTTCTTTTTTTCTTTAAAAGTAGGGAGCCTCGAAATTGTTTACCAGTTATAATTCTAGCATAGTTGGCCCTTTAAGCAAATTCTTACAATATTTATAGCTGCACGTTGACGAACTGCAAAGGAGTGCGTGAACTTTTTAAACTCTTTGTGAGTAATTAAAGAATTAAAAAATTAAAGAACTAAAAAAAATTACTCCCCAAGGACTAGAAGGACTAAATAACATTTTGCATTTACAAGTGTTTTTCATTAACTCGACTAAACTGCAAATTGTGTTTGACATAATAAACTTAATTTGTGTTTTTTTTTATTGTTTTGCATAGAAAAATGACCATCAGGGCTCAAACATGCAATACTTTATGACAAGCGGAAAATATATGTTTGCAATTTAAATTAAAAAAAGGAAATTTTTTTTGAAAATTTTTTATTTATTATTCACAACCATACACAACGCAAATTTATTTTACCTTTTACGCGCACACAGTCAGTCACATGTTTGTGGAGCAAAATTCAATTTACATGTGTAAGCCACACTTGCCACGCCGCTGCGGCCCATTTCACTTCACTCTCCATTTGAATTTGCTGCAATATTTTGTCCTTTGACATTTACATATATATATGCAAGAATTTTTTTCTTACAAATATACTTCTGTATATAAGTTTTTTTATTTTATTTATTTTTTTTGTTCTTGTTCTTGTTTATTGTGTTACTTTATTGCCAAAGCAATGTCGTGTCAATCGCTTTAGTCCAGGTATGTACGGCGACTGTCGTGTTGCAAGCTGCAGCTTCGTCTAAATTTATGCAATAAATAGAGAAAAAAATCATTGCAGCAGCAACAACAACAACAGCGACATTGCATCGCACTTGCAACATGCAACACACAAATGTAGTTTTATAAAGAAAAATAACAATCGAAAAAATAACAAACAAAAAATATATATAAAAAAAAATAAAAAAATCCACTGAAAAATAAAAATCTGAAAAGCACGCGTGTTGATTTGATTGCTGTGGCATCGAAATAAAACCGTTAGATGTTGATGGCCAACTGGGCGGACGCATGCAAACGCGAAAGCGTCAGATTGTCCATGTTGCACAACTCAGTGGGGTCAGCAAACAATTCAACACTTTGTTGTTGTTGTTGTTGTTGCTGTTGTTGTTGTTGTTGCATCATCATCACTGCTACTGTGTGGCAAGGACATTTTCGACGCCTCAGCGATTTATGTCATTTATTTCACACTGACTACGTGACTGACGACTGACCAAATGACTAAATGACTGACGCACGGCGCGCTTTACTGACTTGACTGTCCTCGCCGTTGCTGGCGGCATGATTGATATGTTGTTGACGCATGTAAACTGTGTTGTTGCAAATTGATTAGAACTTGTTTGCCATACTGCATAGTTTTATTGCAACATTGTTGTTGCACAATTTGAATTGCATTCGTGCGACAGTTATTAGCTGCATTCTCTATCGAGCTTCACAGCAATGTATGCGGATCAATTCTCGCTGAGTCATTTTTATTTATATTGGCTCAAAGCAGAGAGATATGTTTCACGAAAATCAAAAAAAAAATTGAAAATAGTAATACAAGAGAAAAAAGTGATCTTTCTTTCGAGAAGCTTTTTATAGGTGATCCAAGTCGAGGTAAATTTTTCAATAGTCCTTTTTTGACAGATCACGTATGAGTCGTATCAAGCTGTCATGTTATTTTTGTTCAGTATTGTTTGATATTTCATCATAGAAAGATTACCGCCTGAATAACGTTTACAAATCATTCAACTTTATTACGAAAATTCACGTTCTGTAAAGAATATGTTTCGCGCGCTTCGCTCAACTTATGGTCAACATAATCGGCCTACTGAGCATACTATTCGCAACACCATCACCCATCTTGAGAGACCCAGCATTCATTATTGGATAATATTCGACTGAAGCGGCCACATCCAGCACGCAGTAAAGAAAATATAGCGGCCGTAGCGAAGAGTGTACTTGAAGACCGTGGAGAGTGTATGTGGCGAAGTTCGCAGAAACTCAGACTGACATATGGAACGACTTAGAGCATTTTACGTAGAGATCTTAAATTGGAAGCGTACAAAATACAGCTTATGCAAGAACTGAAGCCGCTCGACCTTTTCAAGCAATATCGATTCCCTCTATGGGCTCTTGAAAAGTTCCAAGAAGATCCGACTTTTTCGAGCTAAATTTTGTTCAGCGGGTAGGTCCATTTCTGGCTCAATGGGTATGTAAACAAGAAAAATTACCGCAATTGGGACGATTGGCCACCAATATCGTGTGATATCCACCGTTAGACCATTAGATTTTTTCCTGTGGGGATATGTAAAGTCTAGTAAAGTCTATGCGGACAATCCCGCTTCTATTGAGGCCTTGGAACAGAACATCACGCGTGTCATTCGCCAGTTACCAGTCGAAATGCTCGAACGAGTCATCGAAAATTGGACTCAACGGATGGACCATCTGAGACGTAGTCGCGGCCAACATTTGAGAGAGATAATCTTCCAAAAATAAAGGCCAAAGGATGTTCTTTCGAATGATAATAAACATTCCCCATTAAATTAGAATTTTCTGTTTTTTTTTTAAAGTGGGAAACCTCGAAATGGATCACCCTTTACAAGAGAAGAAAAGGGTGCTTCTTCTTATGGGGGTCTTTGTATTTTTGATGACATAACAAACAATGAAATGGAATTCTTAACCATTGCATAGTTGAGTCCATCATAAACCATCTGAGAGCGGCGATATCCGTACAATCTCGTTAATCTTATTAGGTCGCATCGCTCTCGGCAGGACTTGTTTTCCGAGCCGTTAAAACCATCGGGAGTAAAGTGCCGGCAGCTGCTGTTAGCTATACTACCATTCCCGACAGCGGATCAACATGCTGTTGTCATACACACCGCTGCCACTCCGACGCTACTGAGATTGTATCGCCGGGCTGCAAGTGCCCTTACCGTCCACCCATCAAGTATTGCGAATCTATTGAGAGTCAACTGCTTTGCTGCTAGTATATCTACCTTCACTCATCGGCTACTCCGACTGTTATCCGCTCCCAAATACAACTTCTCTGCAATAACGACCGTTATCAACAATATTCTCGTTCTTTCTCTCTCTCTCTTCTTGAATTAAAGTTACTGGCATTATATTCTAGAGTCTATTTAAATTAAATAAATTTAATGTTTATTATTTATCACCGGTAAGAGACACTTTCGTTTGACTCCGGTTCGGAAGAGATCAACTCAGCCTTTGACAAGACTCACCTGACAGATTTATTAAAAGAATAAAAGTATACAGCGGCTGCGATAGCTGAGTGTTTAGCATTGCGTACTACAATTCGGAAGACCTGGGTTCGATTCCAAGTTTGAGCGACATCCAAAATGATAGAAAATTATTTTTTTAAATAATTTTTTTAAAACCCTCGGTTGAAGACTTACAAAATCCAATTTGCTTACGATATGAAGATTTGTGATGATCCGATGAGATTTCACTTTGCACAATGGACTGAAGTTCGCTTGGCATATTATTCGCATTTTTCTAAAAAAAAATCATCTTTTCCGATGAAGCTCATCTTCTCTCACATTTGGGGATCAGAATACTCACACTGTAACCATGGAAAAACAAATAACTGCTCAATGAGTGTCTGTTTAGTGTAGCATTCGGACCGGTATCATTACTGGTCCGTTTCTCATGGAAAGCGCGGCAAGAACCACCGTTACCGTCATCGTCACCAAGCTACGATTGCAGATTATTTGTTTCGAAATGATGAAGATAAGACTGGAATGATTTGTGATTTCAACATGTCGATGTTAGAGAATATTAATTTAAGATTTTTTTAAATGCCGACTAAGCATAGCCTGTTATTGTAGATTAAACTTAGTCGCATTGTATTAAGAATTTTGTATAGAGAAAGTGTAAAAGGCTTGATAAGCAGTCTGAGTACTCTGCAACAACAATTTCAATGATTAAGAAGTAGCTTATTGATGCTCATTCATTATTGATTTAAAGCAGAAATGACCGAATTTGGCGAAAAAAGTGCTGTCCCATCAGTGCAATACAGTCACCATGGCAAAAATTCATAAATTGGGCTACGAACTGCTACTCTATCCAGCATATTCTCCAGATTTAGTCCCCTTCAACTACTTCTTTTATCAAAACCTGAAGAAATGGCTGGGCGGCAAGAGATTCGGGTCAAAAGAAGAGATCACAGAAAGAAACACCTATTTTGAGGGCCTTGAAAAAAATTTATTATTTAAGGAATACAAAAATTGGAAAAAACGCTGGACTAAATGTGTAGAGTTGAAAGGAGACAATGTTGGGAAATAAAATACTTGTTTGCCGGAAAAAAATATATTTTATTCAAAACATCACTGACTTACAATTAACTCAAGATCATTTTCCAGAGTTCCTTAGTAAGTTCTAGACTTAGAGCTACCTTACATTAAAATTTTTTTTTTTTTCAGTAATTATGTTCGACTTGATATTTTTAATGATATTTTATTATTTTCCTGATTTGCTGTTAACTTTTTCTAAAATATTTGTTAAAAAATATTTTACTTGCACTGGTTTCAGCAAAGAATTTGATTTAAATATTAAAGTAAGGTTAATATCTCTCCGCTATAAAGCTTGAATACCGCTTTTTAATATCCACATCAACTCCATTCATCTACGTCTAGCTTATACGTAAGAAAAATAACTTTTTTTTTTAATTCAAAGCTCGCTTACCAATACTACTACTGCTACTGCTTAAACTGCACTTACCTGTAAAATAAGAAAAAAAGGGTTAATGATTGTTAATAAAATATGAAAATACTGATGACAAAATCAATTTAAATAAATAAAAAAATTACTTTGATGCATTGCTCGAAATTACGAAAGTAACACTCCATACAGATGTAGTTCTACTTTTTGTATTTTTATCATTTGTTTTTTGTTAAAATTAGTGAATTAATAAAAACAAATCGTATAATAGGACCCGGTATATATTTCAGTATGAGTTACCCTGTAAAATACTAGACATATAATTAAATAGAACTCTATTCAAGAAAGTGTAATCCTAATAATCGATTATCTGCTAATTTTTGGATGATATTTTTTTAATAAACAGAAATATTTATAGATGCTTTTTCAGGTCACGTTCAATAAAATCAATTAGTTTTTCGAGCTGTTGTGAATTTTTTTTTTTTTTTTTTTTTTTTTTTTTTTTTTGGGAAAAAGTCTGAGCGGTGTAACTTACAGCTGTTTCGGAAACCATCACGTTTCCTCATCAGAAATATTTATTTTCGATGGAGTAAATAATTTTTTTCTACCGTTGGTCCGTCTGTCTATTTGTACGCAAACTAATCCCTCAATTTATGAGATATTTCAACCAACCATGCTATAAAGATACAGTTATACTTATATGTCCAGGGAGCGAAAGTAGCAAGTGTTGTACGAGAAAGTCCAAAAATAGTGTTCTGGGCCAATAAGGGACTTATGGTCCCAGCTGGTAAAACTGCAAGTAATATTTTGAAATAGGCTTCAGCGCCTAATACGAGACGGACTGGTGATGAAATGTTGAAGTAGGCATCAGCCAGCTTTATGTTGGAATAGCTGGCAGCGATCGTTGCAGCCAAAGACGAAGCAGGAGTCCGTTTGCTATAGTTACGTACAATGAGTGCCCGGGTTGTTATATATGCGGCTTGTCTATAGTTTCCGCGAATTTTGATGGAGCAGCCGGTTGACCTCAGTTGTTTGTAATCGGAGTTCACGAGCAAGGTCTTCCGAATTATTGACGTTGAGGCGCACACATCAATAAGAGCTCGGACTTTATGGAGGCGCAGTCCAGTCTCAACTTTTATTACGGCAGTTGATGCCACCGCATTTAGACACTGAAGCGTGTATGCTGCTAAATCGCGGCTTTGTGATAGCCCGACTCGGAAGTTACCTCTGGATTGATGATTATGATTATTATGATGATTCCGACGTCTTTGGCACCGCCTGCGAGGTTGGAAAGCTTCAATTTCCAATCCTGGTTGCGGCAGCTCATGATGTAAAAAGGATCGGCAACGCTGAGGTTCCGATCCACATACGCCTAGATGGAAAGCACTTGTTTCCATTCTCGAAGCAGATTCTGGGCCGAAAGCATCAGTCTCCACTCCAGACTGCGTATACCGATTAACATCATCATCATATGTCGCTTCGATCTACATCAACGTGCAGTAATATATGGTTTCATTCGTTACACCGTCGACGAGGGAAGATCTCGTTGGTACAGTTCGCAGCTTGATGGGTACCGGCTAAGCAATTCGAGCAATAGCGATGTAGAAAGACCGCGCGGAAGCTTTCCTCCGGCGTTTTTGCTCTGAAAGTAGGACAGAGCCAAACAGGTTGTTTATTCCCGCAGAATCTACAAGTTAGCGAGTAAAGAGCTGCCTCAGACCGCTTGCTCATAGCCGTATATCTAGTCACTTTTCTGTAAATATAATGTACACTTTTGAAGACTGAAAAATCAGCCTTATAAGTTGTTAAGCACACTATTTTCTATTGGTTTCATGTATAAATTATATATGTTTGTGTAAGGTATACAGACTTCGGCATGGTTGAATACAGCCCTTATTTCTTGTTTTTTTTTAATTTAGATTTAACCAAAATTAATACAATGAAGAAAACACAATTTCTTATTGGCACTTTTGAAAGCTTAACTATTGTGGTAGACTTTAAAAGAGAAAAATAATATTTATTTTATAGATTATTTTTAGTTCAATTTTTTTTTTAATTTTCCCCGATATTTATTTTTATAAGAACAATTTAAAAAAGTTATAAAAAAATAAATAAAAAAAATTTCATTTTCAAAATACAAACTTTAGGCTGAAATGTAGTACTGTAGAGCAGTAATCACTCAAAAAAAGCTATTGTTGATTAGTCGAGAGAAATGTTAAGAACATACGATGGCGGTGTTTCGAAACAGTTATCTTTCAAGAAATCAGTAAAACCAACCGCCGTAGGCATATCACTTCTTACCACGACAATGTGTGCTCTCTCACACATCAACTGAAATAACTGCATTTTTGAGCACTCAAAACGTCGATTCGATGAGTCATCCAGCATATAGACTGTGAATTAGCACCGAACGGCTTCTCCCTTTACTCCCTTCACATAAAAAATAAACTTAGAGGTCAACATTTTTTCGACATCTGAAGAGGTGATTTATGCGTTCAGAACGCATAAAACGGAGATACCTCAATCAGAGTGGCAAAAGTGCTGCGGCAATTGGTTCAAATGAATGCCAAAGTGTGTAGATTTTAAGGGAAAATAATTTTGAAAAATAATAAAGCGATTTTCGATTATTAACATTTTTTTTTTTATTATCTATAATACGAAATATAAAAGGCAGCTCCCGTAAATATCTTGAATTTCTGTTTAATGTAATCTGAAACATAAAGTAATTGCTTAACTCTAGAGAAATCTTTAATGAAAATATTTTTTTGTTTTTTATTTTATTATTTTCAATTTCAAAAAGCAAATATCTGACAGGATTAGAGTTCAAATAACCTTAAAATCTCACACATTCCACAAAAGTCTTTGGTTGCCACTAAATTATTAATAAACTTCCGTCTATGCTGCTGACAAACAACCGCAGAGACTTCCGCATTGCCTACTTATACACATTCCCAATAGACGTTGGAGAATTTCGGAAATATACAAATACTCGTACACACACAGAGTTGCACATAAACTGTTCAATTATTCATATGGACATTCATTTATGCATTTCAAAACTAAATTTAGTTGATAACTAAAATTGATTTACTCTCAGCTTAGATTATTACAATAATTCTCCAATGTGTAGTTCGACGAGAGGGATATGTGAGAGTGGTTATTTGAAGAAAAAAATATGTATATAAGTATGTATGTATGCGGATGCTGCCCAAAATTTGGAACAGTCAAATTGCACTTTCATCAAGTTACAACACGAAAAAGTCAACTTTCATTTCCACTGCCAACCACACAACACAGCTCTAGTCGACAAAAAAAAACATAAAAAATTGAGTTCAAAAAAAAAGAAGAAATAATAATGAATAGCAAAGACTTGGTAGGTAGAGCTTTTCAACACGAGTTCAATTCCCTTGATGGAAATTTAAAAAGCAAAGCATACAGAAAATGAAATTAAATGAATTGCAACTGAAGACGACACAACCAAACAGAGTAGAGTAGAGCAATGAGAGCGTAACGTACCACGTACAACTAGGGAAGCAGCAGCAGCAGGTAGGGTGTAGAGTTAGTGGGGCAGCTAGTAGAGTCAGCGCAATCGGGCAACGAATCAGCAACGTGGTAACCGGACATCGCAATCACCTCTGGACAATAACGCCAGTGCCACTCACTCACTTCACAACGGCTGCATCAACCACTCAACTGTAGTGTGCAGCAAACAAATAGTCAAAACCACAGCCAATCTGGTTAAGAATAATCAAACGGCAGGTGAGTGTGCTACCAAACATACTACAACTACAAAAACAAAAACAAAAAAAAAACAAAGAAAATAACAAAAATAACAAAAACAACAAAAACAACAGCAAAACGCATTTGAGGCCCGAAGAAGTGCAAGCTGAATGCACGCGTGTAAGTAGTATGTGGCAAGAAGAACAAGTAGCTGATCCCAGTAGCCGAGGGAGATAAAGCCAAATAAGATAATCCTGTGCAAGCAGGAGAACACACATACATACACACACATAGACTCTAACACGCACTTATATCAAACCGAAAAACACCAGCGGCAGCATATGCTGTAGCAACATGGAGAGTCGCACTCTCAGCTCCACTCAGCTCCACTCAGCTAACCAATGCGTTATTTAAGTTTGCCGCATGTTTTTCGTTCCTTTTTCGTTTTTTGCTTGCCACTCGAAATGCATAATAAAGTTGGTTTTATCTTTAAAATTTATTATAAATTTGGGAATATGTGCAACGTCAACTTGACTCAACTCATAAAGCAAGAAGAACTGAAGGTATTGTGGCGCACAATGGTCCTTAACGGTGAACACTACGGTTGAGTGGTTGAGTGGTGTACTGTACAGTACAATATATACTTCACACACATATATACATATACATACACATAAGTATGTGTGTATGTAAATAGCTCGTGCTGCTATTTTTCGGCAGTCCATTTCAGTTGGCGTACGCTCTCTTCCTGCTTCAATACCTTGCCATTCATACCTACCTACTTACCTTGCACATTGTACATCATCACTGAATACATGTAAATGTGTATGTATGTATATATTTTGTACCATTAAACTTGGCCGTTTCATAAGTAACTTGCCTGATGACTCTTGTCTCTGATTATGGCGAGCGATAAATATTTCGTGTCCATGACAAGGGGCTTTTCAGAGTTTTGGGTGCTTTTTTGTCTTAATTTTTTTTTTTTTTGTAAGTTTTTCTTTGGCTTTTTTCGGTTTCTTTGGTAGGCAATTAAAGTGTGCAAAAACTTCTTAGTGTGTGGCAAGAGAAAATGAAGGGGTTTTTGGACAGTCAAGTAGTTTTACATTTGGTTATACTTCAAGCTGCTGATTAGGTTTGTGTGAGCACCTTCCGTGTTTTGTGTATTGAAGCACATTGTGTGTTCTATTGGCTCACTTAAGTGGATATTAAAAATTAAATTTGAATCAGTGACGTTTAATTGTGGGAGTTTTATTCGATAGGGTCATTTGAAAAGCCCCGGCCTACATAAGCAAAACATACATTTTTGGCAAAATTCATTTTTGTTTTTCATTTTCATAGTACGAATTGCCCTTTGCTTCAAAATAGAGCTCAGTTTCGGCGATTACCCACCTCTTCATCCGACGAAAAATTTTTCGCAGCGATCATTCTTTGAGATCTGAGAACTGGAAATAGTCGCTGGAGGCTAGATCTTCAGAATACCGTGGATGCGGAAGCAATTTAATTTGAAGCCCAATTCATGGATTTTTGCCATCAATTTCACTGACTTGTGACACGGTGCATTGCCTTGGTGAAAAAGCATTAACTTTCTCTTCAAATGCGATCCTTTTTCGGCGATTTCGTCCTTCAAACGATCCAATAACGCTATGTAATAATCGCTTTGATAGTCCTTCTGTTTTTCAAGGTAGTTAATGAAATATATTCCATGCGCATTCCACATTACAGACGCCATAATCTTGCCAGTCGACTGTTGCGTTTTTCAATGCTTTGGAGCGAGTTCAGCGTATGCAGTCCGCTCGGATGACTGTCGATTAGACTTCGGAGTGAAATGATGGAGCCATGCTTCATCCATTGTCACATGTCGGCGCAAAAACTCGGGTAAATTACTCTGCAACATCTCCAAACACTGCTCCGAATCATCAACTCGTCGTTGTGCTTGGTCAAAAGTGAGCTCGCGCAGCACCCACTTTGCACAGAGCTTTCTCATACCCAAATACTCGTGAATGATATGATGTACACGTTCAGTTGATAGCTTTCGAGTGCCTACTTCTTCATTCAATTTCAAGTTACGGTCATTCAAAATCATTTTGTGGATTTTTTTTGTTGATGTTTTCGTCAGTAACAACCTCTTTTGGGCGTTCAATGTCTTCGGCGCTCATTTCACCACGTCTAAACTCAGCATACCAATCCTCTGCCGCATACCAATCCTCGAGAGCAGATTTTTCTGACGAAGTGTCCGGAAAGTCGTCATGTAGCCAAGTTTTTGCTTCAGCTGTATTTTTCCCCTTCAAAAATCAATATTTTATCAACACGAAATTCGTTTTTATTCATTTTCTTTTTCACAACTCAAACTGCTACAATGCTTCTTGCGGAGCATCCGTTTCAAGTATTTCAGAGCTTAAAAAGATTATTGCCATCCTAGGTGCAAAACAGTCTCCTGGATACGATCATATCACACCAAAGATGCTTAAAAAACTACCGAGAATTTCTCTTGTTCTTCTCCCAAAGTTTTTCAGTGTCATATTAATCAAACTTGGAATAGGTCTCAGATAAGTATGATAGCTAATTCAGGTAAAGACGCCTCCCCGAAAAAGTTCTGCTCTCAAAAATTTCTTATTTTCTCTATAAAAATTACATTATTACTCCAAATCAATTTGTAATATCCTGGAATCCTACTTGTCCAAGAAGCGATTCACTGTAAAAGCAAATGAATATGTAACAGACAAGTACCCAATCACGGCAGGTGTTCCGCAGGGTAGTGTTCTTAGCCCATTATTATATATGATGTACACGGCAGATATTCCTAGATATGACAAAATACCCCATTAAAGCCACAAAAGGGTTGGTGCAGCATGTTTGGCTACTTGAAGAATGGCTAGCAAAATAGCGCATTAAAGTCAATAAAAATAAGTGCCAAAAACGTGTTCTACTATCAAGCTTCACAATGCAACTATTCCACAACCTAACGAAATTGCATACCTCGGAATTCACAAAGACATGCGATTAAGCTGAAGACGACACATCTCCGCTTACAAACTGAAGCTTAGACCTAAATATTCCTGTCTGCATTGGACTATAAGCAAGACATCTGTGCTCAGTCTGGGCAACAAAGTCCTCCTCAATAAACCGATCATTTAGCCGATATGAATGTATTCAGAAATCCAGTTTTGGGATTTAGCTTGCGCGACAAATATTAATATTTATAACAACATTCCCGACTAAAATTCTAAGAGCTATAACGGGCACAACAGATGAAATCCTTCACAAAGTCGATCGAAGAAACAGTAGAAATCATTACGCAAAAAATACCTAGCAAAACAGCGTAATTATCCGAACCCTTTGGCTAACATGTTGGCCTCCGGAACAAGTCAAACCCGCCTGGTGAGAAGAAATAAACCATCCTTACAAAGACCAACAAATGCTTTTGTGGGGGTTGAGAGATGAGTTCCGATAAACAGTATACGGTTTTATGCATCATCTAGCTTCCTTTGTATTGCCAATACCTGTCCTACTTATACCGATCTCAGCTATATTTTATATCTAATCGCTCTTAAAATTCGGCAGGGAGAGCCTCTCTATGTGCTTCTGGTTGAGGGAGCTTTAAACGATAGTGGATTTTAGCTGCTGGGGATAAGTACCACTACAAGTTTAGCTGGGTTAGAGTAGTACCCACTATCCTTACACGATTTGCCTACATCTTGAAGTATTTGATTGGTGGCTTGTAACAAGTGACGCAATTTTCGGCCGAGCTTCTCTTCTAATTAGTGGTAAGCGTTTGATGATTTTTTTAGCAGAAGGAGGAACGTACAATTTATCCCAAACCGCCTCAAAAAGGCCGAAGGATATTTATGAGGAGCCTTTATTTCTTATCAGAAATACACACGCAGGGCAAGATAATCCCTGTCAAAATCAATGCTTCTTAGTTTTCTGAGCAGCGAGTTTAGAGGAAAACAGTAATAAATTCCTTGATATATGTCTCATGCGAAACGCAGACGATGCCCAGCTCAACAAAGGTGAATCTATTTCTCAGGATGGACTCTATGAATTACACCTTTTGGGTTGTTCAAGGCCCATTTCTTGATGGGCTGTTATTACGGTGTTAACTATTCGCAATACCATCACCCATCTTGAGAGCCAGTATTCATTATTGGATAATATTCGACCGAATAGACCACGTCCAGCAGGCAGTGAAGAACGTATGGAACGATTTAGTGCACTTTACGTCGTTAAATCGAAAGCGTACAAAATACAGCTCGTGCAAGAACTGAAGCCACTCGACCTTCCCAAGCGACATCACTTCGCTATATGGACTCTTGAAAAGTACCAAGAAGATCCAATGGGTATGTCAACAAGCAAAATTGTCGCATTTGGGAGGAAGAGGAACCTGAAGAGATTCGATAACTGACATTTTATCCAGAAAGATTATCAGTTTGGTGTGGTTTGTGGGACGGTAGAATCATCGGTCTAAATTTCTTCAAAAATGATACCGGTGAGAAGAACTCAACCGTCATTGGCGACCGTTTTGGCGCCATGATAACCGACTATTTGATGCCTGAAGTTGAAGCTCGTAATCTCCGCGACATTGGGTTTCCCACCCATCTCATCAATCAATGGATTTATTGAGAGAACACTTCGGTGAGCAGATAATTCCACGTTTTGGGCCGATCGATTGGCCACCAAGATCTTATGATATCACACCATTAGACTTTTTCCTGTGGGGATATTTAAAGTCTTAGGTCTATGCGCGCAATCTGGCTTCGATTCAGGCCCTGGAGCGAAAAATCACGCATGTCATTCGCCAGTTACCAGTCAGTCGAAATGCTCGAACGAGCCATCGAAAATTGGACTCAACGGATGGACCGTCTGAGACGTAGCTGTGGGGCAACATTTGAAAGAGATAATCTTCAAAATATAAATGCCAAAGAATGTTCTTTCGAATGATAATAAATATTTCCCATTAAATTTGAATTTTCTGTGTTTTTTTCCTTTAAAAAAGTTGGGAACCTCGAAATGGAATGGATTTTGTGAGTTAATTCAACTTCTTTACAACCTAAAAAGATCTTCTGTGGAATTTTTAATTCATTCCGTGCTAAAATGTTCAATTGTCAGTACTTACTTGCGTATTTAAGGCCGCAGCAAGCTGTAATAGGTGCTAACTCCTCTGTGTGAAAATTCAAGGTAAAATCAATGCGGCAAGTAAATTTGATTTGGCAACTATTTGAAAAGAAATAGACATGTATGTGTGTGGTGTGTATGTATGTATATCTGCATGCATGTACAGCTGTTTGTATCTAAAAGTGCATTAAAATTTCTTTTGTTGGCGAAATATAATTATTTCCCTTTCGGTGATGTGTACACACACAAGATGAGCAAGTACACACAACCAAACAAACGCACACATGCATATGTACATAAATGCCATGGCTAAGTATGTCCATCATTCATTCGTCTTCATTATCAGGCTGGCATTCGATCATTACTTTCAATTTACTTACAATTCGCAGTGCTGGCACTTGATGAAGCTATGAAGCCTACGAAGCCCCGCTGCCTGACGTTGGCTCTCCCCATCGCTCTCCACCGCAGCACACAATGAGTTGAATTGCTTTGGAAATCTGAGCAAATGCATTTGCCACCAAACGATTTTTTCCAAATGTCCGCTTTTACAGCTGATCAGCTGCACTTTTACGGTAAACTATATACTCGTACGTATTGATGGCATTCTGGGTTGGGGACGGTTGGGGTTGGGTTAAAGGTTTCGTTGATTTGGCTTTCAGAAGGTTTTAGTTGCCCTTCAATGGCGCTTGCTTGCAGGTGAGTGGGTGTGTTGCACGCTTTTAGAATTGTTGAAAGCCTTTTGATTGACGCATTGATTGAGCGAGCGCATTGGCAAGCCATTCCGCAACCAACGCCTCGCATGTCAGTCTGCCGCCCTGCACTGTCAGATTGTCGGAGGGGAAGAAGGCCACATGCGAACATGCCATCGCTGCCACAAAATTCACACCTCCTACCACCCCCCCTCCCACAATGCAAACAATTACAAGTTGCTTTTACAGCACACACACACACACACAAACACTCGCACCTAAACGTACGTACTGACATATACACACACATGCGCCTGCTCACTATGAATTGAATTGAAATCAATTTAAGTTTGCTGTTGAAAACATCATTAGAAATTTATTGCAGAATTCGTTATTCGTTATTTGTGCGATTGTGTTTCGAGAAGAAAAGCGTGTCACCAACACACATACAATGCACACTCATTTGCGCACTTTGATGCATTTTTCTGCTTTCACTCAGCACTTTATATGCCACCTCGATATGAATGTGTATCTGTATGTGTGTTTGTGTGTTACTAAAGCTAACAAAAAATGAAAGAAAAAAACACACGCACACACACACAAAAACTCATTCAAAATCACAACTAACGGGTGATCCTTTTCGAGGTTTCCTACTTTTTTAAGAAAAACACGGAAAATTCAAATTTAATGGGAAATGTGGCCGTGGCTAGGTCTCAGATTGTCCATCCGTTGAGCACAATTTTCGATGATTCGTTCGAACATTTCGACTGGTAGCTGGCGAATGGCACGCGTGATGTTTTTCTCCAAGACCTGAATCGAAGCGGGATTGTCCGCCCTTACATATTCCCACAGTAAAAAGTCTAGCGGTGTGATATTACACGGTCTTGGTGGCCGCCAATCGACCGGCACAAAACGTGAAATTATCTGCTCACCGAAGTGTTCTCTCAATAAATCCATTGATTGATGCGATGTGTGGGAAGTGGGAAACCAAATGTCGCAGAGATTGCGAGCTTCAATTTCAGGCATGAAATAGTCGGTTATCATGGCGCGATAACGGTCGCCATTGACTGTTACGTTCTCACTGGCATCATTTCTGAAGAAATATGAACCGATGATTCCACCGACTCACAAACCACACCAAAACGTTGGGTTTTCTGTTTTTCTGGACGAAACGGCAGCCCTTGAATCTCTTAAGATTGCTCTCCGTCACAAATGCGGCAATTCTGGCTTGCTGACATACCCATTGAGCTGGAACTGAGACTCATCGTTGAGCAAAATTTGTCTCGAGAACGTCGCATCTTCTTGGAACTTTTCAAGAGCCCATAGAGCGAAGCGATGTCACTTGGGAAGGTCGAGCGCCTTCAGTTCTTGCGTAAGCTGTATTTTATACGCTCTTAATTTAAGATCTCGACGTAAAATGCACCAAGTCGTTCCATACGTCAGTCCGAGCTGCTGCGTACGGCGCCGAATCGACTGTCTACGGACTTCGTGTACACTCTCAGCTACAGCCGTTATATTTTCTTCACTTCATGCTGCAGGACGTGGTCTCTTCGGTCGAATATTATCCAATAATGAATACTGCGTGGTTCTGGCGCAAGTCTTTCCATGATGAAATGCCCAACAATACTGAGCAAAAATAGCGTGACAGCTTGACACGACTCACGCGTTATCTGTCAAAAATAGGCTATTAAAAAAAGTACCTCTACTGGGATCACCCTTTGCAAGTATATGTGACTTACGTGTTAGTGCGGTTGTGCGTGTGAGCGTTGGAATTGAATATATCTTTGATTATTTGAGGTTGGCTTTTGCTTGTCGACTTGTCGTTTGGTTGGTGAATATTTCATGTTGCATTGTGGCATGCCTTGATGGTCACTACAGTGAGCGACTAATTCAATTTGCGTATTAATACTATTTATATACAATACATATACAATACATATGTATATACAGACATACTGAATAATACTGTATAAGCAATTAAAGAAAGAAAACCATTTAAATAATTTATATAAATTTAACAACTGCATTGAATTGACAGCATAAAAGATGTATTAAGAAAAGTAATTTCTTATACACGCCTATGTCTTCTTCTGCTTCTTCGCCTACGCGATTATAACCGCATCAACAATAGCGCGCAACTTGTGCCTTCTCTTTGCCGTACGGCGCCAGTTGGAAATACCAAGTGATACCAGGTCGCTCTCCACCTGATCCTTTCAACAGTGGATATTTCATCAAATACTTTCAGAGCTAGAGCGCTTTCTTCCATTCGGACGACGTGACCTAGCCAACGTAGCCGCTGTTTCTTGATTCACTGAAGCATGGCAATGCCGTCGTATAACTCCTACAGCTCATCGCTACGTGGTCTGATCGAATGTCAGCATCGTGCAGACTTCTTCACTATATGTCAGGACGCAAATGATAAGCGACTCGTAGAGTTTTATTTTGGTTCGTCGATAAAGGACTTTACTTTTCAATTTTCTACTCAGTCCAAAGCAGCACCTGTTGGCAAAAGTGATTCTGCGTTGGATTTCTAGGCTGATATTGTTGGTGTTGTTAATGCTGATTCCCAGATAGACGAAATTATCTACGTCTTCAAAGTTGTGACTGTCAACAGTGACATGGGAGCCAAGTCGCGAATGCGATGACTGTTTATTTGATGACAGGATATATTTCGACTTGCCCTCCTTTACCACCCGACCCATTCGCTTCGCTTCTTTGTCTAACCTGGAGAACGCAGAACTTACGGCGCGGTTGTTATAGCCAATTATATCAATATCATCGGCATACACCAACAATTGCACACTCTTATAGAAGATTGTACCTGGTCTATTCATCTCCGCAGCTCGTATTATTGTCTCCAGCATCAAATTAAAGAAATCACACGATAAAGAGTCACCCTGTCTGAAATCTCGTTTGGTATCGAACGGCTCGGAGAGGTCCTTCCAAATTCTCACTGTGCATCTGGTATTATCCATGGTCAGTGAACATAGTCGTATGAGTTTTTTAGGGGTATCAAGTTCAGGCATGACAGCGTGGAGGCAGTTTCCTATCGTGCTATCAAAGGCAGCTTTAAAATCCATGAAATGATGGTGTGTAGCGCATTGCTAGCAACTTACAAAGCAGTCGGCCAGTCGGTGATTTATTATGCTGCACCGAAACCTACCGACGTCATCATGCACCTCTCACAACATGAAACATATATTCTCCCAGTTAAAGAGCAGGAGGAACCGAAGAAGAGCGACGGAGAGCTCGGTTTGCTTACCCATTCAAAATTTGTATAGCGATTTAATTCACATTGGCTGTAGTCCGAAACATGTTCCAGAAATGTGCTGAAATTTAAAAAAAAAAACTCGAAAGAATGAACTTACGTTTGGCTGGTGTGTTTTCTCCTGGTTGAGATATCGTGAGAAACAGATGTATGCATATAAGATCTCATAGGATCCAGAATATCTCGTTACGAATCTTTGAACTTCAAAAAAGAAGCCTTAAAGCAGCTCCGCGTCACAATGACGCAATGTTTCCATTACTGTTGCTCATACTATAGAACTCAAAAAAAGAGAGCTAGAAGAACTTGATCCTTTGCAAATTACAATATAAAGAACACGATTGGCAAATGCGAGGTGATTGGAAAATCTGGAGCATGTCATACAGACAACAATCTGGGTTTACCAAATTCTTATTGTTTTTACTGTCTGCGGGCTAGTAGAGACCGAACAAAACACAGGTCTCCGATGGAGCTTAACGTTGACGAAACAAACATTCTACAATAAACATTGAAGCCTCCACGCAAAGTACTTCTACTACTGCTTCACATAAAACTGGGAATGATGAAGTAATTTGCAAAGTAGCTCCCAGGAGATGGGAAGTGTTTATTAGAATTATTTAAATCAAAGTTTTCAAGCCTCTCAGTTTCAAATTTGAAGGTAAGTCATCGGAACAGATATTATATGGTTTATAGATGATCCACAATTCAACCCAACCATGATGGATTGCCAAGGAGAAGGATGAATTGCTTTTAAAAAGGAATTTAAAAAAGCTTCTCAAGATCTATGTCGCTTAATTTGCTTAAAAGAATACTCTTTTCACTCTCATATCAACAACTATCCAGAAAATATAACATAGGAGATGTGAGAGCATGTTGAATGACTTTATCAAGATATATAACGGAGATGGAAGAAATATATATAGGGGAGGGAAATAGAGCGTCTCTGTGAACGTTGAACTTGGATGCTTCGAAGACACCTTCAAGACCTTGCTACAAGCGAAACGAAAGCGTTTCGAACGTACTGAAACTTTGAAGGGGAGAGTTATACTAAAGAGAACCACATCCTACTGATGTTATAGAATAATGTAGAGACCTTCATTTTGCTGAAAGAAATAGGTATACTCCACCCACGAAAAGGGTTGAAAAATATCACTCCACAAATCTTAAATATTATAAAACCCTTTAAAAAACTCGTATTTCTACAAAAAATCGACGATCAACATCCATCAACATTTGCATTTTCCGGTTATGGCGAGGCATAAACATCCACCACGAACGAATGACCAAATGAACCATACATAAACGGCTCAAGCCACAAAAATATACATATTTTTATTAGGGTGATCCAGGTAAGCAGTTGTTGTCAATCAATAAAATGTCTTGCAGTTGCGTTGAAAAATTTTGTTTGGTTCTTCCTTCTTATCACTTAAGGAACACTTTTCCTCTCTGTATGTCATTCTATCAAAGAGTCGCGCGGCCGAGAACTTCTATGCTCTTGCAAAAGATGTGCTTTTGATTTTCTTTTCCCATCATGTTTCTGACTTGGCTGGTTGAGAAGTAAATTCCTTGAATAACCATCCCCATGTAGCGAAAACCACAGGAATGCGTCACCTAACAAGAAGAATCTGCTGGGTTGTACTAAATTACAGTTTGCTTTGTTTAGCCAACTCCATAAGATTTCAGCGACAGTTCAGGAATATTTTTGAGATCCTTATTTTCGAAGGCTCGTCCGATGATTCTGCCTCCATGCAAAAACAGGTTTCAGCCTGAAAGGCGCTGATTTAAGTCTGTAAACTAACGGGTTATCCTTTTCGAGGTTTCCTACATTTTTTTTTAAGAAAAAACAAAGAAAATTCAAATCTAATGAGGAATATTTCTTATAATTCGAAAGAACATTCTTTGGCAATTATTTTTTGAAGATTATCTCTTTCAAATGTTGGCCGTGGCTACGTCCATCCGTTGAGTCCAATTTTCGATGACTCGTTCGAGCATTTCGACTGGTAACTGGCGAATGTCACGCGTAATGTTTAGCTCCAAGGCCTGAATCCAAGCGGGATTGTACGCACAGACTTGAGATTTCACATATCCACACAGGAAAAAGTTTAACGACCGGCCCAAAACGTGAAATTATCCCCTCACCGAAGTGTCCTCTATAGATGAATCCATTGGTAGATGCGTTGTGTGGGTAGTGGCGTCGTCTTGTTGAAACCAAATGTCGCAGAGATCACGAGCTTCTTTTTCAAGCATCAAATAGTCGGTTATAATGGCGCGATAACGGTCGTCATTGACGGTTACGTTCTCATCGGCAGCATTTTTAAAGAAATGTGGACCGATGATTCCACGACACCAAACCATTGTATTTTCTGGATGAAATGGTAGCTCTTGAATCTCTTCGGGGTGCTCTTCGTCTCAAATGCGGCAATTTTGCTTGTATACACAAGCGTTGAGCCAGAAATGGGTCTCAGCGCTGAACAAAATTTGGTTCGAAAACGTCGGATCTTCTTGGAACTTTTCAAGAGTACATAGAGCGAAGCAATGTCGCTTGGGAAGGTCGAGCGGCTTCAGTTCTTGCACGAGCTGTATTTTTTTACGCTTTCAATTTAAGATCTCGACGTAAAATGCACCAAGTCGTTCCATACAGCGGTACGAGTTGCGGTGAACGGCACCGAATCAACTCTCCACGGTCTTCGTGTACACTCTCAGCTACGGCCGCTATATTTTCTTCACTGCGTGCTGGATGTGATCTATTCGGTCCAATATTATCGAATAATGAATGGTGAGTCTCAAGATGGATGATGGTGGTGCGAATGGTGCGCTCCATAGGCCGATTATGTTGACCACAAGTTGGGCAAATCGCGCTGAACATATTCTTCACAGAACGTGAATTTTCGTAATAAAGTTGAATGATTTGTAAACGTTGTTCACTCTTTCCATGATGAAATGCCAAACAATACCGAGCAAAAATAACATGACAACTTGACCCGACTGACGTGTGATCTGTCAAAAAAGGCTAATGGAAAAAGTACCTCTTTTTGGATCACCCTTTACTACTCAAGAGCAGTAGTACACTAAAAGCTAGTCAGAGATTATCTAGCATTCTAAGATTTCTATTTTCGTAAGTAGTGTAGAACCTCCCTAATAAAAAACGAGCCAACGTCGCCACGAAAGCTATAATAAATCGGAGCGTTCAGTCGTTTAGGTAAAATCGACTTAAGCAACTCAATCATTAAAATTGGCGATGAGAGCAAGACGAATGGTAACAGAAAACAACACGAACAACAACAAAGCGACACATATTAGTGATATTCGCTAACTCTGTAACACACCCAATCCACCATTCGTCTTTCAAAAGTGGCTGGAAAAAAATATTAAAAAAGAAAAACAACAACAACACTAAAGCAAAAAAGGGAAAGTCAAAGCGAAATGAAAAACGCAAAAGTGCAGCAAGCGATCAACACACACACAAGCGAACACACACTTGCACAAAAATATTCACAAAAATGCTTTCTCAATGCATCAAATGCAATGCAGTTGCAGATACAGACATATATGTTTGTATGTATCGATGTGTGCCTGCGCACATATATGTCTGTATCTCTGTATATCTGTTTGCTTGTCTGCATATGCCAGAGTTGTATTTGCATATCAAATAAATGCTCAAAGCTTCCGCTCCACTTTTCATGCCGCCACACGCATGCACACACAGACAAACAGCAACACCTGCCAAGAAATTCGTACAAAAGCGTTTTCTTTTTTGTTTTTGTTATTGTTTTTTTTTTCAGATTTACAAACGCCGAGCGAGCGACGCGATTTTCCGCTTAACTTTGCACTTTGTGGCATGCAACCTGAAAAGCTACATTGTACAACGCATAGATTTGTAAATTCACATGCACTTATGTATTTATGTATGTCTATTGGTGTATCACTCACGCTTTCAAACACTACACAAGGTTAAGTGATGGATGTTCTTCGGTTGCTGCAGCATCTTGCGTGTGTGGCAGTTGACAGTTTGCAGGTGTGGCGACAATTGTATTGTCTGTTTTTGTTGCTGTTATTGCTGTTGTTGCTGTTGTTGCTACTGCTGCTGCTTCTCTCACTGTTGTTGTTAATTATTTTTTCTTCTGGCATTGGTCTCGTTGCCAGCGTGCTACTGACATGCAGGCGTCACTCCGATAGTGTCACTCACATAAGTTGAACTTATCACTCAAGTGCACAAACACACGCATAAATAGTAGAAAATGACATGGCATGATGTGGCACGAACACCGATTGTCACATTTATACACAAATATAAACATGTTATAAAAGTCTCGGTAAAATAAGGTGCAAGGTTATATTGGAATTCCTCAAATTCGAAAAATGTGGAACCCAAAAATTTCAATTCAATTAATTTTTTTTAAATCCTTCTGTAATAGATTGGACATTGCTAGCATACATTACCCAAATCTGTTCTTTTATCTTTATCTTTATCTTTATCTTTATCTTTATCTTTATCTTTATCTTTATCTTTATCTTTATCTTTATCTTTATCTTTATCTTTATCTTTATCTTTATCTTTATCTTTATCTTTATCTTTATCTTTATCTTTATCTTTATCTTTATCTTTATCTTTATCTTTATCTTTATCTTTATCTTTATCTTTATCTTTATCTTTATCTTTATCTTTATCTTTATCTTTATCTTTATCTTTATCTTCATCTTCATCTTTATCTTTATCTTTATCTTTATCTTTATCTTTATCTTTATCTTTATCTTTATCTTTATCTTTATCTTTATCTTTATCTTTATCTTTATCTTTATCTTTATCTTTATCTTTATCTTTATCTTTATCTTTATCTTTGTCTTTATCTTTATCTTTATCTTTATCTTTATCTTTATCTTTATCTTTATCTTTATCTTTATCTTTATCTTTATCTTTATCTTTATCTTTATCTTTATCTTTATCTTTATCTTTATCTTTATCTTTATCTTTATCTTTATCTTTATCTTTATCTTTATCTTTATCTCTATCTTTATCTCTATCCCCTTTTTGCGCTTAGTCCACCAGGTCACAGGTCATAAACCAACAACCAATTGATCAATCTCTCTTACCACTTTGCGCTCTTCCTCTAATGACGTCAGCTATCAAGGTAACTGCAACACATGCAACTCAGCAACCACGTCATCAAAAAAAAAATAACAAAAACGAATGCATTCAGCTTTTCATTCTGAAATTGCTTTTGTGTTGACGTTTTTTAATTTTTTTTTTTTTTTTTTTTGAACTGGACACACTGACCGTAAATAAAAACTATTTTTGCTGCGGATTTTTCACGCTGTCACTCTAAACATCGCGCACACAGTGTCCAGTTGTTATTGTTGCGTTGCTGAAAGTGTTAAACGCTGCTGCGGTTTTTCTCACCAGTGAGTGTTTCTAATTTATTTCTCACATTTATCTTGATGTCATAAAAGTGGTTACACAGAATGTGGTGAAACCCCAGCGACCGCACGGGTTAAATGCTGCAAATTTTTTTTTTTTTGCATTTCTCTCGTTTGCATGAAGATAGCGTGGATGATAGACAGTTGTATATGGGGATTAACACGTTGCCTGCTCTGCAAGGATTATATGTTTTTATGAAAATAGTTTTTATTGGCGTTGATTCAGAGATTTTTTTTTTTTGTCTTTCAAAAAACACACTTTTGTATTTTTTAAATTTTATAGCTGAACCGTCTCAGGCAGTTCTATTAGAACGCCTGCGAATTTCGGCAACGAGATGGTTATGTAGGACTTTAGTTCTCCGTATCGATTATTCTGTACCACTGCGAAAACTCAGAGCTTCATCGCCCCAAAGACTATTTGATATTTCCAAAGTTATCAACGAAAGAAACTTCCATGAGAAAATCAGTAGGTCTTTAGTTCCAGAGTTATCTGAAGGACCGTGTGAAGTGAAGAAGATAGAAGATAGAAAATAGAAGAGAGAAGATAGAAGATAGAAGATAGAAGATAGAAGATAGAAGATAGAAGATATAAGATAGAAAATAGAAGATAGAAGATAGAAGATAGAAGATAGAAGATAGAAGATAGAAGATAGAAGATAGAAGATAGAAGATAGAAGATAGAAGATAGAAGATAGAAGATAGAAGATAGAAGATAGAAGATAGAAGATAGAAGATAGAAGATAGAAGATAGAAGATAGAAGATAGAAGATAGAAGATAGAAGATAGAAGATAGAAGATAGAAGATAGAAGATAGAAGATAGAAGATAGAAGATAGAAGATAGAAGATAGAGATAGTAACTCACAGAACAGTAATTTAATGGAGTTCTTTCGACATTAAAAAAATGTACTCGAAGTTCTAACCACACAAAAATTTCCGTAAAGTCCAAGAACCCGCGACAAGGAAGGTATTTTATGGAAGCTGACAATTTTTTAGTAGATGTTCAGATGTACAACGATCCCCAACAATGAAACTTGCGTAGCGGTGGTTTCACCAAAATTTTGAAAATCATTCCCTGTCTCGATGGTCATTTGGTATGTTTTCAGCCTACTGCCAGAGATCCTACGTTCATGACGAATATTCTTCTTCTGTCTTGTTTCTTATTACGTTGGAGTACATGCCCATCAAGTGTACTTTCAAACGCTTCGAACGCTTCAAAAATCTCTTCTTAAAAAGCTTGATACCAGCTTTTTTTTTTTTTAACGAAAAGTGGAATTCCAACTTTCATTTTAAGAAAAAAGTTTGTGAAAAAGTGTTTCAGAATTAATTTAAATAAAATCCATCTATTTGTTATGAACTTATAGAAATTTTAAATTTCTTCCATAAGCATTTATGTGAAATTTCGAAGTTGGTCTGTTTGGATTGTTATTTCATAATGAACAGACTAACTCCGGAACGACGTTTGCAATTCAAAATAACGGTTTGATTCGCTCAATACATCTCACGCTACGGCCAACATTTGGTCGACATAATTGCCCAGTAGAGTCGGTTCGGCTTCGCACCATATTTACTGCAGTGAATAATGCGCATTCTGAAGGAGGTCGTACATTGCGCAACGAAGACGCTGTTACTGCTGTGGAGCAGAATATCGAATAAGATCCGAATGAGTCCAATAATTGGTGCTGCACTCAGCTACTTTATCGAAGATTTTGCGGTTGGTTTTCTGGCATACAAAATCCAACTCGTAGAAGAATTTTTATTCGAACCACCAGCAAGCTATTCGAGTCCCCAGCTCGGTGAATGCGCACACAATTTTGAGTCATAACAGGTAAATTTAAGGCTCCTTCGACTGACATATAGATGGGGCCACTAGAAGTAATAATTTTTAATTACACCTAACCTTCAAAAGACGCGTATGGTGACAGCTGTCGGATCATTAGTTTGTGTATTATTGAATTCTGAGTGAAGCCACTTTTATTATTGCGAGCAAGATGGATAAAAAGGAATTTCGCGTGTTGATAAAGTATTACTTTTAGAAAGGAAAAAATACAGTTCAAGCAAAAACTTGGCTTAATGACGAGTTTCCGGACACTGCCCCAGAATAGCAACCATCAAGGATTGGTATGCTAAATTTAGACGTAGTGAAATGAGCACCGAAGACGGTGAACGGAGTGGACGCCCAAAACCGACGGAATCATCAAAAAAAAAATGATTTTGAATGAACGTAAATTAAAATTGAATCTCCGTTAGCAGGCACTCTAAAGATATCAACTGAATGTGTCTGATCATATCATTCACGAATATTTGAATGTGAGAAAGCTCTGTGAAAATTGTGTGTGGCTGCCGCGCGCTCACTTTTGACCAAACACAACGACGAGTTAATGATTCGGAGCAGTGTTTGGAGATGCTCCAGCGTAATAAACCTGAGTTTTTGCGCCGATTTGTGGCAATCGATAAGAAGTGGCTCCATCATTTCACTCCGAAATCCAATAGCCAGTCATCCGATTGGACACCAAGACCAAGAAAATACACCGTGTCACAAGTGAGTGAAATCTATGGCAAAAAATTCATGAATAGCGCTTCGAATCGCTTCGGAATTCATCGTATTATCCAAATCTGACCCGCCGGCTATTTTTTCCTGTTCTCAGATATCCAGAAAATGCTCGCTGTTAAGAAATTTTCGTCGTATGAAGTGGTGATCGCCGAAACTGAGACCTATTTTGAAGCAAATGGCAAATCGTACTTCAAATATGGTATTGAAATGTTGAAGGTCAACTGTGTTGAATTAAAAAATAATAATTTTGTCAAAAAAATGTGCTTTACTCTGGTAGGCAAAGGACTTTTTAATTAACCCATTAAATTTGTCAAAAATTGCTTAAGATTCTGAAATTTTATATTCTATACAAACAATAAACTGCACATTGGTTCAGAAAATCATTGAAATATGACGACAACTGATTGTTCATATATGAGATTTTGGATCAAAAATTCCCCAAAAAACGCAGCTAAGAACGTGAAATTTGTTATTCTTCAGACGTGAATTAAAGATGATTTCGGCGCTGAAAACAATGGAGATCGAATTTTGCAATTTGCAGTAAGTTTAATGTGCGCATGAAAGGCATAAAGGCTTCTGCATGGCCGAAGACAGTCCTACTTTTTTTTTTTTTTTTTTTTTTTTTTTTTTTTTTGATTTACGTAACAGTGGGAATGCTATCACAGACAGCTGTTTTGACTGCAAAATATAAAAAAAAAAATTTTACAGAGGAAGAAAAAGATATTTTATTAAAAAATATAATTTTTTTTGTTAATTTTTGACTAAAAAATGCAGGTTATTCGCTACTTATATGTATAAAAATATTAAAAATATATGAAAAATTAAACAGCCATTAACTGTAAATTAAAGTATGTTCATATAAATATGTATGTAGCAAAAAAGAATCCCATAACAGCCAACTTAAATACACTTTTTTCTTTTTTATTTTGAGCACTAAAGTGCTTTAACACTTTAATTGTCCGAAAGTGGTAGTATAACAACAACAACTACAAAAAGAAAAAATGAAAAGCATGACCCTGACGCATCCACCGCGCCAACAGTCGACGCCGTCGTGCACATTGCACAATCCACACACATTTCACTTTTCCACTTTACACGCGTTCAACAACATTCAACATTCAATGTGTGCAACGCGAAATGGTGTCAGTGTCGCGATTTTGCTGCGCCACACTTATCCTTGTTGTGTGTTATGCGCACAAATTCTCTTATTGTTATTAATGTTGTTGTTGTTGTTGTAGCTAAGTTGTACACAATTTGTACATATATATGTGTGTATTTTTTAATTTTCTTTTTGCTCTCTTTCTCTCTCGTTTGTTTTTTGCTACTGCAACACACACACACAAGCACACAGCTTAATGCTCATTTTTCTTGTATGGAGCGCCCAAGCGACCGCGTATAATTTTCATACACCACATTGAACGACTGTCCCGTTCACATCACGTTGCGTTGTTAGGCGACTCTGCAACGCCGCACGCACACAACAGTGAACTTGAGTTGCGACAAGTAAGTCAGTCAGTCTGTGAGCTCGTGTGTTCGTATGTCGTGCTGCTGTCAATCAGCTGTCAGTCACTGAGTCCGTTAGTCAGCTAGCCATTTAGTATATTAGCTGCACTTGAATATGACACTTGCCACACACACACACGCACACACACTCTCATGCGTATATGCATTCTGATTTCGAGCATACATACTTATATAGGCGTGTATGTGTAGACACCAAAGACATTGCATTCCACACAGCGAAGTGCCACATTTTAGTAACAACAACAAAAATTACAAGTTTCAAACCATTGCAGGCCTGTTTCATGGCCAAAAGCGAGCTGCCACTGTTGCCACTGCTGCCACTTCTACTACCACTTCTGCTACGAAATACACTCACACTACTCGCATGTATGGGATGCGTCGTGGCTTAGTTGCCTCATACATTGTTTTAATGTTGGTTGTTGCTGTTGTTTTTGTTGTTGTTGTTGTTGCATTGTAAGTATTTTGCGTGTTGCATGTTGTTAGACATTGTGGCTGGGTGCTTCATAAAGTTTTCAAGACCAGTTACATGTGCATAAAATAGAGTTGCAGCCAATTTATGTCGATATGTATTTGTGCATTAAATATGTATGTGTTTAGAAATATACATATATACGAGTATATACATATGTAAGGACGAAGACACATAAAGCAAAAAAGCGGCGAGTAGTAGCATGGAAAAAAGTATGAATTTTATAGTAGTTCACAGTTAATAATTTCAAGTGCGACAACATGCACACATACATACATATATATATTTTTACATATTCTTTAAATGAGCTAAGCTACAGTTCTTTTGATTAAAATGGCAGAAATTATGAAAAAAAGTTGGTTGGAAAAAATATTTTAGGTTATAGAGACCCTTAGTTTCATTAAGGAAAGAGCCCATAACCTTCACCGTTCAGGAAATCTTTGACACCGTATATAAAGAGTGATCCAAGTGGAGGTACTTTTTCCAATAACCTTTTTTTGACAGATCACGCGACGCGAGTCGTCTCAAGATGTCCTGTTTTTTTTTTTTTTTTTTTTTGTTGAGTATTGCTTGGCATTTCATCATGGAAAAACTTACAAATTATTCAACTTTATTACGAAAATTCATGTTGTTGCTGTAAAGAATGTGTTTCGCGCGCTTTGCTCAACTTATGGTCAACATAATCGGCCTACTGAGCGTACTATCCGCAACACCATCATCACCTCATCTTGAGACCCAGCATTCATTATTGGATAATATACGACCGAATAGACCTCGTCCAGCACGCCTTGATGAAAATATAGCGGCCGCAGCTGTAAGTGTACAAGAAGTCACACGTGGAGAGTCGATTCGGCGCCGTTCGCAGCAACTCAGACTGATGTATGGAACGATGGAACGACTTGGCGCATTTTACGTCGAGATGTTAAATTGAAAGTGTACAAAATACAGCTAGTGCAAGAACTGAAGCCGCTCGATCTTCCGAAGCGACATCGAGAGGAATTTGGTTCAGCGAAGAGGCCCATTTCTGGCTCAATTGGTATGTCAGCAAGAAAAATTGTCGCATTTGGGACGAAGAGCAACCTTAACAGATTCAAGAGCTGCCATTTCATGCAGAAAAAACAACAGTTAGGTGTAGCTTGTGGGCCGGTGGAAACATCGGTCCATATTTCTTCAAAAAATGATGCCGGTGAGAAGGTAACCGCCAATGGCGACCGTTAGCGCGCAATGATAACTGACTATTTGATACCTGAAATTGAAGCTCGTGATCTTCGCGACATTTGGTTTCAACAAGACGGCACCACTTCCCACACATCGCATCAATCAATGGATTTATTGAGAGAACACTTCGGTGAACAGATAATTTCACGTTTTGGGCCGGTCGATTGGCCATCCAAATCGTTTTTTTTTTTTTTTTTTTTTTTAAAGTGGGGAAATTTGAAATCGATCACCCGTTATATAGACCCGGACTCACGTTATTATGGATTTTTTGTGTTTTCATCCATTTTGATATTCCAATTGATGTTGTAAAGGAGGATAGGCAAGCAAAAGGTAAGCAGTCCTATTTAAACTTGAAATAGATAAGTATCTGGTCCACTCTTTAGCAAGAAAATAAATTTAAAAAAATCGGAAAATTGGGGCATATCCGAATATTAGTGTCCTTTTTTTAAGTTTTTAAGTTTTTTATCAGAACAAAAAAAATACGTAATACTTTAATACATAATTCAAGCAAAGTTTCCTCATAGTCGCCATTCCTTTCTAAGTAGCTGGTGAAGGTGGGGAAATTTTTTTTATGCTCTTCTCGAATTAGTTTCCCACCAATAATCTTCTCACGTACAGTTTACAATATCTGAGGGTTTCTTTGATTGTTTCGTGGTATATGGACCTAAATATTGGAGAAAATAACGCCGAAAATTCATCCACATTCAAAGTGAGATAGTAACGGAGCATATTTTCGATTTTTCAGTCATTTCGTCAGTCACTGATTGATTTCGCTCTCTCTTCAGCATGCACAGACGTAGCATGTAGTTAAACTCGGGTCACTACTTGCACGCACTCGTACGATTTACAGCTTCATCACCAGTATGCAGTGTTCACCTCACTATAAATCTCGAATGGATGTATTCTCTTCCAAACGCGTATGGCGTCGGGTATTTCGCATTATTGTCAAGTCCAATAACACATCCAGTCCAAAGAGCGCACCAGACAGTAACTTTTTTCTGGTGTAATGGCTTCACTTCAATTATTTAAAGATTCTCGGAGCCCCAAATGCGAAAATTTTGCTTAGTTACCTTTCCAACGAGTAAGAAATGTGTCTCGTCGCTGAAGAAAATATTGTTGGGTAGGTCGCGCTCCACTGTTAGTTGTTCAAGCACCCAATCGACGTAACTAAATCGTAGTGCATGGTCAGCTGGCTTCAGTTGTTGTATCAACTGGACTATATATGAATGTGGGTGTAAGTCAAAGTTGAAAATACTGCATAATCTGCCGTAAGAAAGCCCCAGCTGTTGAGAAAGTCGAGAAATTGACACAGTCGGTTCTGCGGTTACACTTTCACTTACAGCAGCAATATTTGAGGCGGAACAAGCAAAACGATGCTGCACAGGCTTTACAATATCTATAACCGTGCCAGTCTCTTCAAATTTCCTTAAAATTTTACCAATTTATTTAATAGTTGGATGATGATGTGCATAAAAATCTCCTCTTAAAGCACGAACCTATGTTCGAATCACCATTTTTGTAGTAGATTTCAACAATTTTAGCGTAATATTCGGTTGTTAAGCTTTCCATTTTCATAAATGCCCGACTTCTAGCTAAAACAAAATATGTTTGATTTGACAGTTGAGTTTTACAGGAGTCAAAATACAGCCCTGCACTTGAAACCTCTAAATGTATAATCATTTATGTTATATAAATCTAAACTTTTATCTACTTGTTATAGTTTTAAAAACAAATTTGTAACGGAAACTACAAAAAAATTCAAATTTTTGCAATTAAAATACTAATTCAAAAGTATTTAAGTAAGATCTTTAAATAATTTTAATTTTTTTTAAATTTAAATTACTATTTAATTTTGGTTTTTAATATCTCAAAACTACATCCTTTTAGAGACTTCCATTCCAATCGCCACTATTGGTAACAACTATGCCAAGTATAGTGTATTTCTAAACTTTACCAAGCCACTAGCACTACTATTGCACTGCTAGTGCATGTATGCGTGTGATTTTTTGCCGCTTAGAATTACCACCGAACATATGACCAACTGACCAACAGGGCGTATACGCAACCCCATAAGCAGAGCAGTGTATCAGCAACGCCTTTGCCATATATTACTCATACGCATCATTGACCCAAATTTCACAAACACACACACACACACATGGAGACGTGCATATAGCATGTGCATGCAAGTGTTTCTTTTTTCTTTCTTTTGCATGCGTGCATTTATTAGAAATTCACCACAACTTTCCCAGTTTTATTTTCACTTTTGTGGAAAAATTTTATTTAAATAATCATTAAACGGCAGTGTTAATTGCACAAATTCCCATAAGACCGCCCATGCACATATGTGCACGTTCATTAAAGCACTTTCCAGCTGAACACCCCCCCCCCTTTTTTTTTTTGCGCTAAATATTAATTTCTATACATACTTATGTGTATATATGTATAAAAGAGTGTGGATATGCTCGGGCACTCGCCACATTTTGAAGCGCCGCCAAATATTTGCTGGCGCTGAACGTCGAAATTATTTTTAAATAGCCCAAAAAACGCAGGCAGTGGTACAGAGGTATGGTATTAAGCGCCAAAAAAGTGGTGAATAATTTTTTTGAATATTTTTTTTCTTTTCTTCATATAAAAAGTGCTTAAAGTTAAATAACCATTGGTATGTTGCATAGCAACGAAAAATGAGCAAATAAAAAGCGCAGAATTGCATGTGAGTTACATATTTATATACATATGTATATATGTATGCACACACCACCACCACCAGCAAATATGTATGTGTCCAATTCTTTCTTTCTGTATGCACCCGCTCACCCATTGGTCAAATGTCTGTTGGCAACGAGACATGCTCTTGTTGGACTCACATTATTTTAACACACACACAAACACACATATACTAGCACAAATAAACAAACACATCCATATTAAATTAGCTTTAGCTGTGACGTCAGTTGCAGCGTAACATCGAGCAGCCTCGAAATGAATCAAGTCAGCAGTGTTGCTCACATAAGGTTTATATTTTATGTATGTATGTATACATGTATGTATGTTTGTATGTATGTATGTTTATACATATATCAACCGCTTTTCAAATATTTGCCAAGTATGCCGCAACAAACTACACTAAAACTAGCCAAATGCAAGTGTGAAGGGTGAAAAGCAGAAAAAATTTAAAAATATTGTAAATATACATATATGTATATGTGTGCGTATGTATATAAATAAATGAAAAAGTATGAAGTGATATTTTTAAATTTAAGTTTTATTTTTAGAAGACTTGTATGGCCTCCCTCCAGTCAATGGCTTTTTACGAGGAGCCTTTTATTTCATTTCAGAAATACACTCGAGAGGCTTGACATTCCCTGCTGAGGTACGAGCGTAATCAAAAAAAAAAAAAAAAAAAAAATTCTATAATTTTGAATGTTGCTCGAACCTGGACTCGAACCCAGATCTTCCGAGTTATAGTACACAAAGCGAATTTGACTAATAGCCTGCGAGTTTTTCAAAACTTAACAAAGAGCTCTCGAATGAAGGTGAAACCTCAAATGCGTTTTGCTTAAAACTGTGTCTTTTGAAGTGCTGAACATTTTATAAAAACAAAACAAACGAGAGTGTTGCCTTCTTTATACCTTTCAAGAACATATAAAATTTAATAAAAATTTGAAAATTTTGGTTTTGAAAATTCTCAGTGTCAATATGAACTTGAATTTACGTCGGTAGAATACTAAATTTCACGCTTTTAGATGAATGTTTGAAGGATTTTGGACGCAAAACCTCATATCCCATTATATCCACATGATTTTTATGAGGAGGCTCTGTGTAAAGTGCCGGCCGCGCGAGCTCAATTTTGACCAACAACCGACGAGTTGATGATTCGGAGCTGTGTTTGGAGATGTTCAAGCGCAGTAAACCCGAGTTTTGGGCCGATATGTGACGCTGGACAAATGATGGCTCCATCATTTCACACCGACATACAATCGACAGTCATCCGAGTGGACTGCACACGATGAGCACGCCCCGAAGCGTGGAAAAATGCAACAATAAGCTGTCAAGGTTATAGCGTCTGTATTTTGGGATGCGCAAGGAATAATTTTCGTTGACCACCTTGAAAAAAGAAGGGCCATCAACAGTGACTATAGCATAGCGTTTTTGCACCGTTCTAAGGACGAAATTGACGAAAAACGACCGCATTTGAATAAAAAGAAACTGCCTTTTCACCAAGCCAATGCACCGTGTCACAAGTCAGTGAAATCGATGCTAAAAATCCATTAATTGAGCTTCGAGTTGCTTCCGCATCCACGGTATTTCCAGGTTTGGCTCCCAGGGATTATTTTCTATCTTCAGTAGAATGCTCGCAGGGAAGAAATTGTCATCGAATGACGAGGTGATCGCCGAAACTGAGGCCCATTTTGAAGCAAAGGACAAATCGTTTTACAAAAATGGTATGAAAAAGTTGGAGTGTCAGTATAATCAGTGTATTACCCTTGAAGGGAACTATGGTGAATAAAAAAATTAATTTTACCTGTTATATGATATAGTCTTACGATTGCGAAAATTTTTAGTAGTTCATTCAGCATTCAAATTTCACGCTCCTTGTCTGATCTAAAGAAAATCCCCACATATACACTCAAGACAGAAAAAAAGTGATCTTATCCTGAACACATTCACTTTGCATTCAGTGAATCGCTTAGGGCTTGTCACAATGCTACAAATTCACCTGTTGCACATGTTTATTAACTCCTTCGGGTTGGTGAACGTATGCGATCCTAGAATTTTCATTCTCAGTCAAACAGAGTTTAAAGCTTGTGTAGTCCACCTCTCTCTCTCTCTCTCTCTCTCTCTCTCTCTCTCTCTCTCTCTCTCTCTCTCTCTCTCTCTCTCTGTAGGCAAGGTGGTATCTGCGTCATGCGCTATACTTTAGTCCCTCTAAGGCTGTGTGGTTTTAAGTCTAACTGCGTAGCAACTCGATTGAAGTTTGCCGTAGAAATCAAGAAGAAGTGAAAGAGGTGTCGGCTCGATGAAGGTGTCCCCTTTATAAGGACAGCTGTGAACAGAAGAGCTCTACTCAGTTTACTCCTAAAAGTTGTTCTATCGAGCAAAAGTATGGGTCTCACTGACGCTCTCCACTTTCTAAAAAATTTCGTAAGTTTTATACTAAAATAATGCAGCGATCTGCGAACGATCTATATTTCCATCAAAATCATGCCCATTTTCGTCGATTTGTTGGCCTGTGATCGTCTTCCCAGAAAATAGTATGGTGCATGGTAGTCTAGACAAAAACATACCAAATTTCAAGCAAGTCGAGCTTGCTCCCTGGCCAATTTCCCACATTTGTTTATCTAAGCAAAAGGATGCCTTTGCTGAAAAACTCAACCACAAACTCTATGTTTTTGGATCGGTTCCAGACTCATTTCCATAAGAAAAAGTATTCCCTCTCTTAAAGCTATTTGTGAGCCAAATTTCAAGAAAGTGAAACCACAAATTCGATTTTTTTTGGCATGGTGGATGGTATGTTTTTTTTTCATGGATCGGTCTCACGTTAACTTCCAAGGAAATAAAAATTAGTCTTTTTTATGCAAAAACCAATCAAGAATATATTAGCCATTATTATTTATGACCTTTTGACATTTTTCGGATAGCTTCATAATATCATCAATGTGGGACTACAATGGTTCATATGTGAAGATCTTGGCCAGTGAATGTTCTAAGGGTCAAGGTATTACCAGAGCCCGAACCAAGTTATAGTCAAATGGCGTAAGGTCTGGGTTATATGTTGATTGCATCGAAAAAGTCCATCCCAGCTTCGTCCAATTTTTCTCTGGCCATCAAAAGTGAAATGTTGTCATTATGAAACCCAAAATCTTTTCTGTTGATCAATACTGAATGCTTTTTTTTGAAGAGCTTGTTGTAAGCTGGTTAATTGTCGATACTAGAGCTCAATATTGACTCTCTCGACAGGTTGTAGCAGTTCATTATGAACAACTTCCTTATAATCACACCATACACTCAACATATCCTTTTGTGCCGACGATTTAGGCTTTTTGGAGGATCACCGGCCTTCACCATCACATTTTAATTTATATTTTGTATTTAATTTATTTTACATCGCCCGTAAGGAGTTGTTTCAGAAATGAATTTTTTCGCGTTTTAGCAACGTCTCAATTATAGTCAATGATTAACATTTTTTTCTTTTGACGTTAATTTATGTGACACCCAAGCATCATGCTTCTATGGGTAGACAGTCTTTTTTAAACGATTCTTAACTGCCTCGTTACCTTGCATGCCAGTGTTGCTCTATTATTATTTTGAGAATTTCATCGGCCTTTGGAATGACTGGCCGACCACAACGAGATGCGTCTTTGATATCAAAGTTTCCGGAACAGAATAGAACAAACTAATTCTTGGTCCAGAGTTTTCTTACAGCCTCCTCAACGTGAACCACATGAATTTCTCGGCACATTTCGTACCTTTTTATAGTAAATAAAAAAAACATCACAGTCAAAGTATCGCCGTTATTGATTGCAAAGATGTAAGGTCTAATCATGACCCGAGTGTGTCTATTTCTCGATGTTCCCAAGAGCTGGAACTGGTATATTTTGCACTTGGACCTACAACTACATCCCTGTAAAATCCCGTTAACACAACTACTTAAGCTGCTGATCATTCACAACGCCGTTGTGACGTCAATTCGGTGCTTGAACGACGAGCAGTGGAACGCGATTATTCCAGCATAATTTTTTTCAGTGTCGAGGCACATTTTTCACTCGGTGAGGCCCATTTCTGGCTCAATGGGTATGTAAACAAGGAAAATTGCCGCATATGGGACGAAGAGCAACCTCAAGAGATTCAAGAGCTGCCATTTCATCCAGATAAGTCTAAGATGATCAAAAAAGATACCGATGATAACGTAACCGTCAATGGTGACCGTTATCGCCCCATGATAACCGACTATTTGATGCCAGAAATCGAAGCTCGTGATTTCCGCGGCATTTGGTAATCAGATAATTTTTTGGTAATGGTCAGATAATTTCAAGTTTTGGGCCGGTCAATTGGCCACCAAGATCGTGTGATATCATACCGTTAGACTTTCTCTAATAGGTTTATCGAAAGTCTAAAAGTCTATGCGGAGAATCCAGCTTCGATTCAGGCCTTGTAGCTAAATATCACGAGTGCCAGATACCAATGAAAATACTCGAACGAGTCGTCGAAAATTGCACTCAATTGATTAAATAACTGAGATGTAGCGGCGGCCAACATTTTAAAGAGATAATCTTCAAAAAATAAATGCCAGAGAATGTTCTTTCGAATGATAATAAAGATTACCCATTAAATTTGAATTTTATGTGTTTTTATTAAAAAAAAGTAGGGAACCTTGATTCTTTATTTTTTATTCTTTAAACCATATTTGCCTTTACTTTATAACTTTTATATTTTTTCACAAAAAAATTTTAATAGTTGAGTTAATGCCTTTTACATTCCACCAACTATCTGCACCTATAAACATAACTACTTTGGCTGATGTCGGCATTTTGGTTGCTCGTTCACCAGCTGATTTCAAGCCAAAAATTGGTTAAATATATAATGAGCACACACATTCACACACCCTTAAGCAAGCTTACAAACATACCTTGGCTTTTACTACAAATGAGAGAATTTATTATATATATAGATATATCTATATACATCTATATCTATATATGTATGTTGCATGTATACTAAATTAAGTATATTTGGCGTATATATATTGCATGTATACTAAATTAAGTATATAGGCATATGTAGTTATGTATATATTCACTGGATTATTTGCTCATTCACACATATTTGGAAAGATGTTGGTCAGCTTTGCGCTGCACCATCTCCATAGCCTTCACTGCCAATACCAATACCACATTAATCCAGCTTTAGTTTGGTCCAGTTTGAATACGTTTGAAAGAAAATAAATTTCCATTTGATAAATTTCCCTTTAAATTTGCCTGCAAGAGGGAGTGCACGCGAACGGGTGTGTCGGCGTTTTCACGACATAATGGCTGGCAACTAACAACACTAAAACAGCGGAAGCACCGTTGCATTTGTCACCTCGTTGAATTATATGCTGAATGGTGTAGGCTAATAAATTAACGGGAAATAATATCGCTTGTGCAACCATTGATACGGAATACACACACACACAAATATATATATAAATTTCTATGCATTTCACACTCTCATTCTTCTAACAACAGCTATTTTTCATTCACACATACACTATCATTCATTCATTCATTTTAAAATTTCTAAAGGCACATGCACACACACCTACACACACAGCTATTTGTGCATCCATTTCGGTCGCCAAATATTAATTTATTTTTAATAATATTTTTTTTTTTTGTAAACAAATTCAAAAAAATATGTGCTTTTGCTGATTTTGATATTTTTTATTCCTATATATATAAAGGGTGGTCCATTTCGGGGTTTACCACTTTTTTAAAGGAAAAAACACAGAAAATTTAATTTTATTGGGGAATATTTATTATAATTCGAAAGAACATATTTTGGCATTGAAATAAATACGATTTTTTGAGATAGATCGGCCCTGGGAACACTCTCTGGGCGCCACGAAGCCATTCTGAAAATTTTAGCAAAACCGGCTGAGTAGCTTCGGAGTCTATAATCCCTGTTTTTTTTTTTTTTTTTTTTTTTTTTTTTATTTTTAAATAAAATTTTGAGTTATTGACCATTATTATCTATAAACTTCCACCATTTTTCGGGCAGATTCATAACACCATCAGTGTAGAACTTCAATGGCTCATCTGTGAAGATCTTGGCCAGCGGATCTTCTGTCGGTCAAGGTATTGCCAAAGCCTGAACAAAATGTTAGTCAAAGGGCGTAAAGTCTGCGTTATATGGTGGTTGCATCGAGAAAACACAACCCAGCTGCGTCAATTTTTGCCTGGTCATCAAAGATGATTGTGTCTGACGTGGTCATTATGATGCATACCACCTTTTAAGGGGCCATGTTTACTATCATTCGAAAGAACATTCTTTGGCATTAATTTTTTGAAGATTATCTCTTTCAAATGTTGGCCGCAGCTACGTCCCAGATGCACCATCCATTGAATCCAATTCTCGATGACTCCTTCGAGCATTTCGACTGATAACTGGCGTATGACATGAGTGATGCATTGCTCCAAGGCCTGAACAGAAGCGGGATTGTGCGCATAGACTTTAGACTTTATATATCCCCACAAGAAAAAGTCTAACGGTGTGATATCACATGATCTTGGTGGCCAAAAGACCGGTCCCAAACGTGAAATTATTTGCTCACCGAAGTGTTCTCTCAATAAATCCATTGATTGATGCGATGTGTGGGGAGTGGCGCCGTCTTGTTGAAACCAAATGTCGCGGAGATCACGAGCTTCAATTTCGGGCATCAAATAGTCGGTTATCATGGCACGGTAACGGTCGCCATTGACGGTTACGTTCTCACCGGCATCATTTTTGAAGAAATCTGATTTCACCGGCCCACAAACCACACCAAACCGTTGTATTTTCTGGATTAAACGGCAGCTTTTGAAACTTTTCAGGTTACTCTTCTTCCCAAATGCGAAAACTCTGCTTGTTTACATACCCAATGAGCCAGAAATGGGCCTTACCGCTAAACGATATTTGGTTCGAAAACATCGAATCTGCCTGGAACTTTTCAAGAGCCCATAGAGCGAAAGTATGTCGCTTGGGACGGCCGAGGGGCTTCAGTTCTTGCACAAGCTGTAATTTATACACTTTTAATTTAAGATCTCATCGCGAAATGTGCGAAGTCGTTCCATACGTCAGTCCGAGTTGCTGCGAACGACGTCGAATCGACTCTCCAGGGTCTTCGTGTACGCTCTCAGCTAGGGCCACTATATTTTCTTCACTGTGTGCTGGACGTGGTGTATTCGATCGATTATTATCCAATAATGAATGCTGGATCTCAGGATGGGTGATGTGTTGCGAATAGTACGCTCAGTAGGCCGATTATGTTGACCATAAGTTGAGCGAAGTGCGCGAAACACATTCTTTACAGAACGGGAATTTTCGTAATAAAGTTGAATGATTTGTAAACGCTGCTCAGGCGAAAGGCGTTCCATGATGTAATGTCAAACAATACTGAACAAAAATAACATGACAGCTTGACACGGCTCACGTGTGATCTGTCAAAAAAAGGCTATTGAAAAAAGTACCTCTACTTGGATCACCTTTCCCATATGTTCTGGTACATGTTTTCATTATAAATATTTTATTACATTTTCTATGTATGACAAAAGAATTTTTATTGCTTCGCAAATTAAAAATTTTTCACATCTTTTGCTGCAAAGTATTTGATTAAATCAATATATACATCTATCAAAAAATATATGTACTCAGTATAATGATTTTTTGCCATTTTGTACAAGTTTAATAAATTTTGTTCAAATTTTTGTAATTCCCATTTTAATTTTAAAATTTGTTTGCATTTATTTTAAATTTATATATTTGAAAACTGCATATTAAATCATTGCGCGCCAAAGAGAAATTTTCTACAATAAATAATAAATGATTTGGAGAAAATTTGCATATTTCACCTATTTTAAAAAATAAATACAAGATTTTGATAAATATTTTAAATGTCATTGAATTTCTTGTCCATTTACTTTACATAAAAATTTAAATATATTAATATCAAATTAGATTGTATGAATGTGTTTTGAAATAAAATGCTAACTGTATGGTGACAGAAATTTCACTTTGTTTAAAATTTCAAATGGATTTTTCATTTGACAAATTTTGGAATTATATTTGCGTATTATATTTACATACTACCAGTCTCTGCTACTATAAAATCACTTAGCAAAGTGAGTTGCAATGCTGTCTATTCCACAGTTTCAAGTTAACCAAATATATGGATTTAATTCATACCGCATTGGGTTTCACCAAATACGAATACGAACTTATGCTAGTAATAATTTGTAACGCCGCTTTAACCTCTTCATTCATCAAGCTGAGCGAATCAGACTCGAAAACATAGTTGGACCACTTAGCGCAGATAACATTACTTCAGTCATGCTGCACAGCGAAGGAAAGTGAAAAAACGTACCAGAGTTCGTAGGACATGTGCTACGAGCGAAAAAGCGGGGTCTGGACGCAGATGACGAGGTGTAATCTCTCCAGGTGATTCGACGATTCCTTAGAGGAGAGTGTTTTAGTAACCTGCAAGTACAATTGATGTGACGACACGATGTTGTGGAGGGCATTTTTCTTCTAATCACCCGAAACAAAAAAAACGACCACTTTTTCCCATCTCTCTGGTAAGAAATCTAAAAACTGTATCCTATTTGTCCTCGATGCAGTAATTGAGCCATCCATTGATGATTTCAAAAGATCGAAACCAGTGACACCCCCATATCGCTGTGCATCCATCGAAAGTAGCAATATTTGGAGAAGACGCTATGCTTACGTTTGGCAAGACCTAACGTTTCAGCGTTTGAAGATAGTTTTAGACCATTACAATCACATAGAACCGCATGTTGTCATGTTGCAATATAACCTTGTTATACCTTTCGGTCATTTCTGACCGTTTTTCGCTCAATGCAGGTCTCAAACGCATTACTTGTAGGCGATAACGAGTTCAGCTTAGATCTCTAACCAGCAATGCCTTCAATTTCTTCAATTCAAATTTTTTGGTTTGACCTTTGTCTTTGTCCTTTGCCTTCGACGTTAAAATCACCACTTTAAAGCGCAGGACATCGCGCAGGAAATCACCCTCTGCACTATTTATCACCATAAACTTCCAAAGTCACTCGATGGGCTTCAGCTGCACTTTTCTTCCAATTATAATAGAAAATAAAAATTTCCCGCAAATGCAGTTTATTTAACACATATTCGAAAATTTTCGAAGAGGCAAAAAACAATTTTGTTGTCAAAAACAAAACCAAAAATTTGAAACTTTTGCAATGAAATAGGGAATCTCTTCCGAAACTACCACAACTTGCAGGTGGCGCGATCTTTTGGGAACGGATCGAACTATTGTACACCCAATAGTTTTGATTCGAAAATTTTCAAAAGTGACCCAAAAGTTTTATTTTTTTATACATGAAAACTTACAAATTAAAAAAGGAAGCATTTCGATATTAGCCGAGTGTGGATCATGATTTAGAATACTGGCCGGATCAATTTGTAAAATTATAGAGAAACTTGTCGACCAATGCTTCCATATATTACAATTATAAGAATATATTAGGAAGTAGTGGTCCTTTTATTTGAGGATTCTCGTAGCTCTTAATACGACATTTTGCTTATTTACGTATCCAACGAGTGAGAAATGTGCCTCTACACTGAAGAAAATTTTACTGGAAAAACCGCAATTCACTGCTTGTTGTTCAAGCACGCAACCAACGTAACTACGGCGTTGTGAATGCTCAGTTGGGTTTAGTTGTTGTGTAAGCTGGACATTATGTGGATGTAAGTGTAGGTTGAAATGTAAAATATGACATAATGTGTGTGAGAACGTCGAGAAATAGACACATTCATGTCTTCGGCTACACTTTTACTTACAACAGCGATATTTGGGATGGAATGAGCAAAAGCTCCTTAAAAATGAAATCAAACTGCAGCCATAATAAATTAACATCATAAAAATTTTAATCAAATTGTGATCTGGTAACCCTCTTTTCGAAAATAAATTATTATTTAATTTAAAATCGCTCCTGGTCCATACCCTGGAAATAAAAGTGCTATGTACATTTATCTAGAAATAAAAAAACATTCGACAAAAAATTCAACCAAATTAAACCCTAAACATGATTTTAATAAAAAAAAAAATTTTTTTAACCGTTAACTGGTTCTGAAAAAAAAGAATCTCAAGTAAATCGAATAAAAATACGATACGGTCTCTGGCCCACTTTCCGAAAGACTTACATACCAAATTTCAGGTAAGTTGAACTATAAATTTGATTTTTTATAATACATAGATCGAATAAATCAGTCTGAGATCCATTTTGCGAAGAAAAAGTATTTCCTACCTTAATCTAGACAAACGCCTACTTATGTAGCAAATTTTAGGAAAATCGAACCAAGTATACAACACTGTCGAATAGGTCGGTGCCTGCTTCACTTCCTGGATTTTTCTTCTGTATTATTCTTGTTCTAGGCGAAATCCAAACCAAATTTAAGCGAATCATCGAAATCGGTCTAGGCGTTCTTGAGTTATAAGCATAGTAGGCCATTATATTTAAAGTATCACGAAGTAGATTCACGCCAATAACTTCTAGTAAAAAATTTTACAAAATTGTTTCGGGTCGTTTTCAGTCAGCTTTATCATGAAATGCCGAATTTGAGCCGAATCGAAGAGCCTCGTGCAGCAAGTGTTTACCAAAAAGCTATTTGTAGGAATCTACATCATGATATTTTAAATGGAATGGCCACATATATATATATATATATATATATGTTCTACTTCTTGACCTCTTGAGACTCCATCTGGGGAAAATATTAATTTTAAAGATAATAAATTTCCTTTTTCGTTCAAAAAAATGTTTCCGAAATATAAACGTACTCTTTAAATTAAGGAAACAAAGTCTTTTAAAAAATGTTTTCTTTGAATGTTTGCTAATTTCTTGATTTAGTGTGCAATCTATAGTCTTTTTTTTTTTTTTGCATCCGACCAGCAAAAGAACGCCCAGCTGGTTTATTTTCAACTTTGTTAAGAAAGATTCTTCGGAATAACTCACCTTGTATTACTTCTCGCTTTCATCTTGCATTCTGAAATAAGAATCATGTTTCATTTGATTTTCTTTTTATCAAACCTTGAGTCGTGACTTTACCTACTGTTCCATTTTGAACAATTACTGAACTTTGAAGTTTGATTGTAATTTCCCAACAGTTTAGCGTTTAGCGAGAACATCCCTCAGGTTTCAGCAGTAATCCATTTACAATAGTACAACTTGCAACACTATTAGGCAGGTCGGCTATTGTTTAAGCGATTTCAACACAAACCGGTTAAAAAAACTCTAGTTGTTTATTTGGTGTTGCTGTTTTCCATGTTATGCGATAAACTACCTGACGTTCCTTTGCAGGTCGGATGCAAAAGTGAACGTCTTAAATTTTATAAGTTTAAACGTTAAAAACTCACACATATTGCTACCTTTTCCATAATTCTTAAATAAAATCCTTTCTGAGCTGCCCAATAATGTACATATTTTCTTTGCTTACCTGCAAATAAAAGAAGAGAAAACTAATTCAGTTAATTGTGGATTTTTATTTAAAATATACAAAAAAAAATCATATTTATGAATAACTGAGTTAACTAGTATATTTTTAGTAAAGAATTTTTTTTATTTTAAAAGAAATTGATGAAAAGAAATTTCACGTATTGATAAAATAGTGCTTTTTGATGGGAAAAAATACATTTGAAGCAAACATTTGGATTGATGCCGAGTTTCCGGATACTGCCAAAGGAAAATCAGCCATCAAGGATTGGTATGCTAAATTTAGACGTCGTGAAATGAGCTCCGAAGACGATGAAAGCATCATTTCACTCCGAAGTCCAATCGACAGTCAGCCGAGTGGACTGCATACGATGAACCCGCTCCAAAGCGTGAAAAATCGCAACAGTTAGCTGGAAAGGTTATGTCGTCTGTATTTTGGGGTGCGCATGGAATAATGTTCAATGACTACCTTAAAGAAAGACGGCCCATCAACAACCAGTATTACATAGCGTTATTGCACCGTTTGAAGGATGAAATCACCGAAAATCGGCCGCATTTTAAGAAGAAGAAAATGCTGTTTCACCAATACAATGCACCTTGTCACAAGTCACGATGGCAAAAATTCATGATTTGGGCTTCAAATCGCTTCCAGAGCTCACCCCCAGCTACTATTTTCTGCGTTCAGATCTCAAAAGAATGCTCACCCTTGAAAGGGATCATGTTGAACGATAAAAAAAATTATTTTTGCAAAAAAAAGAGTGTTTTACCATGGTAAGTCGGACACTTTTCAATTGACTGTACAAAAAAAATGTTTACCTGCCATGCAACCAACAGAAGGTTGACGAGATCTGAATCAATAACAGGTGAAGATGTTGAGAAAAGGATGAAAATTGTCTTGTAGAATTTTCGAATCAATATCAGAGAAGCTGCTGAGGATATGTCGGTTGGTTCAAGGCATGAAATTTTTTCGGAACATTGCTCATTTTTAAGTGAAAAAAATATCGATCTTAATATCCTCAAAAGGGTCATAACTGGTGGTGAGTATTGATATATGGTTATGACATCGAAATCTAAGCTCCATCGTTCTGTAAGAGTCCAGAAGAGCACAGATTAGGCATTTTTACTACAATGCACGGGTATACGAGTATTCACCCTGAGGTTAGACGTCGTTTCTCAATACGGAAGAAATCGATTTGACTTTCTGTTATTTTTTAGTATTCCCAAAAGCTTTGATCGTTTGCGACGATCGAAACGATAACAGTGGAAGAAATAAAAGATTTCAAGAAAATATCAAAAAGTACATACCAAAACTAACTGTTTCAACTATTGGAAAAAATGCGATCACAAGTAAATTATGTCTTAGGATGTCTACTTTTAGGAGGAAAGACTAGAAATTTATAAAAAAAAATTTAATTTTTTTTTTTTGAGAGTGACCAAGAATTTATTCCGTGCCTACTATACTCCACTCAATGATTTGCGTATTAGATTACATGAAAAACAGTAACCCTGTCAAGTTAATAGAAAACAATATTAAAAGCTTTCGGTCAACACACAAATCTCATTTTATTTGTTTTTTTTTTCTTTCTGAAAATACAAATGCCCTAAAAGCAACATGGAGAAGGAGCAAGCATTTGGTTTTATTGTAAAAATTTGCTTTACTTCTTTTGGCCTCACTACTTCATAGCATATTTCAAAATTAGTTACATGATTTCTGTGGCCCAAAGCATTTTCCAAACAATCCAATTTTACTGTTTAATGTATGAAAGAAGTAGAATTTGCAATAAAGTTCAATAGAATCCTTCAACTCCTACGAAAACTGTATGTTGTGTTGTACATAACTTCCATTTACATAGATACATGTGCGGTGGTTGTGTGTACATCAGAGAGCTCAAAATTACAAATACTAGCGATGGCAGTAAACCTTACCGCAGTTGTATTAGTATTATGAGGGCTCAAAGCAAGATTATTTAGTGTGCAAAATTCAAATAGATTTCAAACAATCTGCTTGTCATATTTCCCAAATCGAGAACAAGGCTAAGGCCGTGTGCTTCACATTTTGGTATCATAATTGAAACCTCCAGAATACCAGCAACATAAAAAAAGCAGAATAAAAATTGAATTGAATTGCCACAGGCCGAAAACCAAAAACTGGACTATCATTTTCCACTTGTTCATAAAAAATAATATCCCTTGAGGGAATGTAGTAAGGAACTTAACTTTTTTCGTCACTTTAGGAAAAATTTTTTCTTAGCGGGCTAAGGCGAGTGCATTGTAGGGATTACACTTTTTTATGAAATTATAAAGTGAAAAGAATATTAGAAGTAGAAGTGCTTCTCAAGCCGAAGTTCTCTCTTCAACGTTATAAATGCTGGTCAAGTACAGATTTAGACCGATGGTAGAGACAGCCACTCCCTACGAAGAGGAAATCGCCATGTAATTTATGGACAGACTTCAACAAAGTTTGTGTATTTTTGTGCAAAGAGTTCTGTGAGGAGTATCTACCCTCTAACTTGTTATTAATTCAAATTGAGTAAAAAAAAGTTTCCAATCAGAAAGGATGGTACATTTCGAGCTTACCTATTTTTTAAAGAAAAAAAAGCACAGAAAATTCAATTTAATGGGGAATGTTTATTATCATTTGAAAGAACATTCTGGCATTTATTTTTTGAAGATGAGCTCTTTCAAATGTTGGCCGCGGCTACGTTTCAGATGATCCATCCGTTCAGTCCAATTTTCGATGACTGTTTGAGCATTTCGAATCCTGAATCATAGCGGGATTGTCCACACAGACTTTCGACTTTACATATTCCCACAGGAAAAAGTCTAACGGTCCAACGGTGTGATATCACACGATCTTGGTGGCCAGTCGACCGGCCCAAAACGTGAAATTATCTGATCACCGAAGTGTTCTCTCAAAAAATCTAACGATTGATGCGATGTGTGGGAAGTGGCGCCGTCTTGTTGAAACCAAATGTCGCGGATATCAGGAGCTTCAATTTCAACCATCAAATAGTCGGTTATTATGGCGCTCACGACTACGTTCTCACCAGCATCAGTTTTGAAGATATATAGGCCAATGATTCCATCGTCTAACAAACCACATCAAACCGTTTTCTTTCAGGATGAAATGGCAGCTCTTGAATCTTTTCAGGTTGCTTTTCGTCCCAAGTGTGGCAGTTTTGCTCGTTCACATACCCATAGAGCCAGAAATGGGTATCTCAGCTGATCAAAATTTGGCTCGAAAACGTCGGATCTTCTTGGAACTTTCTTGCGTAAGCTGTATTTTGTACGCTTTCAATTTAAGGTCTCGACGTCAAGTGCGCCAAGTCGTTCCATACGTCAGTCCGAGTTGATGCAAACGGTGCCGGCGCCACGGTCTTCGTGTACTCTCAACTATATTTTCTTCACTGCGTGCTAGACGTGGTCTATTCGATCGAATATTATCCCATACTGAACACTGGGTCACAAGATGGGTGATGGTGTTGTGAATATTACGCTCATTAGGCCGATTATGCTGACCATAATTTGAGCGAAGTGCGCGAAACGCATTCTTTAGAGAACGTGAATTTTCGTAATAAAGTTGAATGATTTGTGAACATTGTCCAGGCGTAAGTAAGTCTTTCCATGACGAAATGCCAAACAATGCTAAAAAAAATAACATGAAACGACTCACGCGCGATCTGTCAAAAAAGGCTTTTGAAAAAAGAATCTCTTCTTGGATCGTCCTTTATATTTGTTGGCGGCCGCGATAGCCGATTGGTTAGCATTGCGCACTAAAATTCGGAAGACTCGGGTACGAATCCAGGTTCGAGGAATATCCAAAATTATAGAAAATTTATTTTTCTAATTGCGGTCGCTCCTCAGAGTATATTTTTACGTCAAACAAAAGCTCCTCATAAAAGAATAAGCGGCCGTTCGAAGGGGGCTAAAAATATATATTTTTTGATGATGTTCTAACTTATAGTTCAGGTACGCGGTTGACTTTGTAAATAACTTCTTGTAGCTGTCCTAGTGATCTGGTCCCTCACCTGCATTAGTTTATCAGTCGATCTTTCGAACTATAGTCTCTTCACTCTGAGTATTATAGGCGCGCCATTGGTAATGTTGGTTGCGATGCTGTCTTGCAAGTCATAAACCCTTCTCGTATCAGTTGCTTGTAATGTTCTGATAATTACACATTGATTCAAATCCGGCTCCTTTATGAAGGATTTAACAATCAGCATTTCACTGCTTTGATATTTTCAAAAATTTCTCAGTTGGAAAAAGTTTTGATCTTTGCATAGCACATTAATCTTATAGAGAAGTCATAATTCCCCAAATGTTCACAGGGGATTTTGGCCTAGATTTTGAGAGTAAGTGGACAGATTCGTCACTGCTTGAACCCAGCCAGACTTCATAGAGAGAGCTATGGTATTTAGGAAATTCGGTAAGAACCATAAAACAGTTCAGAGATATAATAGACACGTATCTATCAGAATCAATTTAAAAATTTCCCCTTGAAAATGCCAATGAGACTGGAATCTTGAACAAAGCTCTCTCTCTCTCTCTCTCTCTCTCACTCTCTCTCCTTCTCTCTCTCTCTATTTCTTTCTCTCTCACTCTCTCTCTCTCTCTCTCCAAGCTTTGCCAGAGAAACTACAGATATTTAATAAGCATTAAGGAAATTAAGCATATCAAGGCAGTTCTGAGTGAAAAAGTGCTGATTATCATTTTGAACTTTTTCTGTTTAGCAGTGAGTATTTTCGCAACTAGTCCTTCGCTCATGAGATCTGAAGTGCTTGATGTTCCACCGAATGATCGATTAGTTGGTCCGGAGAAGCGGAGAGAAAAAGTAGAGAACATGCGTATGCAGGTAGTCACACTTTAACCATTGAGTAGGCTCACTGTGCACTTCGACTTGACCCAAATATTCATAGTCGAATTATTTGATCGATCTTTTGAATTTTTTTACTTTCTTCCAAACCATCCTTGTCCATTTCCGTAAGGCTGGAACTGGGGCATCGTGTTTGCAAAAGTTTTGTCAGAGTCTTTTATAAGGGTTTTGTGCCATTAATTTCATTCCATTCCGAACCTGATGCAATTAAGCATTTCCCACAACCAATCTCCATCCAAACACCATCGATTTCCAGCACTTTAATATATATTAAAGCAGAGAAGTCAGAAGTCTTCATGGGCAATCGGGAAAATTTATAATTATCGTCATTTATACAAATCTGTAAATCCACTTTAGAAAATCATAAAATTATGCAGCGCCTTCCACCGTGACGCGCAAACACACGACCACAAAGTTGTTGACACAGTTTTTGCCACCAAGCGCTGCCACCTTAAAACCAAAAAACGCGTATATATACATACATACTCGTATGTACGGACGCTTATGTAGCTGCATATTCTTTTCCAGCGACGTCTTCCTGTTAGCTTGCGCATTTCTTTCTTAAGGAAGGGCTTCCCCCGCTGCTGCCAACGGCACCTTCTTCTTTCTTCTTCTTCCCCTTCTTCTTCTTCTTTCCCTTCTTCTTCTTCTTCTTCTTGTTTTCCGCCACCCACTTAATTTCATAGCGTTTGCCAAGCGGAAAGTGAACGTTTATCGAACTTCCTTGGGCGCAGGCATCAGTCAATTGCTTTATCCGCATTGAGTTGCTTTTCTGGCAGGCAGCACAAGTAATTTGTTGTTGTTGTTTTTGTTGTTGTTGTTGGCGTGCAACTTATTTTTTGTGATTTGTTGTTGCTTTGCGCCACTTTTTTTCCGCTTTTCACTTTAGCTACTTTTTCTTTTTGTCTTTCCTTCTGCATATCTTTCTCCCCTTTCCGCTACTCACCCTCCTTACTAACTCTCTCGCTCTGCAGCGGCGCTCACCCTGATTTGGCATTTAACTGCCAGTTTGCATTGGTAAGTGACTCTTTTTAATGACGTTAATCAGCAAATCGGTGAATTGTTGTGCCTGCTTTACTTGGCGATTAATTAAAATGTCAAAGCAGATTAAAATGAGTATGGAAATGTTGAGTCGAATTGTAGAGGGATAGCTTACGAAAGGGGCGCACGAAGGCACGAAAAAGCGAATAAAATAAATAGCACCTAAAAAAAATTAAATAAAAAAATAAAAATGAAAAAATGGAGAATCTTTTTTGCATAGAACAACACGCAGGCCAGAGCTGTTTGAATAGCTTAGCAGATAAGAGAGAAAAAAATGCGCATTATTTTTGTGACATTTTTTGTTTTTGTTTGTTATTGTTGTTGTTGAAATCGTTTGGCTGTCAGTGAAGACCTTTTGAGTTTTTCCTTCGCCTTCAACGCTATGCCTTTTGCATTACACTAGACCCCTCGACTTCAGGGTAATAATTCTTTATAATCGACTCTGGGGCATTTTAAAGGGCGCCTTAAATTTGTTCAAATGAGGAAGATTTTGCAGGGTACAGGGGAAAAACTATTCCCAAAAGTGGGAAGGTATCTCACATCAAACATAAGGATTTTAGCCAATTAGGGCTGACGTGAATTCTGCTTCAAGTAGCAAAGTGATTGACTTAGGTGCCTATCAGGGATATAGTGGATCACAAACTCTCGAAAAACCAACACGACTACATAGCGATATCGCAAATCGAGAGATCTAGCTTGGTGAAAGAGAGATCTGGCTTGGTTAGAGAGTAAATGCAGTTGCTCTTGTCCTGACTTGCCTGGTGATCTACACTCGGGTGATTTTTTTTTAAGCGCCGGTTGCTTTGGATGAAGGCTGCAAGATATAAAAGGATAGGAAAATACACAAGGTGGAGTCCTTTAGGGTCTTCCATGGATCTCTCAATAAATAAATTGTGTTTGTTATCATGGACTTAGGTAGATAAAAAAAAAAGTGGGTTAATGACACTGGCTTAGGCATTAACCCGTAGAAGGCAGAGCTGGTTTTATTCTCAAAAAACAATATAAATATATATGTCTCCAAAGTTATTAACCCAGCGCTTTTATGAATGAAGCTGCATATTACTGAGTCTGTAAAATATTTAGGACTCATTTTGGACAAGAAACTAAACTCGCCACAGCGTTCAGAGGAACGGATGCGAAAACATATATAGTATATGTTTGCATCTTCCCATCCCATCCATCTTTAGCGGTTTGCGATCGGCGTCTGCTCGGCGTCATACGCCTCTCATGACATTGGATCAAGACAATTTTTTCTTACGAGCCTAGTGCTCAATGAACAACATTCGATATTCTCGCGCATCCGCTTAGACATGTGAAAAAGTTGTCGAAATGGAAGCTGAGGATTCACAGTCATATTAATATTCTTCATTGACTTCATAAAAGAACAAAAGTAGATAACAAGGTCGGAGCTGGAGTCTACTCGAGTATTAGAAAGTCCTTTCATTTAACGGATTAGGCGGAGCTCTCAGCTATACAAGGGACTAAGTTTAATGGTATTCTCAACGTATTGTCAGACAGCATTACGAGCTCCGGAATCCTGTAGGTGAATGGTCGCAGATCACTACGCGTGATGGCTAAGCAGTACTCTACAAAACTAATTAAATGGGACTGGACACCAGATCACATCGATTCTTTAGATTGCAGAGTAGCACTTCGCTTCCCTCTTCACTTGCAAATTCCATATCTCTGTAGAGAATTACCGCAGATGCTAACTTAAGATGGAAGAGTTTAAATGATATCAATGTGATCAGAATACTGCGGCTAACATGGCAAACCCCATTTTGAGATTACGAAAGCTTACCTCACTAAAACAAAAACAGGAATATCAAACATTATGGCTCTCCTTACGGGGGATCTTCTCTTGTGCAGCCACGCAGAGAGCCTGAGCATAACATCAGGCAACTTCTGACGGAGTTGTGGAGAGGAGAAGGAAACTGAAATATTGAGCGGAATAGCGGGTGCAAAGATCCGTCGATTTCACATTTTGCATTTGTTTGACTAGAGGGCGAAGGCTATTGGATCCTGTTGTGATCGTTGTTGTTACAGCAATTTGCTCAACCCCGCCTAGCAGCAGGAAAGGTTACACTACATCATCGAGTTCATCTAGCAATAGGTCCAGGAAACGCGCGCAGAGGGAGTGAAGTGTTAAATGAGTGGATTTTAGTTCATCTGCCAGTATGCATCCAGGATAACTCAAGAGCAACTTGGTCCAAACATGTGCAGTTGAAGCCCATCGAGTGCTTGTAGAAATTTATGGCGAATCTGAGCAGAGCGATAGCGCATGCAGAGAGTGGTTTCGATGCTTCAAAATTGGTGATTTTAGCGTCCTGGTCTCACCCAAAAAGTTTGAATATAAAGAACTGGAAGCTTTACTCGATCAAGATCCATGCCAAACGCAAACTGAACTCATTGTCGACTACAAGTAATGCATTTGGGTCGTGAATTAAGCGAAAAATGGCCAGAAACGACCGAAGGGCATGACCAAATGATTTTGCAACATGACAACGCTCGGCCTAACGTGGCTGTAAGGATGAAAAACTACCTGGAAACGCAAAAATGGGAGGTCTAACCTCAACTGCCATATTCTTTAGACCTCGCTCCTTCCAACTACAGGCTTTTCAGACGGATTAAAAAATATTAGAGGGTCACCGGGTCGGGTCCACTGAAAAAATCGAAAAATTACTCAATAATTGGATTGAGAACAGAGAGAGGGACTACAGATGGTGTTCCAAAATTGCCAGAGAGATTGGAAAAACTAGTCACTTCCGATGGACAATACTTTGAATGATGTAGTTTTTACTTTTTTTTATTCTTATTTTTTTTTTTTTTTTTGGTAACTAAAAAACACTTTTAAGAACACAAAAAATGTACCAAATTACTTTGTAGGCCAAATAGATCCAACTCCTTATAAAAGATCCTCTATTTTTGAACAATCTGTGAACTTGAGATCAAATATAAAGGGTGTTTTTTATAAAGGTATAGAACTTTAAGTTGGCATTACTTTTCAAGATGGCGACCGATTTAACAGCTGTCAAGTGATTTATTCTCAGTTTGGTTTGGCAATTCATCATGAATAGACTCACGATCATCAAGCAAGGCGTAGATTCGTCGAATGGGCCCAAAATGAGATTACCGTTGTTCCCGATTTGCATAAGCGAATTTTGTTTAGCGATGAAGCGCACTTCTAGTTGAATGGCTACGTCAACAAACAAAACTGCTGCATTTGGAGTGAAGGTAATCCTCAAGTGAATGTTCAAACACCGTTACATCAAGAAAAACTGACAGTTTGGTGCGCTTTATGGGCTGGTGGAATCATTGGTCCGTACTTTTTCAAAAACGATGGTGGCCAGAACGTTACAGTCAATGGTGATCGGTATAGAGCCATGATTACTAACTTTTTCATTCCTGAATTGAATAACCATGATGTCCAGGAGATGTGGTTTCAACAAGACGGCGCAACATGTCACACAGCTCGTGCCACAATAGATTTATTGAAAGACACGTTTGGTGACCGCCTAATTTCACGTTTTGGACCTGTGAATTGGCCTCCAAGATCTTGTGATTTAACACCGCTAGACTTAACTTTCTGTGGGGCTATGTAAAGTCATTGGTCTATGCGTATAAGCCACAAACGCTTGACTATTTGGAAGACAACATTCGCCGTGTTATTGCCGATATACGGCCACAAATGTTGGAAAAAGTCATCGAAAATTGGACGTGGCGGTCATATGCCAGAAATCATATTTAAAATGGAATGCCACAAGATTATCTTTCGGATAAATAAAATTCATGTCAATCGAATAATCCATCGTTGTTTATTGCAACTTAAAGTTCTATACCTCTATAAAAAAACACCCTTTATAAGTATTTTGTCGTGAAAACTTGATCCAACTTTATGAACATAATGGGTTTAGTGAGTTCTGAAAATTTTCCATAAAAATATTGGGTACACAAACGGGCTTTCCTCCCATATAACTGAACTTTAGTCCTTCCGTGAGAGTCAAATAAGTCAGATGTCGCTTAATACTACTACCAGCCGAGTACAAGTATATAATGTACGCTCGGGCTCAGTCTGCCCTTCTTACATATGTTTATCAGTTACTTCAACTCAGTTCGCAGTTAGAGGGTTCAACGCACACTGCTGGGCACTAAGCTGCAAAGGTTTCACACAAATCTGGTGGTTATTTCCTTTGGATCTAAAAAAAAAACTTGTTCTGAAAAGAAATATCTCCTTGAACTTTACCTCTCTCCGATTTTGAGTATTTCATATAAACGCATTAAAATCATTCGCTTTAAAGTGCTTTGCTCAGACTTAGCTCCTCCTTACGTAGATTTTCTCGAACGATTTACAGCGCACAGATTGACAGCCGAGGTGGTGGATTTAAAATGTAAAGTATTTTTCCATAGAAAATAAATTAGAAAAACTTGTAAAGCAAATCAGATTAAAGTGAAAGGCGTATGAATGCTCTTAGTGGAGTACAATGGCTGATTGGAGGGAGCGGAGCATCATGTTCTCTTTCATAGTAAATATATGGAGAAGAAATGCGATTTCATTTGGCTTGCTGCTACTTAATGTTATGCGTTTATCAGCCCAGTCTATACAACGCCCATTGAGGGATTTTTTTAATGTAGCTATAAATGTGTGTGTGTACGTGTGTGTGTGTGTGTGTGTGTTTTAGTGTGAAACGGCAGGTAATTGCATTTTACTATACTCACTTTCTTATCTCGCACAACGAACACACCGAACACAATGAGCAGCTTTGGCTATGTTAAATGAAGCGGCCACCCGCGCGCTTCCACCTGCAGACTACCTTTTCTTCCACAAACTGAGGAACTGTTTTACACGCTTTCTGGCGCCCTTTCCCACTTGCAAGCAGTTCACTTATGTAAATCTCTACTCTCTTTGTACTAAATTCATGTTGCACATGTAGCTGGTGCAGCTAGTGTAGCATGTTATGCCTTTGCGATTGCTCTCCCCTTTCCCTTTCCCTTTCCCAATTCCTTTCACCTGACACTCTATGTTTGTGTATGCGTTTTGGCGTTGATTATATACCGAAAAAAAAACGCTTACAACGCATAGAAGTTGCATAGAAGAAAAAAGCTCAAATTCAATCGCCTGCCAATCGCCTGAGGACAGAGCACAGCGTGAAGCAGCGCGCAGCGTCGGGCATTTTGCATTTTGTATTTTGCATTTATAATGCATTCAATTGAAAAGAGTTCGGATTGAATTGGAGTGAATTGAATGGAATGAAATTGGATTGAATTGCATGACATTAAGTTGCAACGGTCGCACTCAAGTGGCATGTGGCAAGTGGCAAGTGGCAGCATATAATAAACAACATTGCCACATACATGTGTATGTGCATGTGTGTGTGTGTGTATATGGGTGTAAGGGAAATGCTAGACAAATGTCATGTGTATTGATTTGCTAAAGGATAAAGGATAACATTTCTTACTTTAACCAATACAATTTCGTTTATTGGCATGAAAAGAAAGCATTTTTTACGCAAAGCGCCGCAGGAAGTGTTGAGTGCCAGCATAGAAACATGCATACAAACATGCATACAAACATGCGTATATAACAAAGGTAAGCGCAGCTCGCCTCGTAGTACACTTTGCAACATTTGCCTACAAAAATAACAGTAACAACAAACAACAAATGCAACAACAACAACAGGCGGCGCGTGCATCATGTTAAAAAGCTAATATTGACAGTATTGCATTGACTGCGGCAAGTGCAACAACAAAAGCCGCATAGCATATGGGTTTCGCAGTATTCTGCACTAGTCATGTCTTATCGAATTTCAACAACAACAAATTTTTCAACAATAATATTAAAACTATATATACTGGTCTGTAGCAGCACAGAAAAAAATTGTTACAAATAGTGAGGTTTGCAATCATCTGGGAAAACTAGTCTCAAAGCAGGCATAGTGAGGCTCTGAGAGTCGCGGGTGCCTGCTCTTACCATGTCGATGCCTTTTTGCCTCTCCTTGCGTATAGTAAATTTAAAAGACGAGGGGAAATATATTGAAATTTCCTAAAGCTGAAGGTGGTTTCGAAAGTGCAGCGCTGCATTTTGACATCTGACAAACTTAACTGTCAAACCAAACATATTTCCCATTCAATCCAATTTCAATAAGGCTGTCTCGAAAAAAGTCTGAAGAGGAAACGTGGTGGTTTCCGAAATAGCTATCAATTCTACCGCTCAGACTGTTGTTGTAATTTTTTCACTTAAATTGTTGAAACTTACAACAAAAATGTTGCTTCAAACGTGGTCACGTTTCGTGCATTAAGAGTTTTTTTGTCCAACTTTTCGAACACTTGGCAAAATTTAAAAGAAATTTGAAGACACTAGTTACGTTACACATATTGAGCATCATTGTTTTGCTTGTTATTTCACCTCCAATATCGCCTAAGTAAGTGAATGTGTTGCCGAAGACCCGAATGTGTTTATTTCACGAGGCTCTCATGAGCTGGGACTTTCTCACGGCACATTATGGTGTATTTTTCACTAGCACCTATACCATCGTACATATAAATTTCAGCTCACAAAACAACTGAAGCCAGCTGACCATTCACAATAACAAGCAGTGAACCGTGATTTTACCAAACAAAAATTTCTCCAGCGGCGCAGTGAAGAAAATATAGCGGACGTAGCTGAGAGTGTACACGAAAACCGTGGAGAGTCGATGCGGCGCTATTCGCAGCAACTCGGACTGACGTATGGAACGACTTGGCACATTTCACGTCGCACTCTTAAATTGTAAGCATACAAAATACAGCTTGTGTACAGAACTGAAGCCGCTTGACCTTCCCAAGTGACACCTCTTCGCTCAATGGGCTCTTGAAAAGTTCCAAGAAGATCCGACGTTTTCTAGCCAAATTTTGTTCAGCGAAGAGGCCTATTTCTGGCTCAATGGGTATGTAAACAAGCAAAATTACCGCATTTGGGACGAAGAGCAACCTGTAGGATTCAAGAGCTGCCATTTCATCCAGAAAAACAACGGTTTGGTGTAGTTTATGGACCGGTGGAATCATCGGTTCATATTTCTTCAAAAATGATGCCGGTGAGAACGTAACCGTCAATGACGACCGTTATAGCGCCATAATAACCGACTATTTGATGCCTGGAATTGGAGCTCGTGATCTCCGCGATATTTGGTTTCAACAAGACGGCGCCTAGTTACCACGTATCGTCTCAATCAATGAATTTATTGAGAGAACACTTCGATGAGCAGATTTTTTTTTCACGTTTTGGGCCGGTCGATTGGCCACCAAGATCGTGTGATATTACACCGTTAGACTTTTTCCTGTGGGGATAATGTGAAGTCTAAAGTCTATACGGACACTACTGCTTGGATTCAGGTCATTCCTCATTAAATTTGAATTTTCAGTGTTTTCTTTCTTTAAAAAATAAAATTAATTAATCGCATTGCATCTATATATCTGTTTATGCTGTAATTAATTCTAATTATTATTCATTAAAATAAATAAATATTTTTTGTAATTACCAAACTCAACTTTGCGTTGTGTGACACATGAAACGCTTAAAATTCAAATTTCAAATTTGAAACTTCAAATTTTGAATAAAATTCCGCCAACCCTTCACTGCCCACAACCGATATGGAAATTATAAATTCCATTTAGTACAACTTTTTGTAGCATACATTTGGGCGAAAAGGTAATTGCATGGCATTTTCGAATGACTGCTGCTGCTGCCACATTAAGCATTCGATACTGGCGGCACTTGGCACTTTGCACAATTAAAACATAGTGAAATGGAAAACGAAAAAATAAAAGCCAAAAAAATTTAACTAATGCAAAATGCGAGATAAACAAAAGCAGAAAATTTCAAACTCCAAAAACAAAAAACAACGAAAAAAATAGAGTACAAAATGCAGACGTCAAATTATGCCAAACTTTTGCTTATGAAAATATGTACCTTTGTATCTGTGTGTGTATGTCCGTGCATCGGTTTGACTGCAAATGAGCAGTAACGAGTGTTTTGTATAATATTTCTTCTGCTTTTATTTTGCTTTCGTTTCATTTCTTTTTCTGGTCAAAATCGTGCACGATTTCAGTGCTGCCGTTGACGTCATCAATATGCGTTTTGACACTTTTGTTATTGTTGCTTTTGCACTTTCGCAATTGTTTTTTGGTGCTAGTTTCGTTGTGTATTTTTATTGTTGTGTATGTATGTGTGTGTTTGCATTTATACACTTTAGTGTTTTTTTCTTTGGTAGCTCAACTTGAGTGTGCTCATTTGGTGTGTGCAAAATCCTCAACGCCGGTGCAGCGGCTTGGATTTGGTGGCAGTGTAGTTGCATAAGAAAAAAATTAATTAAAATTTATTGAAAACTATCACAAACTCAAAAATATTGATGGTGGACAGTTGGGTTGCAGAAAATTGCATAAAACTAAAAAAAAGTGTAGAAAGTTAAAGACAAAAAAAAATAATAAAAAAAATTAAACATTAAAAATTAAAAATTTAAAAATTAAAAATTAAAAAGTAAAAATTAAAAATTAAAAATTAAAAATTAATATTTAAATATTAAAATTTAAAAATTAAAAGAAAATATTAAAATTTAGAAATTAAAAATTAAAAATCAGAGATACTAAAATTATTATTAAAAATTAAAAATTAACAATTCAAAATTAAAAATTAAAAATTAAATATTAAAAATTAAAAATTTAAATCTAAAAATTAAAATTTAAAAATAAAAAATTAAAAATTAAAAATTAAAAATTAAAAATTAAAAATTAAAAAATTAAATAAAAAATAAAAAATAAAAAATTTATAATGAAAAATTTATAATTAAAATTAGAAATTAAAAATTAAAAATCAGAAATACTAAAATTATTATTAAAAATTAAAAATTAAAAATTAAAAATTAAAAATTAAAAATTAAAAATTAAAAATAAAAAATTAACAATTAAAAATTAAAATTAAATATTAAAAATTAAAAATTAAAAATTAAAAATTTAAATTAAAAATTAAAAATTAAAAATTAAAAAATAAAAATAAAAAATAAAAAATAAAAAATTTATAATGAAAAATTTATAATTAAAATTAGAAATTAAAAATTAAAAATCAGAGATACCAAAATTATTATTAAAAATTAAAAATTAAAAATTAAAAATTAAAAATAAAAAATTAGATATTAAAAATTTATATTTAAAATTAAAAATTAAAAATAAAAAATTAAAAATTAAAAATTAAAAATTAAAAATTAAAAATTAGATATTAAAAATTTATATTTAAAATTAAAAATTAAAAATTAAATATTAAAAATAATTAAATAATTAAAAATTAAAAATTAAAATTTAAAAATTAAAAATTAAAAATTAAAATTAAAAAATAAAAATAAAAAATAAAAAATAAAAAATTTATAATGAAAAATTTATAATTAAAATTAAAAATTAAAAATTAAAAATTAAAAATTAAAAATTAAAATTAAAAATTAAAAATTAAAAATTAAAAATTAAAAATTATAAATTATAAATTGTAAATTAAAAATTAAAATTTTAAATTTAAATTAAAAATTAAAAATTAAAAAGTAAAAATTAAAAATTAAAAATTAAAAATTAATATTTAATTATTAAAATTTAAAAATTAAAAGAAAATATTAAAATTTAGAAATTAAAAATTAAAAATCAGAGATACTAAAATTATTATTAAAAATTAAAAATTATTATTAAAAATTAAAAATTAACAATTAAAAATTAAAAATTAAAAATTAAATATTAAAAATTAAAAATTTAAATCTAAAAATTAAAATTTAAAAATTAAAAATTAAAAATTAAAAATTAAAAATTAAAAAATTAAATAAAAAATAAAAAATAAAAAATTTATAATGAAAAAATTTATAATTAAAATTAGAAATTAAAAATTAAAAATCAGAAATACTAAAATTATTATTAAAAATTAGAAATTAAAAATTAAAAATTAAATATTAAAAACTAAAAATTAAAAATTAAAAATTAAAAATTAAAAATTAAAAATTAAAAATTAAAAATTAAAAATTATAAATTAAAAATTAAAAATTAAAAAATTAAAAATTAAAAATTAAAAATTAAAAATTAAAAAATTAAAAATAAAAATTAAAATAAAAAATAAAAAATTTATAATGAAAAATTTATAATTAAAATTAGAAATTAAAAATTAAAAATCAGAGATACCAAAATTATTATTAAAAATTAAAAATTAAAAATTAAAAATTAAAAATTAAAAATTAAAAATTAAAAATTAAAATTAAAATTAAAAATTAAAAATTAAAAAAAAAATAAAAATTATAAATTAAAAATTAAAAATTAAAAATTAAAAATTAAAAATTAAAAATTAAAAATTAAAAATTAAAAATTAAAAATTAAAATTTAAAAATTAATTATTAAAAATTAAAAATTTAAAATTAAAATTTTAAATTAAAAATTTAAAATTAAAAATTGTAAATTAAAAATTAAAAATTATATATAAATAAAAACTAAACATATACGAAAAATTATGTGAAGAGGCGTAGAAAATTAAAAATAAATTTTAGTTAAAAAATTTAAAGGGATCACAAAAATATAATAAAATAAAATTTAAATGAAGGGAAAAGAAAAATAAATATACTTAATATTTGGCGGTGGGTCGAAATATTGTAGAAAAAAAAGTCCTTATAATGAATATTGGAACGAGTTCCCGTCGTCCCTTGTCAAATTTGGTTTTGAGACAAACCGGTTTCGGCGTTCTGCCATCTTCAGTGTCGTTGATCGTTCTCGAGGAACGACGGGAACTCGTTCCAATATTCATTAACTTTTCACCCTGTCGGAGAATCAACTGAACAAAACCAATCAAATCCTTATAAACTCATATATTAATTAAAAATAATTAAACTTATTATAAAATAAAATTGAAAATAAATTAAATTTTATATCTAAAAATTTTTAATATAAAATATTAAAGCTTTTCAGAAAATCAACAAGAAAATATTAAAAAATATAAAAACTACAGAGACATAATTAAAATAAATAAACACTTTTAACGTATGCAAAATAATTAAAAAATATTTTATTAAAATGTATACAAAAATAATAAAAATATTTAATATAAAAGTAAATAATTTTAACCTTTATTTAATGGGTCAAAACTATGACCGCGGACGAAAATTAAATGTACATCTTAAAAAAATTTCAAAAAAGAATTAAAAAATAATTAACCATAATAAAAAATAAGTGTGATTAAAAAATGTAATTCAAAACATAAAAAATAAAAAAAAATTTGGCCATGTCATTAAAAAAATCAGATATTTAAAAATATTAAAATAAAAAAATATGGGAAAAGCAAACAAAATATATATTTATAATTAAAAGAATTAAAATAAGAAAAGCTTAAAAAAATACTAAATACATTGAACATATTAGAAAAATTAAAAATTTTAGAAATGTATTAAAAAATTAAAAAAAAAATATTTTAATAAAAAAAAATTAAAATATAAAAATATTATTTAATTAAAGGGTTAGGCTACTCTAGAGGGCTACAAAATAGACCTTTTTGGAGATTTTTTTTTTTTTTTTGGCAAACTATTAAATAAGTTAGATTTTTGACAAAAGGCATTCCTTATACATATAATTAACTACTCAAAACTATTTTTTAAGAAAAATTAATTTTAAAATGGCGGCTATACAACGTTCTCCCTAGGATGGCTCTAATCCAGCTCCTGTAATTTTTTTATTTTAATAAGTTGTTGAACGGTTTCCGTTTGTTGTATAGCAATAGCTACAGAAGTACGTAGGATTTTTTCAACATATGCATTTCTTGACAAAATGGCGGGTCTCTAAAGGAAAAGGTAACAATTTGGCCTAAAAAATTTTTGGAAATTTGTTAATAAAAAAAAAAACTATGCAAGATAAAAAAATCCTAAGTACTTCTGTAGATAATTTTTAAAGTTTTGAGTAGGCTCCCAGCCGACCAGATGGCCTTCAACTAGAGCACGAAAATGGGGCATTTAGAAATTTGTATCTGTCATAATCTTTCGGGATAACATTTTTGAGATCAAGTATCATTTGAAAGAAGATGAAAATCCATTTTCAGAAAATTCTAGAGTGGCCTAACCCTTTAAGAAAATAATAAAAATTATTAAGAAAGTATAAATAAGTAAAAATGTAAAAAAAATTAATATTTATTATTAAAATAAAATATAAGTAAACGATCACATTAAAAAATTTAAGAAATTTATTTTTGTTTCAAATTAAAACGATTAAAATAAAAAAAGTAACAAAAATATAAACTTTATTAAACGAATTTAATTGAAAAAAATTAATAAATATAAAAAACTAATAAAAAATTTGAACGTGGACGGACCAGTTGCTAAAAATTAAATAAATATTAAAAGTAAATAAAAGAAAAGAAGAAAGAAGAAATAAAAATATAATTATTTTAATCCATTTTCATTTATTTTTTCTCATGCCTTTATTTGCGAGTGTCTAGTTTTATTTACATTTAATTGCTCATTTAATTTTTTTGTTTTCTATTTTTTGCCTCTACATTTGCCTACACTCTTCCCTCATGCTCACTGCTTTGGGGGTTTTGGCTCAACTCAGTTTCATTTCAGTTTTATTTAACTTATTTTCTTCTCTTTTTTTTTTTTTTTTTTTTTTGCAAATATTTTCTGTCATTTTAGTCCAACTGCTCTGGCGATGCTCGGCTCTGGTTTTGGCGCTGGCTCCGCTGCATCTCTTACCACATCGACCACATGTCAAAGTTATGCAATTCAAATGAACACATCAGTTATTTGACTCTTTGAGGATATGCATGCACGAGTGCATTAGTTGCAAGCAAACGCTGCTTGCTATGCTATGCTGTGTGTCTTCCATTCTATGCCACAACAGACATATATATGCATGTGTGTATGTATATTGGTAGGTGCATGTGTGCAGTGTGGATAGCTGACGTTGCCATAGCTATTGCTTGGGGAAAAGCAGAAGTTGTCCATCATCATAATCGTCGTCATGGTCAGTGGTCAAGTGACATTTAGCAAAAATGCAAATGGAAACACAATGGATGGCAAATGAAAGAAAAATATTTGAAAACCGAAAAATAAAATCAAAAACATTCATATCAATAAATAGACAGGCAGTGTATACAGTTATACATAAATATACATACATACATACATACATACGTGCATTCCTGTTTGCCTGTGTGTGTGTATATATTTTGCATTGTTTTTGGCATATTTTTCTGAAATAATTGATGTGCAGTCACTCATACGAATTTCAAACATTCAGCCACACATATGTATGCACATATCACTTAGCATTCAAATGAATTAAATGAAATAGAAATATGAAAAGTGATGTGTATGTGAATGTATATATGTATGTGTGTGGCATTCCTTGTTGAAAGCTCAAGCATCATCAGTATGCTTTTAATGACAGCTTTGAATAAATGTTTGGAATTTCCTTTCAGGGGAGATAACAACAGGCAATTAGCACAAATTAAAAACAAAACAAAAAAATATTTTTTTTATTTTTGAGGAAAGTTAAATTATTTATCTTGAAAAGAAATTTTGAATTTATATATGAAATTATGTTTTCAAATAGACTCAAAATTTTAGTTCAATGCAAGACGACCTAGCAGACCTAAAGTTAACTAATTGCCCTAAAGAGAAAATTTTTGAAATTTTTTTTTTCAGTAAAAATGATTTATCTCTTTCAGTTACAATACAATGGTGGCATTGTCCTGCTTCTGGGTATGCAGTTACAGTCGCTGCTCCTCAGGTTCCACGTTCAATTGAAAAGTCCGCGGAATCCCATAGTAAAACACATTCTTTTGGCAAAATCAATTTTTTTTTATCCAACCTAGTACCGTTTAAATCTCATACACTGATTATAACGACCCATCAGCTTTCCGATACCATTTTTGTAGTACAATTTGTCATTTGCTTCAAAATGGGCCTCACTTTCGGCAATCATCTTTTCATTCGATGAAAAGTTCTACCCAGCGAGCATTATATTGAGATCTGAGTACAGAAAATAGTCGCTGGGGGAGAGCTCTGTAGAATACGGTTGATGCGGAAGCAGCCATTAGAAACCCAATTCATAGAGCTATCGCTTTCACTGACTTGTGACACGGTGCATTGTCTTGGTGAAACAGCTTTTTCGATTTCTTCAAATGCGGCCGTTTTTCAGCGAATTCGTTCTTGAAACGATCCAATAACGCTGCGTAATAGTCGCTGTTGATGGTCTGTCCATTTTTAAGGTAGTCAATGAAAATTATTCCATGCACATCCCCAAATACAGACGCCATAACCTTACCAGCCGGCTGTTGCGTTTTTCCACGCTTCGGAGCGGGTTCATCGTGTGCAATCCTCTCGGATGATTGTCGATTGGACTTCGGAATGAAATGATAGAGCCATGTTTTATCCATTTTTATATACCGACGTAAAAACTCGGGTTTATTACGCTTCAACATCTCCAAACACTGCTCCGAATCATCAACTTGTCGTTGTTTTTGGTCAAAAGTGAGCTCGCGCGGCACCCACTTAGCACAGAGCTTTCTCATACCGAAATATTCGTGAATGATATGATGTACGCGTTCAGTTGATATCTTTAGAGTGCCTGCTGATTAACTCACCTTCAGTTTGGGGTCGTTCAAACTCATTTTGTGTTTTGATGTTTTCGTCGGTAACAACCTCTTTTGGGCGTCCGCTGCGTTCACCGTCTTCGGTGCTCATTTCACCACGTCTAAACTTGGCATACCAATCCCTGATGGTTGATTTTCCTGGGGCAGTGTCCGGAAACTCGTCATCAAGCCAAGTTTTTGCTTCAACTGTATTTTGCCCCTTCAAAAAGCAATTTGTTATCAACACGCGAAATTTTGTTTCACTCAGTTTTTTCACAATAACAAAAATGCGGAAAATAGACTGTGTAAAGCCTTGAGTTGTGGCCAAGATAGAGTACACTTCAGTGAAGCCATTCGGAAATAGTCGGTTTGAGGGCTCGCTGAAGTCAAATTATATTATCTCTGCACCAGAATAGCGGTTGCGAGTGGGGTTCGGGTTTGAAGCAAACAGTTCGCTTTTAGTAAATGTGCTTGAAGCTTTTATCGCCAGGGTGGGCAAAGAAGATACCTTCAACAAAAATTGTCGAGAAATTTAGTCTCCATCGAGAAATATCCGCAAACGAACTGAGACTTTCTAACGAACTTCGTCGGGGTACTAAATTTCAGGGGCTAAATGGCGGTCACCGGATCAAAAATCGCTCAACGTAATCTACTATATTATGATAAACAAAAGATACGCCTCCAGTGGCTTAGATATACACACTCTCCAAGGTCCTCACATTGACTTGGATCACCATCCTTCAGCAGCTTGTATACGAACCTACCTCTTTGCATCAAGGGCTCGTCAACAAACACAAGGAATAGGAGACCCGACAGGTTTTCTACGGGGTTGCATTTCGGCGTTTTGAGAAAACTAATCAACCACTTGGTATATATGAACTGTGATACGGTATTCAAGCTCCTTACCTACAGCCGCCAACCAAACTCTTGGTTTTCGAGAAGGTTAAAAGAAAAGCTGGTGCTCTGAGGTTTGCTGTACCGTGGGGAAAAAAACACTGACTGCGATTAACGTCAACGCGAACGGTATGCGAAAGATGCCGAGAGTTGAAGAGAAAAAAGAGACACATCAGCAGACTGAAAAAAGGCTGAAATGTGTGAGTATGAGGATATTGAGAAAATTGAGGAGATAGCAAATGGTAGAAATACTGGAAAATTTTACAAAAAAATTAGACGTATATTAGAATGTTTGAAGACCATACATTTGCCCTTTAAGTACGAGATAGGGGAACTGCTGACTGACGTTCCAAGCAAATTGTGTTTATGATGGGAACTCTTCTACAGCAAACTGACTAGTAGTGAAAATGCAACATACAGAGATCCCGAACCCGATGTCACAATCCATGATGATAGACGTTCCATTATGCGACTATGGCAAAGTTCCAACAGGCATTGCGGTCTGAATATAAACAAAGTGGCAGGAACCGCCGATGGCTTACCTGCCGAGCTATTCAAATGCGGCAGTGAAGAACTGGCAAGATCATGCATTAGCTTCTTTGCAGAATATGGCTAGATGAACGCATTCCCGACGATTGGAACGTCAGTGTGCTCTGCCCAATTCAAAGAAAGTCAAAGAGAGATTTGCGTTAATTATCGTTGGATAAGCCCATTCTAATATCACATATAAGATACCATCGATCGTACTGCTTGAAAGATTATTGTTCACCGTCAACGAGCTGATTGAGCCTTACTTATGTGGCTTTAGAACTACTAGATCCACTGTTTAAAATATATTTACCATACGCCAAATGTGGGAAAATGTATCGACACGCACATGAGCAAGGTATCGACACCCATCACTGTGTAAACTGACGCTATGCAACAGCAAAAACTCGGATCGGGTAAACCAACACAGAGCAGTTCAATTTTTCAGACAAGTTGACTTTTCAACGCGTAACTTCTTTAACTTCTCTCTCGGCAAACTCATAAATTCACTAATTAAGCACCATTTATGGTGCAGAAGTTTGTAGGTTGACAACTTCCAATGACTCGACGATGGAAATCTTCGAGAGTACGCTTTTGCCCTGAGCGTTCGTGATGGTGACACGGAATACGAGTTTCTCACATCAACGGTTATCGGCTCGTAGTACAAAATAACTATGACGGTGATTAAAGGTGAGCGTTTTTATAATCGCGAAATGGGGAATAAGGACTGGAAATAAAAAACTTGGAACTGTGTTCTCTTTATTCTCAAAATAAACCGAAACTGCTTGCATGACTTCATCATCGGTGATAAATTTTTTACCTCTCAACCGTTTTCCTTCATTTTTGGAAACAGGTAATAAACACACGGGGCTAAGTCTCGGCTCGCCTCCTACTCTACGAGAACGATTTAAAATATCGAAGTCCTCTTTATGCAGCGCAGCCAAAGAAAGCCGGCTCTTGTGAACCTTTTGTCAATTTACCCCATTTTTTCTCTCTAATGGCAATTTTTTATTCGCTCTAGTAATGAAGCGTGGTGTTCTTCAATAATTGAAACGAAATTCATCTCTATTATAATCGATAAATAATAAATGTACCTTCCGGAAAGGGCATTGCCATAAGTGTCCTAGCTGATTACGACAGATTAAACTTCTTGGGCGGTGCTTTTTTTTTTTTTTGTGCCACTGCAGGGTGTCTTCTATGGACTAAAGCTTCATAATGATGAACCCAAGTTTGCTCTCCAGTAACACTTCGACTCAATACACCATTCTACTCTTCATTACAGAGGCCCATAACGCACGTAAACCCTGAAGAACTTGAAGACTAAAGGTCCATTCACACCTCCGGACCAAAAGGCGCACCAGACTGTCATGGTTTTGGATGTAATGGCCTCTCTTCAATTATTTGACTATTTTCAGAGCCTATAACGCAACAGTTTCGCTTATTTACGTATCCATCAAGTGAGAAATTTGTCTCGTCGCTGAAGAAACTTTTGTTGGAAAAATCGCGGTCCACTGTTTGTTGTTCGAGCGCACAATCGATGTAACTACGGCGTTGTGAATGGTCAGTTGACTTCAGTTGTTGTGTAAGCTGGACTTTATACGGATGTTTGTGCAAGTCCAAGTGCAAAATACGCCATAATGTGCCGTAGAAAAGTCCCAGCTCTTAAGAACGTCGAGAAATAAACACATTCGGGTCTCTGGCTACACTTTCACCTACAGCAGCGGTATTTGAGGTGGAATGAGCAAAGCAATGATGCACAGGCCTTACAATATCTGTAACTGATGCAGTTTTTTTTTTTTCAAATTTTTTTAAAATTTTACTAAATTTTTTGAGTAGTTGGACGATTATGTGCACCATAATCGCCCCGTGCGTCTGAATCACCATTTTTGTATTAGGTTTCAACAATTTTAACGCGTTGTGCGATTATTAAGCTACCCAATTTCATAAATGCCTAACTTTTAACTAATACAAAATATGTTTGATTTGACTGTTGAGTTTGACAGTTAAGTTTGACAGTTAAGTTTGACAGTTTAAGTTTGACAGTTGAATTTGACAGTTGAGTTTGACAGTTGAGTTTGACAGTTGAGTTTGACAGTTGAGTTTGACAGTTTAAGTTTGACAGTTAAGTTCGACAGATGAAAAACTACAGCCCTGCACTTTCGAAAGCACTAAGTGCTTTACTGATTATGACTCTCTGAACACATAACGATCCTAATGAGGCTAATCACCCCCATACAACCCGCGAACATAAAATCGCTCCCTCGTTGATAAACTTTCTCCTTCACTTTTTACAATAATTGTCACAATTTAGTTTTATTTTATCACTTTCATACTTCGTTGTCGAAACTTCGTTTATCTCAAGCCAATTGAAGTAATTAGTATTGGCAGCCAATTTTGATAATATTTTAAGTTTGCCGCTCAACGAACTTTTCGCAAATATTTTAATCCTTGCTATTTACCTTCCAAAAAAAAAAATTCCTCAAATTCAAAATTTCACACGAAAACTTTAGCTACTTATAAAGCCACTTAAGTAAAGTTGCTTAAAATTAAGTTTTTTTTTTTTTTGGTGCAACAATGGCAAGCAATCGAGGCATTTCAGCTTTATTACTGCATTTAATCCCAAAAAAATGTTAAGTTGCCTTAGTAATTGGCTGTCAAATGTCAATAAACACACGCACACACATACATACATGCGCACATAGAAAGTGTTTAATAAGGATAATGCGGTAGAGAGTTAAAATTGCGGAAGTTACTCAAATAATAATAAGTTTTATAGAGAAAATAACAACAACAAAAAGTGAGCGAAAAGGAAAAAATTTAGTAAAAAAATAGTTGAAAAGGAAAGCACTAAAAGAGTCTATGAAAATCCATGGAATTAGAATTTCTCTGCGCTAAAAATTACACATTTACATATACATACATACATATACATGTATACAAGAGTATATTAATTGTGCGTGCGTGCGTGCAGTGCTTTAATGCCTCAATACCTCTCGCTTTGCACTGGCAATTTGCCGCAACGCATTTGCGAACGGCTGGCTGGCTGGCTGGCGGAAGAAGATGGCAGGAAACGGAAATGCGCTTAGCTTTAGTTACCAGCTGCCAGTTGCCAGTTGCCAGTTGCCAGCTGCCAACAGCATTGACTCGCCTCACCTACAATATGGAGGCTGCATTTTTCTAGCACAAAATTGTAGGTAATAAAATTAAATGTCATCTTGATGGCTTCATATTAGCAGGGAAATGAGTCGATAGTATGTCAAAAAAGGAAGTAAAAAAGGAAAAAATAAATAAATAGAAGCAAAAAATAAAATAAAATCAAAATAAAAGAGCAACGCTGCGTTTGTATGAGTGCATAAAAAATAGATTAAATTAAATAAATAAAATCATGGCAAGTACGTAGCGCTCATTAACCTCACAATGAACATAATAATAAGACTACGGAAGGTCACTTGTTCTATGTATATACCTGCGTATGTGTGTCAGTATGTATGTACATATAAGTAATGAGATGAAAGTATAACCTATGTAGTTGCGTTCAGGTATACTTGCATGTATTAGACTGCATTACATAAAAAGAGTTAACCATTTCGCTGTTTCTAAATAAAACGTGAATAAAATGCATTCAAAATATTTTCTTTTTTTTTTAATTAAATTTAATTATAAAAGTTTAAACCTTGGCATTATAGATGAAACCCCACCATCATCATCATTCAAATGACCGTCTCGTGGATTTTGCCAAATTTCGATTCGTTTGAGGTAATTTTCGATCACTTTTTGCCACATTTTGGGCGATATCTCAGCCATAACTTGGCAAATGTTGGTTTTCAAGTGCTCAAGAGCTAGAGATTTTTTCTGCATAAACACGGTATTTTGCGCAGTCCTACAAAGAAAAAAATTCCTACGAAAGACCTCCGTGGCCAATTGACATCGCCAAGACGAGAGAGTATGCGGACGGGAAATTTATCTCGCTATAAAAATATTCGATCGTGTTATTTGGCATGTGGCATCATCTTGTCGGCAGCAAATATTTTCCCAAGTCATGTTCCTCAATTGCAAAAAAAAAATCATTTATCATACGACCATAATCTGAATTGACAGTCACATTCTCGTTGTTAACGTTTTCAAAGAAGGAAGGTCGAATAACATCTCGGACCAAAGAGTGTACCAGACAGTAAGTTTTTTTTTAAATTTTTTTTTTTTTTTTTTTTTTGTAGTGGCCTCCTCTTCAACTATTTGAGCATACTCGGAGCCACAAATAGAAAACTTTGGCTTATTTACGTATTCACCGAGTAAGAAATGTGCCTCGTCGTTGAAGAACATATTGTTGGAAAAATCATGGTCTACTGCTTTTTGTTCAAGCGCCCAAACGACGTAACTACGGCGTTGTGAATGGTCAGTTGGCTTGACTTAATGTGCAAGCTAGACTTTATATGGATGTATATGTAAGTCCAAGTGCAAAATACGTCATAATAGATCGTAAGAAAATCCCAGCTCTTGAGAACCTTCAGTAATAGGCACAATCGGGTCTTTCGCTACACTTTCACTTACAGCAGCGGCATTTGAGGTGAAACGAGAAAAACGATGATGCCGGGATCTTGCAATATCTATAACGGATCTAGTCTCTTAAAATTTCTTTAAAATTTTACTAATTGAATCAAAATTTTTGTAGGAGGTTTCAACTTTTAACACAGCCCTGATCTTTCGCAACCACTAAATGGATAATACTTTAGAATGTGTGGGTGAAAATCCGACTTCTCGTCTGAATCTCTTATGATTATAGCCTGTAGACAAATGTATCTACCCTGCAAGGAACGATTCACTGCTCACTAGAACTTAACTACTTTGAATTTTTTACACTTAATATTTCCTCCTTTAACATTTTTACACATAAGCTAATGATATTTTTAATATAAAAATATTTTACAGACTGCCAATTATCCAGTTTCATACCACTTAAATACTAGTTCATTTCTACTTCACCAAAAATATTTTATAAAATTAAGTGGCCTGCAACGCAATTCGAACTGCCATCTCACACTCTACAGTGACCGTTTCAAACCCCTCGGCTACTTTTTTCATATTTTTTTTGATAATTAATGGTCATTTTATTAAATTAAAACTACAATCACAAACCTGTATAGTGATATGCACACCGTCGTATAGGTAGAGAGCTGAGAGCTGAACGGATGATCCATTTCAAGGTTCCCTACTTTTTTTTTAAGAAAAAAACACAGAAAATTCAAATTTAATGGGGAATGTTGTTTACCATTCGAAAGAAATTTCTTTAGCATTTATTTCTGGTAGATTATCTCCTTCAAATGTTGGTCGCCGCTACATCTCAGATGGTCCATCCGTTTCAAGTCCAATTTTCGATGACTCGTTCGAGCATTTCCACTGGTAACAGGCGAATTACACGCGTGATGTTTTGCTTCAATGCCTAAAATTAAGCGGGTTTGCTCTCATAGGCTTTATTCTTTACATATCCCCACAAGAAAAGGTCTAACGGTGCAGATATCACACGATTTTGGTGGCCAGTCGACCGGCCCGAAACGTGAAATTATCTGCTCACCGAAGCATTTTCTGAATAAATCCATTGATTGATGCGATGTCTGGGAAGTGGCGCTGTCTTGTTGAAACCAAACGCTGCGGAGATCACGAGCTTCAATTTCAGGCAACAAATAGTCTGTTATCATAGCGCGACAACGGTCGCCATTGACGGTTACGTTCTCATGGGCATCAGTTTTGAAGAAATATGGACCGAAGATTCCACCGGTCCACAAACCACACCAAACCGTTGTTTTTTCTGGTTGAAATGGCAGCTCTTGAGGTTTCTCTTCGTCCCAAATGTGATAATTTTGCTTGTTTACAAGTACATACCCATTGAATCATAAATGGGCCTCATTGCTGAACAAAATTTGCCTCGAAAACGTCGGATCTTCTTGGAACTTTTCAAGAAGCAATATCGCCTTGGAAGGTCGGGTGGCTTCAGTTCTTGCAAAGCTGTATTTTGTACGCTTTCAATTTAAGATCTCGACGTAAAATGCGCCAAGTCGTTCCATACGTCGGTCCGAGTTGCTGCGAACAGAAGATGTGCGTGACCTTAAGCATCAGTTTTTCTAATGAATCATTAAATTCGAATAGTAGAGAGCAGTGAAGTGCATTCATCTCACATACATACCGACGGATCATAATTTTCTCTTCCACATTCAGGTGTAAGTGAACGTGCTAGCTCTGCATTAATAAGACAAAAGCCGTACACCCAAGTAAATTACCGAATGCACACACACACATACACACACACACCCACACATGCAAGTGAATGCATTCAATCAAATAGGCATACGCATAATGCGCTTATAACCGTTGCATGCAAATCTTCATCATCATCTTCATTTATAAGCGCTTCCACAGCTGACAAGAGAAACAGCAACAACAACAACAACAACAAACAAAGACAACTAACCCCAACATCTACACATAAATTGGGAAATTGCAGTTAGAGACGATATGTCAGTGGGCTTTATTTGTGTGTGTGAATGTGTGAGTGAGTCCCATTTATGTGTGCCTATGAGCAAGAGCAACATGCGTATGAAAGCCGCAAACCAATCTTCAGTAAACCGCACTTAAGCTGCTCAGTAGCAACAACAGCGACAACAACAACAACAACTAACTACCATTGTACGCCCCTCTCTTGTATCAGCCTTTGTAGCAGCATCCACCGGTTGAAGCTGCTGGTGTCGGCGTTGGCTTGTTACAATGATGTTCCCCTTAAAGTGGTCTTTATAGACACCTCAAGTGGATACCGGTGGATAAAGGTGAGCGTAGCGAGATTGCACAGTGCGTTTGGTGCGAAACTGTCACTGTGTGGATGTGCTGCAGCGGACACAAGCAGGCGGTTGGGGAGAAGTAAGAGGTGAGCTTCACACTAATAACGAGGAACGAGCAATATTGCGGTGTAGCAAGACAACGAACATCAACTCAATGCCTTTAGCCATACACACTGTCTACTCTCCCCTCTCATTCTCCTACTGCTGATATGTGAAACAATATGCGTAGGCTGGCAACGGTGGTCACCTCGGCTGCTAACAACAGGAGTATGCGAGGAGAAAGTGCTGCTGAAAGCCTTTTAACATCGTAAAGAGTAAGCAACAACAACAACAACAATAGCATTAAATGTGGCAATAATCGGACGAAAATGATTTAAGCGTTTTTATTAAGTTCGGTTTGTCTTTGCTGTAACAATGACTTGCTGCTAAGTTGTTGTTGTTGTCTCAGTATTTTTTTTCTTTGCTTTCGACGACTACTTTAAGCATTCGCTTCGTAATTTCTTCCCCTATGTTGTTGTAATTATTATTGTTTACATAAAGTGCCTTTTGAAACACTTCCCTGCTGTTGTGAGCACCTTTTACTGTTGTTGTATTTGCTTTTTAATTTTTATATTTTTTTCTGTTGTTGCCTGTCAGTCTTGGCAATTCATTGTAACTAAAGACAAGCTATAGCTGTATTTGAAGAAGTAAAGGGTGATCCAAGTAGAGTCGCTTTTTTCAATAGTCTTTTTTTGACAGATCACGCATGAGTCGTGCTAGACTGTCATGTTTCTTTTTTGTCCAGTATTGTTTGGCATTCCATCATGGAAAGACTTATGCCTGAACAACGTTTACAAATCATTCAACTTTATTACGAAAATTCACTTTCTGTAAAGAATGAATTTCGCGCGTTTCGCTCAACTTATGGTCAATGTAATCGGCCTACTGAGACCCAGCATTCATTATTGGATAACATTCGATCGAATAGACACGTTCAGTGTCCGAAGTGCTCCGCTCAGCCGTAGCTGAGAGTGTACACAAAGACCGTGGAGAGTCGATTCGGTGCCGTTCGCAGCAACTCTGACTAACGTATGGAATGACTTGGCGCATTTTATGTCGAAATCTTAAATTGAAAGCGTACAAAATACAGCTTGTGCAAGAACTGAAGCCGCTAGACCTTACTAAGCGACATCGTTTCGCTCTATGGACTCTTGAGATGTTCCACGAAGATCCGACGTTTTCAAGCCAAATTTTGTTCAGCGATGAGCTCCATTTCAGGCTCAATGGGTATGTGAACAAGCAAAATTGCTGAATTTGAGACGAAGGGCAACCTGAATAGATTCAGGAGCTGCCATTTCATCCAGAAAAAAAAAACGTTTTGGTGTGGTTTGTGGGCCGGTGGAATCATCAGTCCATATTTCTTAAAAAATGAGGCCGAGTAGAACGTAACCGTCAATGGCGACCGTTGTCGCGCCATGATAACCGAAGCTCGTGATCTCCGCTACATTTGGTTTCAATAAGACGGCGCCACTTCCCATACATCGCATCAATCAATCAATGGATTTATATGGAGAACACTTTGGCTAGCAGATAATTTCATGTTTTGGGGCCGGTCGACTGGCCACCCAGATCGTGTGATATCACACCGTTAGGATTTTTCCTGTGAAGGATATGTAAAGTCTAAAGTCTATGCGGACAATCCCGCATCGATTCAGGTTTTGGAGCGAAACATCACTCATGTCATTCGCCAGTTATTAGTCGAAATGCACGAACGAGTCATCGACAATTGAACTCAACGGATGGACCATCTGAGACGTAGCCGCGGCCAACATATGAAAGAGATAATCTTCAAAAAATAAATGCCAAAGAATGTTCTTTCGAATGATAATAAAGATTCCGCATTAAATTTGAATTTTCTGTAATTTTTTATTTAAAAAAGTAGGGAACCGCGAAATGGATCACGCTTTATATGGAGAAGTTGAAGCAGAATGTGATAATTGTTGTGGGCAAGCCACTGTCGCCTTACATCGTTGATGTAGACAACGTAACATAAATATTTATGTATATTTGTGTATGTATATATAAGTAAATGTGTGCTGTTACGCATTTTTCGTCACAATGTATAGTTGAGCGCCCTGCTGGCGCGAGATAATTTTATCATCATTCTTGAGAAAATAAATAATGTCACTCATACGCAATGGCGTCTCAGTTACTTTTTTAGTGTGGCTACAGGTTGGCGAAACTTTTCTTTAGGTTTTCAGTGAATATTTTTCTTTTCTTACTTACGATTATTTAATTTTTTAAGAATTTTGATGTCTTTTTTACAAATATTTTCAATTGGCCACTGCTAACTTGATTATAGCCAAGTCTTCCTCTTAATCTACTTCCATCCATTGAAAACTTTCAGTTAGAGTGACCTAAAACACGTAGCCGAATTCTCTGAAGCGTGTCAATATCATCGAAGAGCAGAGAAACCTTATTTAAAGAGTCTTTTGGCAACGAACAGCTCGGAGAGAGGTCGTTTACCAAACTGACGGAGCTTTTGGTGTTACTTCGCATCAATTTACTCAGCCGTATAATATTTACGGGAATACTAATGTAAGACCTAACGACATGGAGCGAACTTTAAAATTGATTCGCCTTTTTATGGGTATATTGGACAGAGCACACTCAGATTTCAATCGTGAGGCGAGCAATCGCTTCATCACAATCATACTTCGTCATGGTCGGGTGATATGATACCTATGCCATCGTCATCGATTCGCATTTACCATCTCCGCATGTTTCACTCTCTTTGAGATTGAATGAGCTTGCCCCGTCTTAAAACCTTCTGAAAGTTGTCACATTTTTCATAGAATTGTTGGCCAGCTTTTCAAGCTCTTCAAATTCACTCATTTCAGTTTCTCCCTTTTTCTATCTGCAAATATGTGCCTCGCTTTCCTCTTCAGCTCTCGGCATCTATCGCATTCTGCACTTGTTGTGTTAGGCAGACCATATTCCTCCACTGCATCTAGATATTCCTCGTCCAACCAGCTCTTTGTTTTGGTCTCTCCTGGATTTCGTAGCTTTCTGCAGCGGCGATACGTTGGCATTATGAAATTTCGTTCCATAGTTTATTTGCTGTTGATAAGTGCTCCCCGAGAGCAGAGGTGCAATTCGATGAGAAAAATATTCGGCTGTCTGTTGAGATTGCAGCTTTTTAACATCGAACTTTTCTCCTCAGAAGCGGCTAGGTACCTAGGTAGGAACAAAACAATGTCCGGTTTATGTAAGATTATCGAAACGTATGCACATATGTGTCTTCCGTCTATCACAATATCATCATTTTAGTAGCTTGCTTGTAGCTTGTAGCTTGAGGCAGCTGAATTTTAGGCTCCAACGAAGTCGATCAGTCTTAGACCATTCGGCAATGGCAGTTGGAATTTCCGACTATTGGGCCGAAGTTATGTTCTTTTGACCACCCTGATGCTAGGCGCCAAGTACAATTTTGACATCGTGGTGTGGGTAAGCAGTCATAAATACGCTACAGGCACTCATAAGAGTAATCTTTGGTCCCAGTAGACTTCTCTTCCAGCGGATAGCGGCTGGAAATTAGCATTATATTTGAAGAACTTCACCTTGATGAGGATTGTTGCAAGACCATGATGCACCGAAGTGAGTCTCAGCACTCGGCAACTCAGTTTCTTCGCCACCGCAAGTCCAACATCTCAAATTGATATAGCTGTTTCGTTTACATTTAAGCATTTCTAGGTCCACGAACTTCGCAGCCACATCTCTGTTGTATAAATGTACGAGAAAGACTTCAACGAACCCTAATGTAGGAGAAAGTCTTCAACCGAAGCTCCCTCTTTTTAGACGTGATTCTTACCTGAAATGGAGTTGGTTAATGCATCTTACACAAGTTATCCAGGCTGTGCGACGAGGACCCAAGCGTAGAAAATGTATACAAGCCTAACAAGTGTATATGCATACCCAGAAAAGAGACTACGGCCCATAACTCTCCCAAAAAAAATCCATCTCCAAATGAGATGGAGAGTAACAACTTGCGTAGAAGAATTTACGAACTCCGATTTAGTTTATTTGAAACAAATATGTTTTTTACCTTCAATTATAGAGTAGAAGATTTATCTTTTCCAAGGCTTACCTGCAAATAAAAAAGAAACAAATTCATTAATGCAGTTAATAGTACAAGTATATAAATATATTTTTATGGTATTTATAATTTGAAGGAAAAAGCATTATTTAGAATCTTCCAATCAAGCTTAGTTAAGAACTATATTCAATCAAAAGAATGAAAGACTTTGTGCTTTTTGGAATCGTCGTTTTATGTTTATTTTATTTTATTTAATTTTTCCCATTTTTTTTTCAGATTTTTTTTCTGTTCTATTTTATTTATTTATTTATTTATTTATTTATTTATTTTTTATTTTTATTTTTTTTTCTTTGCTTTATTTTATTTTATTGTAATTGATTTTTTAATTTTTTTAATATATTTTTTTCTTTATTATATATTTTATTTTTTTCTCTTTTCTCTATAAAGGTATACATCAAGTATCGGTCATTTTTCAACAAAATGTTCAATACTATTATTATAAATTATAAATTACATAATATGCATTGGCTATTAGTACAATAAGTATACAGTTGAAGGCTACAAGAAACTAGTTACAAATATGTTTTGTGTTTTAAATTATTCTTTCTTTAAAAATTTTCTAACTATTGAAGTAGTGGATAATATAACAGCCTTCGGTATCAGGTGTCGCTGCTCAGTCATTTATAAGTTATTTAGACTCGTGTTAACTCCCGTAGTTGATATGATAATTGGGATTTATCGACCCGATGTAGTCTACACATTCCCTTAACTTCATGTGCAGAATTGTGGTATTTTCTACGCTGTTCTGTATAGCATTTTTTCAGATTGTACATGTTCGGTACTCCTATGTCTATTTCGTGTTTCTCGATTACATTTATGTCAGGTCTGTTGTGTATAACTTTTTTGAACTGTTTTCGAAAATTGTTTGGGGGTTGTATTTCAAATACGAACATTCCTCCGAAACTAATCCATATCTGAGTGCTAAGCATTGATGCACGATTTTTGTGACGTTGTTGTGTCTTGTCAGATATTCGGTATCTGCTAATGGAGCACATGCACGTGGTGAATAGTTGCAGGTAGTTTTTGGAGTCGTCGACATAGATCATTTTCAATAGCCGCAAGGATGATATATTTTTTATAATTTTTAATTGCAATCACTTGGCCCTGTAGAGCGCACATAAAGCCTTCGTTTTCAGCAAAGATTCCTGGTGTGTTTAACCAGTCGTTGGAAGCAGTTATGTATATTTCTGGTTGATCGGCTTGTGGATATTTTCCGTGGACTGATCCCGTTTTCCATTGCAAAATTAATAACAGAAAATGTTGAACGTCTGTTGGGATATAACTCGTTGAAGTGTCACATAAATTTAGCGGGGATGTATTTCACATCTGACTAGCATACTTCTTTATGCAAATGGATTTGTTGCTTATGGAAAAATAGCCGGAGTTTGCTTACACAATTTTGGTGTAGATGCTTGAAGTCTACCATTCCTCGCCCTCCTTGTTTTCGTGGAATTTTTTATTTATATTTTTTTTTAATTTTAATTTTTTATTTTTACTTTTATTTTTATATTTTTATTTTATTTTATTTATTTTTTTGTTGTTATTTTTTATTGTGTTTTATTTTACTTTATTTTCCTTTATATTTTTTTTTTACTTTTACTTTTATTTTATTTTATTTTTTTTTTCATTTTTTTTTTGATTACTTTTTTATTTTTTTAATTTTTTTGTTTTTTTTTTATTTTTTTTTTTTTTGTGATTGATTTTTTAATTTTTTAATTTTTTTTACTTCTTATTTTTTTTTGACTTTTTTTTTGTTATTTTTTATGTTTTTTTTTCATTATTATTTTTTTTTTTTTGACTGATTTTTAATTATTATTATTTTTTTTTTATTTTTTTACTTTTTATTTTTTTTTAATAATTTTTTTTTTTAATTTAATTTTTATTTATTATTTTATTATTTTGTTTTATTTATTTTTTTATTATGCTATTTTCTTATTTCTTTTTATTTTTTTTTTTTTATTGCTTTTTTTATTTTTTTTTTTACTTTTTATTTTTTTTTAACTTTTTTTTATTTTTTTTATTTCATTTTTTTTATGTTATTTTTTTTTTTGTTTTAATTTTTATTTTTTTTTTGATTGATTTTTTATTTTAATTATTTTTTATTTTTTAATTTTATCATATATTATTCATATTTTTGTATTATTCATTTATCATATATTTGTTTTTTATATTTTTTTTATTTTTTATTTTTTTTTTTTTTTTTTTTTTTATTTTTTTTTTTTTTATTTTTTATTTATTTCTTTTCTTTATTTTTTATTTTTTTATATTACTTTTTTTTGCGTAATTTTATTTTATTTTATTTAAAAAAAAATTTATTTTTTTATTTTATTTTAATTTTTATTTTTTTCTATTATTTTTTTTTTATATTCTATTTTATTTTATTTTGTGTTATTTTATTTTATTTTTCCCTTTTTAATCCGCATATTTTACCACATCTATACATCCACAGCAGCATCTTGAAAAAATATATTGAAAACTTAAAAAAAATCCCTTCAAAAACTTGAAATTTATTGAAGCAAAGGCACTGAGCTTTCAACTCAGCTACCGAAGAGACCATCAATTCACCATAATTATGCTACATATTTATGCACTCAAAAAATCTGAGAGTTGCAAAAAAAAAATACTGGAAGCTCTCAAATGCAAATCGAATAACGGCGAAACGAGGATAGACTACGTGCATATTTCAAAATAAAAAAGACTAAGCTCATGGCAATGACATGACCGCGCTTCTTTGACTGGCAATAAAACGTTTAATGCCAAAACCAACTGAAAAAAGTATCAGCTAACGGGAGACGCAAGCGATGAGTGGCAGCAAAAGCAATAATTCTGCTTCAGCTTCTTCAACGTGCGCTTCTTCTTAGCTATATGCAAGCGACGGAAATGCATTTTTCATAAATCACAAACAAGCAAACAGCGGGGAAGCCAGCAGCGGACATGCACCGCGCAAGCAAAGCATCAAAAAATCGAATCATCGAAGCAACGAGGCAACGAGGCAGCGAAGACACGAAACAGCCCCACAACCGCCGCGATGCGATCAATGCGAATGCTCGGTCGATGAACAAAATTTGAATGGCACATTTGAAGTGTACATAGTTGGCCTCCACTCGGTCAACTTGAGGAGCCACTAACGACAGCATACGCCATGCGCCTTTTCCCCATTAAAAACCATCTTTATGCCTTCAACACGGACTGCTGGATTTCGTATTCTAAGTCATTGCTATGACGTCAAACGCCATTACTCCATTGCTCTGTGTGTTGTGGCTTTTTAGTGTGCCACAAAACGAGCAAGTAGAACAACAACAAAGGCACAAGAGTTGTGAGGCTGACCGGTAGAGCAAAAGTGACGGTCATTCGTGGGCAACCAAAGTTCTGCCAACGTCTTACAGTCTTAGCCAACATTGATAATAGCACCAAGTCAAGCCAAACCAAGCCAACACAAGTTGAGTTAAGCTAAAACATGCCGAAGCCCTGCGTCATATATAACAGTTCTGCGGTTACTTGTGTGTGTGTGTGTGTGTGTGTGTGTGTAGCAAAGTCTGTGTCAATATATGTGGGTTTCGCCTAAAAGACTAAACGTCTGTCCATCGCGCCTGACCTTTACAAGCAACCACAAAACAACCAAGCATCGTCAGGTCCAAGCACAAGTGATGCTGCTCGATGTAGCTCCGTGCAATGTGTGCACGTCCCGCTGTCCGCTGTTGCCGTCTTTTCGTTTTTACATTCAACATTCAAGATTCAAGATTTTAGCCGCCCAAACGGCCTCCGCCAACACTTGAACTTTCACCGCAACTGGCCACACTGCAGCAAAACCAAAAGGAGCAAAGCGAAGCTGTGAGGGCAGTGCGGGCAGTGAAGGCTGTGGAGGCTGCAAAAGTTGTAAAGCCGATGAAGGCAACCACGCCGTTGCTATGTTTGCCACAAGAAAAACGAACAGCAAAAAGGAAAAAAGAAAAAAGAACAAAGAAATGAGCAATAAAATGAAAAAAATTAAAGGAAAAAAGGAAGAAAAAAGGCAGACCTCGTACGTGAGTGTGCGGCTTGCGAGCTTTCATTGCAACAACAACGCAAAGCATTCAAGCAATGGCAAATATTGCAAACAATGTTGAAAAGGCAAAGAATTCATTTTTGAACGCTTCGTTCGCCTGGCTCCGCCAACCAGCCAGAGAGCCAAGCAGCCATTGGTGGTCCAATTCGCCATGAGTGCCCTCGCCCTCTGCTCAGCCGCACAATTGTGCCTTTTTCTGTATTTTATTTGCACTTTTATTATTTGCGCTGCAGGAATCCATCCATATACAATATTTCTTATTACCGTTATTGGCATTGGTTATTTTTCTATTTCATTTTCCTTTTGTTGCATGGCACAAGGCTTTCTCACATTCATCACAATTATTAATATCATTATACATATAAATAAATTTTCTTTACACACATACGTAACGCATACATATGTATGCTTATTAATATACAATCATTTATGGCATAATTACTGTTTCGCTCATGCCCTTCCATCGATGTGGAGGCACGGACTACATGTAGTCAAGAATGTCAAGAGAAAAAGTTCATTTGTTATGATTCTTCAAAGTTTTGTGAAAGTTGTGCTTTTGCAAGTGAATTTTGATTGAAAGTTTAATTACTAAAGTGCCATAAAGTAGATTTTTTGATATGTGTTTGAGCGAAAGCCTATAAATAAAAAGTTCTTTGGAATATTTATTATTAATGGTCTACAATTAAGTTGTGTGGGTCAATGGCCTGTAGCACAATCTTGGGTCTCTCTCACTCTTACTCACTCACTAGTTGTAGTTCGCTCATGCTTGAAAGCACTTGGATGAGGTAACAGCAGGAGAAATCAAATCAAAGAGTAGTTACAACGTTGCGAACAAAAAAAGAGCGATCTTCCGCAGTTAAGGTCAATAGAAAAGTCCTCGGCCTACCATAGTGAAACAAATTTTTTTTTTTTTTTTTTTGTAAAATTAATTTTTTTTTTTTATTCAACATAGTTTCCTTCAAGGGTTATATACTGCTTATAGCGACTCTTCAACTTTTCGATACCATTTTTGTAATACGATTTGTCCCCTGCTTCAGAATGGGACTCAGTTTCAGCGATCATCTCTTCATTCGACGAAAATTTCTACCCAGCGAACATTCTTTTGAGGTCTGAGAACAGAAAATAGCCAGATCTGGATAATACGGTGGATGCGGTTTCAATTCGAAGCCCAATTCATGGTTTTTTATCATCGATTTCACTGACTTGTGACACGGTGCATTGTTTTGGTGAATTAGCACTTTCTTTTTCTTCAATCGTGGCCGTTTTTCGACGATTTCTTCCTTCGAATTATTCAATAACGCTATGTAATAGTCGCAGTTGTTGGTGCTTTCTTTTTCAAGGTAATCAATAAAAATTAGTCCCTGCACATGCCAAAATACAGACGCCATAACCTTGCCAGCCGACTGTTGCGTTTCTCCACGCTTTGTAGCAGGTTCATCGTGTGCACTCCACTCGGCTGACTGTCGGCTGAGGACTCTGGAGTAAAATGATGGAGCCATGTTTCATCCATTGTCACATATCGACAGAAAAACTCGGGTTTATTACGCTTGAATATCTCCAAACACTGCTCCGAATCATCAACTCGTCGTTGTTTTTGGTCAAAAGTTAGCTCCCGCGGCACTCACTTTGCACAGAGCTTTCTCATACCCAAATGATCTGATGTAAATATTCAGTTGATATACTCAGAGTGCCTGCTATTTAATTCAATTACAACTTACGGTCATTCAAAATCATTTTGTGAGATTTTTTGATGTTTTCTTCGGTAACATTTTTTCACAATACCAAAAGTTGCTGCACTCAAAATGCTATAAATCAAAAACTAATAATGCGACAGCTGTCAAATTTATAAATGCGTTTTTTGAATATTGAGACTAACTAAAATCATTATTTAATTTATTCTAGTAGCGCTACCTAAGTGTCAGGCCGGGGACTTTTCAATAGATCTTATGCTAGATCTCCATAACTTCACCAATGCACCGGCCACCATAACGTAGTGCAAGGGCTTAGCTCAATCACTAATCAGTTCTGTACTCACAAAGACAATGCGGCCACACCTCTGGCTATAGCCCTGTGATATCCGTGCTATCGTATCGTTGCTGCTAAAGAGCAACGTCCAATGGCCGCCACCCTCGTAATCCAGGATGTTATGCGACCCGGCTACAGTGTAGCAGAACCTTTCTGACGAGCAATATGAACACACACAAAAAAAAGCAACAAAACCAGTATCACAGTACAATGCGGCACTGAGTATAATCCAGAGACTCCGCCCGATAGTCGATTTAACTTCCGGTATGAGAAGTTAAGCAAAAGTCATAGTCAAATCAAATGGCGCAAAGTTGGTGGACGAGTTCTGCTATACCCAGATGGCAAAATGTCATGAGATATGTGCAGTATAAAAAAAGTTTACAAAAACAGGCCGCAACATCCGAGTGGTTAGCATTGCGTAAAACAATTCGGAAGGCCTAGGTTCGAGTCGAGGTTAGACCATCAGCCAAAATTATAGAAAATTAATTTTTCTAATTGCGATCGCCCCTCGGTAGGGAATTTCAAGCCCTCCCAGTCTGAAATGAAATAAAAAGCTCCTCATAAAAATCCATCAACTCTTCGAAGGTGACTTAGAATAAACTGTAGGTCCCTCCATTTGTTGGTAAAAACATAAAGACGCAAACCACAAATTGGAGGAGGAGCTCGGTTGAAAGTAGCTTCAGTAGTTACAAGGCGCCAAATATTGCTTCGAGTGAGCCAGAAGATGAAATCTTTACCCTTAACATTTATATTATATGTCGCCTGAGAGAAAAAACTTCGCACCCTAAAGCCATTCCGGCGAGGTATGACAATGATACTTCGCTCCACTAGCTGTAAGATAATGTTTTTCCTCGACCCCTTTACGCTTTCTTCCACATGTCTTCCCAGTGCATCAAACACCTCAAAAACCTCTAGTTCTCAGCAGATGTTGCTATTTTAAGGCTTACGACAGCTATCATCGTGTGTCTCACCCAAACTGAATATAAATTTTTAATGAAATTTTTGGTAGATGTCCCTGCCAATGTTAACATTTTAATATAAGAGTAAGCAAACGATATCCCATTTGTCGGGGAAACGGACTGCTTATAATGTTTCATTAAGTGTTCTCTAAGCTTGTGTGAGCTCCGCTGGAAAATAGTTGGTTCCTTCTGCTATTGCAAAGATTTCATCTACTGGTTATTCGCGCAGGCTCTGAACAATTTCATTCATCTCTATAAGGGTCTTAGTCGAGAAACGTCAGTATCTGCTTTCGGTGTAATTTTTTCCAAAGGATCGTCTCGGTTACAGGTAGAGCGTTGGCGTTTTTTATAATTAGATATTTAATGCCCAAATTGTTGGTATGCTTCAGATATGTGTTATCGCTATGCTGGAATCTTTTATATTAATTTTTGTCTTTCCTTCACCCTTCGTTTTTTTTCTTCCTTCTGACTAAATATTTCAATGGATATTGCTGACCTCTCAAAAGCTTCTTCATTCTCATGGTTGATTGAGGGCATTTCTATCATTCCTGCTATTTCTGCTGCTGTTTTTGAGAATATTTTGCTATATGATATTGATTTGTATTATATATATAATAAAAATTAGTAGACGGACGAATTTCTCAATCATATGTCAGAGCCAGATTAGATTGGAACAGTACTTTTTTCAATTTATTTTCTCTTTTTTTCTTTTCTTTTTTCTTCAGGCGTGAGGCCACTCTAGAATTTTCGGGAAATTTATTTTTTTTTCTTTTCTTTCAAATCATACATTATGGTCTCAAAAATATTATCCCGAAAGATTGTGATAGCTAAAAATTTCTAAATACCCCATTTTCATTCTCTAGTTGAAACGTGCCGGATCTTTCGTTTGCCGACGGAACACACCTGTGTCAAAAAAACTTTTCAAGCCATCAAATATATGTCCCCACTTCCATACTCGGCCTATAACCAAAGCACACGCCAAATCAAAATGTTTTGAACATTTTGAGTGTACTCACTGATAAAGAGGTTGCAACATGCTGAATGAACATGGTTTGTCTTCAGCCTTGGAGTTGCTTTTATTCCCATAGTTAGGTTTGATGATAGCCGGTCCCGTCTAGCGGCGAGTTCTTCGAGACTTCTGATGTATTTCGGCTGATATTTTTCCTTAACTACCTCTTTCCGTACTTCTTCGATGTGGAAACTCAGTGTTGAGGACAGGGTAAAATGTGGCAGTAGTGTCTTCTACGAATGTTAGCAGATGCTAAGTGCTACGTGGGACCTATTACCCGCAGTGGTAATCAACTAATCTTACTCTATGGTCCATTGATGTGCTGGATCACGGCCAGTGAAATCTCATAGAGAAAAATATTGAAGCAAATACAGCGGCTCGCTGCACTCTGCATAACGGCAGTGCTAAGGACTACTCCTGCACGGCTCCAAATGATGAATTGTTAGCCGAACTACCACTAATTGGCATTGCAGTGGAAAGCTTTGCAGTGAAATTTGCAGTGAGATTGATGGCGTTAAGTGTATTTTTGAGCTAGAACCATTTGAATCCATACGTTCAAGCTTTATCTGGTATAGTTGTAGGTTTCAAGTCAAATTAAAAAAAATTAAAAATGCGGATGGTGCAAGTACGGCTACGGAGATTTCCAAAAACACCATCCGTATGCTGTAATGTTGAGATGGAATACGTTAGCGATTGGCAAAACTTCTAAGGACATGTGCAATGACAGCGAAGGAAAACACATACGCTATTTGCGTATGCTCTCCGGGAAACTCTACCTACTAGAAACTCACAAGTGCCAAGTGGACATTAGAAACTTTGATACACATAGGAAGTATAGGTTGTCTCGCCAAGAGTGAGGTGTGGTAACATCTACTGCGTTGTTCGCAGTTCGTAGGACTAGATGTAGTATCGAAATTAAATATCAAAACTCTCTTAAGCTGCTCAAAAGGCGACTAATTTACCTGAAAATACAACGAATCTCCAACTGGCACTACAAAGCACCCACAGGTCTAAGTAACCCTTAACAGCCTGTCAGTAAAACCATAAAAAGAATTAAATTAAAAGCTTTACGTAAACGAAAACTATTTATACCCTCAACAACAATATCCTCACCTAAAATCAAACAAAACTTTTATGAGTAGCTCCTGCTCAATCTTCTTCTTCTGCTGCTTCTTCTTCTTCTCCTTCACTGTAGCTATTGGCTGCAACAAAACGCTTACTGTGTATTGAGTTGAAAAGTGCAACGGATCAAATGTACCAAGCGAGTGCCAAGTGGCAAATAGCAAACTCACTTTCTTTATTTATTTTCTTTACAGTTATTTATTTTTACTTTTCCGCACTCTGCACTGAGTTTTAGATTCAGTTTTTTCTTCTTCTTTTTTCATTTAGACGAAGCAGTTTGTTAAAGTTTTCACACACAAAACAAATGAGGGGAAAAAACCAAATGTAACGAAAGGGCTTCTTCTTATTCTTCTTCTTCTTCTACGCTTCTTCTTCTTCCTCCACGCTGTATCCAAAGTTTTACTTATAATTTCCTGTTTCGAAAATATTTTTCATTCTTTTCAATGTTTTTACTTTGATTTTGTATTTTTCACTTTTCAGTTTGTTGCATGAAAGGGCCACTTAATGGCCGGTACTTTCTTACATAGAACAGTTGGAAAAACATAAAAACAAAGGCAACAAAAAAACATAAAAACTTTCACATCTAAGCTGATTAATAAAGTTAGTGGAAAATTAAACACGCACTTGACGTAGCTGTAGTGTTATTTGAGCAAAAGAGGAGAGAGGAGACAGAGAGAGAGAGAGAGAGTTGAGATCTGTGAGTATTAGTGAAGAAAGTCCTTTGCATGAGCATATTTCTGATTGGCTGTGCCTTTAAAGAAATACATATAAAGGGTGATCCAAGTAGGGGTACTTTTTCCAATAGCCTTTTTTTTTGATAGATCACACGAGAGTCGTGTCAACCTGTCATGTTATTTTTGTTCTGTATTGTTTGGCATTTCATCATGGAAAGACTTACGTCTGAACAACGTTTACAAATCATTCAACTTTATTACGAAAATTCACATTCTATAAAGGATGTGCTTCGCGCACTTTGCTCAACTTATGATCAATATAATCGGCCTACTGAGCGTACTTACTATTCGCAATACCATCACCCATCTTGGGACCCAGCATTCATTATTGGATAATATACGACCGAACAGACCACGTCTAGCACGTAGTGAAGAAAATATAACGGCTGTAGCTGAGAGTGTACACGAAGACCGTGGAGAGTCGATTCGGTGCCGTTCGCAGCAACTCAAACTGACGTATGGAGCGACTGGCACATTTTACGTCGATATCTGAAGCTGAAAGCATTTAAAATACAGCTTGTGCAAGAACTGAAACCGCTCGAATTTCTCAAGTGACATCGCTTCGCTCTATGGGCTCTTGAAAAGTTCCAAGAAGATTCGACGTTTTCGAGGCAAATTTTGTTCAACAATAAGGCCCATTTCTGGCCCAATGGGTATGCAAACAGCAAAATTGCCGAATTTGGGACGAAGAGCAAGCTGAAGAGATTCAAGAGCTGCCATTTCATCCAGAAAAAATAAGGGTTTCGTGTAGTTTGTGAAGCGTTGAAATCATCGGTCCATATTTCTTCAAAAATGGTGCCGGTGAGAACGTAACCGTCAATGGCGACCGTTATCGCGCCATGATAACCGACTATTTGATGCCTGAAATTGAAGCTCGTGATCTCCGCGACATGTGGTTTCAACAAGACGGCGCCACTTGCCATACTTCGCATCAATCTCAGTTGATTTATTGAGAGAAAACTTCGGTGAGCAGATAATTTCACGTTTTGTGCCGGTCGATTCGCCAACAAGATCGTGAATATCACACCGTTGGGCTTTTTCCTGTGGGGGATATGTAAAGTCTATACGGACAATCCCGCTTCGATTTAGGCCTTGGAGAAAAACATCACGCTTGTCATTCGTCAGTTACCAGTCGAAATGCTCGAACGAGTCATCGAAAATTGGACTCAACGGATGGACCATCTGAGAATGTTCTTTCGTATGAAACGAAACATTTCCCATTAAATTTGAATTTTCTCTGTTTTTTTTTTCTTGAAAAAAGTAGTGAACCTCGAAGTGTATCACTCTTTACATATATGTGAAAAAAATTTTAATATTATTAAAGCGCGAGGAAAAAATTAATCAGAAAAACCATTTTCACATAGCATAACACACATAGCTGTATAAGTACATACATACATGCGCACGCATACATCAACCGCGCATTTGCGAACAAAATAAGTCATTAACTCTCGCTCCACACTTTTATTTTAGCCAATTTCCACTACTTTGTTGACCACAACGCACGACAACAACAACAACAACATTATTACACACAGCGCTGAAAGTAGTAAAATTTCAATCGTAAAAAACTCAAATGCATGCCACGCCACACAGACACAGAGGCAAAAAAAAAATTGGCTACAATCAATCGTGGTCAGTGTATGGACTGAAAGTGGGCGCTGCCACGCTGCCACGCTGCCACTTGAGTGTGAAATGATAAATAGCGAAATGGTATATAATTTGAGTCTCGCCTTTCCACGTGCCAACATTGCCACCAACAACATACTCAAACGCCTGCCCTTCCTTCCTTCCTTCCTTTCGACCTACCTACCTAACGTCGTCCAACTGCTGTCCCTTCATGCTCGTCAACGTCACAGTACTTAATCGTCATCATTACAATGGCCATAACCATCAACATCAGCATATTTTTATATCGTTTTGTATTGTTGTCATTCGTTTGTTTGGTTTTTGTTGTTGTTGTTGTTGTTGTTGTTCTTGTTGTCATTTTGTTGCTTTCGACATTTTACCTTCTGTGACATGCCCTGCCCTTCCCTTTTGCTGTTATTTTACTGTTCTATTTTTTTCGCACACACACACGCGCACCCATACGTTTACGCATATCCTTGACACACTTTAAGTACTGAATATATTTTACAATTGTTGTGATATTTTTGCAATAACCAAACCATTTGAAAGCGTGAAAAGAAATTGTGGCTGCTGACGGCGAGAGAATTGAAAATTGCAAAACCAAAAAAAAAAAAAAGGCGTGAATTTTAATAGTTCGTGATTTGAAAATTTATTTTAAATGCTAACATATATGAAAATTATATCTATAGGTAAATAATAAAAAAAAACGTAAATAAATTTATGCTTTATGAAAAAGCATTAGTTTTAAATTTAAAAAAATATTTCTAAAATATAAAACGAAATACACTAAAATATAATAAATTCTCAAATCATATAAAATGTCTACCCTTACCAATTCCAGAGACGTTGCCTACATTTATACAGCACAGTCAGAATTGGGAAGGACCTCTCCGAGCCATTCAATACCAAACGAGGTTTCAGACAGGGTGACTCTTTATCGCGTGATTTCTTCAATTTGATGCTGGAGAAAATAATACGAGTCGCAGAGCTCAACAGACCAGACACAATATTCTACAAGAGTGTGCAATTGTTGTCGTATGCCGATGATATTGATATAATTGGTCACAACAACCGCACCGTATGTTCTGCGTTCTCCAGGTTAGATAAAGAAGCACAGCCAATGGGTCTAGTAGTGAACGAGGGCAAGCCGAAATATCTCCAGTCATCAAATAAACAGTCATCGCATTCGCGACTTGGCTTCAATGTCACTGTTGACAGTCACAACTTTGAAGTCGTAGATAATTTCATCTATCTGGGAACCAGCATTAGCAAAACCAACAATGTCAGCCTTGAAATCCAGCGCAGAATCACTGTTGCCAACAGGTGCTACTTTGAACTGAATAGACAATTGAAAAGTAAAGTCCTCTCTCGACGAACCAAAATCTTAGTTCTACAAGTCGCTCATCATTCCCGTCTTGACACGATGATGAGGACGATGTCGACATAAGATGAGTCGCTTTCAAGAGTTTTCAAGAGAAAAGTTTTGCGAAAGATTTACGGTCCTTTGAGCGTTGGCAACGGCGAATACCTCAGACGATGGAACGATGAGCTGTACGATATATATACGACGAGATAGACATAGTTCAGCGAATCAAGAGACAGCGGCTACGCTGGCTAAGTCATGTCGTCCGAATGGATGAAAGCCAGTTTTGTAGGTACTCAATGGATATCCGCTGGTGGAAGCAGCATTCCATTTCATTGGAACGTTTGGTTGGAGAACGACCTGGTTTCACTTGGTATTTCCAACTGGCGCCAAACAGCGAAGAGAAGGAACGAGTGGCGCGCTATTGTAATGTAATCACGTAAGCGTTGCCTACTCCAAGTAATAAGAAGAAGAATTAATATAATTTCTAGTAATTTAATAATTTAATTTATCTTAATTTAATTTAATTTCATTAAATCCAAATAATTTTTTATTTAAATTTTTATTTTATTTTATTTTTACCATTTTTTTTTTATAATATTTTTTTTAATAGTTTTCTTTTTTAAAATTTTTTATTATTTTTTTGCTTTAGTGTCTTATTTTATTTTTTAACTAACTTTATTTTATTTTATTTTATTTTATTTTGTTAATTGTTTTATTTTTTTTTTTAAATATTATCCTTATTTTATTAAAAAATTTTAATTTTTTTGTATTTTTTTCATTTTTGTTTTAATTTTTTTTTATTCTATATTTGTATTTTTTATTTTTATGTTTTTGTGTTATATTTTTTTTTTTTTGTTTTATTTTTTTTTTTTTAGTTTAATTTAATTAATTTAACTTAATTTAATACAATTTCTTATAATTTAATAGTTTAATTTAACTTAATTTAATTTAATTTCATTAAATCAATGTAACATTTTTTATTTTAATTTTATTTTATTTATTTTTTCTCAACTTTTTTATTATATTTTTTAATAGTTTTTTTTTAATTTTTTATTATTATTATTTTTTTTTGCTTTAGTTCTTTATTTTATTTTTTATCTAACTTTATTTTATTTTATTTTGTTTTTTACTTTTTTTTAATTTTATTTTGTTTTATATTATTTCATTTTATTTTGCTAATTGTTTAATTTTTTTTATTCTTATTTTATTAAAATTTTTTAATTTTTTAATATTTTTTTTTAAATTTTTTATTTTTTTCATTTTTTTATTCAATTTTTTTATTTTTTATTTTAATTTTTTTTATGTTATATTATTTTTTTTGTTGCTCTATTTTGTTTTATTTTATTTTATTTTATTTAGTTTAATATAATTTAATTTAATTTTATTTTATTTTATTTTATATTATTTGTTTTTTTTTTGTATTCTATTTTATGCCAATTTTTCAATCAATGACAATACACCATTCATTCATTAAAAAGTACTTATAACTTGTTCAATTTATCTTTTGATCAGCAGCGTAACCAACAAACATCAATATTTACCAGCTACTAGGACGGCAACTGATATAATCCATAACTTGAAGTATCACTCGCAGACCTTCACACACAAACACTCGCACACCCTCGAGTGCAGCGTCTGCACTTACTTTTTCCTTTGCTTCTTGCCTATCCCCGTGTTGCATTTTTTGCACTCCTCTTACTGGCACCTCACTGCCTTAGTATGCAGTTAGTTGTATTAAAAGTATGCAAATATTTATAGCAATAACAACAACAACAAGAAAATATAACTTGCTTATACTCATTAATATTGCAATTAAAATTTCATCAAAAGTACAGCTTAACTACTTAACTTGTGCTTGAGTTTAATAGTCAATTTCCATAATTAGACAAAGTCGCCCAGACTCACCACTCACCACTCACCACTCACCACTCACAGTTTATGCTTATAAATAGTTAGCAGCAGCGCTCAGCTGTTTGCTTGCACGCTCATCATTTATGTACGAGTATGTATGTATGCCAAGTTTTCTTAAATAGTTATTCTCATACATATTGACACTTTGCTCTGCATTTTTCTTTTTCGCTCACATTTTTGCTATTTTATGCTAATAACACCTCCATAATTACTCACTCTTACGACCATCATCGATGACTGATTGATTGGTTATCACTTCGTTCGTTGTTGATTTTAATCAAGTTTTTCTATTAAAAATGTAATTTAATGATGGCATAGTTAGACTTACGCGCACATACGATTACTCCTTACCATATAATATGTTATTATATAGTTACCCATAACATATTAATTAACTGACATACTGACTTCGTTAAACATGACTAATCGATTATCAGCAGAATTTTAGGTATAAAATTTTAATTACACAAATATGAGGGTTTTTATAAAATTAATCTGAAATTAAGGAGGAATAGAGGAGAAGAAGCAACTGGAAGCCGTTAATGCAATGTTTTCGTAATAAAGCTGTGTGAGGAGTAGAAAAATGCCTACCGCATCGTTATTGTGTCACTTGCAGGTCACTAAAAAATTCTCCTCTGAGGAACTGTCATCCACCGCTTTTTGCTCTTAGCACGCGCACTACAAACTCTTTGACATTTTTCCGGTTTCTTTCAATTGGAAGTGTGGACTGAGATGATGTTAACTGCATTTAGAGGTCCGAGCGTGTTTTCAAGTCTGATTCACTCAGCTTGCACCGAACACACTTGAAAAATGTATGCTCGGCATCATCTTCGTTAGCGTATTTGTATATGCAGCATGGCTCCTGTGCCTTTCCAATCATATATAAGTGTTTATTGAAGTTTTCGGGATAATCATCTGTGTGATATAATCGTCATAGTCCACTTCTTCGAATTTTTTTATTAGTCCATGTTTTAACGCCTGTTATTAGCTTGGCTGTCCAATGACCATGGTTTTCTAGTTCCAATCAGGTTTGTCACTGGTTTAGGGTTTCCTTTGTTTTCCTTTCTCTTGTGGTATTGACGATGCGTCTTTCATCCTTCATTTTTATAAGTATCCATATTATTTTCCTATCGAATGTCAGGAGGTCGATAAGAATGCATTCGCTTATCACTACTACAGCTTCGCCTAATACGGTTCGGTATATCGATGCTACCCTCAATACCCTCTCGCTAATAACTCACCTTCGCTAAGGGGTAACATTAGAATACTCTCGTATATTAACAGGAAATCAAAATATATTTTTTAAACCTAACCTTCAAAAGATGCGTGCAAAAATTTGACAGCTGTTGGATAATTAGTTTGTAAATTGCAGCATTTTGAGTGAAGCAACTTTTGTTCTTGTGAAAAAAATGGATAAAAGGGAATTTCGCGTGTTGCTAAAATATTGCTTTTTGAAAGAGAAAAATACAGTTAAAGCAAAAACTCGGTTTAAAGACGGGTTTCCAGATACTGCCCCAGGAAAATCAAGCATCAAGGATTGGTATGCTAAGTTTAGACGTGGTGAAATGAGCACCGAAGACGGTGAACGCAGCGGACGCCCAAAAGAGCTTGTTACCGACGAAAACATCAAAAAATTAACAAAATGATTTTGAATGACCCTAAATTGAAATTGAATGAAAAATCAGATACTCTAAAGATATCAACTGAACGTGTATATCATATCCTTCACGAATATTTGGGTATCAGAGATCTATGCAAAATGGTTGCTGCGTGAGCTCACTTTTGAGCAAAAACAACGACGAGTTGATGATTCTGGGCCAGAGCTTGATGATGTTCAAGCATAATAAACCCGACTTTTTGCATCGATATATGACAAGGGATGAAACATGGCTCCATCATTTCACTCCGAAGTCCAATCGACAGTCATCCGAGTGGACTGCACACGACGAACCCGCTCCAAAGCGTGGAAAAACGCAACAATCGGCTGACAAGATTGTGGCGTCTGTATTTTAGTATACGCATGGAATAATTTTCATTGACTATAGGAAGGAAGAAGATTTGAAGAAAAAGGAAGTGCACAGTGTCACAAGTCAGTGACACCGATGGCAAAAATTCATTCGTTGTTAATTCTTTTCACCGTTTGGCGGCAATTGGAGATATCCAGTGAAGCCGGTACTTCTCTACCTTATCTTTCTAACATAGTATAGCTATTCCTCTTCCTCAGTATCTACCAGCGGATTTTGATTGGAGTACGCCTCGTTTGTTTTTCAAGCGGTCACTTACAATGCCAACTTCGTCATAGTCGCGTGATGGGATTTCTAATCCATTGTCATCGGTAAGGAATTCCACTTCACTATCTCCGAGATTTGCACTTTCACTGCAATTCATCAGGCTGGAGTGGTGTTCCCTTCATAAACTCAGTATGCTCTGGACTTAAGATACCAGATGACCTCTTTAGTTCCTACATAAATAAGCGACGGTCTTTAAACATTCTAAAAGTCGTTGAATGTCTTCTTAGAATTTTTGAGCATTTCCTCTGTCGAGCATCTTCTCAAGCTCTTCATATTCTTCTCTTGTCTGAAAATGTATCTCTCTTCTCTCATCAGCTCTATGGCACCCCGCACGTATTTTGGTCGATAGCAACATTGCGAGGTAGACACTCGGTCTACTCTCCAGTGCAACTTTACTTTATTCCTCATTGCACTAGCTCTTTTTTTTAACACTACCGATAAGCAATTGTTCCCCTAGCGGCGATGCATAGGTGCAGGGAAATGCCGTTCCGCAGTTCTCTTATCTCTCAGAAAACCGAAGCTCAAGCCAAGTTGAAAAGCCAGCTGCATGTATGTTGTTGTTTGTTATACGGCTATACTAGTTATCTGGGCTAGTACAAGACTTCTGAATCTGATGATGCAGACAAGCTTATTTTGAGCCTCGGCGAAATCGATCAATCCCAGCCCGTTTGTGGATGTTTCTGCTGTGCCCACGATATTTTATTTGCCCGCCATAGCGGTGTAATGAACTAGAACAATTTCGACATCGTGGCGGGGCAGCTTTCATAAGTGTATTCATAAAAAGCATTGTTGGTCACATTGTCCTCCTCTTCCGTCAGGAGATGGGCGCAAATCAACGAATTCTGGACGTTTATCCAACGGTGTGAATGCCATGACTCAGAGACTGAGGCTCTCTCTCTCTCATAACGAATCAAACAACAAATTTGCGCTCCTTTATATGGCAACTGTAGGAAATTTTATAGGAATCCTCCTACTTCCATCTTTTCCCCGTGCATCGCACTTCTTGAGCGCCGGTGATAACAGCCTCTTAAGTCTTAAGGGACCGGTTATTTCAGATCTATATCCACAAATCTTGATCCTTATAGAAAGTGGGGTCTTTCAGCCGAGTTTTATTTTTGTGATTTCTCATTGTTTTACTTATGAACATCCCTAGGAACATCACACAACATATTTCTGGTGACACTTTAAGCTTATTAAAATAGTATTTTATGCGCCAAATTGAGCATTTTAAATTGAATGGCATGAGTCACAAGTATCCTTCATTCCCTTTTTTAATTTTTCCATTTTTTTATTTTTACAATTTAATTATTTTCTAAAAATTTAATTGCGGTATTGCGCTAAACAGGGATTAAAAAGGGCTCAGTAACCGAAATTGGATACATTTTACGTGAAATAATTTTCTAATTTACCGTACAAACAACAACAACAACAACTAGTGGAGAGTGACAAAATTATATGTAATTTAACTGTAATATGTGGACACGCCACTTAGTAATTACACACCCATACATACATGCATACATACATGCGCACACAACAGGTGAATTGAAAAGTCACCGGCCTATCATAATGAAAAACACCTTGTTGGCAAAATTCATTTTTTGATTCAACATAGTTTCCTTCGAGGGTTATACAGTGATTATAGCGACTCTATAACTTTTCGGTACCATTTTTTGTAGTACGATTTGTCCTTTGCTTCAAAATAAGCCTCAGTTTCTGCCATCTCCCTTTCATTCGACGAAAATTTCTTCCCAGCAAGCATTTTTTTCAGATCTGAGTACAGGAAATAGTCGCTGGGGACCAGATCTGGAGAATACGGTGGATGTGGAAGTAGTTCGAAGTCCAATTCATAGTTTTTTGTTATAGATTTCACTGACATGGTGACACGGTGCATTGTCTTGGTGAAATGGCATTTTCTTTTTCTTCAAATGCGGTCGTTTTTCGGTGATTTCGTCCTCCAAATGGTCCAGTGACGCTATATAATAGTCACTGTTGATGGTCCTTCCTGTTTCAAGATAGTCAATGAAAATTATTCCATGCGCATCCCAAAACGCAGACGCCATAACCTTGCCAGCCGACTGTTGCATTTTTCTACGCTTTAGAGCGGGTTCATCGTGTGCAGTCCACTCGGATGACTGTCGATTGGACTTCGGAATGAAATGATGGAGCCATGTTTCATCCATTTTCACATATCAACGCAAAAACTCGGGTTTATTAGGCTTGAACAACTCCAAAAACTGCTCCGAATCATGAACTTGTCGTTGTTTTTGGTCAAAAGTGAGCTCACACGGCACCCATTTTGCAAAGAGCTTTCTCATACCCAAATATTCGTGAATGATATGATGTAAACGTTCAGTTGATATCTTTAGAATGTCTACTATTTCATTCAATTTGAATTGAATTTACGGTGATTCAAAATCATTTTGTGGATTTTTTGATGTTTTCGTTGGTAACAACCTCTTTTGGGTGTCCGCTGCGTTCACCGTCTTCGGTGTCACGTCTAAACTTAGACCACAATTCCTTGATGGTTGGTTTTCCTGATGCAGTGTCTGGAAACTTGTCAACAAACTAAGCTTTTGCTTCAGCTGTGTTTTTCCCCCTCAAAAAGCGATATTTTATCAATACGCGAAATTCCCTTTAATCCATTTTTTTCACAATAACAAATGTGGATTCACTTAAAATTCTATAATTCACAAGCTAATGAACCGACAGCTATCAAATTTATGCACACGTCTTCTGAAGGTTAGCGCTAAAGTCGTAAAGATTTAATTCTTTCTAATCCTATCCGTGTGTCAGGCCGGGACTTTTCAACTGACGTGTTACACATATGCATCGGTAGGTGAACAGACAGACTTATTAGTGTAAGTGTAAGCGAGATTATGTCGGTGCATATGTATGTATGTACTAGGACATACGTGTGGTATGATATCCAAATTTCATGAATTTCGATGTTATTAGCCGTGTTCACTAATTACATTCTCCTTTCAGCACATATCAGCTAACGCTTTTATGCCACAAACATCAAAAACGCGCAAATTTCACTTGTAAACGTACGAAATTCGCATATGAGGGTATGTTTCGGTGTTTATATTGTTGTTTTTGTTTTCATATGCTTGTGTGTGTGTGTGTGTGTATGCGTGCGTTTGGAACGACCCCAATTCATGAAGATTACTATTTGCAACAGTAGCCCATACGCTATCACTAACAGCCATTTGCGTATAAAAGGTGATACTTTCGAGGTTCTCCACTTTTTGAAGAAAAAACATATAAAATTCAAATTTAATTCGCAATTCGAATTATCATTCGAAAGAACATTCTTTGACATTTACGTTTTGAAGATTATCTCTTTCAAATGTTGGCCGCGGCTACGGCTCAGATGGTCCATCCGTTGTGTCCAATTTTTCATAACTCCTTCGAGCATTTCTAGTTTTGCTCCTAGGCCTGAATCGAAGTGGGATTGTCCGCATAGACCTTATCCCCACAGGCGAAAGTCTAACGATGTGACATCACACGATCTTGGTGGCCAATCGACCGGCCCTTGACGCCATTGACGGTTACGTTCTCACTGGCATCATTTTTGAAGAAATATGAACCGATTACTCCAGCGGCCCACAAACCACACCAAACCGTTGCTTTTTCTTTATGAAATGGCAGTTCTTGAATCTGTTCAGGTTGCTCTTCGTACTAAATGCAGCAAATTTTCTTATTTACTTACCAATTGAGCCAGAACTGGACCTCATCGTTGATCAAAATTTGGTTCGAACACGTCGGATCTTCTTGGTACTTTTCAAGAGTCCATAGAGCGAAGCAATATCGCTTGGGAAAGTCGCGCGACTTCAGTTCTTGCACAAGCTGTATTTTGTAAGCTCTCAATTACAGATCTCGACGTAAAATTCCGAGTTGCTGCGTACGGCGCCGAATCGACTCTCCACGGTCTTCGTGTACACTCTCAGCTACGGCCGCTATATTTTCTTCACTGCGTGCTGGACGTGGTCTATTCGGTCGAATATTATCCAATAATGAATAAACAATAATAATGAATGCCTGGTCTCAAGATGGGTGATAGGTGATGGTGTTGCGAATAGTACGCTCAGTAGACCGATTATATTGACCATAACTTGAGCGAAGCGCTCGAAACATATTCTTTGCAGAATAATAAAGTTGAATGATTTGTAAACTTTGTTCAGATGGAAGTCCATCCACGATGAAATGCCAAACAATACTGAACAGAAATGGCAAGACAGCGTGACACGACTCACGTGTGATCTGTCAAAAAAAGGCTATTGAAAAAAGTACCTCTACTTGGAACACCCTTTATATGTTATATATGCATAAATATTGTTGCTGCTGTTGTTGGTGTTTGTTGTTGCATTGTTGACCCAGAGTCGTCGATTTTGTTTTCATTGCAATCCACATTGCCCGAAATGTTTGGCGTTGTTGCATTTTGAGTTAATTATGGTTGTCCAATGGAACAGCATCAACGAAAATCACAATGGACAACAGCAACAGCAGCAACAACACCATAATAGCAACAACAACGCACATCAACTTGTATTAGCATCAACAAATAAGACTTATATTATCTAATATCACCCACTCAGACATATGCACAGGCACAGACGCACATTCATATATGTGTATACAAAACAAATTTTCCCAGATTTGCTACATCATCGCCACTCTGCACGGCACACGGAGTTTGGAAACATGCTGAACTCTCCGCACCCACCAAGCGCAAGCAACGACCAGCGAGGCACTTGCTTTCTGAGCTCTAAATACCGAACGCAAATTCAAATTGGAGCTGTCTCACTTGTGATGACGTCTCACTGATCTACTCGCACCGAGTAGAGAGTTTGGGCTACTGCAACGGTGTAGGGTGTTGTGTTTGTGGGAGTGTTGGGGTGTTGCAGTATGGCACGGAGCCACGTTCAAATCCAACAAATGGGCATTAGCGCGAGCAGGCAATGGCAAATTAGATTTTGTTTGGCCAACCAATCAACCAACTAAACAACCAACCAACCAACCAACCGACCGACCGACCGACCGACCGACCGCCCGTCCGTTCAGCCAACATTCCACTTACTGCCATTTCGTTGTTATTTTCGTTTGTTGTTAGTGTTGTTGTTATTTGGCTATAGCATCATTTTCATTTCGGCAATTATTGTTGTTTTGTTGTTGTTGTTGTTGTTGTTGTTGTTGTTGTTGTTGTTGTTGTTCTTGTTGTTGTTGTTAGTGTTGTTGCAAAGTAACTATTATTATTTATGGCACATCCCTGTATGTAATTCTGCTTGTTGATGTTGTTGTTGTTATTTGCTTATTGTTATGATTGCTTTACCTTGTTTATTGCACTGTTGTTGCTATTATTGTTGTTGCTGTTATAACTGTTGTTGATGATGATGAGATTTTACCATTACGGATCTTTGGTTCTTACTCAACATTTATGGCCGTTGATATTCTCGCTTTTTGGATTTTCGCTTTTCGCTTTTAGTTGTTGTTGCAGCTCTAGCGGTTTTGGAATTACTGCAAGTTACGTTCTTATGATTGTGATCCTGTTGAGTTGTTGTTTAGTTAAATAAAATGTTACATTATCGTAGATTTATTATAGCTTTTGAAGCTTCCACCGAGAGGGAGCAGCTTTTCAGGGAGAGAGCAGTGAACCAGAACTGGTTTAGGGATGCCTCGGTATTCGGTGAAATAGTTTGAGTGAAGTTTTTTCTCAGGAATTAACCACTGTAATCGTATTCGTACTTCTAGATCGTTCAGTCTGAATGGAGATGATGGGATGACGCAGATGTATATGTAATTCCTAGTCATTCCAAAGCATGCTAGTGACGTAAGCAACCTTTATAACGGCTGATCCATTTTGAGGTTCCCTAATTTTTTAAAGAAAAAAAGCAAAGAAAATTAAAATCTAATGTGGAATGTTTATTCTCATTCGAAAGAACATTATTTGGCATTTACATTCTGAAGATTATCTCTTTCAAATGTTGTCCGTGGCTACGTCTCAGATGGTTCATCCGTTGAGTTCAATTTTCGATGACTCGTTCGAGCATTTCGACTGGTAACTGGCCAATGACACACGTAATGTTCCACTCCAAGGCCTGAATCGAAACGGAACTGTTCGCATAGACTTTAGACTTTACATATCCTCACGGAAGAAACTCTAACGGTGATATCACACGATCCCAAGTGTTTCTGTCAATAAATCCATTGATTGATGCGATGTGTGGGAAGTGGCGCCGTCTTGTTGAAACCAAATATCACGGAGAACACGAGCTTTAATTTCAGGCATCAAGTAGTCGGTTATCATGGCGCGATAACGGTCACCATCGACGGTTACGTTCTCATCGGCTTCATTTTTGAAGAAATATGGACTGATGATTCCACCGGTCCACAAACCACACCCAGCCGTTGTTTTTCTCGATGAAATAGCAGCTCTTGAATCTCTTCAGGTTGTCTTTAGTCCCAAAGGAGGCAATTTTGCTTGTTTACATACCCATTGGTAACAATATTTGGTTCAAAAGCATCGGATCTTCTTGGAACTTTTCAAGTGCCCATAGAACAAAGCGATTTCGCTTCGGAATGTCAAGCGGAATCAGTTCTTGCACAAGCTGTATTTTGTACGCTCTCAATATGAGATCTCTACGTAAAATGTACCAAGCAGTTCCATACGTTAGTTCAAGTTGCTGCGAACAGCGCCGAATCGACTCTGCATGGTCTTCTTTCCATGATGGAATGCCAAACAATACTGAACAAAAATAACATGACAACTTGACACGACTCACGCGTAATCTGTCAAAAAAAGGCTATTGAAAAAGATACCTCTACTAGGATCACCCTTTACTTTGATCCAAGACTGAAAGAGAATAGTTTTAGAGGCTTCCTCCAGCGGCAAAGTAGAACTACGATACCCTGACTTTAGTTCAAGGCAATAAAAGTATCTTAAGCAAGGAAAAGGGTAGAAAAACTAAGCCTCAAAGAAGAGACCTCTCCGAAATTGACTAAAGCCCAACTTATTTGGCAATACTGGCATCCGAAATAAGACTATGTGAAAAATGTATCGAGAACTCAAGGGGAAAGCATAAAGGAAAGCAAGAAAGAAGTGCTATCCTCGGCCATGCCCTAATCTTAATACATTTCATGAACCTAACAAATTTATTGCAAAATGCAAAATTCGATGACGGTGATTTTCAGTGTCAATACTTAATTGAATTTACGTGAGTAGCACACGAAATTTCACATCATTAGATGCTTTTTTGATGTATTTTTGATTCAAAACCTCATATCTGATTGAATACGGTTGTAACAATATTTATTTGAAGCTATTTGTGTGTTGAACACCAAATTTCACGTTCTTGAGTGGGTTTTCCACGGATTTATGGTCCGAAATTTCAAATCCAAAATATCGTAATCTGATCTGAGCGGTTTCGAAATATGATCGTTTAAGTTTACCACTGTATCTGCCTATCAAAGTCTGGTTTTGCAGTATCTCAAAGACTGAGGGACAAGTTTGCGTTCAAACAGACAGACAGACCGACAGACCGACATGGCCAGCTCGTCATTTAGTATCAGAATCGGTATGAATTTGAACCAGAGTGGGTTGAATGTCTGAGCATGAAGAGAACAGACAATACGGCAACATTGATATTGTCCAGGAAATTACAGAGGTGGGAGCTATGCGTGTAAGGCGTACCAATAGACTCATTTTAGAGTTTCTCACGTACTACTCGAGAAAGAAGAAGACCTCCACTTCATTTCAGCTGGAATTTCAGCTCTCGTAGCATATTTGATTTTATAAGTTGTGAGTACCTTAGAGTAAAGGTTTGAATTGCGAAGAGAGAGAGAAAATTCGACCCAAGCCATATCAGTTCAATACGGAGACTCGTTCACAATGATATCCGTATGAAATGATGCGTTAGTATAGGGCAAATGATTTTTCTTTCATAAATCTGGCATTCTTCGACTAATGTGTTCTTTCCAACGCCATAAAATGCTCACGTGTTATGGTTCTGGTGAAAATGCCATCGCACCTGATAGGTGTTTATAGCAATTTTATTTATTTCTTGTGAATTTTTGCAAATTTCAATCTGTTTGACGTAATTTTCGACCACTTTTTGGCGCATATTGGGCGGTATCTCAGCCATAACTTGACGAATTTTGATTTTCAAGTGCTCAAGAGTTAATGGTTGATCCGCATATAAACAGTCTTTCACGTATCTCCACCAAAAAGGATCCAACGATGTCAGATCACACGATCTCGGTGGCCAATTGACATCTCCAAGACGAGATTTTACATGCCCTGGAAATATCTCTCGCACCAAAGCCATATTCGCTCGTATTGTTTGGCATGTGCACCATCTTGTTGGAGTCACTTATTGTCCGAGTCGCGCTTTTCAATTGCAGACCAAACCAAAATCGGTTATTATACGTCCATAATGCTCCGAATTGACAGTGATAGTCTCATCTTATCGCTTTCAAAGGAGTAAGGTCCAATCACACCTCTGGACCAAAAAGCCGACCAAACAGTGAGTTTACTTTGGGTGTACTGATCCCTACTCAATTATTTGAGGATTCTCGGAGCCCAAATGCAACAATTTTGTTTATTTGCGTATCCACCGAGTGATAAATGTGCCTAGATGCTGAAGAACTTTTTGTTGGAAAAATCGCGATCCATTCGTATATTCGTCTTCTGTCCTGTGCGTTCAGAGGAAAATGTTGCTGGTGTAGCTCAAAGTGTGCGCGAACAGTCACCCTACATCAACTAGACACCGTTCGCAGAAACTTAACATTTCGCGAGCTGTTTTGTGCAGGATTGTGCATAAAATCCTCAGTATGAAGGCTTTTAAAATCCAATTGATTCAAGTAACGAAGCCTCGTGCTCATTATGCGCTTTCGGTGCGATTTGGGATGCGATTTCTCTACCGAAAATCATTATTTTCTATAAAGTTCATTTTCAGCACGACGGTTACGTTCACAAGCAAATCTTCCACATTTGGGGGTCAGAAAACTCACATCGTAACTATGGAAAAGTCAATACCTCCTCAATGAGTGACTGTTTGGTGCGGCATGCGGACCAGCAGCATTATTGGTACGTTTTTCTCCAAACACGAAGAAGGAGCTGTCGTTACCATTCCAAGCTCAGAGAATATTTGTCTTCAAATGTTGAAGAAAATGACATGAACGATATGTCACTTCAACATGACGCTTCTTTTTTCTCCCACAAACATAAAAATTCCTCAATTCTTTCAATATAATTCTTACTTGCCACAGTCAAATGAGTGCAATTCAAAAAATAAATATTTACAAAAAAAAACCTAAAACAACCATTTATGCAATAAGCGAATATTCAAAAGCTGTAAAAATATTTATTTCTAAATATTTATTTCCACAGTAAAAATTAAGCGAAACCACAAACTATTAAACTACACATCCAACTATCAGTATCACCGCCCACTTCCCACACACACACACCCACCGCACTAAGTGACGTGAAGCAATTTCAATTTGCAAACTGCACAGCTTCAACCGGAGAGAACACAAAAGTGTGAGAAAATAAACGAAAAAAAATTAAATCCGAGGCAGCAACACCCAACAACATTTGACCCTCGCAACGCTACACACCCACATGCCACATTGTTTGTGCGTTAACTTTAATTAAAGTGCCAGAATTTCGCAACAAACCACGCGCAATGGCCAACGAGACTCTGCCAGCTACCCATTTACCCACTAGCCCATCGTCATTTATTACTGGTAGTATTACTACAGTGCTTTAACAACAACAACAACAACAACAACAACAACAACATGCCATGCGTTTGCGGTTGCCGTTATGTCAGTGTGGTTTTTAGACAACAAATAAATTTATTAAAACTGTTATTTTTGCGGTTGAATTGTTGGTGTTGTTGTAGTTTTTTTTCCTTTCTTTTGTAAATTGCGAGTATACAAAATATAAAAATAAATGTGCGAATGCATGTGTATATGCACGTAAAGGGTGATCCAAGTAGAGGTAATTTTTCAATAGCCCTTTTTTGACATATCACGCGTGAGTCGTGTCAAGTTGTCATGTTATTTCTGTTGAGTATTGTTTGTCATTTGGCATCAAGGAAAGACCTACGCCTGAACAACATTCACAAATCATTCAAATTTATTACGAAAATTCACGTTCTGTAAAGAATGTGTTTCGCGCGTTTCGCTCAACTTATGGTCAACATAATCGGTCCTACTGAGCGTACTATTCGCAACACTATCACCCATCTTGAGAGACCCAACATTCATTATTGGATAATATTCGACCGAATAGATCACGTCCAGCAAGGAGTGAAGAAAATATAGTGACCTGTGAGTGTACACCAAGACTGTGGAGAGTCGATTCGGTGCCGTTCGCAGCAACTCGGACTGACGTATAGAACGACATGGCGCATTTTACAACGAGATCTTAAATTGAAAGCGTACAAAATAAAGCTTGTGCAAGAATTGAAGCCGCCGACCTTCCCAAGCGACATCGCTTCACTCTATGGGCTCTTGAAAAGTTCCAAGAAAATTCTACGTTTTCGAGCCAACCGTTGTTCAACGTTGAGGCTCATTTATGGCTCAATGAGTATGTAAACAAGCAAAATTGCCACATTTAGGACGAAGAGCAGCCTGAAGAGATCCAAGAGCTGTCATTTCATCCAGAAAAAACAATGGTTTGGTGTGGTTTGTGTTCCGGTGGAATCATCGGTCCATATTTCTTCAAAGATGATGCCGGTGAGAACGTAACCGTCAATGGCGACCATTATCGCGCCATAATAACCGACTATTTGATGCTTGAAATTGAAGTTCGTGATCTTCGCGACATTTTGTTTCAACAAGACGACGCCACTTCTTACACATCGCATCAAGCATTGGATTCATTGAGAGAACACTTCGGGGAGTAGATAATTTCACGTTTTGGGCCGGTCGATTGGCCGCCAACATGGTGTGATATCACACCGTTAGAATTTTTCCTGTGGTGATATGTAGAGTGTAAAATCTATGCGGACAATCCCGCTTCAATTTAGGCCTTGGAGCAAAACATCACGCGTGTCATTCGCCAGTTACCAGTCGAAATCTGCGAACGAATCATCGAAAATTGAACTCAACGTATGGACCATCTGAGACGTAGCTGCGGACAACATTTGAAAGAGATAATCTTCAAAAAATAAATGCCAAAGAATGTTATTCCGAATGATAATAAACATTTCCCATTAAATTGGAATTTTCTGTGTTTTTTTGCTTTAAAAAAGTAAGGAACCTCAAAATGGATCACCCTTTAGTAGTAGAGAAAAATTGTTAAAAAAAGGCATGATTTAAAAGCTTGATTTAATTTACGAAAAATTTATTCCATCGACAAATTTGCGGTTTTTGAGGTAAACAGTAAATTTAGCATAGCATATTTGCAGGCGCTACAGCGCCACAGGCCTTGTAAATGCCAACACATGCCTATATTAAAATGCCTGCACACGCATCTGTATGCATGTATGTATGTATGTGTGTATTAGTGTAATTTTGGATATTATAAAATTTGCAAAATTGGCGCCGTCCGGTGTGCGGCATATCAGTTATTGTTATCACAGCAGCTGCAGCAAAACCAAAAACAACAAACTCTAACTGGCGCATCTCACTTACCCAACTAATGGTGCTAAGCATAGAAATGCAGTTATTTACACACATATTTACACAAATGAGCACACGCGCTATCAACTGATTTTCCACCGCAACACAGTCACACTCAGCAATTCGTCGGTGCCACGTTTGTGTTGCTTCACTCTTGCTTCACCCATTTACCCGTTCGCTCGTTCACTCGTTGGTTTGTTGGTTCGTGCGTTCGCTTATTTCATAATTCTCTTCATATTAATTGGTATTTAATTATGAAAATTAGCCCGTTCGAGGCTTTACTATGCTGTTGAACGGTGCATATATCTCAGCGTAACGATGAAAATTGTCTCTCTCTCTCTCTCTCTCTCTCTCTCTCTCTCTCTCTCCTCTCTCTCTATCTACTATTTGCCTTTAGCACTACTCATATGCTATTTGATGTGCTTGCACTCACTCTCGCGGTGTTAACAACACACCGCTAACTATCACCGTTATACGAGTATCATGCGTGTAAATTTGTTAATTAATATTTGACGCAAATACGATGAAATTTCATTTTAATTGATTGTTTGAGGTGAGTCTATGTAAAAGGGGTGGACCGCGAAAAATTTACGTTTAAAAATTGTTATAAAATAACCGATTTTTCATGATTTCCATAGAGCTATTCATTTTGCGGTTTCCAAAATGAACGCTAATAAAATGCATTTAAAAATATTTTTCCCCTGAAATCTCTTTTTTATTATAAGGTTTGAACCTTGGCATTATCTGTGAAACCCTACATTATTCAAATAACCGCCTCGTGAGTTTTTGCAAACTACGATCCGTTTGAGGTAATTTTCGACAACTTTTTGGCACATATTGGATGGTATCTCAGCCATAACTGGGCGAATGTTGGTTTTCAAGTGCTCAAGAGTTAAAGGTTTACCCGCATAAATAATGTTTTTTTCGAAGCCCCACAAAAAAAAGGCCAAGGATGTCAAAACGCACAGTCTCGGTGGTCAATTGACATTGCCAAGATGAGAGATTACGCGGCCGGGAAATTTCTCTCGCAGGAAAGCCATATTCGCCTGTATTGTGTGGCAGGTGGCACCATCTTGTTGGGACCACATATAGTCTAAATCGTGTTCTTCAATTGCAGGTAAAAAAAAAGTCGGCTATCATATGCCCACAACTATCCGAATTGATAGTGACAGTCTCGCCGTTATCATTTACAAAGAAGTAAGGTCCAACTACAACTCCGGATCAAAGAGCGCACCAGACAATAAGTTTTTTTTTGTGTAATGGCCTCTCTTCAGTTATTTGGGGATTCTCCCCAAATGCTAAAATTTTACTTATTTACGTATCCACAAAGTAAGAAGTATCCCTCGTCGCTGAAGAAAATTTTGTTGGAAAAGTCGCGGTCCAACAACAAGTAATGTCCAAGCACACAATCGGCGTAGCTTGGCTTCAGTTATTGTGTGAACTGGACTTTAAATGAATGTAGGTGAAAGTCCCAGTCGAAAATACCCAATAATGTGCTTAAGAACGTTGGCATTTGAGGTGGAACGAGTAAAATGATGCTGCACAGGCCTTACAATATCTATAACCGATCTTGTTTCTTCAAATTACTTTAAAATTTTACCAAATTGCTTGAGTAGTCGGACAATTATGTGCACCATAATCTCCTCATAAAGCACGAAACCATATTTGAATCACCATTTTTGTGGTAGATTTTAACATTTTTAATGCGTTGAGCTGTTACCAAGCGATCCATTTCCTTAAATATCTAACTTTTTGCTAAAACAGAATATGTTTTGTTTGACAGTTAAGTTTTACAGATGTTAAAATACAACCCTGCACTTTTAAAACCACTGAATGGATAACCTTTGTATTTTAATTCAGTCAAATGAGCAATAATTTGTTACTGATCGAGGAAAGAAGACTTAAGACTTAAAGTTTCATTAAAAAATCTTTCTTTAGACTGAAATTATGATTAAAAATCCTCATACCCATGCGATACGATGCAATGACATTAGAAAAAAAAATTTATATCACAGAAGTACCATTTCGACCATTCACTGGAAAATACGATGACAGTCTGCATCTGGTAGAGCAAGACCGGCAGGCAAGCTGTCAGGAGATGACGAAGGTATCAGACTTCACTCATGTAACAGTTTTAAATCATTTCAAAAAGCTTGACTCGATTACCGTCCAAGAAATGTTTCTGAAACGAAAGAAATTCAAATTATGTCTGAAACGACGCATCGCAGACGTTGAAAAATGGAATATTACAACAACAAAAATCACGGTAAAAGTTCTGTAACCCTCCACAAACAACTTCAAAGCCTAAATGCACAGCAAGCAGGATGATGCCAAGTGTGTTGTTGGATTGTAACGAAATTTTTCATTATGAGCTGTTACAACCTAGCCAAACGAATTCTGAACCCTGCTGAGAACAAATAACCAGCTCCCTCCGGAAATGCTCAATAGAAAAGGTGATGTGTTTCATCGTAACAACACCAGACCAAGCAAAAATTAACTATGCTCGGTTGGGAAGTTTTGATGACCATTCTGACTGACATTTGATTGACCGCCTGACTAAAATTTGTTTCGGTCTGTGCAAAAATCGCTGCTTAAGACCCGCTTAAAATCCTTTGATCAAGTTCTTCGCAAACATACCAGAGAGTTTCTACACTGATGGAATTATGAAGATGCCAAAAGATCATTATTAAGCCCAATAAAAACTTATTTTCAATAAAGAAAATTTATGTTCAAAAATATTGAAGAAACGGGGAGGTATTTATGCCTTTCATGTACATGAAATCGTATTTTAACTTTGGTCCGAAGTATGTACGTACAAGAAGGAGAAGAATAGACCCACCAAAATGTATACCGATGTATCAGAATGACGAGCTGAGTTGATTTAGCCATGTCCATCCATCCGTCTGTCCGTTTAAATGCAATCCAGTTCCTCAGTTTTTGAGATATTCAACAAAACTTGGTATGCGGGTGTATATTTGTAATGTGTTGATCATTTTTTGGAAACGGTTGTTGTTGTTGTAGGGGTTGCGCCAACCCCGTCTAGGGTCAAGCAAGTTTGTTTTAGTCATCGAGGTCATCTATCGGGAGGCCCAGGAAACGTGCTGTTTCAACGGAATCGGGCCAGAGGGATAGAGGTGTTAGGTGAGTCGGGTTAAGTGGGAATGCAAAGAGTTTGTTAGTGTCGTGCGGGGAGTCGTTGCATGCGAGACATGTGTTGGGTATGTCAGGGTCGAGTCTGGATAGGTAGGATTTAAGCCTGCCACAGTATCCAGATCTTAATTGCGCCAGGGTTCGCGGGTCCCTCGGGGCAGCTCGAGCTCTTGTTCTTCAACGGGTGGTGATTGGACTCCGAGAACACCATTCACGGGAAGAGAGTTCACGAAGGTGTTAACGGACTCTCGGCGAATGGTGTTTATGGCCTGACTGCACACCGTCCTGTCCAGCGGGTCTTGTCTGTATTGCTACACGGCATCCCGGTATCCAATTACTTCCTTCCTGATGTGCCTAGGTGATGGTTTTGGAAACGGTTATATCGGTTGACTATATTATTTAGCTTCCATACAACCAATACGTTCAGATATTAGGTTTCGGACCAAAAATCCGCCAAAAAGGCATCTAAGATCGTGTAGTTGCATATTCTACATACTTAAATTGAAATAAATATTGAAACTGAAAATCTTCGAAATCGAATTTGGGAATTTGCGATAAATTTGATATGTTCATGATTGGTATGGCCGAAGACAGCCTCTCCGTCTAGTTTCTTATTTTAATTAATTTTAATATTATTAATCCCAACGGTTTACCCACGAAGGGCGCTGTCCGCATGACGTACGGAACTTGTTTTATTTCTCATCAATGCCGAGTCACGATGGGCAGGAGTTTTGTTTAGTGTCGAGAGCTACAAAAGTTCAGCTACAGAACAAATATTCATCAGCTGATTTTTCAGAATTACTTAATTCAAATATAAAATCTTATTTAAAGATTAGCTGAGAGTCGAGCAAATAGTTTTCTTAATATGAAAAAGCGAGTCAGATAAATGTCAAATGTGCTCGAATGAGATTTGAAATCTAGGCACAAACAAGGGGCAAAAATGTCTGCATATTCTAAACGGAACATTACATTTGATTTCAGAGGGAATTAAAGGGCTGGAAATTGAGCCTCTTATTATTTAAATAATGAAATTTACACCAAGCAATTACCCGACGACTGGCGAGAGTAGGGAGATTGATAAGTTTCAGGCGACTAGTATAAGAAGGAAGATTGTACTGAGATTCTCAATGCAAATTTCTTAAGGCAAAATGGAGAAATTGTTTTTGAATAGACTCTAACCTGTGAGAGTAGATTTGATACCTTGGGTTCGAAATCACCGAGCTGTATTCAAGAACAGTTCTTACTAATGTTATATACAAAGCTTTAGTATCATGAGAATCATTAAACTCCTTTGACCATCCTCTTACTAAAGCCAAAATGCCTTTGGCTTTGTTGACTATCGCACACCAATGTGATGTGTAAAGTTCAATTCCCAGTGATCCCCAAGTCAATAAAACTGTAAACCTAATAATAACTATGTAAACATTTAATACACTTTGCGCTCAATAATTCCACAGGCGTAAATTCGCTTTGAGTAATTTGAATAATCACTTAACGCCTTTCAACCTTTTAACATCCTTATATACATATATACGTAGAACTGTGCATCATACCTTATCTGTCTAAAAAAAACGGCTGTATGTGTGTGTGCGGTGTGAATGAAATTCTCGCTAATAAAAATTCGCTTTGTTCAGCATTTATGCAGCATAATTTATACTGCAAACAAGCAAGCAGTGAAAAGACTCGAAATGAAAGGCAATAGGTCATCACATGACCGCCTCAAAGCAATGCACAGCGTAATAGTATATAGAAATCCAAGCGGTTAGTAGGTCGATGAGATTTAGCACCAGAATATGGAGCGGTCAAACGCGCCTTACAGCTGAGTCAGCAGCCAAAAGCGACAGCAGCAGCAGTGGCAATGAATGGCAACAGCAATAGCGGAAAGAAGGAGTATTTGTGAGGAAATTATGCCAAACATTTGTTGAAATTAAAAAAAAAAAAACTTTAAAAGATATTAATATGTATTTATATCCTTTAAATTTCGAAAAAAATTAAACTGAGAAAAAGAAGAATCTTGAGAAGTGAGAAATTGTCACACTAAGAAAAACTTTGAAAGAAAAGTGCGTTCTGATGACATTTTCTCTTTCTCTTTGAAGAGCATTTACGCTTTCTGGTGCTGCATCCATTAGTGCAACCCTGTGAAAGATAACTGTTTAACCGATGTAGAACTTTGAATCATCCCTAAACAAAGATGGAGCTTCAGTAGTAGAATTTCTTCATATTTCACTTTAAGGGTTCACTGAAATCTAATTTCCGCAGATTCCCATCAAGGAAGTAGCTTAAAACGGCAGTGGATCTTGAGACAAGCGGTTCTCTGTGAAAAAATGCCCTACCACAAGCTTTCTCATATAAAAAAGGGTCCTAAAGATAGTGAAGTGGATCCTCCTATACTCCCAGAAGGATAGTGAAGTAGGTCCTCGCCGCCTCTGAATGCTTAAGTATTTTTCGTGGAAAGTTTGACCACACATTGGCCTTGCTAGAGGAGCAGTACTTCCTTCATCACCAACTCCAAGCAGCAGATCTAGTGTACAAGCGAAGAGAGAGCAGCTTCTTAATTTCATCTGATGCCTAACAGCTAGAAAATTTAGCATACGCGACGAGATCTCGATGACGAGATGAGAGTCTTAGCCCGCGATAGAGCCTTCGTAGACAACTTCGTCTTTCTGCAATTCGATGAACAGTTCAAAAATATATTTCAAAACTAATCTAGTTCAGCGAATGAAAAGGCAACTTTTATGCTAACTAAGTCATGTCTTACGGTTGGATGAAGAAATTTCAACATTTAAAGTTTTCCATGCAGTACTAAAAGCCGCAGTAGCCGATGAGTATAGGTGCGTGCTTCCCCATATGCTCAACGCGATGCGCTTAACATGCTCCTGCACCAAGAGGTTTCCATTCAAAAAAATGCAGCTTGCTCAGACTAAAGGAGTTGGCTAATTGAAACCAAAAGAGTCATTGGCGCAGCAATATCTCGAACCGGCACTCAATAATTTAAATAAAGCAGAATATATCCTTCCAAGACTGGAGTTTAATAGTTGCTTCTAGGTGACGATACCCTCTGGATGTAAATGTAGAAGAGGGCTAGTAATAGAGAAGGATACCTATTCTATCTATACTTCAAGGATATTGATATCCCGCGCTCTCGCTATCCGTCTATCAAACTCAACTAGCTTTTTATATTTACTAGGCATAGATAGCTTTAGAACCTGGGAGGCTGGAACAGAAATCAACTACTTATATATACATTGATAGGCAGGCGGCATTGCTGGCTTTTTTCAATTATAGGAAGGCTTTGAGCTCACCGGCAGGTCAACTTGCTTCTCTTAACGAATCCAAGGTTGAGTTAATACCATGAGACAGAGCTTCGCATACAATTTGAACAAATTCTTCGAACAGATGGTAATCCATATCCCATTAATCTTAAAAAGTCTTTCTTTCTCAATGCTATCGGCCCAAATCAGGAGAACGTCCAGACCTCGGCGAGTAATTCTAATATAAAAAAAAAGCCTCTGCTAAAAATCGGACACCTTGGAGGCGTCTGAAAACTTTTGAGTTCTCCATTTTTAGGAGATACTTAAAAGGCATAGCAAAAGAAAAATACCACATGAGAACAGCCTTCGAACTGAAAGCCTGGCTGTGAGAACTTTTGGGATTATATCACTACCAATTACCAAATCTATTCTGGCGGTTGTGGAGTAGTTGGAATCTGTTAATGGTAGAGAGAGAGGTATTCTTGGAAATCCATTACTTTTACTTTAAATAAGGCAGAATTATCGTTTCGATCGCGATTTTATCACATGATTCGTTGGGCACGAGCATATTGTATTAAATTTTTAGAGCTTTGCTGCCGCCCATAGCAAGTAATTCGTTAGAGGTTTTTAATGTGGGAAGCCCAAGTAGCTTTTGTATACGGAATGTTACAAAAGTTTAAAAAAGCCTTGGTCAATGAGAGCTGCGATTGAGTGAGTTATTTTTACGTTGTGGAGAATAGTAATATTTGCTGTGGAAAGCAATGTGTGTGTGGGAAGCAATGAGTGTGAGATTGTTTGATATCACTCACTAGGAATACTGAGCGTGAGTAAGGAACTGGTTCATTTTTGACCGTCCGGGTAATTCTTTCCTTGGGTTAAGAGATTACTCCCAAGACGTTAGTGTTTCATACACAATTTCGACTGTAGTATAGAAGGGCAATTGTTGGTCGTTGTCAGAATCTGTTTTACTTTTTCTCCGCTGATTGGATATTGATCAGCGTGTTTACGAGTATTAGACTGAACAGCTAGGATCTAATGATTTTCGCAGCATCACCTCGAGTTTTCTGCCGCCTCAAGTAGAACAGCTTTTCTATTTGAGGCAGATTTGAGTGGTTGAACATGTTCCTGAATGAGGGGAAGTTTTCTTTTCCTCCATAGTAGACTTTTATGTCACAGGAAGGTACTTTAATCAACGTGATGTGGGTTTTAATGCGGGATAAAACCATATTTCTGTTGAAAGTGGACAAGTAGCTCCCTTCTTAGAATTTTCGTGAGTATTTCGTTGTCTTTTGTGCTCTCGTAGACTACTGCAAATGTAAGCTTTGTTTGACTGTGCCCACGAGCGCCATTGGTAACTCGAAGTTCCTCTTAAAAATTTTCATAACCTCCGAGTGAAATTATTCACTAGTGCTGCACCACTTAACGTAGCATATTTTATATTTATTCAACTTTAGCGTTACTAACGGGTGATCCATTTCGAGGTTTCTTACTTTTATAAAGAAAAAAACACAGAAAATTCAAATTTAATGGAGAAATTCGAAAGAATATTATTTGGCATTTTTTTGTTGAAGATTATCTCTTTCAAATGTTGGCCGCAGCTATGTCTTAGATGGTCCATCCGTTGAGTACAATTTTCGATGACTCGTTCGAGCATTTCGAATCGAAGCAAGATTGTCCGCATAGATTTTAGCTTTTACATATCTCCAAAGGAAAAAGTCTAACGGTGTGATATCACTCAATATTGGTGGCCAATCCACCGGCCTAAATTATCTGCTCACCGAAGTGTTCTCTCAATAAATCCATTGATTGATGCGATGTGTGGGAAGTGGCGCCGTCTTGTTGAGCACAAATGTCACAGAGATCACGAGCTTCAATTTCAGGCATCAAATAGTCGGTTATCATGGCGCGACAACGGTCGCCATTGATGGTTACGTTCTTACCGACATCATTTTTGAAGAATTATGATTCCACCAGCTCAAAAACCACACCAAACCGTGGTTTTTGCTGGCTGAAGGGGCAGCTCTTGAATCTCTTGAGGTTTTTCTTCGTCCCAATGGCGGCAATTTTACTTGTTTACATACCCATTGAGCCAGAAATGGGCCTCAGCGCTGAACAAAATTTGGCGCGAAAACGTCGGATTTTCTTGGAACTTTTCAAGAATCCATAGAGAGAAGCGATGTCGCTGGGGAAGGTGGAGCAGCTTCAGTTCTTGCACAAGCTGTATTTTGTACGCTTTCAATTTAAGATCTCGACGTAAAACGCCCCAAGTCATTCCATATGTCAGTCTGAGTTGCTGCGAACGGCGCCGAATCGACCCTCAACGGTCTTGGTGTACACTCTCAGCTGCGGCCGCTATATTTTCTTCACTGCGTGAGGGATGTGGTCTATTCGGCCGAATATTATCCAATAATGAATGTGAGTCTCAAGATGGGTAATGGTAGTGCGAATAGTACGCTCAGTAAGCCGATTATGTTGATCATAAGGTGAGCGAAACGCGCGAAATACAGAACATGAGTTTAGGTAATAAAGTTGAATGATTTGTAAACGCCGTTGTTCAGGCGTGAGTCTTTTCATGATGAAATGCCAAACACTACTGAATAAAACTTACAATGCAGTTTTACACGACTCACGCGTGATCTAGTTAAAAAAGTACCTCTACTTGGATCACCCTTTAGTTCCTGCGCTATTAGAAAAAAATATTCATAATTTTACGCCCTCTATTTTCATATAAAGAAATTTACAACTAACGGTAAACAAACACATAATGCATGCCAGTGAAAGAGGAAGAGAGAAAGACTTAAAATCTCAAATAACACCTAACAACGCTTTCGGGGGACTGCCGCAGCGCGGTACAAGTGCTTCAAAGCACTGACCCTCGCACTAAATTTGCGCTGGTCTTTAACCGTTTAAACCTTTTGTTTTTCACCCACAAAGCGAACTTTGTTCACAACTTTCTTTAACAACTTTCCTTTTTTTTCTTTCTTTCTTTATTTTTCACTTTAAAAATATTTATTTATTCAGTTATATATATATATATATATGTACGTATGTATGTATTTATTTAATCTCTTTGATGCCTTTGAGGACATCAAATGCCGACCAACGCCTGCTGCTTTTTGGCTTCTCTACATCCGGAGTATTTGTCCAGCGCTACCTACACCTCTTCACCTCGTCCGTTACGCTTTGAGCTGCCGATTGATGGTGTGTGTGTGTGTGTGTGTGCTCGTATTTACCAAATAAAGTCATCGCCAGCTGTAGCGTCCCTCATTCACCATCAATGTTGTGAGCGCTCACACATAGCGGAATTCGAATGTGTTTGGCTGTGTGTTTATGTGTGTGTGTGTGTGTGTGTGTGTGAGTTTGGATACGTTTTAGGACTTTTTTCTTAGATATTTTTAATTTATGCTGTCTTGTTTACAAAACTTTTGCCTGCAACGCTTGTTTGCCTGCTCAATTTCTGGCCCTTTTTGACGCTCTATTTGCCTTTTCCATTTTTCCATATATATATTTGTCTGTGTGCGCATGCTTGTGTGTCTTTTGCACCCTACCGATTTCCGCAGCATTAGGGTTGTTGGTCTGAAGCATGTCAAGTGTTTTATTGCCATTTTCCGCCACTAAGCCTTTGTTAGACAAAACTATTCCATGGAAGAAAAAAAGGAAAACTGGCAGTAGGAGAGGGGTGTGCAGAGAGGGGTAAAAATTACCGCAGTTGCCAACTCTGTGCACAATTTAGTTGTAACTGTTATTATTGTTGTTGTCATTGCTTCTGCTGCTACAGCTGACACTAACGCAGTTACTGTCAATGCTGGCAAGCTATTATGAAATATTTCTGGCACAAAAACAACATAACTGTTAAAAAAAAATTTTTTAAATACATATGTACATATGTATATGGAGCAGCAGCACAACTTTTTGCTATCAGCGCACTAGGCGTCGTTGTAGTCGCTCTCTTCGCTTTACCCCTCGCCACCCTGTTGCTGTTGGTGATAATTCGCGCCGTTCACCCTCGTGGCAAATTCGCGCCAAACCCTGCCAGCTGCAGCAGTGTAGTAAGCGCATCGCAATGCTCACTTTGAAATTGAAACCACAAACTAGTCAGCTCAGTTCAGCTCAGCTCAGCTCTGAAGTGAAAAAAGTTACTTTTTGGAGGAGCATCAACGAGAAGTCGCCAGACAACCGCAGTGAGCAGCAGCGAGAAGCGTAATTTGGTGGGTGTCGCATGACGTATGTGGAATGAATTTTTGTGTATTTTGATACTTCTCTTCCTCTTCTCTACACACGTTTGTGGTTATAACACATATTTAAGGGTACTCTTTCAGAGACTCTGTTGGTATCTTCAAGATAATTGTTATTTTAGACAACTTACCTCAAACTCATAGAGGGACCGAGGAAAAGAAGAGTACTCCTTAGACGAAGAGGATTCGGTAGAGAGCCATTCCCTATGCCAATGCCCGAACCCTTAGCAGCTGTAAACTCATAGACGAGGAAGAGTCGGTAGAGAGCCATTCCTTATGCCAATGCCCGCAACCCTTAACAGATGCAAGGTCATAGATGATGAGGAATCGGTAGAGAGCCATTTTCTATACCATTTCGCCCAACTCCTAGTGAGACTCGACATCCTTTCCTTGGTAATATTCATTTCGACTGCCTTGCAGATCTTGCATCATACGAGCTAGCTTAAATGTCCTTAGTGCATGGTTCCGCGTTCGAGCAACCGCAACAGCATACCAGCTACTGTAGAGTGACATCAGCCTTCCAGAGTCAACAGAAAACTATAAACATTTATTATCCTATAGAGACGTGTTACTTAAATGCCTTACAGATGATATCAACATGCCTGCTCTATGCTTCAAAAACCTTGTGTGAGCTGATAGAAGACACACAAGACAAAATATGATTTAAAGGGACCTTCGTAAGCTCTTACATGGTGGAGCTTGCTTTCTTCGAGAGAAGAAATCCGAAATTTCTGTAATTTCGACGTATCTCTGCACAGGATTTTGATTTGGAAACAAAATCTATTCAGAAGGCCAGGGTTCGAACCCAGGCTCGACCAACATCTCCAATTATAGAAAATTAATTCTTCTAATTGCGGTCGCCCCTCGGCAGGAAAAGTCAATCACACCATGTGCATTGCTGACATGAAATAAAAGGCGCCTCATAAAAATCCATCAGCCGTTCGGAGGCGACGTAGAATAAACACACATCAAGACGCAAAACCACAAATTGGAGGAGAATGCTCGGCCAAAAATCGCTTCAGCGGCTACAAAGCGCCAAATGTAGATAGGATAGAACCAAACACTGCATTTGGTACTACGGTTGGTAGTGCTAACAAACAACATACAATTTGAAGAAAAAGTAGGTGAAGTGATCTATTCACGAAACACTTCCCTCGAATCTTAGACTCATTCCTGCTGGTGAATGACCGAGATTTCCTTCATTAGGCAGATTGCAGAACATATTGGAGACGAACTCTCAGGCAGCATTGAACAGTCTTCGGCTCACTATTAAGTGATGGTTAAAGAGTTCAGACTGTCATTTAAGCTTTCTTTTCAGGATAAAATTTCAGTGAACTGCAAAATAGAGGAACTTGTTAGGTAAGATTTGTCCATTGGCATCGCGTAGCTCTGATTTTGCCGCATATAACCCGCTACTAAAGTATTCATATAGATCTATGTACATAGACCACCTTTAAAGAAAAGTAATATTCCAAGAATGTAGAGATTGTGGGGAAATTTTTTTGAGAGAACGATAAATAGAGCTGCTGTGGTTGTTCCAAGAAGATGCTGATGGTTTTATTTCTTAGATGCTGCAACAGATGAGATCTGCGTGGAGGAGATATTGAGATCGCTCAACTAGATTATGTATGGGGGCTGCCAGTCACTAATCCATTTGAATTATGAATGGATGGTAGATTTAGGTTAGGTTGTAGGTGGCCAACGCTTTACTAGATACCATTTAGTCAATTTTAAGACCTTTTTTGTGTTACCGCTAGTGGTACTTTTTTCAATAGACTTCCTTTGACAGATCATCCATGAGTCGTGTCAAGCTGCCATGTTATTTCTGTTCAGTATTGTTTGGCATTTCATCATGGAAAGACTTACGCCTGAAAAACATTAACAAATCATTCAACTTCATTGTCAAAGTTCACGTTCTGTAAATAATGTGTTTCGCGAGCTTCGCTCTACTTATGGTCAACATAATCGGCTTACTGAGACCCATCTTGAGACCCAGCATTCATTATTGGATAATATTCGACCGAATAGACCACGACCACGTCCAGCACGCGGTGAATAAAATATAGCGAACGTGGATGACAGTGTACACGAAGACCGTGGAGAGTCGATTCGGCGTCGTTCGCAGCAACTCGGATTGATACATGGAACGACTTAGAGCATTTTACGTAGAGATTTTAAATTGAAAATGTACAAAATATAGCTTTTGCAAGAACTGAAGCCGCTCGACTTTCCCAAGTGACAACGCTTCGCCTCTTGAAAAGTTTCAAGAAGATCCGACGTTTTCAAGCCAAATTTTGTTCAGCGATGAGGCTCATTTCTGGGTCAATGGGTATACAAGTAAGCAAAACTGCCGCATTTGGGACGTAGAGCAATCTGATCTGAAATTCAAGAGCTGCCATTTCATCTAGAAAAAACAACGGTTCGGTGTGGTTTGTGAGCCGGCAGAATCATTAGTCCATATTTCTTCAAAAATGGTGCCGGTGAGAACGTAACCGTCAATGGTGACCGTTATCGCGCTATGATAACCGACTATTTGATGCCTGAAATTTAAGCTCGTGATCTCCGCGATATTTGGTTTCAACAATATGGCGCTACTTCCCACACATCGCATCAATCAATAGATTTATTGAGAGAACAATTCGGTGTGCAGATAATTTCACGTTTTGGGCCGGTCGATTGGCCACCAAGATCGTGTGATATAAAATCGTTAGACTTTTTCCTGTATCTAAAGTCTATGCGGAAAATCCCGCTTCGAATCAGACCTTGAAGCAAAACATTACGCGTGTCATTTGCCAGTTACCAATCGTAATACTCGAACGAATCACCAAAAATTGAACTCAGAGAGATCAAATAAAATTTTTGTATTCTACCAAACTCACCAAGCAGAGATTCCAGTTTGACCGCAACTAATTGTCCTCTCATTCTAATTATGGTATTCTATGATTTTCCTGGTTACCTGTGAGAGTCCGAAAATCTTACGTAAAACTTTCTTAAAGAAAATTTCTTATGCAAACTCATCTATATAACTGGAAGGTCTGCTTCTGAATATGCAGGATTATATCAATTTCCTACTCCTATATTCATGTCGCGCAATCTGGTAACGTGGAGAGCCCTTGTGCGAAATGCGGTAGCTTAGCTGTATGGAACTTTGGAACACGACTGAAAGACAGATTGGTAGCTTAAGTCGTACCAGTCCACTGTATTAGGTTGGAAGCTTCACTGAAATCCTATGAAAATCCGATGTATGGCTTCAAGCGGAGCGCGTCAGTTTAAACTTCTTAAGCAGTGAAGTTGTGCGCTAACAAAAAGTAAATTCTAATGAGAGACAAAAGCCCGAAGTCGATTGAAATGTACTAAAAGTAGAAAACTCCACCACCCAACCATTCAATGAGCTTCATTCCATTTATGAAGGCAAACACTACAGCTCTTCTGCAGTCACTTTCACCTACCGAAACTGGAAGCCGGTTCGAGTACGCCATGAAGTCGAGGCCTCATAGAATGACATTTAGAGAGAAATAAGTGTGAGACAGTGTATGACGTCACTTTGTTTCGTCCATTCTACGAACTAATGCACGTTCGCACGAATTGCAAACGAATACCTAACCTCACAATTAAGAGACTGCCGGTGGGAATTAAAAAGGTTACACCACTCTCCACAAAGCTGAGGTATTTTTCATGCTTTTCGAAGGCTGACTTTTTGAAGAGATTCTCCAATCTAACTTTCGAACTTTATACCGTCTTTTAAGAAACCACACTTCGTTTGAACTGAGTCGGCTAAGGCAAATTTAGTTTATTTTGTTTTTTTCTATTATTTTTTGCTTATTTTTCTTCCAGCAGCTCATATGTATGAACCCTAGCTAACTCCCGCAAATTCTAAGGATAGAAATAAAAATATGAAACAAATGTGTTTGTGTGTGTGTGCCTGTGTGTGCGTGCCTGCAAAAGCAGTATATTTACGGAAACTGACTGATATCTTGCAGCCGGCTAAGCATTCATAATATTCCAACTTTCTCTTGCGAGTATGTGCCTGCCTGGTGGCTCTTTTTCATTTTCTTCAAATCTTCTGCTGTTGTTTTTGTTGTTTTTGTTGTTTGTTAGCCAATTTTTCTACTCACCATACGCTGGCGCATAGCTCAAGTGCAAGCGGAGATGATTCATATCAAATAGTACTTGCAATTCAAAAATAAAAACAGCAACAATAGCAGCACGAGAGCGCCAAGGACAAAAAGACACATGTATATATATACACAAACATACATAAGTGAATGTTTTTCTAATCTACGTTTAAATGTGTGTCCATATGTGCATTTGATGGAGTGCAATTCATAGAAAAAGTTTTCCAACGTAAACGACGCTTCTCCGCTTTCAGCGCATAAAAAATTTCTTGCCAACATACGTACATATGTATCAAAAAAAAAAAAAATATATATATATATTAAATAACAGTGCAATATATGCTCTTTACGAGCATACTTTATTCTCGGGAAAAGTTTCATTTAATTCTCTTTCATTTATAATTTTTAACGCTGTCAGGCAAAATATTGTTACCTGAACCGGAGATGTACACGCTCATATGTATGATACATACACGTACGTATGTTTGGCTGTGTGCAACAAATTTGCGGTTCTATTTTTTTCCCGTTAAACAAATAGTTGTTATTGAGAAATGTATTTAATAAATGTTGACGTGGAGATAAATTTTACTTGGAAATTTATGCATTCGAAGAAATTTCAAATCTAATTCTCTTTGGGAGAGAGAGAGAGAGAGAAATGAGAAAAAATATAAAAAATGGTACACACAAACACATACAAATGCATGTACACTCAAGATTAATTAAAACTCAAAGAGCGAAAATTAAATCTATGTGTGTTGGCAGTTGTCGGAATAAATTTACTTCCAACCCAACAGTGCGTATACGTAACCTGATTAGTTTTACATTAGGTGGGGTTAGGTGGGTTTGAAAATTTAAAAAAAATCGATTTTTTTTTGTTTTATTAAATTGTAAAATATGTTTCAAATATTCCTCTAAAATTTCAGACCCTTTGGAAGTCCCGCCCATCAGGCCATGTCTTTGTCAGTTTGCAGCCTTAAACGCGTTTATCTCAAAACTCTATTTTTTGAAGGCGGTGAACACGATTTTTCGAAAAGTTATAAAGCGATTTAGTTCAAATTTGGCACTCATCTTTGTAATAGCACTATCTAGTCATTGAACGAAGGATTCTTTTATTTTCGTTATTACAACTAATTTTTTCGAGCCAATGCTTGACGAAAATTTGTTCAAAAAAAGTTTTTTTTTTCAAAGTCTGTCGAAAATTCAAATTTTCATTTTTTTTTTCTACCTCCAATAATGAGATTTATACATGTAAAGGGTGTTTTATAGAGGTATAAAACTTTAAGTTGGCATTACTTTTCAAGATGGCGACCGATTTAACAGCTGTCAAGTGATTTATTCTCAGTTTGGTTTGGCAATTCATCATGAATAGACTCAAGTAAGGCGTAGATTCGTCGAATGGGCCCAAAACGAGATTACCGTTGTTCCCGATTTTCATAAGCGAATTTTGTTTAGCGATGAAGCGCACTTCTGGCTGAATGGCTAGGTCAACAAACAACACTGCCTCATTTGGAGTGAAGGTAATCCTCAAGTGTATGTTGAAACACCGTTACATCCAGAAAAACTGACTGTTTGGTGCGCTTTATGGGCTGGTGGAATCATTGGTCCGTACTTTTTCAAAAACGATGGTGGCCAGAACGTTACAGTCAATGGTGATCGGTATAGAGCCATGATTACTAACTTTTTCATTCCTGAATTGAATAACCATGATGTCCAGGAGATGTGGTTTCAACAAGACGACGCAACATGTCACACAGCTCGTGCCACAATAGATTTATTGAAAGACACGTTTGGTGACCGCCTAATTTCACGTTTTGGACCTGTGAATTGGCCTCCAAGATCTTGTGATTTAACACCGCTAGACTACTTTCTGTGGGGCTATGTAAAGTCATTGGTCTATGCGTATAAGCCACAAACGCTTGACTATTTGGAAGACAACATTCGCCGTGTTATTGCCGATATACGGCCACAAATGTTGGAAAAAGTCATCGAAAATTGGACGTCCAGATTGGACTACATCTGCGCCAGCCGTGGCGGTCTTATGCCAGAAATCATATTTAAAATGTAATGCCACAAGATTATCTTTCGGATAAATAAAATTCATGTCAATCGAATAATCCATCGTTGTTGCATTGCCACTTAAAGTTATATACCTCTATAAAAAACACCCTTTACTAACGAAATATATTGTTCGAGTAAAATATATGATTGTATATATGTATAAAAAAATAGTGAATATTCTTCTTTTTTTTTAACCGCTGAAACCCCATAAAGGAGTAAATTTTTGGAGAAATCATGCGTTCAAATGTTTTATTCTATATCAATAAGCATTTTTTTTTCAGAAAAAACAATAAAAATATTATTTTAGAAATTATCCTAATAAAGAAATATAATTAACAAAAAAGGCGACTTTTTTAATAAAACCGTAAATAAATAATTTATTTCCCAAAGTTGACTTGCGTTATTTATTTTTTTTTTTTAATACTGCCACTTTACTTTACTTATTTGACTTAAAATTTTGATATTAAATTAAACTTAATTAATTTAAAAATTGAATTTACACTGTAGATGATGCAAATAAGTGATTTTAATAATTTAGAGATCTCTAAAGGTTACCACGAACAATTTAGTATAAAATGCTTTCAGCTCACGAGTAACATAGGTTTGAGCTCTTATTTCCAATATTTGTGCAGAAAAAATGTAAAAAAATTCCTGGTTTGGATTACCAGAAAATAGTGATTTATCTAGGAATTTCAAATCGATTGGACCTTGGAAATAACATAAACTCTAAATAGACGGTGGGAAAGTCAATGACTAGGTTAAGTGAAAGCAGTATTTGAAAAATCCCCGGCCTGGCACATAGATGGCGCTACTAGAATTAATAAATTCCCGATCTCTAATTAGTTCTAACCTTCAAAAGACGCGTGTATAAATTTGACAGCTGTCGCATCTTTACTTCCTGAATTATATCATTTTGAGTGAAGGAACTTTTTTGATTGTGAAAAAAATAGTTAAAAAGGAGTTTCCCGTGTTGATAAAATATTGCTTTTTGATGGGAAAACATACAGTTGAAGCAAAAACTTGGCTTGATGATGACTTTCCCGACATTGCCCCAGGAAAATCAACCATCAAGTATTGGTGTGCTATGTTTAGATGTGGTGAAATGAGCACCGAAAACGGTGAACGCAGTAGTTGCCTAAAAGAGGTTGACGCCCAAAAGAGGAAAACGTCAGAAAAATCCACAAAATAATTTTGAATGACCGTAAATTAAAATTGAATATCCGATAGCAGGCACTCTAAAGATTTCAACTGAACGTGTACATCATATCATTCACGAATAGTTGGCTATGATAAAGCTCTGGAAAAGTGGGGTTTTGACCAAAAACAACGACGAGTTAATGATTCGGAGCAGTGTTTGGAGATGTTGAAACGTAATAAACTCGAGTTTTTGCATCGCTATGTGACAATGGATAAAACGTGGCTTCATCATTTCACTCTGAAGGCCAATCGACAAAGCGTGGAAAACGCTACAGTTGGCTGGCTTCTATATTTTGAGATGAGCATTGAATAATTTTCATTGACTACCAGGAAAAAGGAAAACCCATCAACAGCGACTATTACATAGCGTTATTGGATCATTTGAAGGAAGAAATCGCCGAAAAACGGCCGCATTTGAAGAAAACGAAAGCGCTGAATACAAGGTTTATAGCTTAAGAAATGTTTCAGGCTTATGTTATTGTCATTTTTTAACCGCTGAAACGTTTTTCCTCCAATTTGCAGTGTGCATCTTGATATTTTTCCAATTTGCAGTGTGCATCTTGATATTTTTCCAATATGTGGAGGGACCTACAAAATATTCTAAGCCGCCTCCGAACGTATGATGGATTTTCATGAGGAACTTTTTTCCCCCGTCAGAAATACACTCGGAGGGCTTGAAATTCCCTGCCGAAGGCGATCGAAATTAGAAAAATTAAGTTTCTTTAATTGTGGCTATTAGTCAAACAAAGTCTAGAACCTTAGCCAACCAAATGTAAGTATGCAATGCTAACTACTCGACTATTTCGGTCGCCAAGGTTGAGGCTTACTTTTGAATAAAATCGGGATAAATTAAAAAATTTGCTTCCACATTGGTGAGTCTTCAACTGTAACTGCAAGAAAATTACGCAGAAAATTCGGACGAAAAAAAAACTCACCTCGAAGACAGCTAGTGGATCATCTTGTATGGCAAGTTAGCCAAACCGGTCCGTTGTTAAACATTTTTCGTATACCTTGGCACAGAATTTTGAACAAAGATCTCGCCCCGGAGACTTATAAAGTCCAACTGGTCCAGGATCTGAAACCATTTGATCATTCGCTGCTATTTCGCCTTACTCAATGGACTGAAAATCGCTTGCAAGAAAATGAGCATTTTTGAGCGAAGAGGCATCAATTTCCAATAAGTTAAGAATCAAAATTGCTAAATTTGAGGTTCAGAAAACCCACACGCAACCATGCAAAGGCCAATGCATCGTCAACGAGTGACATTTTTGATACATTTTTTTTTTTTGGAAAACGAGGAAGGAGTTGTTATTGACGTCAATGCCGATCTTGACAGCTACTATAAGCTGTATTTTTGCTAAGAGCTATTGCACACGGTGTTCGAAGCTCGCATAACTAGCTGAAGCGATGATGTCAAATGACCGTCTCGTAGCGGCAATTTGACTTCGTTCGATTACTATTTGTGAAGAGCAGTTGAGGATAAGTGCTGAGTCAATCATCTAGAGACAATAGATGCTTTGAAATACGTAATTGAAGTCGTCATTTCAGCTATAGAGGGTCACACGATAGGAAATGTGTTAGAAAATTGGGTCGACAGACAGACCGAACAGAATGTGATACTGTAAGTTCAGACGCGACAACCATATGAATGCAGTGATGTTGTTTTGAATGTTGGTGAATGTTGAGGAAGTATTCCAATAATGGCAAAAGTATTGAAAAATATTAATCCGGTTTTTTGTAATAATTTTAAAACCCAAAGTTATCGGGCTACACCCGTTTAGAGAAAAGAACACGACTTTCATAACTGACTTTAGCAAACAATTTTCGGATTGCTTTTTTTTCAAGTTTCAGTTGGTTAATTTAGGTTAGATTGAAGTAGATTGAATCCAAAAATTTTCCTCATAGAAAAAAAAAGACACGTCCGTTGGGATGCCATAAAAAGTAGAAGTATTCTGGGTGGCCGCGATAGCCGAGTGGTTAGCATTGCGTACTGCCATTCGGAAGGCCTGGGTTCGAGCCCATTTTCGAGCAACATCCAAAATTATAAAAAATAAAATTTTCTAATTGCGGTCGCCCCTCGGCAGAGAATGTCAAGCCCTCCGAGTGTATTTCTGGCATGAAATAAAAGCTCCTCATAACAATCCATCAACCGTTCGGAGGCGGCTCAGAATAAACTGTAGGTCCCTCCATTTGTTGGTATAAACATCAAGACGCAAAACCACAAATTGGAGGAGGAGCTCGGCCGAAAATCGCTTCAGCGGTTACAAAGCGTCAAATATATATATATTCTGAAAGCTAAGCCACGTTTCAAAAGTAAACAACTTCTAGGCAGCACTTCCAGACAACCACGACAGTGTAGGTCCGGAAAATCCTAAGCCTAACTGTATGAATTTCCATCGGTCAATAACCGGCAATAACTCCTTCATTTATGATATTTTTGACTTGGGAATGGGAAGGAATGTCTCTAACCTTCTCCGATCCCCTTTGGAACGGAAGGATCTCTCAACCGTTGAGGTGCTCGCCCAGCGCTCTCTATGTTGGTTCAAGCCTCACCTGTAAAGAAATAGAAAAAAGAGTGCCCATTTGCACTTTGTTGGGCTTTAACGAATCAAGCTCATCAATTACTAGTAACTAGTATATGACCCACCATATTCTGCAAAGAAGCTAATACATGTACCTCGTCAGCTCTGCGGCGGCGTATTTGAATTGATCTGCCGGTAAGCCAACGGTGCCCGCTGCTTTGTTATTTTTTAATCGGGCAATCGCTTTTCGAACTTCTTCATAGTCGGTTGATGGAAGGTGTATACCATCGTTATCAATAGGGGTTTTTACTTTCACTGCCATTGAGCAGGTAGGAAAAGTGTATCCTCCATACACTAAGTATACTATGGACATCTGGGCCCAGATTACCTTCTTGGTCCCTACATAAGCTTGTTCTGGTCTTAAAACCTTCCATAAGTCGCCGCATCTTCTCATAGAATTTTCGAGCAACACCTCCACTCATGGATAATTCTCTTCTTAAGACTCTCGCTCCGACCTTTCCCGTCGAATTATGACGCATCCGTGAAAAAGTTAAGTGCTCCTCCAATAGTCTGGTGCACTCCAATTCTCACATGAGGGAATTATGGTCGAGAAGGAGCTACTCTTGTTCGAGAATATAATATTACATACAGTCATGGATGAAATCGAGCCTCTCATGCAAGGCGTAGTGCCCCAAGCTGGAGGCGACAAAAGATATAGATTTGCTACGTCTTTTGAAGCGACTTTTGCAGACTTATCTACCGTATACACATGCTCTATGCCCACACATATTGTTAGGCGCGCCAGGGTTGCAGTAGTTCATAATGCATCAGGGATGTTGATGAGAGCCGCCCGTTGAACGATTTCCAGCTGCTTGGCTAAAGTAACTCTCTCTAGCGGCTTCCAGCATATTTTCAGTAAAAAAATCTCAGTAATAAAGACTGTAGAGCATACATTTTCTAAATTAAATGCCAAAAATTTTGAAAAAAAAATTGAATTTTTTTTTCTGCTCTAACCCACTCAACCTTTAAAAAAAATATTTTAAAAAAAAATGCACTTTTTGATGAGCGCTCAAGTGAAACAGTCAGTGATTTTAGTTTCACAACTACTTGTCTAACCAAAACCAAAAGTACTCAATTTATTTTTAGCACTTTACACAAACGCAAACACATGCACACACCTGCATGCACTGAGTTAGCATGGGAGTATATGTGTGGATAAAAACTAAATTATGTTGCATATGAAAAATAACAAGAAAAATATTAATTAAAAGTTGTGCGAATAAATATAGTAAATTTCAACGGTAGGGACAAATGCAATAAATAACAGTGAATAGAAAAGACAGATTGGATATCGCAGGAGACGATATTAGTATGCTCACAACACCACGTATAATGTACAATGTATGTGTGACTTCAAATGCACATGTTGTATCTCTTATATCATAGATCATGGCCAGCGAAGTGCCACAGCAACTATATATTTATAGATATATAGATATATATATATATATATATATATATATTAATGGTCAATTCGGTCAGTGGTAGTGTCAATGTTGTGGTTGAATATTTATTTATTTATTTATTTATTTTTTTACTTGCTTTGCTCTGTCATTCTTTTTATTTTATTATTTTTTCCCTTTTTTTACTGTGTAATTTTTTTTTTTTTTTTTTGTATCGATATACGCATGTACAATTGCCATTTGGTCGATGGAAGCTAAGCCAAACTTTCAAATCTGCTCTATCACTTAATCAAACAACATAAAATATTTGAAGCTACGAAAATCGCTTTTCTATACATATATACATATAACATACGAGGGCTGTTTGATAAGTAAGTGATTCGTTTTTCTGACCAGTAACTGTAAATACAACACTGCTCCCGCCAACTGTTATCAATTAATAGAGCTGCTCTAAAATTTCAAGCAAGCTGCGCCATTTAGTTTGTATTTGACAGTCACTGAAAGCAGACGACTTCGTGAATTTGAACGAAAATAGAAGAAAGTTGAATTGGATCTGCTGCTTAAGCGTGATTTCTTGCGTAAATACCCTTGCCGAAATCAAGGAAAAATAACAGGCCAATTGAAAAGTTCCTGGCCTGACACATAGATGGCGCTACTAGAATTAAATGCATATGATTTTTAGTTAGCCTCAACCTTCAAAAAATGCGTGTATAAATTTTGACAGCTGTCGGCTCATTAGTTTGTGAATCAGAGCAGATTGAGTGAAGCAATTTTTGTTATTGTGAAAAATATGGAATTTCGCGTTTAGATAAAATATTGCTTTTTGAAAGGAAAAAATACAGTTGAAGCAAAAACTTGGCTTGACGACGAATTTCCGGACACTGCCCCAGGAAAATCAACCATCAAGGATTGGTATGGAAAGTTTAGACGAAGTACCGAAGACGGTGAACGCTGTGAACACCCAAAAGAGGTTGCTACCGACGAAAACATCAAAAAAAATCCACAAAATGATTTTGAATCACCGTGAATTGAAATTGGATGAAATAGTAGACACTCTAAAGATATCAACTGAGCATGCACATCATATCATTCACGAATATTTGAGTATGAGAAAGCCTTTTGCAAGGTGAGTACCGCGCGAACCCCCTTTTTCACCAAAAACAACGACGAGTTGATGATGCGGAGCAGTGTTTGGAGATGTTCAAGCGTAATAACTTCGAGTTTTTGCATCGATATGTGACAAGAGATTAAACATGGCTTCATCATTTCACTCCGAAGTCCAAACGACAGTCATCCGAGTGGACTGCACACGACGAACCCGCTCTAAAGCGTGGAGAAACACAACAAATGGCTGGCAAGGTTGTGGTGTCTGTATTTTGGAATGTGCATGCAATAATTTTCATTGACTACCTTGAAAAAGGAAGAACCATCAGTGAAATCAATGGCAAAAATCTATGAAACGGGTTTCGAATTGCTTCCGTATGCACTGTATTCTTCAGATCTGGCTTCCAGCGACTATTTTCTGTTCTCAGGTCTCAGAAAAATCCTCGCTGAGAAGAAATTTTCGTCGAATGAAGAGGTGATCACCGTAACTGTGGTTTCCGATTTTTTGTTAATAGGTCAGGCATGCTTTCATCCATCCACATTCTGTAAGGAAGCTGATTCTTGCACCCTGTCAGTCACCAGATCCTCTTCCTCGTTCAAAAAAGAAGAGGCACTGGCAGGGGTTGTACCTAAACATTTTCTGCTCAGTGCAGGATTCACACAAGTTATCCAAAAAGCCCTATTTGAACCACTGTACTTGAAACAGTATTACAGTAAACTATTGAAGAACATCTGAAACTGTCCCGCGAATATGTCCCGCAAACACTTCTTTCAGACATTTGTAATAACTTTTGGCTATGTTATTTAGAATAGCCAGAAAAAACTATTTTTTAGTTAAATTGGCTAAGCTGCAGCATAGCCTGTACATATATGCATAGCTGAAAACATATGCCAATTTGCAATAAATCGAAATCTATAAAATTGGTTAAACTACAAACAGAAATTATATATTTTTCCCACCACAGTTTGATGTTATTTTGTTATAAAGGGTGATCCACGTAGAGGTACTTCTTTGAATAGCCTTCTTTTTGACAGATCACGCGTGAATCGTGTCAAGCTGTCATGTTATGTTTGCACAGTATTATTTGGCATTTCATCATGGAAACGCTTACGCCTGAACAACGTTTACAAATCATTCAAGTGTTTTTTTCGAAAATTCACGTTCTGTAAAGAATGTGTTCCGTGCGCTTCGCTCAACTTATGGTCAATATTATCGGCCTACTGAGCGTACTATTCGCAACACCATCACCCATCTGGAGACCCCGCATTCATTATTGGATAATATTCGACCGAATAGATCACGTACAGCATGCACTGAAGAAATATAATATATATATAGCGGCCGTAGCTGAGAGTATACACGAAGAGCGTGGAGAGTCGATTCGGCGTCGTTTGCAGCAACTCGGACTGACGATTACATATGGAACGACTTGTCGCATTCTACGTCGAGATCTTAAATTCAAAGCATCAAAAATACAGCTTGTGCAAGAACTTAAGCCGCTCGACTTTCCGAATCGACATCGCTTCGCTCTATATGCTCTTGAAAAGTTCCAAGATGAACCGACGTTTTCGAAACAAATTTTGTTCAGCGATTAGACCCATTTCTGGCTCAATAGGTATGTAAACAAACGAAATTGCCGCATTTCGGACGAAGAGCAACCTGAAGAGATTCAAGAGCTGCCATTTCAACCAGAAAAACAACGGTTTGGTGTGGTTTGTGGACCGGCAGAATCATCGGTCTATATTTCTTCAAAAATGATGCCGGTGAGAACGTAACCGTCAATGGCGACCGTTATCGCGCCAAGATAACTGACTATTTGATGCCTACAATTGAAACTCGTGATCTTCGCGACATTTGATTTCATCAAAACGGCTTCACTTCCCGCTCATCACATCAATCAATGGATTTAGTGAGAGAACTCTTCGGTGAGCAGATAATCTCACGTTTTGGGCCGGTCGGTTGGCCACCAAGATAGTGTGATGTGTAAAGTCTTGTGGGGATATGTAAAGTCTAACGTCTGTGCGGACAATTCCGCTTCGATTCAGGTCTTGGAGCAAAACATCGCGCATGTCATTTGCCAGTTACCAGTCAAAATGCTCGAACCAGTCATCGAAAATTGAACTCAACGGATGCACCATCTGATACGTAGCCGCGAACAACATTTGAAAGAGATAATCTTCAAAAACTAAATGCCAAAGAATGATAATAAACATTCCCAATTAGATTTGAAGTTTCTGTGTTTTTTTTCTTTAAAAATGTAGAAAACCTCGAAATGGATTATCCTTTATAATATAACTGTACCTCGCCCTATGTTATTATATTTAGATTTTGTTTGTGTTTTTTTTTTCTTTTCTTTTTCGTAAATAACAAATCAGTTATCTGCTCAACATAGTCGAACTTTATTTGTAAAAATTTTTATTTTTAGTTTTTTTGTTGTTTTTATCCGCACAATTTTATTGCTGAGCAGACAAGCATACAGCAAAGTGAGTTGGTAACGGTTTATGTTGTTGTTGTTGTTTGTATGCAAAAATAACACATAGAAGTAAAAGTTTGTATATGTTTATACATACGTATGTATGTACGTAAAATAAATGCCCTGTAAGACTGAGTTTACACTGGGCGTCTTTTGTTGCTGAAACTCTCAATTTGTACGGGAGAGAGCGGCGATGTTATGCTCTTACTCTTGCAAAGATAGAGTTTTAGCAACAAATGTCGCACTGTTTAGGCACAGTCTAAGGCGAAAATAACAAATTTTCACGTAGGATCAACGCGGATCAACTTGAAGTTTGTTGCCAGATCTGTCAAATTTCAAAATGCGATATAGATATTAAACTTAAGAGAATGCAGAAGCCTTGCAGGAGAACATATTTTTGAGTGATGAGTGCTGCCACCTGTTTCACTTTTATAAATGCAAAAATTAATAAAAATAAATTGAATACTGTTATTTGTTTATAAACTAAAATGTAGCTAAAAAAGCTTATATTTGAAAATATTATTTAAAAGTGTTGCCACCTATATGAAATTTTTATATTTGCATATCTGACGAAATAAACCAAATATTTTTGTCATTAAGCCAATCAAACAGAAAAATTTAAAAAGCCAAAATTTATAAGCACATATTAGCGTTGCCACTTGATTGAAAAATTAAAAAAAAATTAATTAATGATATCTATGCATGAGAAATAGCAACGTGTCTAACAAATTACAAAAACTTAAAAAGACTGAAGTGAAAATTATTTTTTGGAGCGTTGCCACATGTTTGAAATTTTAATATGTAAATTATTAATATTAATATTTGAGTTATGTTTAAATTAAGGGAATAAATTTGAAGAGACTAAATTTTTAAAATAGTTTTTTCGAGAGTTGCCACGTGATTGAAAAATTAAAAAGAATTAAATTAGTAATGATATAAATAAGATATAATAAAGTGATCATCAAGTTATAAGAAGTCAAAAAAGCTTACAATGAAAATTATTTATGATATTGTCGAAAGAATGAAGAAATTTGGTGAAATTATATGTTAAAATTATTTCTTTAAGGAAGCGGCCACTTGTATGAAATTTTAATATATGCCAATATCTATGAAATAAACGCCATAATATTCATCACATTAATTTGGCAATCTGGCAAATAAATTTTAAAAAAAATTAGAAATATTTTCTTAAGAAGAGAATTTAAGAATTAAGTAAAATACAATTGATAAAATATACACTGGACAAAATAACATGGTTGATGAGGAGTTAAGAAAGCTTACAATGAAAAATATTTTTTAGAAGAGTTGCCAACTATTTCATAATAATTTAAGAAATTTAAAATATTAAACAAAGTATTTTATATACGTGAAAAATCAAATGAAGAAATTCACACAGTTTATAAGTAAATATATGTAAAGGGTGATCCAAGCAGAGGTGCTTTTTTCAATCGCCCTTTTTTGACGGATCACGCGTGAGTCGCGTCAAGCTGTCACAGTTATTTTTGTTCAGTATTGTTTGACATTTCATCATGGAAAGGCTTACGCCTGAACAACGTTTACAAATCATTCAAATTTATTACGAAAATTCACGTTCTTTAAAGATGGTGCTTCGCACGCTTCAACTTATGGTGAATATAATCGGCTTACTGAGCGTACTATTCATTCATTATTGGATAATATTAGACCGAATAGACCACGTCTAGCACGCAGTGAAGAAAATATAGAGTGTATGAGAGAGTAAACGAAGATCGCGGAGAGTTGATTCGTCGCCGTTCGCAGCAACTCGGGCTGACTTATGGAATGACTTGGCGCATTTTACGTCGAGATCTTAAATCGAAAGCGTACAAAATACAGCTTGTGCAAGAACTGAAGCCGCTCGACATTCCCTAGCGATATCGCTTCTCTCTATGGATTCTTGAAAAGTGCCAAGAAGAGCCGACGTTTTCGAGCCAAATTTCAGCGATTAGGCCCATTCCTGGCTCAATGTGTACGTAAAAAAACGAAATTGTCACATTTGGGACCAAGAGCAACCTGACAAAATTTAAGAGCTGCCATTTCATGCAGAAAATACAACGATTTGGTGTAGTTTGTGAACCGTTGAAATCATCGGTCCATATTTCTTCAAAAATGGTGCCGGTGAGAACGTAACCATCAATGGCGACAGTTATCGCGCCATGATAACCGAATATTTGATGCATCAATCAATGAATTTATTGAGAGAAAACCTCAGTGAGGAGATAATTCACGTTTTGGGCCGGTCGATTGGCCACCAAGATCGTGTGATATCACACCGTTAGACTTTTTCCGGTGGTGATATGTAAAGTCTATAATCTATGCGGAAAATTCCGCTTCGATTCAGGTCTTGGAGCAAAACATTACGCGTGTCATTCGCCAGTTACCAGTCCAAATGCTCGAAAGGGTCATCGAAAATTGGACTCAACTGATTCAACGGATGGACGTAGCCGCGGCCAACATTTGAAGGAGATAATCTGCAAAAAAATAAATGCCAAAGAATATTCTTTCGAATAATAATAAACATTCCCCATTACATTGGAATTTTCTGAGAATTTTTCTTTAAAAAGGTGGGGAACCTCGAAATGAAGCACCGTTTATAAAAATTATTATTGCCACCTATTTGGAAAAAAATATGCAAATTCATTTATATAAATTTAAAAACAAATTTAAAATGAATTTAACATTATACCCACATTCTAAAGACTCAAAATAAGCATTTTCAAGGGAGTTGCCAGCTTTTTAAAATATTAAATTTAAAAGAAATAAATATAATAAAACAAATAATAATATATATCTGAGCAGAGTGTTTTTCAGAGTATCAATTTCCCAAACGGGTAGCCTAATTTATTTATTTGTTTCTCATATATATATGTAAACATAAAAATTTATATGTAACCACATGCATGTTTATGCAACTAACTGTACAATATGCAACTGATTTCAACATTATTGTCCCAATTTTTGTGTTCCAATGAATGAACGAATGCTTGCTGCACTGCACCGTTAGATTTATTGCCGTTTTTTTTTTTTCTTTTTTTTCTCCTTTAATTTATTTATTTTATTATCTTGTTTTCTTTTTTCTTTTGTAGTTTTTGTAATTTACTTATGTTAGATTTTGTTTTTCATTGTTAGAATCCGTAATTTTGTATTTGATTTTCCTATTTAATAAATAACATATCGCATGTGCATATGCAGACAAAATATATTTATAGTTTTTTCGATACTCACAGAGAGAGAGAGAGATAGGCGAGAAAGGACAGTGAGTTGTAGGCACTAGACTGGGAAGTATATTTTGGGAGAGCAGTTTTTCTTCTTAATATGCCTTAAAGACTATAATTTTTTTTTGCGCTGAAGACTTAAGTGCTCTCAAGAGCTTTCAAAATCGTTAAAAGCAAGCAAAAGGTAAAATTAACTCGAGCTAAAGTGGAAACTGGAAGAGTCGGGTATTAAATTGACCACACTCAACCCACAAAACACCCATCTTCGGATCGGTGGAGTTACAAACAATTGCAGTATAGTGTCTTTGTAGAGCAGTTAGTGCGATTGACAATCTTAGACGAATACAAAACCAAGCTAATGAAGGTTCATTCAACTCGTAGTATTTTAATGGTTTCTCTACACTCGGACGCATTAACAGTCGCTGTTTTTGGGAACTAACGCATTTAGAAAGGGCTAAACAGGCTTGTGACAGCATGGAAATATACATAGAGAGGAGAGTCGTTGGTGGTTTCTTCTCACGAAACCCTCCCACAGAGCTCTCTTTCAGCCTACCTGACCATTGCAGTGTGTTTGAGGTAAGAAATTCTGCTATTTTAAAGGCAGCAAAGTGCATCGAAGACAGCTTTAAAGATAGAAATATCTTTATTTTTCACGACGGAGCAACAACAAAAGAACTGGGCTGGCTATTTACTGAACAGTGGCTGTTCAACTCCGAAATTGTACTTGACTATCGCCGATCTCTACAGAAGATAATCAAAGAGATCAAACTGTCTTTCACCTCTCTCCCTGGTCATAGGAACATCGAGGGAGACAATAAGATGGCTGAACTTACCTAGCAAGACATGACCAAGTAGATTCTTCTCTGTAAAGAATTTATTGATATGCCATTTGTCACTTGTAAGCTGCTCCTCAAAGAATTGACCTATAAATCGAATACGTTAAGGTGGAATGGAATTTACAACTTGCTGAAAATCTAGGCAAAATTGGGACAGAGAAAGTTCTCGAGAAATTTACTCCCTAAAAAGGGTTACGTCCAAATTAATAACAGCCCTGACAGGTCACTATCTGATGGAACGACATGCAGAGAGACTAGAAGCTGCAAGGTTGAGCATTAGGAAACTATCTTTAATGCGACTGCCCTGCTTTCGGCAGATCTAGACTTTGAAATTTTGGAACCATATTGATAGATGATCCATCCATCCAAGATAACCGACCTTAAGGTTAGGGATCTAATGTGATTCAGCAGAGAATCGAAATGGTTGCATGATCAGGATTTTGTGGCATCATTGGGGGTCTTATTCAGGTCTAAAAATAATTGGTGTGATACAACAGTAACCACCACAACCTAACCTAACTTAACCTAACCTATATGTTATCTGAGACCCCTGACTGCTGTAATCAACGTTTCTCGAAAATATTCGAGAAATTCTTTTAGTTCTAGAAATCTTTCAGACGAAGTTTTTTCATAATAGAGGTCAGGGCCAGTTTTTCAGCCATCCATCCTACTGGTCTCTTAGTCTCGCTACGAGTCCTCTTCCCAGGCATAAAGAACCAACCGGTGATAATATTTCCGATGACAAATATATATTCGTCCTTATATATTTGTCGCCCTGTAACCGCTGAAACGATTTTCAACCGAGCTCGTCCTCCATTTTTTTGTTTTGTTTTTTTTTTTCACGTCTTGATGTTTTTACCAACAAATGAACGGATGGATTTTTATTCCATGCCGGAAACACACTCAAAGAGTTTGACATCCACTGCAGACGGGTGAACGCAATTATCAAATTAAATTTTCTATAATTTGTAATGTTGGTTGAGATTGGATTCGAACCCTTCTTCCTACTTAGTATTTAATATTATCAGTGGTTTTTTCTAGCACTTCGTTGTTTGCAAGTTATTCACTCCAGTAAGTCTTCGAAGAGGTTTCTGTCACAATAAGTGTTCACATATTCCATCCCACAATCCCATAGGCCTTTTCGGCTATGCCCGTAACCTTTTCTCGGTTCATAAGCATCAACCGAGCTACACTTTTTCTTGTATAAGTTTTTGATTTCATTAAAGGAACTTAGCAGAGGCTACTACTAATGCTTTCCGACAACTTTCGAGAAATTCTATTTCAGTCATAGAAATCGTTTCCGACGACGCTACTTACATAATAAGTGTACATTTATTAAAGGCACCGTCCGCAATGGACTACTAGTCCCGCTCCGTGATTTTTCTCTCTCTCCCTATGTCTTTCTCTCTTTCGCTCTACCTCCCTTTCTGTTTCCACCTCGGTCTCTAACCATGACCATAGTACTTAAAGTCTATATAGGACATTTCTAGAGTTGCTACTATCTGTAGTCCTAGATATTGTTTCCAGCGAAGTTTTTTTCTCAAAACGAGTCCATTCCATTTCAAGCCATGATTAAATAGGCGAAATTAAATATATCAGAGACCTTAATCCTTAATGCCTATGGAGGATTTCTTTAGCAGAGGGTCTAAGCTTTTTCCGAGAATTTTCGAGATCTATTTGGTTCTGGTTAGCATTGAGTACTGACATTCGAAAGGCCTGGGTTCGAGCTCAGGTCCGACTAACATCCAAAATTATAGAAAATTAATTTTTTTAATTGCTGTCGCCCCTCGGCAGGGAATGTCAAGCCCTCTGAGTGTATTTCTGACATGAAAAATTCATCGGCCGTTCGGAGGCGGCTTAGAATAAACTGTAGGACTCTCCATTTGTTAGGTACATACATCAATACACAAATCGGAGGAGGAGCTCGGCCAAAAACCGCTTCGGTTACAAAGCGCCAAACATATAAATATATATATATTTTTGATCCTGCAAACTATTGAGATGAAGTCTACTCGAAGCTATGAAACCGTTTATTCCACTTCATGATCCTTTTGGACTCCTTGTCTGGCTTCGAAACCGCTCTACGGGCGCTAACTACCAACCTATGAACACTTTTACGCGCTACAAAAACAAAATATGTCTACAACCTTCGACCTTTAAGTCGTTCGAGGACTTTTACGAAAAGTTGTAAGACGAACTTAAGAGTACCAGAACCCTGAAGTTTTTAAATTTCTGCCAAAATTTTTTCCAGAATTTTTTTTCCATCGTACATTAGGTTAACTATTGCGCTATTTAGTGTAAGTATGTGTATACATATATATGTATGTATGTATGTATACATAGTACAACATGTATGATATTCCACTCGTATTTGTTTACATAATCGCTTGACGGTGTTGTGTAGTGATGCAACGATAGCAAGCAACCAAAAGGAGAGCCACGTTGTAGGAGTCGATTTTTGCTATCAACTATACACAATCAACATTTGTAGGTACATATATAAGTATGTGTATGTGTGCATATGTATTAAGGAAGCGGAAAACATGGCACATAATCCACATTGCCCCTTCAACGTCACGAAAACTCGCTTATTTATTTTCATTTAGTTTTTTTCTCTAATTTTTTTCTCTTTTTTTTTTTTTTTTTTTTTGTTCCGCTTTCGGTGCAAACATAAAAATCACATAATAAAAAATCGAACATCACAAAACAGAAAACTAAAATAAAGTGAAATGAGCAAAATAAGCAATAACAAAATAGTTACAAACAATTTGAAAAAAAAAAGAGAAAAAATGGCGAAACTTGACAGGTGTAGGGGCGAGCGTTTGGGTGGGTGATGATGGCGTCTTATTTCTTCAACAAACAATACCAACACACTTGCCATACTCATACCATGCTCATACTCAGGCTCTCTGTGTGTCTCTCAAGAGCTTAAGAGCCGGAGTAGTCGATTAAGGCAGCAAATGCACTTTAAATAAGTTTAGACATTTGTAAGGATATGCACACAAACATACATACGTATATATATATATATACATATATTATATATATATATATATATATATATATATATATATGTGTGTGTGTGTGTATGCGTTTGCTTGTTTATCGCTGCTGCATTTTGTGCAATTTTCAAAACAAAAATGACATTTCCTTATCAAACTGACACAACAACAACAAAATTTATGACATCTCAGCGGCACGATATGGTTGGAGGAGTAGTAGAAAACAGAAAAACGAAAAACAAAAAACGAAAAACGAAACGAAATGAAACTTAATCAATGATTTATGAGATATTTGTTGGTAAATTAAGAGGCAGCCAACAACAAATGTCACTCAAGTAAAATGCATTATTAAGTATCTGTGGGAGTGGCTGTGGCAGTGGCGACAAGAGAGCAAAGCTAAATAAATGGCAATATTTTTGTGGTTATTAATTTAGCAAAAATGTACAAGGATTTGGGTTTTTTTTATATCTCATTTTTATTTTTGTTGAACTTTTTTAAGAATGTCACCGCAGGGATTTTTGTGGTTATTCAAATAGATTTGCATTTTAACAAAATGGTAATCCATTTCGAATTACCCTACTTTTTTAAAGAAAAAACACAGAAAATAAAAATTTAATGGAGAATGTTTATTATCATTCGAAAGAATACTCTTTGGTATTCCATTTTTTGAAGATTATCTTTTTCATATGTTGGCCGCGGCTACGTCTCAGATAGTACATCCGTTGAGTCCAATTTTCGATGACTCGTTCGAGCATTTCGACTGGTAACTGGCGAATGATACGCGTGATGTTTTGCTCCAAGACCTGAATCGAAGCGGGATTGTCCGCACAGACTTTAGATTTCATATATCCCCACACCAGAAATGTCTAACGGTGTGATATCACACGATCTTGGTGGCCAATCGACCGATCCAAAACGTGAAATTATCTGCTCACCGACGTGTTCTCTCAATAAATCCATTGATTTATTCGATGTGTGGGAAGTGGCGCCGTCTTGTTGAAACCCAATGTCTCGGAAATCACAAGCTTCAATTTCAGGCATCAAAAAGTTGATTATCATGGCGCTATAAAGGTCGTCATTCACGGCTACGTTCTCACCGACATCATAGCCATATTTTGAAGAAATATAGAGAGCTGATTCTCCAGGCCCACAAACCACACCAAATTGTTGGGTTTTTCTGGATGAAATGGCAGCTCTTGAATCTCCTCAGGTTTCTCTTCATTCCAAATGCGGTAATTTTGCTTGTTTACATACCCATTAAGCCAGAAATGGGTCTCATCGCTGAACGTCGGATCTTCTTGGTACTTTTCTACAGCCCATAGAACGAAGAGATTTCGCTTAGGCAGGTCGAGCGGCTTCAGTTCTTGCCCAAGCTTTTTTTTTTTGTATGCTTTCAATTTAAGATTTCGACGTAAAATGCGCCAACTCTTTCCATACGTCGGTCTGAGTTGCTGTGAACGGCGTCGAATCGACTCTCTACGGTCTTCGTGTACACTCTCAGCTACGACCGTTATATTTTCTTTACTGCATGCTGGACGTGGTCTATTATATTATCCAATAATGAATTCTGGGTCTCAAGATGGGTGAGGGTGTTGCGAATAGTACGTTCAGTAGTTCGATTATGTTGTGCATCCCAAAAAAACTGTGGCCATGACTTTGTTGGCCGACAGACAGACTTTATCATTATTTGGTACATGTTCAGCCGGAGAAACCCACTGTCTTGATTGTTCTGTGATCTCTGGTGTAACGTGGGGGGGCTCCATGTTTCGTCTTTGGTAACGAAACTGCACAAAACATAGTTTGGATTGCGGTCGAACATCGCCAAGTACTAGTTTGAAGTGGTTACAAAATTTGATGGAGTATGAGTAATCGTGCACCTATCGCGCGAATAGATTTTTCATATTCATGAAAAATATGATGTAGCCGCTAGTTGAGATATTTGTGATGACAACTACAAGGGTTTTAGGGATCAAGATTTAAGGACATGCACCTGGAATGTCAGGCCCCTTATTTGGGAAAGTGGCCTAACTGGTTAATAATCTTATAAAAAGTAAGGATGACATCACTGCCATCCAGGAAATGCGATGGACCGGACAAAGACGGAAGAAGAAAAGTCCTTTTGGCTTTAACTGCAGTGGTTGTGTAAAGGAATTTGGTGTTATATGTATTTCTTGAAGGTGGCCGAACATGTCGTCACCATCCGAAGCGTAGGCCTATAGCATAAAATATATCTGCTCCCAAGCCCCGACAGGACACCACGAGGCATCTCTTTATGGGCTGAGGCTGATTGATTTCACTGGCACACGAAATTCTTAAATATGGTTGTGTTAGATGTTTCCAGTACCTTAGGTGTGCGGAGAGTACCAACATCGACTCATTTCAGCTAAGAACGCACGGCAGCAAAAAGAGAGACCGTCAAGTAGTTTTCTACACGACTTATACTCTTGCGGTCATATAAAGCAGCACAAATTTATTATTGTATTTGTGGTGATAAGAGAGAAACTCAGACATCGAGTACTAACGTTCATCCCGGTGGACGAACATCTCGCCACATTTCATATCAAAGTTATTGAACTCATTGCTGATCTGCGCCAACGCTGCGACAGAAGAGGTAGAAAACATTACCAAAGATGCTGTCTGTAAGCACTTAGAAAGCACCTATATGCGTTACCCCGTTACGATAAGATACGATCACGTTATCAAAATCGTCTTGGACAATTTTAACACCAAGGTACTTTAGTACACTAGTCAAGAAATGCAGCGTCTACGATAAGTCATCTTCAATCCATCAAACTACTTGGCTGTTAGATAGAAAAATTCAAAATCAGAGGCGTAATATCCGGAGACCATCTTACTATAACATATATTCCTACCCGCCTTTGTCTCACTCAGAGAGAGAGAACGATCTAAGGGAACTGTGGAAGGGCACTTAAAGTTCCCCACGTTAAGAAGCTATTGCTTTTCGGTAAAGTCGAAAAGAGAGTCGGTACAATGAGAATTGCCATATTGCTGTGGAGGCAAGCAGGCTGACATTATTATTTTTATATTTGGCGCTTTGTAACCGCTGAAGCGATTTTCGGCCGAGCTCCTCCTCCAATTTGTGGTTTTGCGTCTTGATGTTTTTACCAACAAATGGAGGGACCTACAGTTTATTCTAAGCCGCCTCCGAACGGCTGATGGATTTTTATGAGGAGCTTTTATTTCATGCCAGAAATACGCTCGGAGGGCTTGACATTCCCTGCCGAGGGGCGACCGCAATTAGAAAAAAAATTTTCTATCATTTTGGATGTTGCTCGAACCTGGGCTCGAACCCAGGCCTTCCGAATGTCAGTACGCAATGCTAACCACTCGGCTATCGCGGCCGCTGACATTGACTGAAGAAAAAAGAGAGGCTGAAATTCGTGAGTATATAGAACTTAAAGAGGTAGCCAACAAGGGTAATGTTCGAAAAGTCTACGAACAAATTGGGCATCATTCAGAAGGTTTAAATACCGAAGCTTTTTTCCGTACGAATCCGAACCTCCAAGCGACGGGAATGGAAAGTCTAAACGATAATGAGCCGTCTCCCTGTCTGAAAACTTGTTTAGTAAAGAACTGCTCCTTCCCAATGCCGACTGCGCTTCTTGTATTTTTTAGCGTCAGTTTACACGGTGGAATAAGTCTTCCTTGCAAAATTCGTACCAAACACCAGACCTAATACAAACGGTAAATCTCCGGTAGGTAAAGGGTGATCCAAGTGGGAGTACTTTTTTCAAGAGGTCATGTTACTTTTGTTCAGTATTGTTTGGCATTTCATCAAGGAAAGACCTACGCCTGAACAACGTTTACAAATCATTCAACTTTAGTAGGAAAATTCACGTTCTGTAAAGAATGTGCTTCGTGCGCTTCGCTCAACTTATGGTCAATATAATCGGCCTACTGAGCGTACAATTCACAACACCATCACCCATCTTGAGAGACCCAACATTCATTATTGGATAATATTCGAACGAATAGACCACGTCTAGCAGGAAGTGAAGATTCGGTGCCATTCGCAGCAACTCGGACTGATGTCTGGCACGACTTGGCGCATTTTACGTCGAGATCTTAAATTGAAAGCGTACAAAATACAGCTCGTGCAATAACTGAAGCTGCTCGACCTTCCCAAACGACATCGCTTCGCTCTGTGGGCTCTTGAAAAGTACCAAGATGATCCGACGCTTTCGAGCCGAATTTTGTTCAGCGATGAGGCCAATTTCTGGCTCAATGGGTTTGTATATTTTATCCAGAAAAAGCAACGGTTTGGTGTGGTTTTTGGGCCGTTGGAATCATCGGTCCATATTTCTTCAAAAATGATGCCGGTGAGAACGTAACCGTCAATGATGACCGTTATCGCGCCATGATAATTGATGCCTGAAATTGAAGCACGTGATCTCTGCGACATCTGGTTTCAACAAAACGGCGCCACTTCCCACACATTGCATCAATTAATGGATTTATTGAGAGAACACTTCGGTGAGCAGATAATTTCAGGTTTTGGGTAGGTCGATTGTCCACCAAGATCGTGTGATATCATACCGTTGGACTTTTTCTAATGGGGTTACCGAAAGTCTAAAGTCTATGCGGACAATCCTGCTTCGATTCAGGCCTTGGAGCAAAGCATCACGCATGTCATTCGCCAGTTCACAGTCTAAATGCTCGAACGAGTCATCGTAAATTGGACTCAACGGATGGACATTCTGAGGCGTAGCCGCAGCCAATGTTTGAAAGAGATAATCTTCATAAATAGATGCCGTAGAATGTTCTTTCGAATGACATTCTGAATTAATTTTGAATTTTCTGTGAATTTTTCTTTAAAAAATTAGGGAACCTCGAAATGGTTTACCCGTTCAGTTTAGATTACGTTTCAGCCCAGGCTACTGCCTGTGGGTGGCCTTCTGGATAGTAGCTCGTCACCACTGCTAAAATGGTATTGATATACCGCAGTATGTCCAAGGACTTCTCACACCTTACGCAAAAACTTTATTACATAAAGATATTCTTGCCAAAAATTAGCTTCTCCATTGTCTAATTTTAACAAAATTCATAGAAGAAAATATTCATCTTTCGTTTATTTTATCGTAATTAGAATCTAAGGTATCTTTTGTTATTGTTTTTTTTTTCTTTTTGCTTTGCCATATATTTTACTTTGCTGAGACCGACTTTACAGTCAACTAAGAAAACTTAATGAAGCTTTAGCATTGACCGAGATTGACTTTTGATTAAGGTTAGAAGCAATGACGACAGCAAAGGTTTACTACCACCACCACCACAAAACACATACCAATAGCCTCCATCACCGTAAGGAGCAGCTGCAGCAGCGGCAGCGGACAGAAAGAAAGAAAAAAAATCCAACTGACAGCCAATCAACATTTGCCAACGGCCATCAACCACTTCAACCCAACGTCCATCCACCACAAGCCGAAAGCGAGCATAAATATTTGTGTCACAAATTATGATTCAATGACAATATGGTGCTCAAGTCGGTTGCTGTCTGGACAGACTGACTGCCGGACTGCCGGACTGACGTCTGACCGATGTGGCAGAAATGTGACAGTTGGATAACCGCAGATGCATGACAGACAGACCTGACTTGGTACACGCTTATACATATGAACGAGTAAATCCACAATGTATTACGAAATGACAGTCGTTGATATGAAGGCTCCGAAGGCTGTCGATTAGTCGATTGTTCTATTGTTCGGCTTGCTGAAATCAACGCATGAATAAAAGTGGTAATGATTTGGTCAGTATCCCGCTCACTCTCTCTCTCTTGTCAGCCAATGCAGAGAAAAACAGACGAGAGATTTGAGAGGTCTCACGTAAGTTTACCCAATACCTTTGAAAGTCTTGAATAAAAAACAAGGGAAAAAAGAAAATAGAAAACGAAGCAAGCAAATTATTCAAGCTCAGCAACTAACAGCGTAAGATGAAATGGACGAAGGCATATGGTTGTAGAAGCTCGTGCTCAAACACTCGTACGCACACATTACGACCACGCGTGTAATAAGACACTCATCATCAGACTCAACAAGAGCTAAACTAAAACTCAAACCGAAAATGCGAAGATTTGCTTGAATTGTGACAACTACCCATTCGGACAATCTTCCTCTGCACATTCTTATGTAGGAAGAGATGAAATATGTTCGCTTGCGGTAAAGTGGTCAAGTGTATAATACACCGTTATGCTTGAAGAATATTAAATAGTTGGTAAGGGAAAGCAAAGACCATCGTGTACATAAACAAAGTGCTTTTACTATCACAACTGACAAATCGATGCCGTTGATGCGTTACTAAGACGGTCGATAAGACACTTACAAATACGAGGCACAACCAGAAAATAAGTTTATTGAAGTTCTCACGGCCGGAGGGACTTTATTTTCGTCATGTTGGCAATACTTCTCTACCTTGCAACGAAACCGGTTCGTCAGTATGTTGAGAACTGTCAACGCGACAATACGTTCCGTGTGAACAGTGTGAATAAGGTCTCCCGCCAAGTACGAAATACCCGATATTATCGTATATAGTTGGTGTGGAAAACCTCCATTAGAGATTCATAATGAGATGAAAACTGCATATTGGTGATGCAACTATGAACCGTGGGAATGTGTACAAGTGCTCTTGCAAGTTAAAAAAAAGGTCGTCCATCTTGGAATGATGAAAGGAGGAGCAGAAGATCCTCAATTGTGACGCAATTTTGGAAAAACTCGAAAAGCATGATCATCGCAGATTGTCCGTGAATGAACTATCTGCGATATTTCCGCAAATTTCCAGAACTCTATCACACGAAACAATTACAGAAACCCTCGGATGTCGTATACTATCCGCGAGATGAGGTTGGCGGGAAACTAGGTCAAGGAAGGCATCAAAACTTGATATCCCGCTTCACCACCTGTATGGATAGGAATGCCGACTATTTCGAAAAATAGCTTACTTTCTGGATATGCCTCGTAGTTCACAGCAAGAAAAAGGGAAGCGTTTGTAAAAGTAAAGCAGGAGGGGCGAACTGTACTCATCTCGGCAGTCTTTGATGTGTGACAATTTCTGATGCGTAACAATTTGTGAATTTACATATGATATTTTCTAGTGGCTGTGACGGCGCTATGGATATACTCCGATATCGTAACGGGTGATCCATTTCGGAGGTTCCCCCTCTTTTTTAAAGAAAAAAAAGCACAGAAAATTCAAATTTAATAGGAAATGTTTATTATCATTCGAAAGAACATTCTTTGGCATCCCATTTTTTGAAGATTATCTTTTTCAAATATTAGCCGCGGCTACGTTTTAGATGGTCCACCCGTTGAATCCAATTTTTGATTATTCGTTCGAGCATTTCGACTGGTAACTGACGAATGATGGCCTGCCGAGGGACGATCGCAATTAGAAAAAAAAAGTTTCCTATAATTTTGGTTGTTGCTCTAACCTGGACTCGAACCCTGACCTTCCGAATGGTAGTATACAATGCTATCTACTCGGTTATTGCGGTCGCTGTTTGATCTGGGACTCACTGCAGATTTCCTGTGAAATTTATTGCAGATTTATTTTCAAGAGATCACTAGCTTTGATGGCATCTAAGAGACTTTAATGACTTGAAAGCCGCTTAGCTTTCTGGGTATCTATAAATACTTCTTTTTGTAAAGACTATCTTTGTCAGAACCAGATGACTATCTTTAATTGCAGTGTTCTGGTGGTCGGAAGGCGATTCTAGTATTTAATTTTGCCTCCCATTTGGTTATCTACTTTGGATCCGTCCGTGTCGATACTAACGAATATCTCTGGAATTTATCAACCTTTTCTCACACTCCTTTCTGGAGGGAGGGACAATAACAAGTTATGAATTTATATTCGCCTCCAAAGAATTGTGAAAATTCGTAGTAGGAAGGATCGACATCTTCCACGATCGTCGTTTCTCCTATTCAAAAAGAGTTCCAGAAACCCTTTTAATCACGGAGGAAGCAAAAACAAACAAAAATCAGTCTGTTTTAGGTTTTATAAGTTATTCAAATATCTTTAAATAATATACTTTTAGGTTTTTTATCGCCATTGACAACAAACCTGGGATGATGCACCCCCCCTTTTGAGGACCTCTTTAAACATTTTACAATTCGAAGGATATGATATACCCGTTCCCATAATAGGTGTCAATTTCCAGCTGGTTGATGGCAGCAGTGCCGTATAAGAGGTACGATTTGCAGGACAAGGGCAGAAAAAGGTGGAACTTGAAAAATCTACTACAGTGGCTACATAAAGAAGGGCAAGTTTGTTGTTGGATTTTCGGTCAGTGAGACACTCCATTGTCTCGTCCTGACATTTACAAAGGTGAATGAATGCCCAACCACTATCCGCATCAAAGCGAAGTTCTTCAATTTATCGCTTTTTTGCGACCACACTCCAATGGAAAGAAAAGACGATGTGATCAAATAATTTTCTATACGCGCCTGCAGCGACTGGCGATTTTAACGCCAAGGTAGGCAAGGAGGCTTTCTTCGACACAACAGTCGTAAAATTCAGTCTAAACATCCCCAAACGGACTCAGGCAGATCGACTTCGCCGATACCAGAGTAAAATTGCCTGTAGTACAAGCTTTCGGGATGAAAAGTCGCACAACCTGTTCGATTCTTTTGAGAGATGACATCCACTGCCTACTTTGCAATATTGCTGTGAGGTGGCATAAATACCAACATCTGAAGAGGAAGGCAGTATAAAAAAAGAAAGAGGTTGAAATGAGTGAGTATGAAGAACTTAAGATGCTGGGCGGCCTGTAAATGGTGAACTCGCTTTCCCAATCGATAATGATGTAAAATATATTAGCATACCCGACTTTGACGAAGCTTGAAAGCAGTGCTAACCAATGGCTTACCGATTGAACTATATACATGGCGGTGAAGAACTGACAAAGTGCATGTGCAACTTCTATAAATATTTGAAGGGAAAATGCAAAAACTTCGCTTGATGACGAGTTTCGGAACACTGCACCAGGAAAATGAATCATCAAGGATTGGTATGCTAAGTATAGACGTGGTGAAATGAGCACCGCAGACGATGAACACAGTGGACGCCCAAGAGAGGTTGTTACCGACGAAAACTTAAAAAAAAATCCACAAAATGATTTTGAATGACTGTAAATTGAAATTGAAAGACCGATAGCAAACGCTCTTAAGATATCAACTGAACGTATACATCATATGATTCACGAATATTTAGTTATGAGAAAGCTCTGTGCAAAGTGGATGCCACGCGAGCTAACTTTTGACCAAAAACAACGAAGAGTTATGATACGGAGCTGTGTTTTGAGATGTTGCAGTGTATTAAACCCGAGTTTTTGCGTTGATATGTGACAGTGGATGACGCATGCCTCCATAATTTAACTCCAATGAACAGTTGTCGGAGTGGACTGTAATTGGGCTTCGAGTTGCTTCCGCATCCACCGTATTCTGCAGATCTGGCCCCCGACGACTATTTCCTGTTCTCCATATCTCCAAAGAAAGCACGCTGGGAAGAAATTTTCGTCGAATGAAGAGGTGAATGCCGTAACTCAGGCCCATTTTCAAGCAAAGAACCAAACGTACTACAAAAATGGTATCGAAAGGCTGGAAAGCCGCTATAATCAGAGGTAACACCCTGGAAGGGAGCAATATTGAATAAAAACAAAAATGAATTTTGACAAATATATGTGTTTTGCTATGGTAGGTCGGAGACCTTTCGATTAAGCTGTTACTAGAAACAGGTATTTTCAGTCAATATTTTCTGCCTAGTTAGATGATCACTGCGAAAATAGTCTCATAAAAAAGCCACCAAATGCTATGACCTTCACTCTGTGCTTGGGGTATAGAGTTCCCCATGACGGCAGAAAATGTGAATTTACTAAAATATTTAATTCCCAACGGTATATTGACACTTATATCATTAGATAGTTACATATTTAAGGATTCTGAAAATATAACCAAAGGTAAGTAATTGACTACGATTTTATAAGCTTTGAACGATCGTCCTGAATATTTCTTGAAAGTGTAGGTTGTGAAAATTGAGCATGACAAGGCTGCAGGCTTTGCTTGGTCTTCGACGACCATTGACAGATGAGGAACAAGATGAATTTCGAAATTTGCTTGACCAATTGTCTTCGTTCGAGGTAAGAGATGATGAAGAAGGAAATGAAACTCGAACTCGTGGTGTTGTTGATGCTCCACACACTGAAAGTGACGAAGATATTGGTGACGAAACCGCACCTATGGAATTTGAAGCACAAGAAGACCTTCATTACTGGATTTCGCACAAGACTGTGATGAAGCGAATGGAGGCGAGCATGGTGCAACAGACGAAGAACCAACAGAAGCTTTGCCACCTAATCGCGGTCAAAAGTACAAATCACAGGGGAAAGCACACAATACAGTGTGGTGGTCTATGCCAGATCCAATGGAAGTAGCCAGAGCCGATAGAATGGCTCTTGGTAGGACAACGGTACCATATAGTCGCACTTATTACTCAACGTGCCAATTGTTAGCGAAACTGCCATAGAGACCAATAGACGAGCGAGGCGAGCCTACGAATTTCACTCAAGAAGTGGCAATACAGCAAAAATGCGAAAAGATTCGAACAACTGACACGGTTCCTGCGATTCGACGATCAGCGAACCAGAGCTGCTCGCTTAGCCACCGATAAGTTAGCGGCATTCCTACACATTTAGACACTTTATCTCAGTCGACTGAATAAAAAGCCACCAAGTGCTATGATTAAAGAAGTGGTGATTCTTGATTCTTGATTCGGAATTGAAACTGTTGCTCACTAGACCTATACGACAGCAGTGTATCGAGTTAGTGCGTGCCTATTATGGAAATTCCTTCATAATCTACTTGCCCATAAAACCGCCAATTACAATTCATATTAAGCTATTTCGATGCTCATGCTGAAGCTAGAAAAAAAATATCTTTTATTTAAATATATATGTATGTATATACGCATACATATATATATAATCTGAACTTAAGGCCAAGCCAACAGTACTTATAAGCACATATAAAGGGTGTTTTTTATAGAGGTATAGAACTTTATGTTGCAATAAAACAACGATGGATTATTCGATTGACATGAATTTTATTTATCCGAAAGATAATCTTGTGGCATTCCATTTTAAATATGATTTCTGGCATATGACAGCCACGGCTGGCGCGGATGTAGTCCAATCTGGACGTCCAATTTTCGATGGCTTTTTCCAACATTTGTGGCCGTATATCAGCAATAACACGGCGAATGTTGTCTTCCAAATGGTCAAGCGTTTGTGGCTTATGCGCATAGACCAATGACTTTACATAGCCCTACAGAAAGTGGTACTGGCGGTGTTAAATCACAAGATCTTGGAGGCTAATTCACAGGTCCAAAACGTGAAATTAGGCGGTCACCAAACGTGTCTTTCAATAAATCTATTGTGGCACGAGCTGTGTGACATGCTGCGTCGTCTTGTTGAAACCACGTCTCCTGGACATCATGGTTATTCAATTCAGTAATGAAAAAGTTAGTAATCATGGCTCTATACCGATCACCATTGACTGTAACGTTCTGGCCACCATCGTTTTTGAAAAAGTACGGACCAATCATTCCACCAGCCCATAAAGTGCACCAAACAGTCAGTTTTTCTGGATGTAACGGTGTTTCAACATACACTTGAGGATTACCTTCACTCGAAATGCGGCAGTTTTGTTTGTTGACGTAGCCATTCAACCAGAAGTGCGCTTCATCGCTAAACAAAATTCGCGGACGTAGTGCGCGATACGTTTTCCGCACAGAACCATTATTTTCGAAATAAAATTGCACTATTTGCAAGCGTTGTTCAGGCGTGAGTCTATTCATGATGAATTGCCAAACCAAACTGAGAATAAATCACTTGACAGCTGTTAAATCGGTCACCATCTTGAAAAGTAATGTCAACCTAATATTCTATACCTCTGTAAAAAACACCCTTTATATAGACAAATGCTCGAAAATGCTCGAAAATCCCATCAAGTGGCATGCATGCATACATACGAATATATAAATATATTTTAAATCAATTGGCTTATTTCTACAAGCACTTGCATATGCATATACATATGTACGTCTGCATTGTATATGTATTTTGCATTTTTGGCTTGTTTTTGTAACTCAATCCAATCCAATTGTTGACATTATCCTTTTGCCGTTTTGCCGTGATGGTAAGCGCGATTAATAGAGCATACACGCATACAAGGCATATACATATGTATGTATGTATGCATGTATGTATGTGAGTATGTGATTAGGTTGATGTTTGTTAAGAGAATGCTTTCAAAACCACAAAATACGCTTACACAAACACTTATATATATTTACACATACATATATGTATACATATAACAAATATTATTTGTATACAAGCGCTTGTATGCCTGTGTGCATGTGTGCGTTTGTGTGCTTGTGTTGGTGTGTGTTAGTATTTATTTAGTGTGTATGCGCGCATTTATGTACCAATCAAGCCCAAAAGTCATGTCATTATTGGTTTTATGTATTCAATCCACCACCAACAACAACAACAACACCAACAACACCAACGCCTTAACACCTTCAACATTTACACCTAGACATACAGACAGCTCCGGCTTGCGCCGGCAAACGCGCTAATCTGACAACAACACGTTGGTGGGTGACAGCAAAAAGATGTGTAACTAGAAGTGTATGTATGTGTGTGTGTGTGTGTGTTTGTTTTGGCATTATTTGGTTTTTTATTTTTTTATTTTTTTATGCTCTTTCCACTTGGCGCTCAACAAAATATTTGCAGATATTGAATATCGCCTGGAAATGGCAACAACAAACAAACAATCAAACACGCTTCACACTCAAATACTCGTGTATGCGGTGGTATGTATACAACAACAACAACAACAACAACAACAACAGTAGTTACAGTAGCAAAGTCAAGTGTAAATGGCACAGTTCGTTAGGCGCAATATATTTGCACTCGCAATCACTTACCGCCGCAGACACGCCCATACACACACACACACAGGCACACACACACATACATATCACAGTGCAAAAGTCAACGTCGTAAATCAAACGGGATGCGTTTTGTATTTGAAATGTTTGGAAAATGTGCGCTGAATATCTAACTGAATGGGGCTCTATACATAAGTACATATATAATATATATGTATGATATATATAAATATATATATATAAAAATATTTCTCTACATATAGTGCTACTCACTCAATTGTGCCATCGCATTGAACATCAATTCCATTTATTTATAACATTTTGGCTAGAAAAATAATATCAAAGCGATCAAAAAAGCAGTGCTTACGGCACTACCGAGGACTAATCTTTATGTGTTATGCTCAGAAATTTATTTATTTAATGTAAAATAAAAATTGCATTAATTTTTAGAAAATCTTTTCAAAATGACGAATTTATATTTTTCCCTTAATGACCTTATTGATCTCTCCGAAATTATATTTCCTACCAATTATCCCAAAAAAAACATATTTTTTTGAAAGTTTTTTTTTCTCAAAACTAATAGAAGCGAAAGAGCTAGATGGTGAAGAGAAAGTAAGTTTTGAATAAATTCAATTCCGGTTAAAATTTCCACCACAGACCTGAAGACTAAGCTGCCTGAGCAATTAGTATGTTTTCCACAAAAAAAAACTGTTCACACAGGCACTCAATTTAGCAATTAAGAGCCTTTATTAGCAATTAAGCTTTTGATCTCAACCCAATTTCAGTGATAAAAACCACAAATTGACATTAAATTGGGAATTGAATTGCTCATGCAATCCTACATTAAATGAATTTTATTTGACCGTTGGGTTATGCATATAGCATTTGTAGGAGAAGTGGCATGAGATGCTTTGTGGGTTTTACAAAATTAAAAAAAAATAGTTTTCTTCCTTAAAAACAGAAGAAGAAGCCTGTTTGTAATCCAATATTAATGACTGGGAAGCCTAAAAGATCAGAGGATTACGCTAAGGATAGTGCATTAGCAACAGTAGATTATCGGAATCATCATCATTCAGAAAATGTTAGTGCCTAGAAGATATATGTACATCGATGATGCAAGTTTCAAATCTATACAACATATTTACCTTTACGAAATGAATTAAAAAATGCACGAAACAAATTTTTTCAGCACATTCTCAGCCGACTCAGCCAAATGTCGGATATGCTTCAGCTTATAATAGTAGCTTCGGGAAAAAAGAGCTATTTGGAGGTTGCCTGATTAATTTCTGCATTGGAGAGAAAAAAAAACTAATATTAATAATCGAAAATCTCTTTATTGTTTTCCAAAAATATCCTCCAATCTCATCTGCTACACTTTTTCATGCGTTTGAACCAGTTGTCGCAGCACTTTTGCCACTCTCATTGAGGTATCTCCAAAACATGTGTTTCGAACGCATCAACCGCCTTTTCAGTTGTCGACAAACGTCGCCCCCTCGTTTTATTTCTTACGTACTGGAATAAAAAGAACTCACTCGGTGTTAAGTCAGGACTACGACGATCTATTATTCATCAAATTAATGTTTTGAGTGCTTAAAATGCAGTGTTTCAGTCGATGTGTGAGAGCTCGCATTGTTGTGGTGATAATTTCCTGATTTTTTGAAAAACATATTGCAAACAAACGGTTGTGTATCAGTCAGAACATACTTTTCTTCGTTGTTCCTGTGTTTTCTAGCGAACAACTTTTGTTGGATTCGACTCATCCTGAAACACCCATACGGGACGACTGTTCTTTACTTTTAGGCTCAATCGCGTGAATTCACTATTCATCAACTGTCACGATGTTATAGACGTGTTTCTAACCTACCGTATTTTTTTTTAACATTTCTCTCGACCATTCAATACGATCTTATTTTGAGCGATTGACAACGTGAACAAATTTTTTCTAAAATCAAATGTTAATGAAATATTGTATGTATCATGGGCCCACTAACGCCTATAATAGTGTCAATCTAACGATAGGTCACTTGACGATCTTTCAATATCAGATTGCGCACAGCATCAATAGTTTCCGGAACAACAACTGTTTTCGAACGATCTTCACGAAATTCGTTTTGGAGTGATGTCTGTCCTCGATGGAATTCACCATACCATCAATAAGCACTGGTCCTTTAAATTATTTTGAGATCTAATAGATCTTTTGAGAATACAGTGGATGCAGAAGCAATTCGAAGTCCAATTCATGGATTTTTGCCATTGATTTCACTGCCTTGTGACACGGTGCACTGTCTCGGTGAAACAGCACTTTACTTTTCTTCGAATGCGGCCGTTTTTCGGCGATTTCGTTTTTTTAAATGGTCCAATAACGATATGTATTAGTCTCTGTTTACGATACTTCCTTCTTCGAGATATGAGTCAATGAAAATTATGCCATCCGAATCCCAAAATACAGACGCCATAACCTTGCCAGCCGACTGTTGCGTTTTTCCACGCTTTGGAGTGGGTTCATCATGTGCAGTCCACTCGGATGACTGTTGATTGGACTTCAGAATAAAATATTCGTCACATATCGATGCAAAAACTTGGGTTTATTACGCTTGAACATCTCCAAACACTGCCTCGAATCATCAACTCGTCGTTATTTTTTGGTCAGAAGTGAGCTCGCGCGACAAGCACTTTGCACAGAGTTCCCTTATACCCAAATATTAATGAATGATATGATGTCCACTTTCAGTTAATATCTTTATATTGACTGCTAATTCATTTAGTATCAATTTACGGTCATTCAAAACTATTTTTTTAATTTTTTTTTTATGTTTTCGTTGGTAACAACTTCTTTTGGGCGTCTACTGCGTTCACCTCCTTCGGTGTTCATTTCACCACATCTAAACTTAGCATATCAATCCTTGATGGTTGATTTTTCTGGAGCAGTGTCCGGAAACTCGTCTTCGAAAAAACTTTTTGCTTCAACTGTATTTTTTCCCTTCAAAATGCAATAGTTTATAAAAACTCGAAATTCCTTTTTATCCATTTTTTTCATAAACAAAAAAGTTGCTTCACTCAGAATTCTATAATTAACAAACTAATCATCCGACAAATTTATACATGCGTCTTTTGAAGATTAGGGCTAACTAAGAATTATTAAGTAATAAATTCTAGTAGCGCCATCTATGTGTTAGGACGGGGACTTTTCAATTGACCTGTTGAAATAATGTTGAAGTCGCCACAAAAAAACATATTGATGATAGTCAAGAAGACAAGAAGTAAGCTCATCGAAAAAAGGCTGAGGTGAAATGCTCCTGTTAGGATTCTACACATAAGACAAACAAAACTTTTATGCTCGCATCTGAACTGACTTGCACACTACCAGGAGACGTACGTGTTAAGCAGGTAAGCCGTCCTGAATATTAAATCCTGATAGTTTAAGAGGCGCCGATGTTGTGTAAGATTTATATAATTTATATTCGAAAAGTTATTATTATTTTCATAACTTACCGTTTTCAAATTCTCAGCTCGTCTCTCTGCAGTAGTTACTTACAGCTGTTTGATGGAAATTATGTTTTTCTCCATTTTTGATATTTTTTTTTGTTATATGTATATTTTTTTTAATTCTGTCCACTTATTTCAACATAATTTTGTATATTCACAATTTTCACGTTTTTTTATGCCAACTCCAACGAACGCACACAAACACATTGATAACAATACGAAGAAAGGCACCAAATGCAATCGCGTGTATGAGAATAATACAAAATTTTACCGTTTTTCACGAATAATTTGGATGTTGTTGTTTTGATTTTTATGTTTTTTTATTTGGTTTTTTTTTAGCAACGTACACTTGAACAATTTTATATTTTAGAATTTCTCAGCACTTGCATGTCTATATATGTATGGCTCAAGATATTGGCAGGTTAATATGTGTACGTACGTATGTTATGTGTAAATGTTGTTTTTATTTTATTTTGAAATCGCCCAAGTTGCGTAAGTATTTTTGTTCACTAAACGTTCATTCATTGGCTTTTGATACGATTTTGTAGTTATTTTTAAAGATTTAAAATTTATTTTTATTTCGAAATTTTTTAAATTTTTTTTATTTTTTATTTTTTTATAACTGTATTTTATTTGTCAATTCGTTGTGGTTAAAGTAATGCATATTCTAAAAAATTTTGGGTTGAATGTATGGGTACACTATGGGTAATTTAGTTCAATAATAAAATTATTATTTTATATTTTTATTATTTTTTATTTTTTTTATTTTTTTTTTCAACACTGATTTAATTCTGCACTGTTTGGTTATTTAATTTTTTTTTACTTCTAAGTATGTTGTTGGTTTCATTAATTTTATATGTTTTTTTTTCGATTCTTCAATTGTTTGTTGTTTTGTTTTCACTAAACGTTGTTTTTAACATTTGCTTGAACCTCTCGGCGCCTTAAATTATGCTACACTACAAAATTCATAAATGAAAAATATAAAATAATTTTTAGTAAAAAATTTTAAATATTTTTGTATTTTTTTTAATAAAAAATTATTTGCATTGTTGAGAAAATAATGTTGAATATGTTAATTTTTTTTTCTTCTTCTGCAGCAGAAAAAAGCATATTTTCATTAAAAAAAAAACTTTCTTAAATAAAATGGAAAATTTTATAAATTTTTTCGAAAAACAATGCAAAATTTCGAAGAAGTAGAATGCGAAATTGAAAAAAAATATTTTTGAAATTTTTTGTAAATTTATTAACTCTGGTACATATTTATTTACGACTTTTAACAAAAGGAAATAAACAAATCGCCTTTACATCAATGCAAATTAATATTTAATGCGCATTAGCGAATTGATTATGCCGTCTGTCTAGGCTATAAAATGTCGTTTATTAGATAAACATGTAATTTTGTCAAAGAAAATGTAAATTTAAAAAATATTATTGATAAGTTTGATGTTTCTCCGAATATTTTTAGAGTATTACAAAAAATAATAATTTTTTTATTAACATGAATATTAAATTATTTATATCTGCCTACTTTTTATTCAAAAACATTTTAAATAATTTGCTTTTCCTGGCTTTAATTTTTCTATTCATTTTATCTTTACTTCTCTTAATGCAAATAACAATTCACAATAAATAACACCAAAAAAGTTTATGGAAAATTGTCCCATCAGAGGTAACTAACTTATTTAGCCGAATTCCCTTAAATGTCAGGAATTTATATACTTCAAAAATGAATTTTGAAGGGATCAAAACAATAAATAAAAATAAATACAAATTAATACTTAATGCGCATTAATGCATTAATTTTGCCGTCTGACTATGTTATGAAAAAAGCGACTTACTAAATAACTAAATTCAACTAAACTTGTCTAAAGTTATTTATAAAAGTAAATTATTATTAATTTTTATGTTCCCAGAAAATTATTATAAAATTGTAAAAATATTATTATTTTTTATTTCAATATTAAATTTGCAAACTATGAAATATATATACTTTATTTAGCAAAACACCTCAAATAATTTGCTTTTCATGTGTCTTTTCTTCTTTTCTTCTTCTTTATACTGCTCTTAATGCGAATCACCATTCACAATAGTAAGCAGCAGCCTATTTCTTTCGACAGTACCCAATCAGTAACAAATAATTTAGCTTAATTTACATTAATTTGATATAGTCATCTGAGTCACATAAACATTAAAAAGGTATCGAAGCCAAATAAAGGCAATATAATGCGCATTAACTCCGTCGTCTGTCTCTGGTATAAAGATGTGAGAAATCAATGAAACAATTGTATTCAAATTTTTATTTTTCTAGATAAAAAAGTTTAATTAAACTAAGAATTTGTCGAGACGAGTTTATCTTCTTGGCTTTTTTTTCGACCGAGAGAAAGAGAGAAAGAGAGAGAAATATATGCTTTTAAAGAGCTTTAGAAGAGGAAAACTCTGTTCGAAATTTATAATGAGATGAAAAGTGCATTGGGTGATAAGGCTATGAATCGTACGAGTGTTTGAAAGTGGTTTCACGAGTTTAAAAACAGTTCAACGTCTGTGCATGCTGAAAAGAGGAGCTGATGACCTTCAATTGTGACTAACGAAATGTCTGAAAAAATCTAAAGTACGCCTCGTGACGACCACAGATTGACTGTGGATTCTGCGATGATTCCACAAATTTCAGATCTTTGCTAAACCAAATAATCAGAGAAATCCTCGAATATCGTAAAATGTACGCGAGATGGGGTTGCCAGAAAACTACTTCGAGGAAGGCATATAAAAATTTATTACCCGCTTCACCACCTGCACAGAGAGGAATCGCAACGATATCGAAAAATAGCTCACATTGTGCCCTAGAGTGGCAATACTTATTTTGTTTAGATAAAAAAAATGCAAATCTACAAAAATTCAGTGCACTTACTTTCAGGAAACATTCCCTCTCCCAACTTCAAAATACTTCTCCTTCTCTCTCTCTCTCTCTCTCTCTCTCTCTCTACATTTCTACATTTTTAGGTTTTGACAAAGGCTTTGAGCATATCTGAATAAGCAGCTGCTGGCGTTACCTAGTCGAAATCGTTCACAACAATCAGCTGGAAAGGTTATGTCCTCGGTATTATGGGAAGTATGTAGTGTAATATTTTTCGATTAGTTTCAGAAGAGAAATATCATTATCACAGCCAGTATTGTAGGACATCACAGAAGTTTTCGAAGGCCCAAATTGCAAAGAAACGACCGCTTATCCCAAAGAAAAAAGGTGTTTTCATCAAAACAATGGCAAAGCTCCATGGATTGCACTTCGATATTCGACAGATTTGGTTCCCAGTGACTACTGGCTATTAGTAGAACTAGAATGAAGAGGTTATTGCTGAAACTGAGACCATTTTGAGGGAAAAGAAAGAAAAAGAAAAAAAAGATAAATTATTCTTTACTGCGTTAGAGACTTTTTAGTCCATGTTATTAATGGAATTTTTATTAATATTATTATTGATACCAACGTACGGAACTCGTTTTTTTTTTCATCAATGCCGAGTCACGATGAGGAGAGGTTTGTTCAGTGTAGAGAACTAAAAAAGTTCAGCTACAGAACAAAGTTCATGAGCTAATTTTGAAGAATTATTTCAAATATAAAATGTAATGCAATGATTAATTGAAAGTTGACAAAATAGTTTTCATAATATGAAAAAGCGAGTCAGATAAATGTCAAATGTGCTTGAATGAGAGTTGATAAGTTTCAGACGACTAGTATAGGAAGGAAGATTGTACTGAGCATTCCAATGCAGATGCCTTAGGCAAAATGGATAAATTTTTTTTTAATGGACTCTAACCTGTGAGAGTAGATTTGATACCTCGGGTTCCAAATCACCGAGCCGTATTCAAGAATAGATCTTACTAATGTTGTACAGAAGCTTTAGTATCATGGGGATCATTAAACTCCTTTGACCACCGTTTTACAAAAGCTAGGATGCCTTTGGCTTTGTTGACTATCGCACCAATGTGATGTGTGAAGTTCAATTTAGGGCTCATAGTGATCCCCAGGTAAATAAAACTGTAAACCTGTTCCAAATTGTAATTATCTATAGTGTAAGTAATTGTCTGTGTGGCTCTTCAGGAGAAACCCATAACACATAACACACTTTAAAGGTAGAATTTTTTATTAAATCTATTCCTGTTTCTTTGGCTAAGGATATACGAGATAACGTTTTTATGTTCGCGATAAGGGTGATCGGTGATAAATTTTTTACTCCTCAGCTCTTCTAAGGATATAAGAACAAAAATATTTTTATAAACTGACCACTGATTTGATTAAAATAAATTTAATTTTTCTTAATAAATGTAGAATATTTTTAATTAAATATTTTAGTTGAAAAATTTGTGTTTGGCTTTAAAAAAAAATGCTCGTCCGCCAATCACTCCGTTTCATGCCCCATTAGCCAACGTCACGTCAAATTGCTTGGAAATATTATTTGTAAATAAATATGTATGAACTTGTTGTTGTTTCTTTCCTGTTTTTTTTTTTTTTTTTTTTGCTTCTAAACCCAATAGCAAACCGACGAAGGGAATCATTACAAAAAAATAAACAGATAAAAATCCAATCCAGATTTTTTACCTCAATGAGGACATTTTTGAAACGTCAAAGACAAGTCCACACACACACACACACTTGCGCACATACAACAACAAATCAACAAAATAAGTGTGCATTTAAAGCATACAAAAGCGTATGAAAAAAATCCAAAAAGGACACATGAGAGCAAGACATCACCTCGACTGTGTGGTAGACAAATGCGATGCGATTCTATGCCCACCAACCTTAACCAAATACATATGTACATACAAGTACATGCATACACATACAGCAATAAACGGCGCGCTGAAGGCTACACGGCGCGTCATTTGTTTGTGGGGAGTGTGGCGTATGGGCAATTTAGCATTGAAAGCCATGAAAAAAAACCCAACGCCAAATTGCTCAGCGCAAAGACGGCGTGGTGTGTCGTGGAAAACAACTGTTAAATGTAGCGCAATGCAACAACAGAAGCAGCGACAGCGATATCGACAGCGTAGAGGCCAAACGTCAAAAGCACGTTGAATAAAAGACGCTCCACAAAGAGTAGCGCGAAGTGGAGAGGAGTGAAGATGAGGTGGCAGTCTGTGAGCGGGTGGACACAAATTACACGAGACGTAGTTTACAACTCATTGAATTCACATTAAATACTAGTAAGATAGTAAGGCGAGCAAGTATGGGGGCATGAGCTCTGGAAGCTAGCGAAATGGGGCAGACGGTTAGCCACCAAAAAAAAAAAAAAAAACCCAAAACGTATTTATTTATATTATACAAACATATATATTGACGAGCGTACATTTGCACTTAGAAACTTTTAGACTTACATATGTACATACATACATGTTTGAAATACATATTTGTGTATGCAATCGACGGTACAGCTTTGGTTTTTGAGTAATAGCGAGATTTAGCGATACGCGAAAACATATGTATGTAAGTGGAGCTCAGTGTTAGCACAACTTGAGCCTCAAAACCCAACCGACTCCCGACCAACTTTGATTCTATTGAATTTGTCTTACTGAGTTGGGCTGATTTGTTGACAGTATAGCTCCTAAACGTGTTCGTGCCACTAACTGACTCGCTGTTTGTTGGAAGAATAGGCAAAACTGACTCTTTTGAGGAGCTCCTTTGCCCTACAGACTCTTTAGCTTCACGTTTGGTGGCACAGCCTGGTTGAAATGGCATACCAGTCAAAGCTATCCACACACAGACACACGCAAAATACTCGTACACTCACATGTTACACCATTCTTCTGTCTGCTGTCATTGTGACGTCTGCCCTGAGACTTCAAAAGTGTCATACAGACAGCAGGACTAAAAAAAAATGCTCTAAATTAACGGAATATCGCACGAGCTGCGAGTCCAGCGCTGTCTGGCTTGCCTAATTGTCCCATTTGTATGTATGTACGTGTATATTACCGAATTTCTACTTTTGGAAGTCTCACAAAATTCTCACAAAAATTGGTTCACAAAATTCATACCAACAGCTTTCTGCTCAGCGACCAACACAATCTCAAACACACACCAGAACTTCAACAATTTTCAAGTAATTTTTCAGTTTTTCTTTAAAATGAAAAAAATTATATCAAACAGAAAAACAGGCAAATGAGTGACAGTGCAGGCACCTTGAAACCGTTTTATTGGCTTTTCTCACGCACCAACTCCAACATTCGATATTCACTTTTCACTACCACTCGCCTGCAGCCAAAGGAAAAAAAAACGATTGGAACGTTTGCTACGCGACTTTTATGACCACTTTTCACGGCAGTGCAATTTTTCAGTTGCTTTTTATTAATATTTTTTTACACAAAATGCTTTGAAGCACACACTTTTGCACACTTTGCACACTTTGTAAATTTTATAATTTTTCTCTCCCAAATAATTTCCATTCTTCATTCATTCACATTACACATATTTTATATTTTATATTCCATTTTTTTTTCTTCTTCTTTGCACACTGCACACTGCACACACTTTTCTTCAGCCTGCTGCCTGCGGAACCGCCCTAAACAGACGGAGAAAAACTGAAAATGAAAATTTTTTGGTGAATTTTCCGAAGGAGCGCACGAGGCGAAGGCGAAGGTGAAAAATAAATACGGTTAAAAAATACGGTTAATGGTTGAATGCCGAAGCACAGACGACATGTGATGGTGCTCCATCCACCACACAGAAGAAAGCGCACAACGAACGCTCGAACAAGGCGTAGGTAGGTATGTAGATAGTAGCAACATATCATGAGGCGAACAGCAAGCAAGCTCAACACATAACATATGCACGCGCAGTGTACGCTACACGAGCTTAGCATAGCAGCCGAGGCTACGAACATAAACATTGTTGAAAAGTAGAGTGTGAAGCGAAGAGAAGTACAACAATTTACCCACACGAGCCAGAGCTGGCACTAAATTCACCACGACCCAACCAGCAAGCCCCAAGCACCAAAGCAACACCACCCACCACCACTAACACGAACTTCACCTCCAACCAAGCAAGCAACAACATTGACAGTAGCCGTGGCAGTCATCAGCGCTCACACTGCACGAGTACGACAACATACCGTTATTTTAGTGTTTTTTTTTCACAGCAACAATAGTCATACATGCGCACGTTATACGAGCGAAGCGCACTAGCGAAGGCGAAAATGTTGAAGTAGTGGACGCGACTCACACCAACCAACCCAACAACAAAATACAACGAGCCCAACTAACGCAATCAATAAGTCTACACAGCGCGTAGAGCCGAGGACACTTGGCGCTTGGCCGACGAAGACAAAAGCATCAGCAGCGACAACAACATAATGGCGGCGCGCATTGTGAGTGACAATAAAGCGACGAAAGCACGAACACAAAGCAGACAGTGTAATAAAATGGGAAGATGAAGTTGTAAAAGAAGAGCGAGGAAGTGAAAGAATTGTGTGCGCCAGCAGCCAGTCAAGTCAACATAGCGAGCTTTCAACCAACGCTGTTGTGGGCTCGTACGCCCAAAGTTGGCAGCTCCTGGAGTTTTGACTCAGACTCTTTTGCGCTGTGTCCGTTGTGGGGCGCTCGCACTGGCTTCGAGTATTGAACAAGCGAGGAGTATTGCGCAAACGAGCAGTAATGAGCAAGCGAGCAGTAATGCACGGAAGCGAGTAGAAGAGCGTATGACCGTGTGAATTCGCGCGCCACTCTGTGTTGTGTTTGGCGTGCCACACGTTGGCTATGGTGAGTTTGCCGTTTGTGCTGCTGCTTATGTTCAGGCATGTGCTGCCAGCCGCTGCCTGTAAGTCTGAACTTCAATGTTTTCTTTTCTATTTTTGTTTTTGTATGCCTTGAATAGTTAATCTCTGTGCGTGTGTGATTGTGTGTATGTGTGTGCCTGTTTGTATTTGGCTATCGTGTTTTTATTCTGACAGTCAACTTTTATTGAAAAAACTCCTTTAAATTCCCACATTTTATACAACTATTTTCACTGAACCCATTCTTCAATTTTAAATATCCGAAATCAATTTCAAAACTTTTTCCAAAACACTCTGTGCACTCGCTTTAAAATTATTATTTTCGTTCGTCTTTCGCGACCACGCCTCCGTTTTTATTACCTTACACTCGCCATACACATTGCTCAACAGAAGCTGCCAACGGGCCACAATCCAACTTTGTTCCTTTCTTATAACTACATATTTCTTAACACACTTTGTTCTTCGCTCGTTTATTTTCTTTTCTTTTTTTTAGAGTTTTTGCACTTTTCGTCTTCGTCTCGTACGCTCGTCCTTTTTTGGTTTTTTTAAGATATTTTTTTTTTTTGAGTTTTTATATTCCTCGCTATACTACTTTATCTATCGCAATTCGTATTATTTTTGGCAGTCGCGCACAATTGCTCCTTTACCCCCAAAGCGCTATTCGTTGTTCTACTTCAGAGCTTTACTTTAGCTCAGCTGCTGACTACTTTACGGCTCCAACTGGCTCTAACTACTCGGCACGTTACGGGCACGTCTGGCTGCGTCGTCGTCACAACGGTTAATGTCAGGTGTTTCGGCATTCGACGTATATGGTTGGCCCTGCCAATTGTTCAACTGTCAGCGTTTTGTTGGGGCAGCAACACAATTTGCACGAGTGGCGCGTGGCAGCTACTTTCACCATGCACTCGTTCGTGCTCTCCCTTACTCTCTGTCTCTCTCGCTTATGTGGTCTCTCCGACCCAGCGCCACAAAAGGATGTGCTGTGTTATGCTATTCGGTAATAGCTGCCTTCGCTGTGTTGTAGAGTTTTATCCGAATGTACCGTTATTTTGGGAACAGTGCTACCAACATCAAGGAATGCTGGCGAAAGGATATTTGTTGTGGAGAATATGCATGCATAATTGTCATTCGTGGTGAATTTGCATGAAACAGTGTTGCTTCTTCAAATTATATGGTTCTCTCTTTGGCTTTCTACGAGCGTTTTCGCGTTTCGCCTTTCCTTGATATTTAGCTGAGGACTTCATGCAGCTTATATTGACTGTTTGTGATGACAGTCTCTAGAGGCTTTTTTTTGGAATCATGCAATGAATATGATGGTTCTAACTCTGGAAATATACAGGACTTCGACCTAAAGGAGCTGAAACCCCTCTGGGAAAGTTTCTGTTGGCGAATTTCAAGAATTCCTACACTCAACGAGTAGAAAATGTGTACCGTAGAACTGCAATTTCCGAGTAATGTGGACATTTCCAGATATTTCTTAACGTTTCTCGGAAGAAGAAGATTTAAACTCAAAAACTCTACAAATCGACGAACTACTTCACTTTAATACTTGATAATAGTAACCGAGTAGGTGAACTCTTGCGACTGGAGTAAAGAATTATATAATAATAATAAACTAAAAAAAGCCGACGAACCTCCGACTATTTTAGTAACCAATCTCTATACAGGTAGCTATGTCACCAGGCAAGGAGTACTCGCTTGCATATCCTTACATATGAAAAAATTAAAATAAAGTAGAGGAAATACTACTCTCCGTAGCACAAAGTTATTTATAATAGTCACCCTTAGCAGGTTATAACGGAGTTCACTTGGAGCGGTAGTGTTGATGAGCTTATACTAAAAGAAACCCTTGTGCTATACTTAATGGACAAGAAGTCGCGAAGTTTAAGCTAACTACTTAGGTTAGCATAGGCTAGGTTGTGGTAGCTACCGATGTATCACATCGATTACACTAAGGCTTGGACATGCCTGACTCCTTGACTTCACAACTACTTCGATTTTGATGAACTTCTTTAGTTGCGCAACTTTGGCGTCTGCTATCTTGGATAGACTATCCAGCAATATGATCCCAATGTTTCTAAACGTATACCGTCCTCATCATTCTTGCGTCTTCCAATCGGAGTTGCTAGTCTTTCTACATTTCGTCCTATCAGACGGCTAGAACTCCAAATATTCCCACTCCTTAAGGAATATATTTCTCGTGATTTATTTTTGTTTCAGAATGCACTAAGATCCTATTCATAGGTAAACACTCTATAATGCAGCTTGCGTTTGGCAAAGGGCAAATGTGTTTTATATGAAGAGAAATCTACTTAGTCATGTCATGCCTGGCAAGTTTATATGTCTTATAGTTTCTTTTGATGTTACCATGTGAAAGATAGTATATTCTATATGACTATCCCCTATAGAGATCAGCGACAGTTCAGCCCAGTTTTAGAGTTTGACTAATGCGAGCCCTGTGCTTTTATTGCTGCCTGACTGTTAAAAAAATGGTTTCGCACAAATACACCTTACTTATCCGCATCGACGAAGCCGCAATGACCGTGTACTACACATGTAAAACCCCTACGGCCTACCAAATCACTTAGGATGAGTGTTAAGCCTCCAGGGAAAGTCTAAACCGTGTGGAGATCTGCCCTAATGATAATGATGAGAAGCTAAGCGTGACGGTGGAAAAAGGCAAACGTCAGTTGAGCAGAAACCGTTATCATTTCAGGAAAGACTTTAGGTGTAGACAACGACAACCCGCACATCTCCCCAGCTTCTAAGAGACCAAGTCCGCAAAAAACCCCCTCGGGAAGATCCAAGAGGCACAGAACCTCAGTTCTCGATTCCAAACCGGCAGCAAAACTGCAAGACCTTGCTGGGAGGTTGCAAAAAAGAAATAGTTGTCATAGATAGAGGGCACCCCCATGGATACATACCTTCCGACAATTGGAAGAGAACCTAAGTGTCATCTCTATCGATCAACTGAAGGAGGAACAAAAAACCCCTGCGGGTTAGGAGTTCAAGAATTTACTCGCGGTAAGGCAGTCCTAAAATCCAATAGTTCTCGCGATAGTCGGGACACCGGAACGACCCGGATTTGTATCCGGCCAAGGACTGTCACTGCCGCAATATTCCCCGAAACCCAATGTTAAGAATTTAATGCGGTTACAACAACAATAAAAACAACAACAGGAACAACACATTCTCATTTCAAGAGAGATTTTAGGGGTGGGCAACGACAACCTGTACACCTCTTCAGATAGAGGGCATCCCCATGGATACATATCGCTTGGAAATTAGAAGACGGCGTTAATGGGTGTTTGCAGGTTGTATTAGGGTAATTAACAGAATCAAGCGAAGTGAACGGATCTGTCAAAGAACGAGTGTGTGGCTCATAATGCAATTGATGTCAACATCAAATGACTCCCTTTGGAATTAACCGGATTTTAGGTTAAAACAACAACAGCAAACAAAAATTAAAAGAATCGGCGTTGGAGGAAGATTTTTCAAAAGATTTCGAGGTCAAACTTCATATTGTGTAATTTTTATATCTCGAAACTCCAGTCACCACTAAAGCGTGTTTCCCTGATTTCTAAACCGCTGACTGTTCAATAATGGAGTCTGACTGGGGTATTGGTAACATTTAACTGCTATCTCTCTCATCATTCCCACTCCTTCACTGCGCGCTAACTACAATTACATCTGGCGAAATCCTCGGCTACCCTCAGCACTAGCTGGACGGAGGAATACTGGCTTAAGCTGAGTGTGAAAACCGATGACGTAAAAGTTACTGGCATCAAGTTACTGGGAGTCACTTTCATTAACCTGCACTTCTTCACTGCTTATGCGACTGCGATTACTACAAAAGTACTGAGTCGCAAAAAAATCCTCAAATCCCTAGCGGACAGTACCTGCAATTGAAGAAGCCTACCCAAACATCCCTTTGAGGTCCGTGGCAGTAAACCACTTGTTATTTCTTATTCACCACTCCTTAACTTGGAGCATAGATGTTTCACTGTGTAAGCAATATCTGAAAGAATGCAGCCGTCCAGATCATCCAAACAGACACTTATTATTGGAAGCTAACCCACCATAGAGGCACGTCAGGAAGGGTGTACTCGACTTGAAGTAATGTATTCAATACCATAGAAGTAAACCACTTGACGGGGCGGCATACTTACAGCCAATAAACGCCACTGAAAGTCCGTTAACACTATAATAAACTCTCCTCCGGTGAATAAATGTACAAGGACACCAAACCACTACCTACAGCAGATGAACAGCTCGAGCTGTCTTACGATGCCGTTGTATTACTCGCATAATTAAGGCCTGAATATTGTAGCAGACTCAACTCCTACCTTTCCAGACTTGAGCCCGACATAATTAACGTATGTCCTGCGCCCAATGAATTACCGCACGATAATGGCAACATCTTTTCATGTCCATTAAACCAACTCATCTAAAATCCCGCTCCCTCTAGTCCGAACTCGTCGAAATAGCACGTTTCTTGAACCTCCCATTAGATGAGCTCGACGACATAGACTGATTTTATTAGCTCCTGGGCGAGGTTCAGTTGGACGATACAATAACAAGAACAACTATCGGGTGATCCATTTTGAGGTTCCTTACTTCAAAAAAAAAACAGTATTTTCAAGTTTAATTGGGAATGTTTATTATCATTCAACAGAACATTCTTTGGCATTTATTTTTTGAAGATTATCTTTTTCAAATGTTGGCCGCGGTTCAGATGGTCCATCCGTTGAGTCCAATTCTCGATGGCTCGTTCGAGCATTTTGACTGAGCACTAGCGAATGCCACACGTGATGTTTTGCTCCTAGGCCTGAATCGAAGCGGAATTGTCCGCATAGACTTTAGACTTTACATACCCCACAGGAGCAGTCTATCGGTGTGATATTACAAGATCTTGGTGGCCAATCGACCGGCCCAAGAAGGGAAATTATCTGCTCACTGAAGTATTCTCTCAATAAATCGATTGATTGAAGCGATCTTGTTCAAACCAAATGTCGCGGAGATCAGGAGCTTCAATTTCAGGCATCAAATAGTAGGTTATCATGACGCAATAACGGTCGCCATTAGCGGTTACGTTCTCACCGGCATCATTTTTGAAGATATATGGACCGATGATTCCACTGGCCCACAAACTACACCAAACCGTTGTTTTTTCTGGATAAAATGACAGCTCTTGAATTTCGTCAGATTGCACTTCGTCCTAAATGCGACAAATTTTGCTTTTTTACATACCCATTGAGCCAGAAATGGGTGTCATCGCTAAACAAAATTTTGCTGGAAAACATCGGATCTTCTTGGAACTTTTCAAGAGCCCATAGAGCGAAGTGATGTCGCTTGGGAAGGTCCAGCAGCTTCAGTTCTTGCATAAACTGTATTTTGTACGCTTTCAAATTAAGATCTCGAAGTAAAATGGCCGACTCGCTCCATTCATCAGCCCGAGTTGCTGCGAACGGCGCCGAATCGACTCTCCACGGTCTTCGTGTACACTCTCAGCTACGGCCGCTATATTTTCTTCACTGCGTGCTGGACGTGGTCTATTCGGTCGAATATTATCCAATAATGAATGTTGAGTCTCAAGATGGGTGCTGGTGTTGCGAATAGTACGCTCAGTAGGCCGATTATATTGGCAATACTGAGCAAAAATAACATGACAGCTTGACACGACTCACGTGTGATCTGTCAAAAAAAGGCTATTGAAAAAAATACCACTACTTGGACCACCCTTTACAAGAAGAAAGATATAAATTTTTCGTGATTTTCGCTGCAAAGATTGGGCGTCTTCAATTGACGCCGAGCAGCCAAATGACTTGACTTGTCAAAATAATTCGGATAATGATATTTTTCCTATCGTGTTCCTGAGCTAATGGAATCTTTATGAGAACAAGGAGTAGAGAGATTACTTGAAACAATCATTGTCTTTGTCCTTTACTCTGTTCCATAATAATGTCATTTTTTTCATCCTTCTCACCTTGGCTGCTTAGTTCCCACGTCAAGGATATATACAAGTATGTGAAGGGAGTTTTAATGGACTCCTCCCTATCATTAAATAGCCAGCAATCAAAATTTTTATAATTAACCGAAAAAAAAAACACACAATGACCGTCTCCAGTCTTATTTCACAGCTTCGATAAGAAACCAAATTGGATAAAATTGAAATAGCTCTATTCTCTTTCGCTCTACACAATGGGCAGGCAATAAACATTATGTCATTTGCTCAAATTCTTCACGCCAGACGCGTACCTATACAAAAGAGCCCAAAAGCCAGCAGGGGTAAGGAACGAGAAAAAAAAACGCAACGCGTAAGCATCGGATAATGTGGCAACTAATGTGTGAACAAAATACGCCTAACACTTAAGAACCCACAATACCGAAACACCGTTGAGCCTTTGTACGATCAGTCGCCGCGGGCGATAATTTAACATTACCCGCCCTAATTACGGTGCATTTTGGGTTAGGCGAACCTCATACATATAGTATATACACTGCATTATATATATATGTACATAAATAATAAGAAAATCATCTTGTGAGATGTTGCGTCATCCACGGCCTGACATTGTTCTACGTGCTTTGTGCAACGCCAGCCATCGCCTTGCCTTGCATTACACTTGAAATTGAGTCTTTAATGAACTTTGAATTGGCACTTAAAAAATGTAACAATAGCAACACAAAGCAGCAACTAAGCAGCAAGTAATAGCAGCAGCAACAACAACAACAACAACAACAACAATAGCAGTGAGTGTTATAACAAAAAAAGAGATTGATAAAGATTGTTGAAAGGAAAATTATGCGGCCACTTATCGGTCGGCGAGCAAGCAACTCAACGGAGCGAGCGGAGTTTTGAACACGAAATTCTAGGAACTTGGCGTCGTTGCACAGGTAAGCGTTTGTTTATTTAAGTATGTATGGCAAGCAAATAATGCGTTAAATGAGTATAACGGTATGTGCGAAAGTGTACTCATAGGCAAATTAACCCCTTAAGCTCAGCGGTATGTCTTATGCCATGGATGGATAGACGACATGGTTGCATGGTTTGATTTCAGATTTTTTTACTTTCTTTTATTTTTTTATTTTTATTTTTTTTTTTGCAATTATTCATTGCTTCGAGTGGGTTCTTTGCGCTTTATTCATTACACAAAACCGGTATAAAGTTTTTATTTTCGATTCAGAGCTTGGTTTGACACTTTGTTGCACAAATTATGGGTATTATGCATACATACATTTGCATAAATATATATGTGACAGACGTACATCGTCGTACATAAGTGGCTAAGCATTTAAAAACGTCTTGCTGTCCCACCGTGCTTTAATAAGCTCATATGCGAAATTGTGCTGGAATCGTTTTAATGCATTTGATGAAATGCGAAGTCACATCAGGAGGAGGTCAATAATTACAGCTTTTCTTCTCTTTTGTACTTTTTATAAAGAATTTCACAAAGCATTGAAGGGAATTAAAAAAATTGAATTATTTTGATTTAAAATAAATTTCAATTAAATTATAATAAACTAAAAAAAAATTGGCTAAAGAAATTAATATTAACAAAATAAAATAAAATAAATCAAAATAAAATAAAACCAAATAAAATAGATTAAAAAAATGAAAATAATGCAATAAGAAAAAAAATAAATTGAATTAATTTAAATAAAATACCAAAAAAATTTTTTGCGGGTGTGGAGCAGAAAAATAAAGGGTGTTTTTTTATATAGGTATAGAACTTTAAGTTGCAATAAAACAACGATGGATTATTCGGTTGACATGAATTTTATTCATCCGAAAGATAATCTTGTGGCATTCCATTTTAAATATGATTTCTGGCATATGACCGCCACGGCTGGCGCGGTGGTGTTGTCCAATCTGGACGTCCAATTTTCGACGACTTTTTCCAACATTTGTGGCCGTATATCGGCAATAACACGGCGAATGTTGTCTTCCAAATGGTCAAGCGTTTGTGGCTTATCCGCATAGACCAATGACTTTACATAGCCCCACAGAAAGTAGTCTAGCGGTGTTAAATCACAAGATCTTGGAGGCCAATTCACAGGTCCAAAACGTGAAATTAGGCGGTCACCAAACGTGTCTTTCAATAAATCTATTGTGGCACGAGCTGTGTGACATGTTGCGCCGTCTTGTTGAAACCACATCTTCTGGACATCATGGTTATTCAATTCAGGAATGAAAAAGTTAGTAATCATGGCTCTATACCGATCACCATTGACTGTAACGTTCTGGCAACCATCGCTTTTGAAAAAGTACGGACCATATAGCGCACCAAACAGTCAGTTTTTCTGGATGTAACGGTGTTTCAACATACACTTGAGGATTACCTTCACACCAAATGCGGCAGTTTTGTTTGTTGACGTAGCCATTCAACTAGAAGTGCGCCTCATCGCTAAACAACGATAAAATGTACGTAGTGCGCGATACGTTTTCCGCACAGAACCATTCTTTTCGAAATAAAATTGCACTATTTGCAAGCGTTGTTCAGGCGTGAATTGCCAAACCGAACTGAGAATAAATCACTTGGCAGCTGTTAAATCGGTCGCCATCTTGAAAATTAATGCCAACTTAAAGTTCTATACCTCTATAAGAAACACCCTTTACCTTCCGCGTCATCATTGTATCATCACAGCAATAGTATGTGCCACTTGCAGGCCATTAATAAAAAAAAACTCCCCTAAGGAATCGTCGCCCACCCTGGAACCACTCTCGCATTACTTCAGGGTGGCGTTCCATTTCTCGTCACCTGCCTCCGGGTCCCGCTTTTCCTTACGTAGTACGATCTCTACGTAGTCTGATATATCCTTCCAGCTTGCTTCACTCCAGAGCATTACTGGTACGATGTTGTCTACATCCAGCGTACCTACCAGATTCCTAGTGCCTCTCGTTCTGCTCGCCATCGTTCGCATTTAAAAAATGTGTAGTCTGGACTGTCTTCGATAGCGTCATTGTGTATTCAGGACGGCTGTTGTTGTTGTTGTTGTTGTTGTTGTAGCCGCAGAAAATTCTCCAAATTGGGCTTCGGGGAACATTGCGGGAGTGACAGTCCTTGGCCGGATAAAAATCCGGTTCGTTCCAGTATAAAGACCCGACTGTCGCAGGAACTGTTAGATTTTAGTCGGCTCTTACGACAGGCATGCCTTACCGCGGGTAAATTCTTGAACCCCTAACCCGCAAGGGGCTCTTCTGATTTGTCAATTTTGTGCAGGTATTTTCGGAAGGAACCAGGTCCGAATAACATCTAAGTGAATTTTCCGAATTTTCTCTGTGTCCCGAGTTTCACGTTCTTAAAAAGCCTGGCGGTCCATCTGCCGCAAGTTCCTTGTTCCCAGCGGCTTTGCCATCGATTGTAGGTATCCAATTTTAGATCGCCTCTTACGTTTCGCCACATTCCTCGGTTTTTAAGGTCCCAAATTTTCTTTCTCTCTAGTGCCAGGAGTTCTATGGGTACACTTCCACTTATCACCAGAACGGCTTCACACCGTACGGTATGCTGACGCTACCCTTAATTCTGCTGTACGATAAACTTTGGCTATAGTCTTGCGCCGGTTATTTTTCTTTAATGTGTCTGCCCATAGTTCAGCACCATAAAGTATAAAACTAATAGTGGCCGATATCAGTAGATTTCTTTTTTCCTACGTAGTTCCCCCGATATTGGGCATCAGCTTGCTGAGTCGAGATGTTATTTTAAAAGCCCTTTCCGCGGCGTGTAAGTTAACCTTGGGTCTTGGGTCCAATCTCATGCCCAAATAGTTTACGACCCTACGTGTCTTCAGATTATCGGATAAAGTATGCTTGCATATTTCTAACGGGATGTGCTTCATTGTTGGCAGTAACAGCTCGGTCTTTTCTGTGGCTAATTTGAGACCGCGTGAGTCAAGCCACATTTGGGTTCGTATCATGATCTGGTTTAACTAGGGATGCATCATCAAGGATCTTGAGACTTAATATGCTGTTTTAACTGACATTCCAGAGATCAGGGCCAAGTATCGAGCCCTATGCTGCGCCTTACGTAATTTGAGGCTGCGGGGACCGTCTGTTGTCTGGTAAAGAAGAACTCTTTCTTTTACGACGGTCTTAATGGCACCTAGCGTCGATTTCTTGAGTCTGAACTCATATTGTTTTGGTGATAGACCACCAGCACACGAGCCTTCCGTCTATCACAACATTATCGATCTGGTCGATTCTTTCTAACCGCTGACAGCTAAGTAGTATAATGACTTTTTGTGTGGGAAAAAATATATTTCGGGGCATAGCGAAATCGATCAGCCTCGGATCGTTCGGGAAGAGGTCATCATGAAGCCGAATTTGCCGACTGCTCTACCGCAAATAACTTGCTCGCCCTGTCGTTGAAATCGCGAAGCACGATTTTAATGTCGCGACTGGAGCAGCGTTCACAAGTACGGCGAAATCGATCAGTCTCGGATTGTTCGGGAAGAGGTCATCGTGAAGCCGAATTTGCCGACTGTTCTGAGGACAATAACTAGCTCGCCCTGGCATTGAAATTTCCAAGCACGATTTTGATGTCGCGACTGGAGCAGCGTTCCCAAGTAAATTCTAAGCGCTCATAGAAATCATCTTTCGTCACATCGTCCCTTTTTTTCGTCGGGGTGTAAGCGCAGCTCAACAAAAAACTTCACTTTGTGTCGGGTACGACGAAATCGATCAGCCTCGGATCGTTCGGGAAGAGGTCATCATGAAGCCGAATTTGCCGACTGTTCTAAGGACAATAACTTGCTCATCCTGGCATTGAAATTGCCAAGCACGATTTTGATGTCGCGACTGGAGCAGCGTTCCCAAGTAAATTCTAAGCGCTCATAGAAATCATATTCCGTCACATCGTCCCTTTTTAGGAGTAGGCGCAGCTCAACAAAAAAGTTCGCTTTGCGTCGGATTGTGACGAGACATTCATCCAAAGGGTAGAACGAAAACTAACACCAAACTGGCGCTTATTTTAATGGTCACAAGGACATATCTTCTTCCGTCCTCGTTCCGTTCATCACTTCATGTATGGCGGTAATGTTTGACTTACTTTTTATGAGGACATCAACTAGCTGAGCAGCGGTACATTTCAAAGTAAGAGGCTGGTCTTTTTAGCTACATGCTCTCAAGTCCTAGTCCTTAATATCACTCGTGATCGTCATTGAAATAGAAGGTTTTTAAACGAGACTTTGTCAAGTGGCGCAAGCCAACTAGCACACAACCTCGCCAGGCCAGGGAATGCATTTATATAGCAAGACGATAATTTTTCCTGTCCTTTACGATAATTTTGATATTAATGTTACCGAAATCTGAGGTTAGAGATTTTCATCGAGGAGGAGTCTGACTTGAACTGGTTAAAGGAAAGGAAGAAATAGCTAATTGAGAATGTTAGTTAGCCTCGCTTGTGACTCTGTCGGAGGTTTGGAAGCATATTCGAGGATCTATATTTCGAATTTGGTGTTTCTATCACTTCACTCGTACCAACTTTGGAACTATAAAAATTCTTCTATGATGGAATTTTCAAAATAAGATCATCTGTATGAGTGTTAGCTTGGGATTCGGAAGAATTTCTCGCGCTTTCAAATAGTTTCAATAGGATCAATACATTTTTTCGCCACAACGGGTTGCAATTTTTATAATATTCTCTTCTTTTCTTTCCTTTTTTTTTTGCATAAACTACGCAAATTGCGACACGACAATTGGCACTTCAAGCGGCCACTTAAGCGTTTACTCAAGCAAAAAAAAACCTTGATTTGCGCACCACAAAAAAAAACGAAAAGAAAACTACAACAACAACTGCTGCTGCTTTAGCCGCCGGAAGGATATTGAGCAAAATAGGACACTTTGACTGTTATACTGCAAATAAACTATAAAATCTTACATACATACATACATACAAACATACATAGAAATATCGATGTTACCCGCACAGTTTGAAGGGCATCAAAGAAAGAAAGGTTGTGGCTCTTTGGTTGCACAGCCGATGATGATGATGATGGTGCTGATGATGCAGCGTACCTTTTTTCAGATGAGCTCACGTCAACTCAGGTACGCCTGTACCTTATGTGTTGGTATTTTTTTTTTCAGTATGCTGCGCATGCGTGCTCGCACTAAACGTTTGACGCATTACAGCGGCGGCGGCGGCGGCAATGGCAACGGCTGTGACTGTGGCTGCGGCTGTGGCTATGGCTGCAAAATGCATTACATCCTGGTATGCGGGTGCGGGTTTTTCAAGGCGTGTGCGTTTACACACTAACGGCATTCAGGATGGCATGCAAAGAGTAGTTTCATTGTAAATACATACATACATACATACATGGATGTGGGTAGGTACGTATGTTTGTTTGCGTGCGCGTGTGTGTGTGCTTTATAAAGGTGCAAATGCGTTTGCATTATCTCTCAAATCGAACGCTATTGCGTAGGAGCCTTTACCTCGAAGGGTACTTCTGCTGCCGTCAAACGTGTTGTGTGTTCCTGCCGTCAGGAAGGAAAACAGAAAAAAAAGAGTAAACAGACTGCACGTCGTGGGGCATTGACAACACCACCATCACCAGCAAAAAGTCATTGCAGCCAGTCAAGGAATCAACGGAGAGAGGAGGAGGCGAAGAAAGAAACTGAATTCAAATGCACATCTTACACTGGCGGCTGCATGAATGGCTAGATGCGCTATCAAATTTCGCCTTTCATTTCATTCGCCTTTTGGCTTCTTCCACTTTTAATTGTCTTGCCTCATAAATGCCTGCCTGCCTGCCATAAATGCACAACATCATTTTTATAGAAGTAAAAAAATTGAAATTTAATTCAAATAAAAATAAGTTGGAAAAAGTCTTTTGGCTCCCCGCTTGCTTACTGGCTTGATTTGATTGGTAATTTAATAGCGCAGATGCTGACAAAGCATACTCCAACAAACATACTCACACACACATGTGTATCAACACATACATACGTGTATATTATGTAACAAACGCGCATGCCGTCAGCCGCCTCATACTCGTCCTCGTCCTTATCCTCGCCCTCGCCTATCATCCTTTTTGGTGACATCAACAAATCGCTCGCTATCAACAGCAGTGTCAGTCAGTGTGCGGGTATGCCATGCCCAGCTAGAGCTGCGAGTGTCCATATCAATTTCTGATAACGCCTTTCAACGGTTTAAACAACAACAACAACAACAACAACAACAACAACTAAAATAATAACAGCAAAAGCATCAACATCAGCAGCAGTGTCAGTGTCAGCGGCAACGTAACGTGGTCTTTATGCTTGATATGTGTTGATATAAATATTTCAATATAAAACAAACATACAAACAAAAATGCGGCGGACTAAGGGGGAGCAAAATTAGCACGACGCTAAGACTAAATAAAATAACAGAAAATACTTTTTTTGAACCGAAGTTGCGGCGGAGTGTTGGTTTTCAGCATCTCTGAATACTCTAGGAAGTGGAGTTCCCGGCGGAACCTTTCGCCGTCAGTGGCTCTACCCACCAAGATTACGTTCATCGTACACGATAACCTCTGCGCCGTATAGCTAAAAAGTTAAGCTCTCTTTGAGACAATTTCCAACGCTTCGCTATCGAGATGGGAGATTTTACTTCCAGAATTGGGATCTTAAGACCTCGATAGAGCGTGAACATCTGAAGTAATGGAATCATCTCTTTCGTCGGCCACTTCAGTTGAGTTTCAGCAGTGCTTGCAACCATTCAAAAGGTTATAGGTTCAAGTTCTGGACCAAACAAAATCCGAAATTATAGAAAATTATTTTTTCCAATTGGGCTCGCCCACCGGCAAGGCATGTCCATCCCTCCGAGTGTATTTCTGAAGTGAAATAAAAATCTCCTCATAGAAATCCATTGGACGTTCTTAGGCGGCTTCGAATAAACTGTAGGCCCATCCATTTGTGGGTTAAACATGAAGAATCACACTAAAAATTGAAGGTGGAGCTCGGTCAAAATCGCTTAATCGTTCGATTTCGTGGCAGCCAAACGAGGCTTTAGACAGGGTCATGACTCTTTATCGTGTGATTTCTACAATTTGATCCTGAAGGAAATAATACCAGCTGCAGAGTTACACAGACCAGGTTCAATCTTCTACAAGAGTGTACAATTTCTGGCTTATGCCAATGATATCGGTATCATTGGTCGTAACAACTGCAACGTAAGTTCCGTCTTTCTTCAGGTTAGACAAAGAAGCGAAGCGAATGGGTTTGGTAGTGAACGGGGGCAAGACAGAATATCTTCTGTCATGAAATAAACTGTCATTCCCAACTTCGAAGTCGTAGATAATTTCGTCTATCTAGGAACCAGCATTAACAACAACAACAATATCAACCTTGAAATCCAACGCAGAATCACTCTCACCACCAGGTGTTCCATTGGACTAAGTACACAATTGAAAAGTAAAGTCCTCTCTCTACGAACCATAACAAAATTCTACAAGTCATGCATCATTCCCGTCCTGATATATGGTGCAGAAGAATGGACGATGTCGTCATCCGATGTTCGGCTTTAGGACTTTTCGAAAGAATGGTTTTGCGAAAGATTTATGGTCCTTTGCGCATTGGAAACGGCGAACAACGCAGATGATGTAAGGAGGAACTGTACGAGTTATACGACGACATTGACATTGTTCAGCGAATCAAGAGACTATAGCTACCCCGTGGTAAGTCATGTCGTCCGAATAGATGAAAGCGCTCCAACTTTCAAAGTATTCGATTGAGTCCCCGCTGATGGAAGTAGAGGAAGAGGAAGACCTTCACTCTGTTGGAAGGATCAGGTGGAAAGCCACCTGGTTTAATTTGGTATTTCCAACTAAGGACAGCAAAGGGAAGGAACGAGTGACGCGCTATTGTTGATGCGGCTATAAAGGCGTAACTGGTGCCTACGCCGAAGGGGAAGAAGAAGTGGATAGATTAGCTTCTTTGTGCTGGAATCTAGTATTACCGTACGCCATATTTTGGAAGAGGTATTAAATGAATCTACTACAGTATCAGATTGTGCCGATCTCACTCTGGTCAAGTGGAGGCAGCTTAAGCTGTTTATCTGTTATGAGTTGTACTGGAATTCCGAGGACGTCATTTAGTTGAAGAGTGTTAGTAAAGGTGTTGGCTGCTTCCTCATGAAGTAGGTTTAGGTTCTGTCACGTCTAGCAGTTATATTTCATACTGGTAGAGAGAAGACGTAAAGTGGAGTAGGCTTCATTCCTGATGTATCTTGAAGTAGGTATCGGGTTTTAGGTCTCTCCTTTGTCGCCATGTTTCTCTGTTTTGCGCAACTGGACTACCTTACCCTCTTTCCACATGCTGGGTAACTTTTAGAATGATTAGAGACAGGTTGGAGTCCTTAGTGAGGAGAAGACTGCTACCGCTTGTCTCAGATTATTTAGCATGATCAAGGCTTTAGCCTTGCCGATAACCCACTGAACCTTTTCCCTAGTTAATTCAAGCGTCATCACGCTGGTTTGTGACATTTCGCGCAGATAGTATGTCCTTGTATGTCTTTGTCCTTTTGTGCAGTTCACCGAAAGCTACTGTGGGAGAGTCAAATAACCTTGTTGAATTGAATAAATTGGTCTGCCGTCCGCCTTAATACAAATTTTTCCGTTTCAATTAGGAAATTAGGAATGATCTTTATAAGGCGTCTGGCTGGGATGAAGCGGGCAGAGCGGTATTGACTCTCCAGTTCTACGAGCCGGACTTTACCCGTTCGAGCCCCCTTTACACTTTTCGTGACCTTACACTTCCACTTTTTTGAGCTGTGCCTCAAGGTTCTAAACGGGTTGGTTACCACACTAAAACATTTGCCCAAGGGTTTTTCGTGTTAACGGTGTGAGGAAGTAAGAATTGAATATATTCATGTGACTTTAAATGCATAGCCAGAAGAAAAACTAAACATCAACTGTCTCTTAGTACAACTTAGTTTTAAGACTTACGCCATTCACACACATTATATGTAAGTAGTAGGAGTCAAGAATAGTTCACAGTTACTGGGTATTAGAAAATGGAAGGGAATAAGATAGCTGCGGTACTAAAATAGCACTATGAACTTACCTATTCAGAAAGGTTAACAGTCTTGGGGAACAAACTAAACTCAAATTCACGTATCATTGACTTGTAAGGGTAAGGATTTCTTTGAATCTGAGTGCCCTTGTGCTCCCCGAGGAAGATGGTGCAGCGGTGGTAAGTGTAACCTGGAAGCTTGTGTACTTGTCATTTACAGATCTTCCACAGTATATAATGGCCCTACCAGAGCATGAACTAAAGGCTGATCCAAGTACAAATAGTTTTGACAGAGTCGTGTCAAGCTGTCATGTTATTTTTTTTTCAGTAACGTTCGGAATTTCATCATGGAAAGACTTACGCCTGAACAACGCTTACAAATCATTCAAATTTATTACGAAAATTCACTTTCTGTAAAGAATGTGTTTCGCGAGCTTCGCTCAACTTATGGCCAACATAATCGGCCTACTGAGCGTACAATTCACAACACCATCACCCATCTGGGGACCCAGCATTCATTATTGGAGAAGAAAATATAGTGGTCGCAGCTGAGAGTGTATAGAAGTGAAGACCGTGGAGAGTCGATTCGCAGCAACTTGGATTGACGTATGGAACGATTTGGCACAGTTTAAGGCGTATCTTAAATTGAAAACGTACAAAATACAACTTGTGCAAGAACTGAAGCCGTTCGACCTTCCCGGGCGACATCGCTTCGCTCTATGGGCTCTTGAAAAGTTCCAAGAAGATCCGACGTTTTCGAGCCAAAGAATGTTCTTTGGAATGATAATAAACATTTTCCATTAAATTGAATTTTCTGTGTTTTTTTTTTTCTTAAAAAGTAGGGAACCTCCAAATAGATCATATTGGCTTCATATTTATACTTCAACCAAAAGCTCCTTTTCAAGTTTAAGTATGACGGCTCAAGAATCATTGCTTTTACACCTTCGAGCGAAGACTGGGCAATGACGAGTCCAATTAAACTGACAATTCAAGACTATAGAAGATTAGTACTACATTTAGTCAGAAAATTGTAGTAGAAATTCGAAATTTCTGTGTAAGACCAATGACCTGATTCGAACTTAATTGAAGAAGCTCCTTCTTCACAGAGTTGAAACCTATCTTTATGCATCTGCTGCTCTGGGCGATAGAACCGCTAAGTCTACCTTCCCTGGGTTAACCAGGTCTGGCAAGAAAGAAATTGAAGAGCGACGCTTTCAATCAACTTCAAAATTGAAAACATAGAGAAAGGGGTTTTTGAGAGCATTGTCTCGGCTTAAAAAAAATATTAAGGAGTACGAAAGTTCTATTGAACTCTCATAGAGGATTTCCAAAAGACTACGCCAAGGAAATAGTACAAAAATCGCTTTTGGTAGTCCTGTGGGAGTGCAGATGCACAGGAATCAGGCTTTGAGAAGAGAGAAAAATCGAAAAACTCTGCTCTCGATCAGCTCACTGTCTTTATAATAAACTTTAAATACTTTACATAGCAAGTAGCCACCGGGTAAATAAATAAAATTCAACGACAATCAACCGAGTACACATTCGCCCTAGATACATTTGCACCGACATATGTGAGTATTTTGATATAAAAGCACGCCAAGTAGACATTACGATGCAACGAAGGGATTCTGTGTCCACCACAACCATTAACCACTACGCTTTGTCTACAATCAGCATCTTTGCCGGTATCAGTGTGTGTGTGCTCATGCATATGTTAGTATTTTTGTTTGCATTGTTATTGTGCATATTTACGATTTCATCAGTTTTTGGGGGTGGCTTGACTTTCATTCGCTACGTACATAGGTTTGAGTTGTTTTGTTGGGAAAAGCATGCTGTTGACATTATTACTATGCCGTTGCAGTTGCTCAACAGTCTGGGTTGCTATGTCTACCAACATCTATGCGGCGTCGGCGTCGCTGATGCTGACGTTTACATTCTCAAACAGGCTGTTTGTTGCTGTTGCTGCTGCTGGCATCTCGCTGCGCATTGTTTTGTTCGTTGGTGACATATGTGTCGCTGTCCACCGCCCGTCTGTCCAGAAATGTCACTCCTTCGCTATCCGCTTATGGAACTTTCACTGTCTGTCGCTTTTTTCCCCTTTACTGCTTACGATTGCTTACACCCTTCAGCGGAGTGTATAATTTTCATTTCGATTTTAGATTTTAGTTTTTCCACTTTTTTTTCGTTTGAACTTAGACGGAAATCGTGCGATTCATGCTGGAATTCAGTTGTTCGGTCGTATGTATGTATGTAGGTGTAGTTGTCTGTGTTTAAGCATTAATGTAAGTGCACATATTCCACGCCGCCAAGGGAATTAAAAAATATCTGCGACAGTGTTTAGTTTCAGTACTTGGAATGGAAAAAACTAAAAAGCTTCGTTGAAAAGTCCTTCCCAGCGCGCCAGAAAACTCGGAGGGAATTTGAAAGTCCTTTCTGTACATACTAGCAACTCCTTTTGAGACCTACTTGTGGTATCATTTGAAGTATTAAAACCACAAAATTATGAGAAAAAGAAGAAGAATAATGGAAGACACATATCGAACACCTATATTTGTCCACATTCCAAGAGACGATTTAGAGCTCTCCATCAGCAAGCACAAGCAACATAGCAAGAGTACTAACAACAGACGCACAGGTCAAACGTATCAAAATCTATGGTGACACATCTCAGAGGGGGAAATATTGTATTAAAACAGGTAAAAAGTACATATGAGAGGTCCTCTTATAGACCGAATAAATAGCTGAGTAACACAAAAAACTGAAACGATCTGAAATATCTACAAAAAATCACCAACGAGCAGTGTAAATACTAAAGAAGCAATCGTTCTGTCTTCGATATCTAAGGAAATCCGTCAAATGAGCTGGGACAGATTATAGCCAGGCCGGCGTTAACAAATATGCGACACTTTGCGGACATGGTTATCAATCAACACCAGCTTTCCATTAACGCAAGGTCACCACCATTATATTTATTCTGACGGCAATACAGAGGTCTCCAAGTTCGGAACTTTCAAATTTTTTATGATCATCAACTTCGTGAATCCAGCTTCCAGGAATATCTGCGTAAAATTTAACAGAATCTATTACCTCCACTAAAAGGAACTAAGTAAAGAACTAGAAATAAAGGGTGATCCAAGAAGAAGTCCTTTTTTCAATTGCCTTTTTTTTGACAGATCACTTGTGATTAGTGTCAAGCTGTCATATTATTTTTGTTCAGTATTGTTCGGCATTTCATCATGGAAGGACTTACGCCTGAACGACGTTTACAAATTATTCAATTTTATTACGAAAATTCACGTTCTGTGAAGAATGTCTTTCGCGCGCTTCGGTCAACTTATGGTCAACATAATCGGTCACTGAGCGTACTATTCGCAACACCATCTTCCATCTTGAGACCCAGCATTCATTATTGGATAATATTCGACCGAATAGACCACGTCCAGCACGCAGTGAAGAAAATATAGTGGCCGTAGCTGAGAGTTTACATGAAGACCGTGCAGAGTCGATTGGGCGCCGTTCGCAGCAACTCGGACTGACTTATGGAACAACTTGGCGCGTTTTATGTCGAGATCTTAAATTAAAAGCGTACAAATTACAAATTGGGCAGGAACTGAAGCCGCTCGACCTTCCCACGTGACATCACTTCGCTCTATGGGCTCTTGAAAAGTTCCAAGAAGATACGACGCTTTCGAGCCAAATTTTGTTGGTATGGGTATGTAAACAAGCAAAATTGCCGCATTTGGAACGAAGAGCAACGTGAAGGGATTCAAGAGCTGCCATTTCATGGTTTGTGGCCGGTGGAATCATCGGTCGATATTTGTTCAAAAATGATGCCGGTGAAAACGTAACCGTCAATGGCGACCGTTATTGCGCCTTGATAACCGACTATTTGATGCCTGAAATTGAAGCTCGTGATATCCGCGACACATCGCTTCAATCAATGGATTTATTGAGAGAGCACTTCGGTGAGCTAATAATTCCACGTTTTCGGCCGGTCGATTGGCCACCAAGAGCATGTGATATCACACCGTTAGACTTTTTCCTGTAGGGATATGTAAAGACTAAGGTATATGCGGACAATCCCGCTTCTATTCAGGCCTTGGAGCAAAACATCATGCGTCACGAATGTCATTCGCCAGTTATCAGTCGAAATGGTCGAACGAGTCATCGAAAATTGGACTCAACGGATGGACCATCTGAGACGTAGCCGCGGCCAACGTATGAAAAAGATAATCTTCAATAAATAAATGCCAAAGAATGTGCTTTCGAATGATAGTAAACATTCCCCATTAAATTTGAATTTTCAGCCGTTACTACTACCCAATTTTTGGGCTTTGGAACAGGCAATGCAATTAGCTGAAAAATTAAACGATGAATCCTGGATGCTAAGAGATGTGGGTATCAACTTCGTACAGAACAAAAAATATCAACTCATCACCTAATATCAGTGATTATGGAAGAGCAAACAAGAAATATAGAACAAACGTACCTCGGAGAACTCTAATCTATAACTTATATGACGGTAAGTGCATAACTGTGCTCAAGCGAAGCAAACTACAAAGACTTAACTGACAAAATGTCATACTTTTAAGAGGATTATTTGCCTTAAATGAGACTTCACATCGTACAAAATACGTGGTTCTGTACTTTAAGTGGCCAAAAGACTACGTGAGCCACCGTACGTACTTCCATGCGGAGGATGATGGGCTTAAGAGCTGACCAAACCAACGTGTAAATGGTCTAACTGGGAAAATCAATCAAAAGAAGCTTCTCACAAAACCCCATCCACAATCCACAATTTGGAGGAAAAGCGCGACCGAAAGTTGCTTATAAAAAAAAAGCATTTATTGGATTTCTGGCTTATCTGTCCTCTCTTACTATTATTATAAAAAAAGTCATAAAAATATATTAAAAAATACAGAATAAATAGTTCACAAGTGCTGTATTTATTGTAACTACATTTTCACTTTCGGTTCAAAGTATTTAAAAAAAATGCCCCTTGCGACAGGGATTAAAATGAAATTCCACTAAGGCTATAGTAATATATTTTGGATAAATATTTTAAAATCCGAGATACTAAAACTAGTTACAATACCGCAATGCATTTAATTAAAGCGAAGCTTAAATCCCCGACCTTGAATTTTCCCCTATCACGTCCATGTCTATGCTGGTTTGTGGAATTAACTAAGGAAAATTAACAGTCACACGGCAGCTAACAGGTCAATTGAAAATTCCATTGCCTACCATAGCAAAACACATTTTTTGGCAAAAAAAATTTTTTTTATTCAACATATTTTCCTTCAAGGGTGGTACACTGATTATAGCGACCCTCCAACTTTTCGATACCATTTTTGTAGTACGTTTTTTCCCTTGCTTCAAAATAGGCCTCCGTTTCGGAATCACCTCTTTTTTGACGAAAATTTCTTTCCAACGGGCATTCTTTTGATATCTGGGAACAGAAAATAGTCGCTGGAGCCAGATCTGCAGAATACAGTGGATTCGGAGGCAAATCGAAGCACAATTCATGGATTTTCGCCAACGATTTCACTGACTTGTAACACGGTGCATGGGCGATTTTATTCTGCAAATGGTCCAATAACACTATGTGATAGGCCCTGTTGATTATCCTTCTTTCGTCAAAGTAGTCAATGAATATTATTCCATGCGCATCACAAAATACAGACGCCATAACCTTGCCAGCCGACTGTTGCATTTTTCCACGCTTCGGAGCAGGTTTATCATATGCAGTCCACTCGGATGACTGTCGATTGGCCTTCGGAGTGTAATGATGGAGCTATGTTTCATCCATTGTCACATAACGATGCAAAAACTCGGTTTTACTTCGCTTGAACATCTCCAAACGCTGCACCGAATCATCAACTCGTCGTTGTTTTTGTTCAAAAGGGAGCTCGCGGCACACTACTATGCACAGAGCTTTCGTACACCCAAATACTCTTGAATCATATGATACCTTTCGAGTGTCTGCTATTTCATTCAGTTTCCATTTACGATCATTCAAAATCATTTAGTGTCTTTTTTTTTTTTTTGATGTTTTCGTTGGTAACAACTTGAAATTATTTCCAAAACTATTGCTTAGTAGAAAGTACATGAAGACAACGACGTTGCAGAATTACTGAAATGTGTTATATCAGATGACGTGGGTTTATCCCACCGTCATCGAAACTAAAGCTCAATGAAGGCAGTTGAGGCATTCTGGCTCGCCAAGGCTGATAAGGGCTCGACAAGTGCGGCCTAACGTAAAGGTTATGCTCACTATGTCATTCGATTTTAGTGGCATAGTGTATCATGAATTCCTGTCACCAGGTCAAACATTAAATAAGGAATACCATCAACACGTTGAAAACCTTTTGCCGAAAGCCATCCGAATAAAAAGTCTGAATTCTTGAAGATAACAGTTAATGGCTTTTGATAACACTAAATTGTTTGTTCGTATATTTTTAGCAAAAACAATATTGTAACGATGTCGCAACCTCCACATTCGCCAGATTTGGCTCGGTATGACTTTTTGCTATACCTAAAAATTATGGGATCCCTAAAGGGACATCGTTTTACAGCTTACAGATGGCATTAAAAACGCAACGCTAAGAAAAACTAAAGGATATCTCACAGATCAAGATTGAGAAGTGTTTCGAGAGTTTGAAGGCGACAACATCAATGCAGATGAATAAATAAATATCTTGCTAACATACACATTCAATTTTTCACCTCATATTTTATAAAAGAGCAACAGTTGTAATCTATTCCAGCACTTGATAGATTATCTTAATGAAAATCAACTGGATGAGTCTTTGACGGGTCTTATAACAAAAATCCAAGAAAATCTAGAAGTATATTTCGATACTGTTTCGAATCTGATCGGAAACGGGTGCCATAAGGGACTCTTGAAAAGCATCAGGACATAGGCCCCAATTACGATCATTTTAATCAAAATGACGACTCGAAACTCAAACGATTCAAAAAACAAAAGTTTTCGAATTCGTATTAACCACAAATTTGAATAACCTAGTAAACCTCAATTTGCTAATAAAGAGCCTTTTCTTGCTTTTCTAAAGGGTGATCCAAGTAGAGGTCCTTTTTTCTGTAAAGAATGTGTTTCGCGAACTTCGCTCAACTTATGGTCAACATAATCGGAAGAAAAAATAGCGGCCGTCGCTGAGAGTGTACAAGAAGACCGTGGAGAGTAGATTCGGCACCGTTCGCAGCAACTCGGACTGACGTATGGAACGACTTGACACATTCTACTTCGAGATCTCAAATTGAAAGCGTACAAAATACAGCTTGTACCAGAACTGAAGCCGCTCGACCTTCCTAAGCGAAATCTCTTTGCTCTATAGGCGCTTGAAAAGTTCCAAGAAGATCTGACATTTTCGTGCCAAATTTTGTTCAGCGATGAGGCCCATTTCTCACCCAATGGGTATATAAAAAAGCAAAATTGCCGCGTTTGGGACAAAGAGCAACCTGAAGAGATTCAAGGGCTGCCATTTCATCCAGAAAAACCCAACGATTTGGTGTAGTTTGTGGGCCAGTGGAATCATCTGTCCATATTTCTTCAAAATATGGCTATGATGTCGATGAGAATGCATCCCTCAATGGCTACCATTATCGCGGCATGATAATCAACTTTTTGATGCCTGAAATTGAAGCTTGTGATCTTCGCGATATTCGGTTTCCCACCCATCTCATCAATCAATGGATTTATTGAGAGAGCACTTCGGTGAGCAAATAATTTCACGTTTTGGATCGGTCGATTGGCCACCAAGATTGTGTGATATCACACCTTTAGACTTTTTTCTGGGGAGATATGTAAAGTCTAAAGTCTATGCGGACAATACCGCTTCGATTCAGGGCTTGGAGCAAAGCATCACGCGTGCCATTTGCCAGTTACCAGTCGAAATGCTCGAACGAGTTATCGAAAATTGCTCCATCTGAGACGTAACCGCAACATTTGAAAGAGATAATCTTCAAAAATTAAATATGGGTTATTATCGAAAATGGAGAGTATGTTTGACTATTTCAATCATATTCATGAGTCGAAAATGATTAAAATGTAATGGAAAACTTCAAAATTGCTAGTGGGGACGACTCGAGAAATAAAAAAAAACTCGTTCCCAAGCGATTAAAAAAAAAGTTTTCGAATACAAAATAACTAATAATTTTGAAAATTATGAATACACAATTCACGGAACGAAAATTGACTCTCCGAGAAGTTCTATCTGGCAAAACGAGCTCGCACATAACTCGTGACGAATCCTTTGAGGGATTGCGTACGACTGTCTCATCTTCCAGACGGAGGATATTTCAATATACAAATCTAGATTTCTTTTATTAACTCTATTTAAGATCTTTCAAACACAATTTCGCTACTCAAAACCACAGTGCAACATCTCGTTTCAAGGACATTACACAGTCCGACTTCAAATGTTGACGCTTCAATGCGTTGGCACAGCAGTCGCACTGCCGATTGGTGTAACTGATTCACACTCCTGTACGCGCTTTTGTTGGCATAATTGTTTGCTTTTTTACTTCCTAGTTACCATTTATGTTTTTGTTGTTTTGTTTTTGTTGCTGTTGTTGTAATTGCTATTATTATTATCGCTTTGTTGTGTCTGTGGCGCATTTTATTAAGCATACATACATACATACATACATACAAACTTGTATTCGATACAGAATTTTTTTTTATTAGTTTCCGTTTTAATTTTCATGCCGCTGCATTAACAAATGCTTCCTGCACCACCCGTACGTTCAATACATACATACATATTTATTTTGCCCCTGCGCCAAGTGGCATTTGAATTGGTATGCATGTATGTATGTATGTATGTACTCGTGTTTAGAAAGCACTCTTGCTGGCGGCGCATGAGTTTTGGTCCACCACCACCAATATTAATAGCAATCAGGCAGCAGCAAACCAACATCACCTTCACACCACCCTGATTGGTAGTGCTAAGGATATACTATATATGTGTGTATGTATGTATACCATGCATTCCAGCCGACAGGATCATCAACGACGGCAGTTGTTCATTTGCGGCAAGCGCAATCATCTTTCATATTTTTTAGCGGAAACTCTGTGTGTGTGTGTGTGTGTTCTTGTGTTTGCATTGCATCTGTCCACTTCCGCTTTTCTAAAAGCGCATACGAGCTCACTCACTTACCTACCTAGAAACCTACCTACCTAGAAACAGGCATATACGAGTATGTGCTTCGCGCTGCTTACATGCCTTAACTCTCGCCGCCAAAGCACTGAGGGTGCTCTGTTTCACCGAACTGAGCCAAAAATATCGGAGCCAGCCGACCCACGTCAGTCAATGTCCTCTAAGCTGCGGCGCTTTTGCCGCGAACTATGCGTTGGTGGACTCTGTTTTTATTGTTGTTGTAGTTGTGTTTTCGAATTACTCACGCACAGTTCGACGTCTTCACGCACACATATACTCCGCACATGCACCGTGAAAGGCGTAGCTGATGGCATAAAAATTGGAAATCCGTTTGTGTGTGTGTCTGTGTGTGTGTGTGGAAATTACACACGGAAAATGCTGTTCATTAAGTGCAATTTAAGACAGCCGAAAAAACACTTTCGTGTTTAGCACTTAACGATGCGCACATGCACATACACACTTATACTTATATATATGTACAAAGCGCCGCGTCTTAACTACTTTCAACCTAACTGCTTGAGTCCTGCGTCCTTCTAAATGCTCGCTTAAACAGTTTATTTGTTTATTTGTTTGTTTGTCTGTCGCTCGTACGCTACTCATTTTCCCCCCACCAACCTTGCGCATACATATCTGCGCCTCACGTCCAGTCATGCGAGCTCTAAAGTATTTGGTTGTTACGGTCTTTTAAGTATTTTAAGTATGCATTTGATGCAATTAAAAGACGATTATTTACTCAAAAACAACAAACAAACAAAATGCGTTTTACAACAACAACAACAACAACAACAACAACAACAACAACAACAACAACAACAGCAACAACAACAATAGAATCAACAACAACTGTGTTTGTGGTTACCAAAAAATTTTTACAATTCATTTATGTTTACACACTTCGAAGAAATTTGGACATTACAATGATGTATGGCCTTCGCGTCTGTTGCTGTTGTACTTGTTGTTGTTGTTGTTGTTGTTGTTGTTGTTGTTTTTATTTTCTACGCCATACAAATAGTTACTCGTGGTGCTGCATGCATAACGTTGGATGGATGTTATGCTATGAAGGATGTAAATATTTTGGTTATTAGATAACTGTGTACATGGTGCGTGTGTGTATGTGTATGTGCGTGTTGCGCTGTTTAGTTGGTAAGTACTCTATCATCAAACCATATCGTTTCCACTCACGAAAGGTGCACGATTACACACCGTTACCCTTCGTACGCTTATCACTATTGTGTTAATTGAATGCGTGTGTGTGTCTAGGGATGCATTTACACTGTCTAACTGTATAACTGTGATCTAACAGCTGTGTTGAAAACTGTAAGTACATATGTATGTATGTGGCTGTTTCGGTATGTATTGACCATGTCTATGAACATCTTCTAAGCAATGAAATCCGATGAGCCATTAAAAATCGAATTTTTTACGTTCAAATAAATGTTTTTGGTGAAAAAAAAATGAAAAATACGCAATTTAAAGCATTTTCCGTCGGAAGCGGTATCCCATCTCTGTGGTAGTCTTCGTATACCACCTCTAAAAAAATGAGTCCTCTCTGTTCTCTATCCAATCATTGAGCCATTCTTCGCGTTCCTCAAAAGACTCGAACCTTTGACCTCCCAAATCGTTTTGCAGCCATCGAAAAAGCCAGTAGTCGGAAGGAGCAAAGTCTGGAGAACACGGTATAGTAGGACCACTTATTTCAGCTTTTCCAGCTAGTTTTTGACCGTTACAGCCACATGGAGTCAAGCGTTGGCAGGATGCAAAATCACCTTTCCATGCCTTTCGGTGGTTTCTGAGTGTTTTACATGCAATGCGTGGCTCAAACGCTTTAGTTGTAAAGGATGATCCAACTAGAGTATTTTTTCATAGTCTTTTTTTGACAGATCACGCGTGAGTAGTGTCAAGCTGTCATGTTATTTTTGTTCAGTGTTGTTTGGAATTTCATCATGGAAAGACTTACGCCTGAACAACGTTTACAAATCATTCAACTTCATTGCGAAAATTCACGTTCTGTAAAGAATGTGGTTCGATCGCTTCACTCAACTTATGGTCAACATAGTCGGCCTACTGACCATACTATTTGCAACACCATCACCCATCATTAATAATTGGATAATATTCGACCGAATAGACCACGACCAGCACGCAGTGAAGAAAATATAGCGGCCGTAGCTGAGAGTGTACACAAAGACCGTGGAAAGTCGATTCGGCGCCGTTCGCAGTAACTCGGACTGACGTATCGAACGACTTGGCGCATCTTACTTCGAAATCTTAAATTGAAAGCGTACAAAATACAGCTCGCGCAAGGACTGAAGTCGCTCGACCTTTCCAAGCAGCATAGCTTCGCTCTGTGGGCTCTTGAAAAATTCCTAGAAGATCCGACGATTTCGATACAAATTTTGTTCAGCGATGAGACCCATTTCTGGCTCAAAGGGTATGTAAACAAGGAAAATTAGCACATTTGGGACGAAGAATAACCTGAAGAGGTTGAAGAGCTGCCATTTCATCTAGAGAAAACAAAGGTTGGGTGTGGTTTGTGGACCGGTGGAATCATCGGTTCATATTTGTTCAAAAATGATGCCGGTAAAAACGTAACCGTCAATGATGACCGTTATAGCGCTATGATAACCGACTATTTGATGCCTGAAATTGAAGATCGTGATCTCCGCGACATTTGGTTTCAATAAGACGGCGCAACTTCCCACACATCGTACCAATCAATGGATTAATTGAGAGAACACTTCGGCTAGCAGATAATTTGACGTTTTGGGCCGGTCGATTGGCCTCCAAAATCGTGTGATATCACACCGTTGGACTTTTTCCTGTGGAGGTATGTAAAGCGGACAGTCCCGCTTCGATTCAGGCCTTGCAGCAAAACACCACGGGAGTCATTTGCCAGTTACCAGTCGAAATGCTCGAACGAGTCATCGAAAATTGGACTTCACGGATGGACAATCTGAGACGTAGCCGCGGCCAACGTATGAAAAAGATAATCTTCAATAAATAAATGCCAAAGAAAGTTCTTTTGAATGATAATAAACATTCCCCAATAAGTTTTAATTTTCTGTGTTTGTTGATCAGCCGTTACTTTGGTCCCTCCAAGGCTGAATTACGTTCCGCCTGACTGCGTTGCAACTCAATTGAAATTTACTCCAAAAATTTATTTTAAGAAATTTTGCTTCATGAGAGCCGAAGTCCGTTGTAAGAACAACTGCATACCACTGAGCTCTTTCTAGTTTCTGTTTCAAATGGCGATTTTATGGAGTACTGGCCACCAAATTGTGCCGCCGTAGAAATGATTGGGGTACTGATGAGTTGCGGTGAAAATTTTGATGGATCGGTCTGATGGCTGAATAGTCGGCAAAGTGGTATATACAAGTAAAGTTCGGCTTTCTACAATGCCGAATACTGTTTCGGAACATTGCGTCCGTAAGGAGGGTCAATATTTACTTTAATATGCAAGCAGGAGCGACATATATTTTGAACACTTACGATGTACTCAAAAAATGTTCAAGGAATGCTGATATTGTTTTTCGATATATTCTACAAATTAGTTCAGAAAAAACTCCGAAACCCAAGAACTTTTCGTATTTCCAATTTTTATTCACTATAAGTAATGGATTCAAAATTGAGTATTTTCCAAATGTGGAGAAAAAATTTACAATATTAATATGAGGTATTGGTTATTTAACTCAGATAGGAGCAGTTTGGGATCTCAGAACATTATCTTCTAGTATAACTACTTCATCTATTTTGTTTTTTTAAATAAAAGTCAGAGATTTTCAATTTTTATAAACTTTATTTTCTTTCTTTTTCTTTAATTTCTTACACAGTTTGTGTCATTATTGAGCAAATTTCATTATCTGTCAGGTTTTTTTTTGTTTTTGTTTTTTGTTTACAAATTGTGTGTAGAAAAATACTTATTTCACTAATATTTGCTCTTTGTGCATGCGCATGTATAAAAATAAATTATTTTATCTTATGTTTTCTCAAATACTCTTCGGTTGATTAATTAATTACTAAATTTTAGTATCACATTCTTATATATATGTATATATATGTATTTATGTATGTAAAAAACTTAACTACAATTATTAATATAAATACTAAACTATATAACTTACAGTTAGGTATAAAAATATTAAAAATATTTACGTTTTTTTTTCTCTAAAATTATTTTCTGTTTCTTTGAATCATTAAATGTTGATATAAATTGATTTAGCAACTTTGAATTTCTTTTTTTGTATCTTACGCCAACAACAAAACGAATCAATAACTTTATTTCGATATGAAGAATTGAGAATTTTTTAGTTTAATTAATCTTTGTTTCTTTTTTTTTTTTTGTTGGTAATTCTTTAAAAGTTTTGTGTATAAAAAAGTTTTTTGTAGTGTTTATGTGTAGGTACTTATCAAAATGCGTTAATGAGTTGTTCATATTGTGTTAATTTTAGTTATTTTTCTTAATTATTTTACGATTTCTGTTGTTCATTCCATTTTTTGTTTAAGGGGTTTGAAAGGTGTTTTTGAAAATTAAAAAAAAAATTTTAAAATCGATTTTTTTGTCTTATTAAATTGTAAAATATGAATTTAAAATATTCCCCTAAAATTTCAAATCGATCGGAGTAAAATTCTAAGAGACATAGACCCCTTGGAAGTTCCGCCCATCAGGCCATGTCTGTGTCAATTTGCAGCTTTAAACGCGTTTATCTCAAAACTCTATTTTTTGAAGGCGGTGAGCACAATTTTCGAAAAGTTATAAGGCGATTTTGTTCAAATTTGACATATATCTTTGTAATAACATTATCTAGTCATTGAATGAAGGATTTTTTTATTATAACTAATTTTTTCGAGCCAATGCATGACGAAAATTTGATCAAGAAATGTGTTTTTTTTTTGTTTGTTCAAAGTCTGCCAAAAATTCAATTATTAATTTTTTGTTTTTTTTTTCTACGTCCAATAACGAGATTTATCCACGTACTAACGAAATACTTTTTTATTTTCTTTTATTTTAGATGAACCAATAATGAGTTATGCTGTCCACTGCGAGAGCATTTTCCTTTGAGACATACCAACGGCTGAGTTTTCGGAATTTTTGTATAAAAATTTCACAAAATACTGTCTAAATATGTATCTTTGATATGGTGAATTGTTTGAATAAAATATATGATTGTATATATTTAAAAAAAAAATTGTGAAAATACCTTTTTCTTTAACCGCTGAAACCCACCTAACCCTTTAATTTAAACTCTTTAATTCCTTTTTATATTATTTTTTGTTATTTTTTTATTTTATTATCTTTTTTTTTTGGATTTTATTTCGTTTACTTATTTTACTTCATTTTATGTCAATATATTTTACTTTACTTTTATATAAATTTATTGAAATTTATTTTAGTTTATTTTATTTTATTTTTTTTTTCTTTTTTTTTATTTTTTTTTATTTTTTTTTTTTTAATTTAGTTTATTTTTATTTAGTATATATTAATTTAAATTTTATTTTATTTTTTATTTTTTTATTTTTTTATTTATTTTTATATCTTGCTTTGATTAAATGAGTCGAATTTAAAATTTTGATTTACTTATTTAATTTCACATTAGTTTCTAATTTAATTTCATTTATTTTGCTTTATTTTATTTAGTTCCAGTTAGCTTATATTATTTTATTTTATTTTATTTTATTTTAGTTTATTTTATTTTATTTTTTTTATTTTTTTTTATTATTTTGTTTTATTTTTTTTTATTTTAATCTAATTAAACAGATTTCTTCCTTTTTTAGTTTTTATTTTATTTTAGTTTATTTTATTTTATTTTATTTTATTTGATTTATTTTATTTTATTTCAGTTCAGTTTATGTTATTTAGTTTAATTTTATTTTTCTTTTCTTTTATAATAATTAGTTTATCTTATTTACTTATGCTATGTTATTTCTTATTATTTTAATTTAATTTTATATAATTTTTTTACTTGGTTTCTTTTTTATTTTTATTTATAATATTTGAATGAATTTTATTTAATTTGTTTTTAATTTTTTTATTTAACTTTTTTTTTGGTTAATTTAATTTAATTTACTTTTTATTTTATTGTTTATTTAATTTAATTTTTTTTGTATTGTAATTTTTTATTTTTATTTAGTTTTTATTTAAATTTGAAAGCAATTTTATTTTAGTTTATTTAATTTATAAATAAACAATTAATAAATTTATAATATTTTAATCTAATAAATTTTTTTTGTCCTAATTTATTTTTTTAGTATAATTTTTATTAATTTTAAATATATCAATTTTTTGTTTGAATTAATTTTATTTTTTTTTTATTTCAGTACAATTATTTTATTTTGTTTGATTTTTTTTTAGTGTAAATATTTTTTTTTTGGTTAAAATATTTTACTTATTTTTTTTTTTTACAAGAGCTTAAAAATTTAATTATTTTTAATTTGTTTTATTTATTTTATTTTATTTCATTTTTATTTAATTTTATATTGTTTTTTTTTTAATTATGTTTTTTCGTATAAACATATCTTTATCTTTTTTTTAATCTTAATTATTTGAATTAAGTTAATTAATTTTTTTTAATAATTAACTAAATCAATTTTTTTTTATTTAATTTAATTTAATTTCCTTTTTTTATTAATTTCTTTTTTTTTTTATGGTAATTTATTTTATTTAATTTTGTTATTTTTAATTTAATTTTATATTAATTTTTATTTGTATTTAATTTTGTTCAATTTTAAATTAATTAAATTTGTTTCATTTTAATTTAATTGCATAAATAAACAATCAATAAATTTAAGTGAATAATATTTTATTATTATTTTTAATATAATTTTATTTTATTTGTTTATTATTAATATTTTATTTTAATTAATTTTATTTAATTTTATTTCAGTATAATTTTTTATTTGGTTTTATTTTATTTTTTTCCTTTTTTCGTTCAAATATATTTATTTTAATTTTATTTTTGTTATTTTTTTATTTTTATTTTATATGAGTTTATAATATTTTATTGTATTTAATTTTTTATTATTTATGTTATATTAATTTTTTTCATTTATATTATTTTTCTTTTTTATTTTATTTTTTAGTTTGATTTAATATTGTCTTATTTTAAATTAATATTAAATTTTTTATTTTTATTAAAATTAAAATATTTATTTTTTTTAAATTAATTTTTTTAATATATAATTTTATTTTATATTAAATTTATTCAATTATTTTATTTTAATTTATTTTGTTTTAATTTCATTTACGTTCTAGTGTTTTTTATTTAATTTTAAATTATTTTTCTTTTATTAATTAATTTTTTTATTTTACTTTATATTTCAATAGTTTAAAATAATTATTATATTATATTATATATATTATATTTTTTCATTTATATTTATATTTTTTCATTTGTTTTAATATATCTTCTTTTATTTTATTTTATTTTTTCAATGTTTTGAATTCTTTTTATTTTATTTAACTTTAATTATTTTATGTTATTTAAATAAATTTATTTTTATTTTATTGTATTTTAATTTTTTTTTTTAATTATAATTTTTTGTGTATTATTTTTAATTTTAGCCTATTTTCTTCATTTTCCCGATAGTTTTTGTACAATTTTTCATTTTTGTTTTACGTTTTTCGCTGTATTGTACTATTCGTTAGACACATACAACCCTGTTGTCCTTAACAATATATTTAAAATATATATTTCTAAAACTTATTTATTATATTTTCATAGATTTCTAAGAAGTTCTAAGCTTTCGCTCATTTTAATTTTTTTATAAGGAACAATAACGTTGTGATATTTCGTTATTTGTTTCAATTTCGTTAGATTTTCATTTTCATTGCTTTCTTTTAAGTATACAACCGCTTAGTTAAACATATTTACATTTTTGTTACTATATTTTTTTTTTTAAATTTGTAAATATTTTTTTTTATTATTAGTAATTAAAAATTATTTCGTATTGTACTTCGTAGTTTGTATGTTTGTAGTGTTTGGTAGTGATTTGCTGGTGTTTATAGTTTACAACACACACGAAGTGTTTGTGTTGTAATTTTCTTCTTCTTCTTCTTTTTTTTTTTTTTGTAACTAAATATTTATTAAAATATAGAAACTAAATTAAAAATAACCTAAAACCTAGAAGTACTCAAAGAGAGCTATACTTTTGCTTACGTATAAAGTTGACTAGAGTTCACACTCGTTTTCATCGGTGCTCTTCGGTGTGAGTGAGAGAGAGATATATATATAGAGAGATATCTGTACGACCTTTGAACTTAACTAAATTCTTTTTACTGCACTATTTCGCCTCACTATATGCTACGCTTAATTCTTTAAAATATAAACTAAATGGGGAACACAGAATTTCCGCTTGGAATTCCCCTTAGAACTAATTACTTGAGTTGAGATCTTTGAAAAAGCTGATTTTACAAAAACCTGAGAGTTTGATATTTGTAAATGAGTTTAACTAAATTAGTGACTAGTATTTGTTTTCCCCCTTCTTGGCCTCACATGACTAGACCTGCTCGTTCTTCTTCCTATTTTCCTTTTCCTCTTTGCGAATACATTACAACTTACGCGCTGAATATAACCTAAAAGCTAAACTCTAAACGTAAATTAAACCTAACCGAAGCAGCATGATAATTGAGAAAACATAAAATGGCGTTTGGCGTATTCCATGTATGTACAAGAGAACGCGTGGAGAACGCCAAGCCAACGCTATTAAAAACTAATCTTTGGTACACTTAGCTATAGTTGTAGTTGTAGTACTACATATGAAATAAAACAAAACAAAACAAAACTTCGAAACAAAATACAAAAACAAAAGAGCCACAACATTGAACCGAACCGAGCTTGGAACTTAAACTTAAACTTTCATAATGAGGAAACATATACATACATAAATCAACCCTTAACGGCGGTTGCACTAGAGATATTTACACAAAATCAACGCCACCCAAAACACCCTAAACACCATTGCCAGCACTGCCCACTCACGTAGTGTCTGCATGCATGTAAAACACAAAACTCGTCGTCATTGTCATCACTGCCGCACGTACGGAGCGCCCTTGCACGGCTCATTGCAAAACACTATTGTACGTTACGCTATGCGACCGACCACCTTACCCACGCTCACTTGCTCACTTCCACTTCCACACCATGCATTGCACACCAAACAACAAACTAAACACGCCGCCCGTACGATCGAACGACCGAACCACCGAACGTCGCTCTCTTTCCCAATTACAGCAATCAATGCGCCAGTGTCGTGTGCTGAATCACCGAGGCGCAGTTCCGCAAATTCGTCAATGCGGCAGCCGCTATATTTTCCTCCTCCGTCAAGCCGGTCTCGACAATTTGCAAGCGTCCATAACCCGTTGAGCTTGTACTGCTTGTAGTGGAACGCGCATCGTCTTCATCATCATCCACATACTCGATGTAACCGCCATTAGCTGTGGCATAGCTGATGACTTCTTCATCGACGACATTAGCACCAGAATATGAATGCAAACTTGAGGCGGATGAAGATGCATTGGAGGCGGCGTAAGATTGATAGTTGCTACCTACTAGCGCCGTGGAAGCAGTCGATAGACCGCCATCTGCTATCAAAGCGGGCGTCTCTTGTGTCAATGGCATAGCGCCAGTTAAACTCGACACACTTGCCGTGCTCGTTGTGCTTGTGGTGCGTTTTTTGTTGTGCGTCTGTTGGTGTTTACGCAGATAGGCGGCGCGCTTGAAGCGCTTACCGCAGATGTCGCAAGGATAGGGCAACTCAACCGTTTCGTCGAACTTATTCGTTGTGTTGTTTTTTGTATTGCGATTCTCCTTACGTGAGCCTGCCGAACTTGCATCCGTTTTCTTTGGCTTATGCCAGCGTCGATGTGAGGCCAAATTTGCCGGACAGTTGAACTGTTTGCCACACTCGGGACAACGGTATTCGAGTAGCACAATGCAAGCACAGCGATGACGTGCCAAACCGAAGGCATCATCGAATTTGATGCGACACAATTTACACACATAATCACCAATAACATTCTTTATGGCGGCCAATTCGGCTTTAGTCTCCTCGGTAATTTCGACTATATTGTACTTGGGATCGATATCGCCATTGCTATACTGTACCGAACCTTCGGTGATATCCTCGAGAGGACGTATAATTGTGCCCGACACAGGCGAGCTAGTCTCTTCATCAAATTTCAATTTACGCGTTGCTTTATTCTTCGAAGCTTTAGCGCTGGGCGGTTGCGCCTTCACGGTCTTTGGTGCTGTATCGGCAGGTTTTATGGGTTTTGTGGGTGTGCAATCACGTTTCGTGGTCGATTGTGTAGTGGTCCTAGCCAATTTAGCTGGTTGCTCGCATAACGTTGCGCTCTTCGGTGGCTCGATCACGGTGTACACTTCTGTGCTGCAAGCTTGTAACTCCTCCGCTAACATAACGCCGTGCTTACGTTTGATGGGCGTTAATGGTGGTGTTATGGTTTTGGCGATTTGTGTGATTGTCACGACGGCTGCCTCTTCCACCGATGTTTGCGTTTCTTGCAAGACATAAACATCATGACTGATGGGTACTAGTGATACCTCGCCGGTTTCGTTGAGCAACTGCGTTGCGACCTGCGTCTCTTCTTCCACTGGGCTGGGTTCGGTGTAGACTTCGGTAAATGTACTAGCCATGGGCACATCGTTGACTATCTCCTCACCGTTACTGGTGGTTTCGATGGTGTTGGCGCTGGGTACAGGTGAATTCGGTTTCACCGACAAATCCAAAGGGATCTCACACTTAGCTTTCAAATTCAGGTAACGACTGCGATACTTTGGCGGCAACGAGGCGACCGTTGTGAGCAAGCCCAAGCCATGTGGCATCTGTCGGCTGGCCATTTGTACGATACTGTGTTGAGCTGCGCCCGCCGTGGTTGTGGTCGTAATTGTAGCCATTGCACTTGTTGGTGTTGGTCGTAAGGATTCCTTTTACTCCTTTTTTTTTGCTTTCTTTGCACTTGAGGTTCACTTTAACTTTAACACAACAACAATATTGAGTAATAAAACCGATTTAACAACCATTTAAAAGGAGGAGCTTTAACGATGTGTCGATATGAGATTTCGAGTTCGAGTTGAGTTGAAACAAAAATTTATATAGTTATGTATGGGAAATTAAATGAAACCGAACCAAACGAATAGAATTGTTGCTGTGCGCCTTTGTTTACTCCTGTCTGGGCCGACGTCTATACTACGAATGACTAACAGCACATCCTGGCGCGGCTATTTATGCTACGTTACCGGCGACGCCAGCAGCACACGCCAAACTAACGTCAACGTCGCGCGGTCAAAGTCGACGCTCCAGTCAGTCAAAAAGGATATCGCCACAGCCAGCTACTGAAAGCGAAATTGAAATCGTACTCAATCGTATGGTTTTGTTTGTTTCGCCATTGTTATTGTTGTTGTTGTCTATGTTGTTTTGTTTTGTGTTGTGTTATATTGGAAATGAATTTTTTCAACCCTCAAAGTCGTTGTCCTTTTAGCCCCTTTACGTGCGCGCAACCAAATGAGCTGCGTCAACCAGTCAGCCAGCCAGCCAACGACACAAGGACTGCGCGAAGGTCGGCGTCAGTGGTGGCAGCACATTGACGCACAGTGACGCACACTGACGCTTCACAGGAAAGCCGGAATCTTTTGTTAGCAATCACACACATTAGTCACCCTTTTTCCCATAGCGAGCACACAATGGCGTGGTGTACAAGTACACATTCAAAGACATAGCGCCACAAGCCACGTCACTAGCGGGCAGAGCTTAGCGTCGCGACCTTTGCGTCTCGCTGCGTCGTGTACTCAAACGCTTGTGACGGCATCAGTGAAAGTCCTTTACATGTCTGGCTGGTAAACTTGGTTTGTTTTGCTTTCTTGCAACGTTTTCAAAGTTTAGAGCGCAGCGCTGAGGAAGAGTGAGTAATGAGGAGTGGCGCTGCAGCAACTTTTTCCTGGTGGGGTAGGTACTTGCGGGTTTAAGCTCTCGCTTTTGTACGTTCAATAAATGTGCCACAAACGCGCTGGTAATGCATTCTCGCTGACACCGCGTCACTCTGACCGCACATGACACCAGCTCGTCGCGAGGTAATGGCCTAACTAAGCTAGCGCTTGGTAGTGACTTGTTTTTTTTTTTTCTTTTTTTTTTGGAAAACAAATTCTGCTGGATTTATGTTGTATTTTCAATTCGATTTCTTTTGTTTTTTGCATACGCGCCCGCCTGCATTGCCAAGTACATTTGCTTTGCTTTGGCTTTACTTTGTTTGCCGTCAGTGCATTATGTTGGACACGTGCATGCGTAGCAACCAAGCGAAAGCCGACAAGTTGCCACCCCATATATGCCACGGAGTTTTCCCACCGCAGGGCTGCATGTAAATAAGAAGAAGCTCGACTCACAGTGAATTTAAGCTGTCTTCTCTTATGCTCTTCGCATGTCTGAATTCCCTACTGAGTTCGTGCGTGTGCGTATTTTGTGTACCTTAACGGCTGTCCCGGTAGCGTACGTCGTACGGATGCACGTATGCGGAAGCTCGTCGAGTGTGCGTAGTCAAGTGGGGGTTGCTAAGCTACGTCTTCAGGCATACGTATACATAGACAGCAGCCACCACCGCCCTCAACGCGCCTCTCAGCGCACATGCTCTAGCCTGCATAAGTCTACTCAAGTGTTTGCTGTTGCGCTTACCACCTTCACCCAACGGCCGCCTTCACTCGTTTCACTTCTGTCGTGTTCTTCATCTTCTTGTGTGGCTATATGCTTGGTCTGTAATGCGTCGCAGATAATTCCAGCAAATTCCAAATACCTACTCAGAGCGAGCATTTCGTCGATAAACAAATGGCATATTTGCAACAAAATTTCCAACCCTGCTTTCGGGTTATGTGTCATTCACCCGTACCATGTAAATGAACATAAGCGTACATGCAACATGCTGCCCTCCCACCACCCAACAACAACACCCAGCTCGTACCATCATTTTCACCGCACTCTGTGGCTCTGTTTAATGCGTTGTAATTTACTTAGACGATTCATCCACCTTCGGCACCGCCACCGGTTTGTGTGCGCTTAAATTTTGCCCAAAGATATTCTTAACATAAATTTCAATCGCCCTTTCCCGGTGTCTTCCAGCATCTTTCGTATGACGGCCGTCCATATAACCGGTCGTCTTGTCGACTGCTGGCTACAAGTTGATGCTTATCGCCGAATATGGCACTTTTGCTAACCCCTAAGTGCATCCTTTTATGGTAATCTCAAGTGCCGAGCCACCTACCCCCCCGAAACTTCGGCCTCGTTCCCTCTCAGTCAGCACACCTTTCAGCACGCAATTGTCGCCGTTTGTCCTTCAACATACGCCACTTGGCTTTCACCTACTCGCTTTGTGCCGGTGCCAATGTCAGCCAACCAGCCAACCAGCCAGCCAGCCAGCTAGTCAGTCAGCTCCTCACTCAGTGTGTCTGGCGTTTGTGTCTCCGTGTCGCGTAAGTGCAAGTGCATCATGTGCTGTTTTTGTTTGCGCGCGTGTGGTCTTTGAGCAGCATCAGTCAGCAGCTGGATGGAGCAACAACAGCAAAAAAAAAAATAATTAACGTTCGAAATGTTGCATTACGCATCGTTTATGGGGCATAATGCATTTTCATGTCTCAAAATGCTTTTAACAAGTCCTCCTCCTCCTCCTCCTCCTCCTCCTCCTTCTTCTCCTCCTCCTTCTGCTCCTCGCCTGCAGCAAGTCGCTGTGCAACCCTAAGGCCTCTTTAAGCTTCTGCCCTTGTTTGCTCTTCTTCTTCCTCCTTTCTAATGTGTCACACATCGGCCACAAACACACACAGTCACACACGCACACACCAACAAAAGGCATTAGGCGTTAAACACACCCTCAGGATGCAACACAATTAAATTCTTCACATCTTCACTGTACGAGTATACGCCCAGCAGCAGCTTTTTGAAAATGAAAGTCGCTTAAAAATATTTTCAATTTTTATTTTCAAATGCCTCTTTTTATTGTATTTATTTGCATTAATTACATTTAATTTCTAACGGTTTTACTCGTTATGACAGCATATTGTATTCAGACGCCAAATTTCAAGGTAACTTTTCTACAATCGAGCTTGTGTGCCCTTCAGACATCTTCAACGATTTAAGCTCAAATCAAGAAGCGCTGTGTGGGGAGAAAAAAATGTATGGAAATTAATTAACGACAATTTTCTTAATGGTTCAAAGGCTTGTGTTAAGTGCTTGAATTTAAAATATTGTATTTTTTTATACAAATTTAAATTTATTTATGTAGAAATAGAAAAGGAAAAAAGATTCAATAAAATGGGGAAAATTATTTTAAACAAAAATTATATTAAATGAATCCATTTAGTTCAAAAATAATGTCTTAAAATCTAAAATTTATAGCTAAAGTAATAGCCATATAATTAAAAATAAAAATAATATTATTAGAAAAAATTAATAAAAAATTTAAAAAATAAAAATAAAACAAGAAAGGCTGCCATCGGCCATTCCGAAGTCATTCTGCCTTTCATGAATATATCAAATTTATTGCAAATTGCAAAATTCGATTTCAATGATGTCGAGTGTTTTCAATAGTAACTTAAATTCACGTCTTTAGAATACCAATTTTCAGTCTCTTAGATGCTTTTTTTTTGAAGGATTTTTGACGCAAAACCTCATATCTGAACAAATCGGTTATATTGGGCCAATAGGATATGGTAATCCAATTTCGATGATTTTCAATTTCCAATATGAATTTAACTTTCTAAGGTATGTTTTTGACGGACTATGATCCATAATTTGAAATATGAAAAATCGATCGTATACGAGGTATGTTCAAAGGAAAAGGTGAAGGTTTTGCTCACTGCTCTCTTTGATTACAACGGTGTGGTGCATCATGAGTTCCTGCCAAAAGGTCGTACAGTTGATGAGGAATACTACAAGGAAGTTATGCAATGCTTGCGTGAAGCAATACGGCTCAAACAATCGGAATTTTGGAAAAATAAATTGTGGATTCTGCACCACGATAATGCACCAGCTCACACATCAATACTTATTCGTGCCTCAATCACCGTTTCCACCACAATTGGTTCCCTACAACTTTTTCGTATTCCAAAAACTAAAGAAACCAATGAAAGGAAAGCGTTTTGACACAATTGATGAGATCAAGTCAGAATCGAAAAAAAAGCTGTTGACCATACCGAAAAGTTTCGAGGATTGCAAAAAGCGTTGGCACAAGTGTATTATATCCAAATAGATATTGATGAATAGATAAGTAATTTTCAAAATATTCAAAATTCAACTTTTCCTTTGTGGCCCGATCTGGCCGGTTCCGACAAACGATCATTTAAATGTATAACAGCATCTGCCTACGAAGTTTGGTTGAAATCTCTCAAAAATTGGGAGACTAGTTTGTGTTCAAACAGACTGACGGACAGACGGGCATGGTTAAATCAACTCAACTCGTCATTTTGATGCGATCGAATCGATGGGATCGGATCGATATAAATTTAATTTAATTAATTGAAAAGTCCCGGGCGTACCATATTACAACAAATTTTTTTGGAAAAATTATTTTTTTTTATTCAACACATTTCCCTTCAAGGGTGATACACTAGATATAGCAAGTCTCCAACTTCCCAATACCATTTTTGTAGTACAATTTGTCTTTTGAAATCCGAAAACAAGAATTAGCCGCAGGGAGCCAGATCTGGAGAATACGGTGGATACGGAAGCAATTCGAAGCCCAACTCCTGGATTTTTGCCATCGACTTCACAGACTTGTATCACGTTGCATTGCCTTGGTGAAACAGCACTTTGTTTTTTTTTTCAAATGCGGCCGTTTTTCGGCGATTTTAACCTTCACAAGGTCCAATAACGCTTTTTAATAGTCGCTGTTGATGATTCTTCCTTTTTCAAGGTATTCAATAAAAGTTATTCCAAGCGCATCCCAAAAAACAGACGCCATAACCTTGCCGGCTGACTGTCGCGTTTTTCTACGCTTCGGAACGGGTTCATTGTATGTAGTCCATTCGAGGACTATCGATTGGACTTTAGAGTGAAATGATGGAGCTATGTTTCATCCAATTTCACATATCGACGCAAAAACTCGGGTTTATTACGCTTGGACATAACCAAACACTGCTCCGAATCATCAACTCGTCGTTGTTTTTGGTCAAAAGTGAGCAATGCGCCACTTTACACAGAGATTTCTTATACCCAAATATTCATGAATAATGTGATGTACACGCTCAGTTAATATCTTTGGAGTACCTACATTTTCATTCAATTTCAATTTACGATCATTCAAAATCATTTTGTGGATTTTTTTGATGTTTTCGTCGGTAACCAAATCTTTTGGGCGTCAACTGCATTCCCCATCTTCGGTGTTCATTTCACCACATCTAAATTTGGCATACCAACCCTTGATGGTTGATATTCCTGAGGAAGTCTTCGGAAACTCGTCATAAAGCCAAGTTTTTGCTTCAACTGTATTTTTTCCCTTCAAAAAGCAATATTTTAAAAACACGCGTCTTTAAAGGTTAGGGCTAACTATATATATATGGATTTCAATTCTAGTAGCGTCGTCTATGTGTGAGGTCGGGGGCTTGTCAACTGAACTGTTATCTCTTCCCCTTCTGGTATTTATATACTTCGGACCAAAGTTCATATACATGAAAGATATAAAAAATATTACAGGTTAAGTTATGCAGCGAAAATTCTAAAGTACAGTCACAAATTATATGAATATAAGTAGGTTTATCACTTCACTTTTCTATCACTTTTCTTTTCTTCGTTCCCGTCAGAGTTTCTTAGTAAATTGACCAAAAAGATCAGCAAGCATTCCTGCTGACCACTTCCCAACGTAGAGTTTTTCAATTTGCATTATATTCTGAAGAAACCTTTCAAACGTGATGACTGATACGATAATTTTTAGGAAATAAATGTAAATTCCATGTGGACCTAGAAAAATTGTTTTTTTTTTTAATATTCCGCCACTGATGTGAGGAGATTTTCTTTTTGAGATATTGAAAGTCTATACAATATTTCATAGCTTTCACAAAGTTTTCTGAGTGCTAACTTTAATATGTGTAATGATGGTCGAAAAAATTTCTCACTTGACACGAAAGATTTAAGATACATTTTTAGTTGAAGGAGACAAACTCCAAGGCCAAGTTTTTACTTTGTAATGCTTTCCTCTATGAAAGTCAAAAAGAAAGCACCAAAACTTTACATGCAAGTATATTACGTTTATGACAATGAAGAATATTTTAAAAATTTCCGACATTAAAGAAATAGAGAAGTCCAGACTTGAATGGGAAGAAATCGGACAACTAGGTTAGATTCAGAACAGCGAAATCGTCATATTATTGATAGCATAGTTTTTTTAAGAGGATTTCATTGCAGAAACAGCGTTATCAATGAAAATATATGAGTTTCCAATCGAAAATAAATGGTTTTTTTCATTTTGGTCATATTTACGATGGTTGTTTGATAAATCAACCGAGTTATAGCCGTGTTAAAATATCGAAAAACTGCTCAAAATCGACTGAAACCTACTACAAAAGTTTCGTGCTCAAACAAGAGACGGGTTCGGCTACAGATATTGTAAGGCCTGTGTATCATCGTTCTGCTCATTCCACCTCAAATATCGATGCTGTAAGTGAAAATGTAGCCGAAGATCCGAATGTGTCTATTTCTCAACGTTCTCAAGAGCTGGGCCATCTATCTACATAAAGTCCAGCTCACACAAGAACTGAAGCCAACTGACCATTCACTACGCCCTAGTTACGTCGACTGGGTACTTAAACAACAAGCTTCTTCAGTAACGAGGCACTTTTCTCCCTCGGTGGATACATAAATAAGCCAAATTGGGTTCATTTGATGCTTCCGAGAATCCCAGCGTTGCCCAACCTCCCACCCAACCGACCGAGGGGCACACCTGATGAATAAAAATCCAAGAGACCGGTGTGCAGCTACAGATTTGCTCATCAGCTGCTATAAACCTCTTTGCGATTAAGAAGCGTTGAGAATAAAGAGATTATTTATAAGTTTAAAACTCTCAGTATATATTTCTTTATACAAAAAAGTGAGTGAGAAGAATCAAAGCTGGCGTAATGAGAATTAAAATTGTATAAAGACAAGGAAAGGGGCCTAAAGTATCTAGATAGTCTTAAAGGGATACTAAAGTTAATCTCGTTAGGTAGGAATGAAATATTGATAATATCTCTTATCCGCTTAGTTAAAAATAAAACTCCAAACATTTCTCGTCGACTGTGGAGTGAAGGTAGAATAATAAGCCTCAATCGGCTTTTATAAGGAATAAAAATCGCATCCCAAAGCAATTTCCTTAGCACGAATTATAAGAATTGTTTTTGTACAGATTCCAATTTATCACTATGCAATTGACACTGTGAATTCTATTCCAGAATGGTCCTAACGAGTGAAGTGTAGATAAATTTGGTAATATAGCACGACTTGGATGGTGTCACATGCCACACAACACGAGAGGATATGGCTTTATTGTGAGAGAAACCGCGTTATCCCTCGTCTTGGCGTTGCCAATTGGCCACCGAGATTTGATGCCGTGCGACTTTTTTCATGTGAGGCTACGCGACAGATGGTCTTTATGCGGATAAATCTTTAACTCTTGAGCACTTGCAACCCAACATTCTCCAGTTATGACTGAGATATCGCCCAATATATGCCAAAAAGTGGTCGAGAATTAACTCAAACAAGTGGAGGTATTTTTTCAATAGCTTTTTTTTTTTTTTAAATCACGCGTGAGTCGTGTCAAGGTGTCATGTTATTTTTGTTCTGAGCGTACTATTCGCAACACCATCATCCACTCTGAGACCCAGCATTCATTATTGACCGTGGAGACTTGATTCGGCGCCATTCGCAGCAACTCGGACTGACGTATGCAAGGAATTGGCGAATTTTACGTCGAGATCTTAAATTGAAAGCGTACAAAAAATACAGCTTGTGTAAGAACTGAAGCCGCTCGACCATCCCAAGCGACATTGCTACGCTCTATGGGCTCTTGACAAGTTTCAAGAAGATCCGACATTTTCGAGTTTTTGTTCAGCGATGAGGTATATAAACAAGCGAAATTGCCGCATTTGGAACGAAGATTCAAGATGAAAAGATTCATGAGCTGCCATTTTAACCAGAAGAAAAAAAACGGTTTGGTTCGTTTTGTGAGCCGGTGGAATTATCGGTCCATATTTCTTCGAAAATCGTGATCTCCGCGACATTTGATTTCAACAAGACGGCGCCTAGTTCCCACGTATCGTCTCAATCAATGGATTTATTGAGAGAACATTTCGGTGAGCAGCTAATTTCACGCTTTGGGCCGCTCGATTGGCCACCAAGATCGTGTGATATCACACCATCAGACTTTTTCCTGTTGGGATATGTAAAGTCTAAACTCTATGCGGACAATTCCGCTTCGATTCATGCATTGGAGCAAAACATGTGTCATTCACCAGTTGGCGGTTGAAATGCATGCCCGAGTCATCGAAAATTGGACTCAATAGATGGACACCATCTGAGACCTAGCTTAGCTGCGGCCAACATTTGAAAGAGATAATCTTCCAAAAATAAATGCCAAAGAATGTTCTTTCGAATGATAATAAGCATTTCCCATTAAATTTGAATTTTCTGTGTTTTTTTTCCTTTAAAAAAGTGGGGAATCTCGAAAGGGACCACCCTTTTTAATGCCGTGGTTCAAACTTTATATTAAAAAAGGATTTTCATGAAAAAAATATTTTAAATGCATTTTATTTAGGTTTTTTTTTTTTGGAAGCCGTGAAATGGTCATCCCTGTACATACATACCTATAGGTATGTCATAAGGCTCTCCTTTCGACTCTCTTGCTAGTGGGTTTAATATTTCAAATCTCCATTTACGCAAACTCATATAAACTTCAGGAAGGTCAATCAAATAAAATTGGCGTGTTACAGAGGTAATTCTCATGCTTTGATTAAAATTGAGTGCTCCCATCGGACAAGCGCGGGGTGATAGTGAAACCACATACAGCATACATATATATTACATTTTATATAGCATACAATAGTTGATAAATTAATTGTGCAAACTACGAAATTCTATTACAAACGCGTAGGTTTGAATTACTTACGCTTCATAATTGAGCGATATACGAGTACGCGAAACGCTACAGAGGAAATTTTCTTCTACCGAACATATGTCCACGTAGCATTGGGTGTTACGCCCATACAGTATGTGTAAATTAATTTGATCGAGTGCACAAAGTGCGATACACAGTTACAAAGCTACATATGTATGTAGGTAATGAGGTGGTGTAGAGCGGTGAGGTAAACGAAGCGGCGTTGTGATGTGAGTGAGATTATTTCCTGCCCGAGGGTGGGTGGATGCGAGCATTGTAATGAACTTTCAGGCGAGGCGAACGCCGTTACTCATTAAATACGCCGAAAATGAAAAATAAAAATAATAATAATAATATACACACATACGTACGCGTACATACACGTACACACACATGTTATGTAGTGCACTCAGCAGCTACCGTATTTGGCACGGCGGCACACATACACGCACACCGAAGGGGACGGACGGTAATGTCAAGCAATTTTTATTACGCTCGTCTCAATAAACCGCTTTTGTCCAACCTCATGCATGTCGGTGTACAATTTCGAAGCAATCTCTCACACACAATGCACATACATATACACACAAGTACAAAGTGAGTAGCGACTGGCTGGAGAGTTGAAAAATCTTTGACAGGATCTTTGCTAGCAAATTTTATGAAAATGATTTCACAAAAATTTCACTCCCTCTGCGAGAATGCTACTAAAACACTGTTGTTATTATTATTATTATTGTTGTTGTTGTTGTTCTTGCTGTTATCGCTATTTTCCAATTGGAATAGAACTTTTATATGTTTTCGAAAAACAAAAAATTAAACGAAATCGGCCGAAGGAAAAAAGCCACGGAGGAGTAACAACTTTTGTTCATTTATGCTTTTTGCTGTTGTTGTTGTTGTTGTTGTTGTTGTTGTCGCAGGCTTTATAAACCCCTGCCACATGCACATGCCACAGCCACAAAACCAATAGACCAACCAACCAACCAACCAACCAACCAACCACCCTTAATGCATTGTTTCTGAAAACTCATGCGGCGTCCTGAACGAATTCGCAACCACTCTGTGCGCTCCCCCCTTACTTTTTACATTTTTACACACTCGCATTCGCACTCGCCCAACAACAATGCACATGAACTTGCCGTAGCGCCAGACAAACAGGCAGGATCGGCTTTTGTAGTAGCGGCTGCACCAGCAGCAACCATCATCAATCAGGGCCACAAAATCGCTACACTCGAGCTCAGTGCTCGAGCTGAGGAGCCCGTGTGGCATGCGACGGTTCTCGGCTGCAAAACCAACGAAGCGCGCATGCAAGCACAGCACAAGCTGGCTGAACTGTATACTGCGCTGAGTGGTGTGTGTGGTGTGGTGCGAAGAAACGTACAAACGGAGTGGTGAACGGAGGGAGCGGAAACAAAGTAAATCACCCTCCACCGATTTGTCGAGCTAGAAATGCACCTGGCAGAATTTGTTTGTTATTGTGATTTTTTCATATAGCAACGAAGGCTACCAAGCAGCACGCCACACATGCCATTGTGCAGAAAGGCTTTTTTCTCTTTAAATTGCCTGCGGCTGTCGCTATTTCTAACGCCGCGCCGCATTCGCACCGCTAGGGCATGGTGTGTTGTTGCATTGCTATTGCACTGCATCGAAGCACCACCTTTGCCGGTAGAAATAGAGTTGAGTTTATCGGAGATTAATTTAACGAAACCGAAGTCGGTATGCGAAATTTATGATTTCGGTAGGGTAGTCGAAGATCTACATTGAAAGTTCACTCCTGCCAAGATAGTTTTAAAAACCCGAATTGGAACTGGTTCTGATCTGGTACATGACAGGCTTAATCAGGAAGGAGGAATGAGTGAGTATGGTCGTAGAGAACTATCCCAGTAGTAGCTTGAAACAAGGTCTCGTAAAAGCAAATCAGATCAGAGTCGGAATCGAGATCAATAACAGGAAGGGAGGTGAAGTCCACATGACCGGCTCATCAAAAGGCGGGGTCGAGAGTGCATATGATAAATGTTTCTAGGAAGATGACTTTATCCCTTCAGAGGAGGATGCATTGTAATTCCATTATTATTAGATTGTATTTGAGTGACCGGCCGCGATAGCCGAGTGATTAGCATTCCGTACTGCCATTCAAAGATCAAGGTTCGAGCCCAGGATCGACCAATATCCAAAATTATAGAAAATAAATTTTTCTAATTGCGGTCGCCCCTCGGCAGGGAATGTCAAGCCCTCCGAATGTATTTCTGATATGAAATAAAAAACTCCTCATAAAAATCCGTCGGCCGTTCGCAGGCGGCTTAGAATAAACTGTAGATCCCTCCATTTGTTGGTAAAAACATATCAAGACGGATAATCACAAATTGGAGGAAGAGTTCGGCCAAAAATCGCTTCAGCGGCTACAAAAAGTCAAAAATATGACCTAGTATTGGGTCGTACTGTAGCAATTTTCCACATTGATCTTTGTGATGCCCAAATTATAATCTAAACTCGAAAACTCTTAGTGCTAATCACGATTCCACTAAGACGGTACACTCTAATACCCCGAAGCGAACTGAAGCGGGTGTTAAAGATATGAGAGCTAAGGTGCTTGTACACTTGCAAAAGAAAGTCCAGGAATAAGCAGAAACAGTATCAAGTCATCTCCGTCAATATCTTTGCGGAGTTAGTTGTCGATCATGGAACCAAGTTCAAGGGCGGATCTGACGAAACTGTTAAAAAAGATTCCTTTCAGCTATCTAGGAAGTCCATTCAGTTCATTTTATGAAACCCAAGAGGTTGCTGAGGCATGCTGAAGCAAGTTCTGCCCGACAATCAAAGAAGCTGCTCTAACGACTTCTCTTCGTCTATGTCTCTTCAGTTACAGCTGCGTTCGCGAAGTAACCTATACTTCTACCATGAATATCCGTCAGAAAGTGTCCAGTTATTATGTCGGTTGTTATGATGGTGGTGGTCACGTTTAGAAGGAGTAAAGACTTAGTTCCCTTCTCTTCGATCATTGGCTGGCTAGATCTGTCTGTATTGTATATGAGTTCACTCAGCCCTCTGCTATTGACCATACTGGGAAAGACTGATCGTTTGAGCGTTTTTTCTGTAAAGGACTGTTCCTTCCTAGCTAGCTTGTAGATATCGCAATTCCCTGGGTTGTTGTTTTTGTTGTAACCGCATAAAAATTCCAAAAATTGGACTTCAGGGACTATTGCGGGAGTGACACTCCTTGGCCGGATAAAAATCCGGTTCGTTCCGGTATAAAGACTCGACTGTCGCAGAAACTATTAGATTTTAGTCACCTCTTACGACAGGCATTCATTACTCCGTATAAATCCTTAGACCCTTAACCCGCAGGGGGTATTCCCTCGGATGTCTTTTTGTCCGGTGACACTGCTACGGCAGTTTCGGATACAGTCAAGAGTTTGCAGTTAGTTCTACTTGAAATACGCTTTAGTAGTCAGGAAGTCTCTTGCTCATGTCGATTGTGAGTGGTTCTGAGTAACGGGCACAGTACTCCCTACCCTCGAATCTTGGACGTTCAGTCCTCCCCATCCATCCCTTTCTGGGATTTTTGTTGAAACACTTCAGTGCAGTTCACCTATGTAGAGTTTAATATTTAGGCGAGTTTTGTTGTATGGTTTTCCCATGGTTGAGTTGTATGACGCCCCACAGCATGTCTGACGAGAGAAGTTTATGGAGAATTTCAATGACTTTCGAACTTTGCCTAGTTTACTCCTGTAAGTAGCTCTTTCTAGTGCCGGCCACCAGGCAGTAACTCAGCAGCATAATATGGGTCTTACGACCACTTTTCAGAGGATCATAGTCCTTAGCCGTAGAGTATCGGTCAAATTTTTTTTAATTCTTTTCTTCTGTATTCAGGAGCCGGGTGAGTTTACTGTTAGGATTACAGTTAGGTATATGAACTCAGTAAGAAGAGTGATCTTGATGCCTTTGCAATTTGGATTTACCATCTGTCAGCAAGTATACCAATCCAACAGTGACAGAGTTAGCTCCAAGTAAGAACTGGAGGTACGGCAAACGAGCAGGTTCAGGCCAGGACAAGTGGTGTTAGATGAGTTGGTTTCAGTGAGCATGCAGAGAGGTATTTTTTGTGTTGCGAAGACTCATTGCAGGACATATATCAGTTGGTTATATATCAGTTGGTTATATATCAGTTGGTTATATATCAGTTGAGTCTACTACAATATCCAGAGCTGAATTGTGCCAGTATTACTTGGATCACGTAGGGCCACTCGAGCTCCTCATCTGCTATGAATGGCTACCATACACGTTCTAGTATTTATTAAGCTCCATTCATCGATCCATCTCTCTGGGTGAAGATCCTAAGGGATCAGAGACATCACCACCTATCTCTAGCGACTCGGCTATTTTACGGCACGCAGAAATCAGTTGAATCGGAAATAACGCGCCTAACCTAACCTGACTGACCTGGCTATGCATTAAAATCTATACTGGAACTGGATTCAGACCTGGAGATGTAAAATTCAACGTGTGCTCCGATATACGATCTGTTTCGCTCATTGGAAATAAATATACAGAAGAAATTCACTTGTAATGTATCAAAGGCAAGGAAAGTTTGACAAATTTGGAGTCCGTTGCGCAAATCCTAAACTTATTTTATTGTTTTCCCTGTCTGAGGTGTGAAATCCATCCGCAACCCCACTCGCAGTCTCAGCGAATTCAATGCTGCATGAAAATTTTGAAGATCAAAATTTCCAAAACCGAAATCGTTGAACCTAAACAACAACACTAACAGCGTCAACGGCAAAGAAGGAGCAAAAAGCAGCAATCACCACCACCTCAACAAAAATGGTAACGGCATCGGCAACAATTGTGACAACAACGACACCGAATCCGACTAGTGAGGCAGTTTAGGCAGGCAAACCCGAGCAGGCAAACAAAGCCAGTAGAAGCAAAGACAAAGCAATGCAAAGTACAGAAGGGCGAGAGAGGTGAGCTCAGTGCTACGGTGTACGGTGTACGGTGTACGGAAGGTGACAACAAGGATATATCGAGCACGGTGAATGTGTGCGCTAGTGGTATTAAAGGTTGGCTGGCTGGTCGCGTGCCCGAAGTGCTCCGCGACACCCGACTGAATGAATGAGTCTGCTTTTTTTTCGTTTTTTTTTTTTTTTTTGATTTTTTTCACTTTTTTTTCAAACTTATTTTATTACAACTTGGCATGTAGATATGTGTGTACATATGTATGTGCTTACAAATTTATATACATATTTTATTTATGCTTATTTATATATATATATATATATATTTCCTTCCTTTTGTTATCCTGTCAGTGAGCATTCAAGCGCAGCGCAGCACAGATACTTTAACATTCATTCCCGATCGAACACATGCATATATGAGCACCCACCGAGCATAGCAGATAAATAGACTAAGCAATAAATTTAACAGTTATATGCATAGACATACATACATATATGCGAATGAGTCGCACAAATAAAATGCATTTGAGAATGAATTCTTCTTATTAAATAACGGGAATTCGCTTTCACTTTTCCTTTGCCTGCCACAACAACCCACCAACCAACCAAGCAGCTTTTGTGCCTCAAAAAGGTGGCTCCAGTTAGAGTTGATGAGAATTTCCATAGCCCTACAGCCAAGCAGGCCGTATGCAATGGAGGGAGAGCTCGGCTCGGCTCTAAGGGCCAACCAACCCACCTATTATGCACATACATACATACATATGTATGTGATTATGTAGCTAGTATTACCTATCGAGCACTCGTTGACTGTGGTTCTTTGTGCCGATTTTATGAGGCGTTTCAAGATTCGATAATTTCTACGCTTCATATAGCTTAGCAAATGTGATTAAGAGCATGATTTGTGGCATTCAATACGATTGGCTTTGCATCATTTTTTGCTGTTGTTGTCATGGTAAAAAAATGTTATGGCCTGATATGCTGACTGGGATAATAGACTTTACTTTCGATTTCGCACGTTTAACTTACGTTTGCTCGGCAGCTGCATTTTTGAATCCTTTTTTTTTTTTAAAATGCTTAAAAAATACATATTTATGTCTTATTAGTAGCATATTTTGCTAGAAAAATAGATAGTTAAACCGCATGGAGTGGGCTGGAAGACATATTAGGCACGTATCTATGGATGTCAGAGTTTCACTTTCATCCACTTGGCAAATATTATTGGCAGTAATAAAGTTTTGCCATCATTTCGAAAACTACCTGTAACTATTGGAGCTGTTTCGTATGGCTTATGCAACACTAGCCTACGAGCTTTGATAGAGATCCAAGTCTTTGAATCACCGAGTGAAGCCATCTCTTTCTGCACCTGCTCTTTTCGACCAATGTGAAAGCCTTCCTCTTTTTTTGGTTCCACCAGCCGTTGTAGTAACTACCTTCAAAACTGGATTGTTTTCATGCAACCGCACGGCATGACCCCCTGTGAGTTAGGGGTTCAGGAATTTAAACCGCGGCAAGGCATGTCTGTCGTAAGAGGCGACTAAAATCTAATGGTTACCGCGACAGTCGTGTTTTCGTACCGGAACGAACCAGATTTTTATCCGGCCAAGAACTGTCACTCCCGCAATATTCCCTAAGCCCAATTTTGGGGGATTTTTCGGCGGTTACAACAACAACAACAAACTAGATATCTTATCGTCCCATCTTCTATAACTTCTTAACCCCAAAAATATTTCTCAAATTGGTTTTCGGGGAATATTGTGGCAGTGACACTCATTGGCCGGATAAAAATTCGCGTCTTTCCGATATAATGACCCGACTATCGCGTAATTTTAGTATCCTCTTACGAGCTCCACACGATTGCCTTGCCGTGGGTAAATTCTTGAATCCCTAACTTGCAGGGTAGCTTAAGGCCGAGTCATCGGATGTCTTCATCGTCCAGGTTTATGCAAATACACTGCAGGATGAAAATGATAAGCGCTCTGGAGCTTTGCGTAGCAGCTAAAAAGTGCTGTGAAGCTTTAGTAGATGCGTTCCAACTTATTCGGTTTCTAGGATCTTACCACCGGCCTGAATATCAGAGTGGTTAGCAGTGTCTACCACTATACGCAAAGTAAAAGGTCGAGTCCAGGTCCGACCAACATTCAAAATTATAGAAATTTAATTTAAAAAAAAATGAAGTTAATGTTTCTAATTGCGTTAGCCCCTCGGCAGGGAATGTCAACCTCTGCGAGTTTATTTCTGACATGATTAAAAGCTACACACAAAAATTCATCAGCTTTCGGCGGCGAATCATTATTAACTCTAGGTCCCTCCATTCGTTGAGCAAAACAACAAGGTGCACACTACAAATTGGAGCGCGCAGCACAGTTATGCACTGGTCTTTGGGCATGCCTCACGAAAAACAAAGAAGGAAGAAGAGGAACTCCAGTTTTGGTGACGAAGCTCGAATTCTCAGAATTCAGTCCAGAATTAGTTGGATGCTCTCAGCTTTTTTCGTGACATTATTACGCTCAAAGTTTGAAAAAGAGTAGCTGGAGGAGTTTTTCTCGAAACACCTACAAAGAATATTCCTTCAAGCGCCCTGATCTCTGCAATGTATTTTGGAAAAAGAGATTTTTATTTTTACTGAAATCACGGAAATAAATGCTCTAGGCTCTACGCAGATTCTTCCAGATAAAGAACGCATTGGTATGTCTAAGCATTATGAGAACTTCTACTAAAGGAATATAGGGAGGCAAATAAGTCAGATAAAGTGAACGAAAGGGCATTTCAAAATCGTAGCAGTCTTGACTTACCACAGTCTGATAGAACGACTGGAATACTAAGATATTGCAGGCGATATTAGAAAACAAATTCTGATCTCTAATATGACTGTCCTGCACGGGGCGGAATTGGGCTACGCTATCTCGAGACCGCTTATCTAGATAGACTTCGGCAAATGGCAGACATAAAGATAGTCATTCGTCTGAGAATTCAAAAAATTTTGTGAAATTACAATGTGCCTACTCTGGCGTAAGTGATCTATTATTCTTATCGTACATAGTATAGTCAGCCTCACCTACCTTATTACTAATCTAGGAATTTGAACGCCCATTATTGGAAGAAAAATGCCCCAAGGCTATATAGTGTTAAATAAAAAAATGCTCGAAATTCTCGATGTTCTCTTTCTGACCCTCGACTGTTGAGGAAAATGATGGGGACTTCACGCCATCAATTTCAGTGGTTAAGAAGTGGTTTAGTGAGTTAAGTTATGGTTATACCAGTACAAGTGACGTCGAACGTTCCTGTCGCCCAAAAGAGAACGTCTTGCCAGAAATCGTCGATGAAATCCATGGAATGATATTGGATGTTTGGAGAAAAAAAGTGAATAAAAGTGGCTGAGGCTGAAGGCACCTCAACTGAACGGGTACATCAAATTTTACAATTTCACATGGATATATGGACATGAAAGGAGTACTTGGCGATGTTCAACCACTAACCAATCGTCAACGTAGACGAAACATGTATCCCCCACACCACATCAGAGACCAAAGAACACTCAATACAATTGGTTTCACTTGGTGAAAGTAAATCAAAGTAGGCTAAAGTGGGTCTGTCGGCCGACAAGGTCATGGACACATTACTTTTTGGCTGAACATATTACCTTGAAAACACTGAGCACGTATTACCTTGAAAAGTGTAAAACAATCAACGGCGAATATTATTCAGAGCTTTTGGACAGATTCAATATTAATTTGAGATAGAAACTACCGCATTTGGCTAACAAAAAAGTTCTGTTCAATCAGTACAATGCACGGAGGCATACATGTTTAGACATTATGGCAAAAATTCATAAATTGGGCCACGAATTAGTACCCCAACCAGCATATTGTCCAGATTTACCCGCCTGCGACTGTTTATTGTTTCCAAACCTGAGGAAAGGGCTGGACGGTAAGAGATTCGGGTCGAATGAAGATTTCCTAACAGAAGCAATTGCCTATTTTCCGCCGCCTCCCTTCTTATGGAATATTCAGCTGTCCGTAAAATAGTATTTTGTTCTGAATAGATACTGTAGGGTAAGCCATTTAAAAGCTCCCTACTTTTTTAATGAAAAAACACAAAAAATTCAAATTTAATGGGGAATGTTTATTATCATTCGAAGGAACATTCTTTGGCATTTATTTCTTGAAGATTATCCCTTTCAAATGTTGGTCGCGGCTACGTCTCAGATGGTCCACCCATTGAGTCCAATTTTCGATGACTCGTTCGAGCATTTCAAGAACTGAATTGAAGCGGGATTATCCACATAGACTTTCGACCTTACATATCCCAACAGAAAAAAGTCTAACAGTGTAATATCACAAGATCTTGGTACTCCATCGACCGGCCCAAAACGTGAAATTATCTGCTCACCGAAATATCCTCTCAATAAATCCATTGATTGATGCGATGGGTGGGAAGTGGCGCCGTCTTGTTGAAACCAAATATCGCGGAGATCACGAGCTTCAGTTTCAGGCAGCAAATAGTCGGTTATCATGGCGCGATAACGGTCGCCATTGACGGTTACATTCTCAGTGGCATCATTTTTGAAGAAATATGAACCGATAATTACACCGGCCCTCAAACCACACCAAACCATTGTTTTTTCTGTTTTTCTGGATGAAATGGCAGCTCTTGAATCTCTTCATTTTGCTCTTCGTCTCAAATGTCGCAATTTTTCTTGTTTACATACCCATTGAGCCAGAAATGGGCTTCATCGCTGAACAAAATTTTACCGCCGGATCTTCTTGGAATCTTTCAAGAGCCCATAGAGCGACGCCATGTCGCTTGTATTTTGTACACTTTCAATCAACTAAGATCTCGATGTAAAATACGCCAAGTCGTTCCATATGTCAGCCCGAGTTGCTGCAAATGGCACCGAATCGACTCTCCACGGTCTTCGTGTACGCTCTCAGCTACGGCCGCTATATTTTCTTCACTGCATGTTGGACGTGGTCTATTCGATCGAATATTATTCAATAAGAATGCTGGGTCTCGAGATGGGTGATGGTGTTGCGGATGGTACGCTCAGTAGACCGATTATGTCGGCCAGCAAGTTGAGCGAAGCTCGCGAAATACATTCTTTAGCGAACGTGAATTTCCGTCAATAAAGTTGAATGATTTGTAAACGTTGTTCAGGCGTAAGCCTTTCCATGATGGAATGTCAAACAATACCGAGCAAAAATAACATGTCAAAAAAAGGCTATTTTATATCGTATAGCCCCCTTACAACCGATTTGTTCAGATATGAGAATTGTGGTCAAAAATCCTCTAAAAAAAGCGTCTAGAAGCGTGGCAGCCGTTCTTTATTCGTTATTTTTATTTTTTTTATTTTAGTTTGTTTTTCATTTTAGTATGTATATATGTATATGTATGCACCTAATGGGTTTAATCAATCATCAAATTAATTAAAGCCTGGTGGACACTTATTAAAGCACAAAAATGTTGAATTAAAAAGTAGAAAACAAAACAGGATATTCTTAACACGCTCGTAATATCTATATGTATATATGTGTATATTTATGAACATATCAAAATACCGTAACTCCATCATCACTATTACGCCCAGCTGTCCACTTTTCTTTCTTAATTACCATACCAAATTATTTTATCACAAATCATGAATAAATTCCATATAAAATGTGAGCTCGTTTCTTTCGCCTTCAGTAGAGTCAGCCTATCAGTATTAGTTATTTCGATTATATGTATGAACATACAAATGTATGTATGTATGTCTACGAACAGCACAGATGGACGAATATCAAAATTCAAAATTTGATTTTACACATTTTCCTACTTATTTTATGCTTATGCATGTATGTACATATGTTTAATAGCAGATTGTAACACACCTTTATAGTATTTGTATTATTGTATATATTCGATATGTATGTATGTATGTACATACAGATGTGTGTATGCCATGTAGCATGCACAGCCGTCAAGTTTATCTTGGGCGCGGTGCTAAGCTGTAATGTCGCTAATAAATTTCATTATCACAGGCATGCGCAGACACAGCAACAACAACAGCAACAACAGCAACAGCAACAACAAGAACAACAACAACAAGAACAAGCACAAACACATAGACGAGATCTAAAGCGCACGCGTAAGGGCGATAAAAATAGGGTTGAAATGCCGCTGTCTGTAGGATTTTGTTCATGGCAAGCGCATGCGAGGACGGAAAACAACGGCAGTGAACAGGAATAGAAACAGGAAGAACAGGAACTACATGTGTGTGTGTGTACACTATTCGATCACACAACTCGATCGCTTGAAGAGAATTAGGAATTTTTTTTTCGTTTTGGTGAACGCGTGCAGCTGCATTTGCACAGCGGCCGCAAAGACAAATAAGACAAAGCAAATAAGAGCACTCATACATACAGATGCCGTACAGTGGGTTGTGAAGGATGTACATAGGTATTAAAAAAAAATTCTGAAATAGAAGAAACCTAAGGAAGGCAACAACGAAATTTGTAAGTAGGAAAAGGAGGCTCAAAGACTGCTCGCTTAATCCTCATCCAAAGTAGAAAAACAGAGATGGCACGGTGTTTGACTTTCACATCATCCCGTATTTATAGAGAGAGCATTTGACAGTCTAGTTGATTAATAACACACAAAAATATTCCAAGAAGAACGCGAATCTCAACCTCGGGCTATCGCAAACGCCCCCAAATCCATTGTCGCCTAAATTAAAAAATTGAGGAAGAGGCTTAAGGTTTCAAGTTCTGTCTTTTCCTTGTGGTTGTTGTTGTAGCAGTTCAATAACCTCACTTATAAATGGAAAAAAAATTCCTCTGTATCCAGATTATTTAACTGAATACCCAGGAAACTAGCTGTTTCGATGAGTCTGACCAAGAGAGAGTACAGAGTGCGATAAATGAAGAATGGTTTATGACATGAAGTGATTAGTTTCGGGAGAGACTCATTGAATTTGGGTTGTTGTTTTTTGGTATTTTTTGTCGGTATATAGTCCGATAAGGTTTGAGTTTCAACTCCTTCAGATTCTCCCTAGATCACTTAGTTCTCTCGTAGAAGCTCCAGCTCTTCGAATACAATGTTCGAAGCTTGTACTCAAGTCATGTCCTTCACAGTAAGAGAGCGCTAAAAGCTATTAATATACACCCTATGAGTGGAATTTAAGATCTGTCAGTAAGTTGTTGAACTTTGCGCCGCAGTTGTCATTAAAAGAACAAAATAACTCGCGGTATAACTCCCCAATGCAATACTTCTCTTTTTTATCCTCTCATCACAAAAATTGGCCCATTAAAAACCTTTATCATACTATTCCTACTGAGTTGTCCTACTTGCTTTGCAGAGATGTCATTTCCAGCCATTTTTACGAAAATAATCCGCCTACACCGACACGAGCGACATGCACAACAGACGACAGGATAGTGTCCCTCCTTGTAAATTCGACTGTTCGAGTTTCTGTTGAAACCACTCTGCCACTTTCATTTCATGCTTTTGGCTATAGTAAGTATCCTCTTATGCGCTCAGATTCTTTAACCCTATTTGGACGAACCACTGTGTTTCCGAGCTTGCGTCAGCTGGCCTTTTCTTCATTATTAGTCCTTCACGGTTCACTAGAGTAGACGAAGGAAAATTTTACGGTTGGATCGAAACTTAACAAGAAGAATGGCATTTATCTCGACAGGCTTTAGACTTTCATACCATTGCAGTGGTTTGGTTTTCACATAGAGATTATTTCTATAAATATCGGAGGACTCACTGTTTCAGAGTGTGTTGGATATAGTGTTATCGGACGAGTTGCAAATAGGTATCATAATTTTTCTTCTTCCGGACAGGTATAACAACTCACCGATTAGTAAAATATTGGGAAAACTCATTGTGCCTTAAAGATCACAGATCGCACACCAATAAGAGTTCTAAATGGACATTCTGATACTTATCTAATAACAATTGGGATCTAGTATAGTCTTGTAGCGGTTAGCTTAAAACCGTCTGTCTAAGTAGTCGATATCATCCAACGGCAGGCCCAGAAAACGAGCTGCTTCGACGGCTTCAGACCAGAGGGAGAAGGGTATTAGATGAGTTGGTTCTAGTAGGCATACGAAGAGGTGTCAAGTCTGGTTAGGTAGGAGTTGAGTCTACTACACTATACAGACCTTTAAACGTGCCAGTATTACTCGGATCTCACGAGTCAGCTCGAACTCTTCATCTCCTATGGTTGGCGGTTGGATCCCCATTACGCCATTTACGTGAAGAGAGTTTATCAAAGTGTTTACGTGCTCTCCATGAATGACGTTTAAAACCTGTGGAAAGTGATTTTTCCAACACTCACTACGGGCGCTTCAACTCTTACAACAGATGATTCTACGCACCGTAGTTAAAAAGGATTTTATCCGGCCAAAGTCTGTCACTTTTTTGCCGATCTAACTCCGTTTAGATCAACATGTATACTTGTCGCGAAGAGTCATGGGGCCTTTCTTTTCCAGGACCGATTGTAACCCACTAAGTTATGTTGTTCAGATCTCTGAAACTAAGCAATCCGCCGCAAAAGAAAAAGCTTATCTACGTCGTCACTTGGTACTCCCCACTAGCGTAAATTGCGAAATTATGAAACGGCTGCTGAGCTAGCTATTGTGGACTCGGCTATAAACGGCTGAGCGCTGCCTACACCAGCATAAGAAGGAGAAGAAAAAAGGGCTTAATAAGTCTTTGACTCGGTTAATTTAATTAAAAAAAAAGTTTTCCAAAAAATCCCACAAAATTTTGTGCCACTGTGCGCCACAGGGACGCGGCGAAGACAATAAAAAAATCCTCTCTATGATTATATGTATGTATTGGTGTGTATACTGCTGCGCCTTGCATGCGCCGGTATTTTGATTTCTCCTCACCGCTGCCGAGTTCAATGATCGCGTACACGTACACTACGTACGAGGCGTTTCACCCAGACCAGGGGGTTGTATAAGCGCAGCAGCGCACGCGCTTGTAAATGCATTTTCGTTGTGATATTTATTTGTGATATCAAAACAACGAAAAAAAAATATTTTTTTGAGCGTTATTTCGATAAATAAATATGTGAATATGTATATATAGATATACCATAAGTATACTTTGCAGGCGCTGTTGTTTGCTAATGATTTTTTTTTATTAATAATTCCATAAAAGTGCTTGATTGGTCTGCTTAAGTGCATATATATGTATTTATTACTTAGTAAAATTTATTTGTTATAGATTTATGCACGTGTGCATTCACACACATATGCACACTACACTGCAAAAGCACTATACTTATACATAATTATACGCCTTGCATTTCCCCTTGTTTCCACCTTTTTCTAGTTCATTTGTTTGTTGTTGCTGTTGAATTTTCAATTTTCCGCTTCGTTGCTTGCAGTTTCGTGAACCAAATGCAAGTGGCTACTGTTCTGGTTTTTTTCAATATTTTTTTTCTACATTTTTACATTTTTCTATTAGTTTTATTTTTTGTAATTTTTTCCATTTTTTGAATTTTTTAATTAATTTTTTTAATTGATATATTTATTTTTAAGTTTATTTATTTTATTTTTTTACCAATTTTTATAACTTTTACCTATGGTTTATTTTTTTTTTATTTAATTTCTTTAATTTTTTTAACTATATTTATATTTTTTTATTTTTCTTAATTTTTTTTAGTTTTTTTTTTAATTTTTTTCTGTTTTAAATTTTTTAATTAATTTTTTTTTTTAATTTTGTATTTTTCTTTTTTCTAATAATTTTTCATATTTTTTCGTTTATTCTACTTTTTTCTTTAATTTTTTTTTTTAGTTATATGTTTTTATTTCTTCCTTTTTTACATTTTTTCTTAATTTTTTTAAATTAATTTATTTATTTTTAAGTTTATTTTATTTTTATTTTTTATTTTTCACTTTTTTAATAATTATTTTATTTTATTTTTTCTAATATTTGTTCATACTTTTTCGTTTATTCTACTTTTGTCTTTGATTTTCTTATCTGTTTTATTAGTTGTGTTTTTTTTTTCGTTTTTATATATTTCTAATTAATTTTTTTTAACTATTTATTTGTTTTTAAGTTTTTTATTTTATTTATTTCCATTTTTACCTTTATTATACTTTTTTCTTTAATTTTTTAATCTTTCTTTACAAATTTTTAATTTTTTTGTGTTAATTTTATTTTTTTCATTTCTATTTTTATATTTTATTTTTGGTTTATTTAAATTTTTTTATTATTTTTTCGTTTTTTCCACTTTTTTCTTTAATTTTTTTATAAATTTTTATTAGTTAAGTTTTTTTTTAATTTTTTTTCCTTTTTACATTTTTCTAATTAATTTTTTTTTAATTCATTTATTTATTTTTAGGTTTATTTATTTTTTAATATTTTTATCTTGTTTTTCATTTTTTTTTAAATTTATTATTATTTATTATTAATTTATTTTTTTATTTTTACTTTTATTTATTTTTAATTTTATTTTTAATTTTTATTTTTTTAACAATTTTTTAATTTTTTTTTCTGTGTTATTTAAATTTTTAATTTTATTTTTCACCCTTGTTTTAATGTTTTTGTGTTTTAATTTATTTTTTTTATTTTTTCTTTATTTTGTTTTTCTATTTTAATATTTTCAACTTTTTACCAATATTTAAATGTTTTGTGTTTTAATTCAGTTTTTTTAGTTTCATATTTATTATTGGTTGTTTTTTAATAAAGTTTAAAATTTTTTTTTACTAATTTTTTAATGCTTTTGTGCTTTAATTTAATTTTTTTAATTTTTTTTTTTTTTTTTATATATATTTTTTTTAATATTTTCATATTTTTTTACCAATTTTTTAACGTTTATGTGTTTCAATTTAATTTTTATTTTTATTTTTATTTATGTTATTTTTATTAATTATTTCAAATCATTTACCAATTACTAAGATTTTTGTGCTTTAATTAAATTTTGTTATTTTTATTTTTATTTATTTTATTTTATTTTTAATATAATTTGTTTTATTTTTTTTTTATTTTTTTCACATTTTTTACCAGTGTTTTAGTGTTTCAATTTTTTTGTTAATTTATTTTTATTTTTTGTTAATATTTTCATATTGTTTACCAATTGTTTAATGTATTTGTGTTTTAATTTAATTTTTTATTTAATTTGTTATTAGTTTTTTTTTTAATTTTTATATAATTTTTTACCAATTTTTGAATTTTTTGTTTCAATTAAATTTTTTTTTAATTTTTTAATAATATTTATATTTTTTCCAATTTTTTTTCCAGGATAATTTTTCAAAAGTTTTTAAATATTTTTTACCAATTTCCTTTTAAAAAAATCCCTTCGCGCTCTGCAAATGCACCTTTGCCTTCACTGTTTGTATTTGTTGCATTCCTTGTTTTCAAAAATATCCTTAAAACACACATAGCAACTTTGGTAAGGCATATTAATTACATAACAACAATAAAATTGTCAAATACAATGTTGTCACTTCCGCTACAAGATTACGAGTCGCGTTTCCTTGTGCACCCCCGACCATTAAATGCGGTTAGCGGTAGCGTACATATGTATGTATGTTTGTATAAATTCACCGTTATTTTGACACTGGACATGTCACATGTAACACCCACAACCAAACCCCATTTGCCGGTTCATCCAACTCACTGTGTTACACTCATTTGTGGAAAATTGCATGCCACCGCCCCGCCTCACTTGCATGACTCACTTGCAATTAATTATTCACAAGCGAAAAGACAAAAAAAATATTTTTTTTTTTTTTTTTGCTTTTGCTTCAAACCAATCAGCTCACACCACATCACGCTAATTTCGCGCTGCCATTGCTACGCAAGGCAAAACAAATCGTCAAGATTTCTTAAAGACACGCGCGCCGCAGCACGACACCACCACTCGCGCGCCAACACCGACTGTGCGGTTACCTGCCTACCGTGCGAGGATCACCGTTTGCAAGGCTGTCTAGACGGTGGCACGACGATTACTCGCTGGAATGTGTGTCTTGTGAGCTACAGGTTCTCCTTGGCTCTCTGTGTGTGTGTGTGTGTGTGCGTGTGCGAGTATTAAAGACTTCCCCTACTCTCTGCTCTGTCACTTCATTCCTTTAGTGAGCGCGAGCTCATTTTCTTTCAATTTTCTTATATTTATAAGTAGTTACTGCCACTTCTCCAACCACAAACGAAACGAAACGTACGTAATTCGTGCAACCCCTGTGCGGCGTATGTCTTGAGTCCATTTATAGCGCTCGGGAGTGCTATTGTGTGTTTGGATGTGTGCAAGAATGTGTGTGTGAAGCGACAAGACTGTGAGCAACAGTCGCTTTAAGATTGTTATTACTCCTTTGCACTCATTCCCCTGTCGCAAAGGTCATAAAATGTCTTTTTCGTCTTCGTCTTCTACTCCCTCCACTTCCACTTCAAGTAACCCCTGCTTTTTTGTTGTTGTATTCTTTAACTGCTACCTCTGGCTGCATGCATATCCACTTGCACTTGTCTCTTATTTACTCTCAAGTATTGACTTTCGTTTTGGGTTTGAGTAGTTATGACTTATTCGAAATTCCTTTGGTTTTTTTTTGGCGATGGTGTGTATGTGGGTGTGTGTTTTGTATGGCGCGTCAGCAACATGTTTGAGACATTGTTGAGGATAAGCATTTGTAGTGCCTTTAGTGCTCTTTCTTGTGTCAGTATGTGTGTATATGTGCGCATGTGTTTACCTGTGTGTGTTCTTATAGGAATCTGAATACCAGGAAGCCAATAGAATGCGACAATGAATGGAATGCCTTTGAATTTCCAGTTCCTTATTTGAACCATATTTTCAGGCGAAAAAAAAGTGAGTTCGGGTATTTGCATATGCAAATGCGCAGGTAGGCACAAGTTCACCTGCTCGCATAAGGATAAATGAAAAATGTATGAAATTTTCAGCTGAAAATTTGTGTTGGCTTGGCCCACCAATAATCATCCATCTGAAATTTTTATCAATAAAAATATTTTTAACCTTCTCATCACTTCTCACCATCCCACCTGGGATAAAAGAAAGGAAAATGAACGAACGCCTGGAATGCATTTCAAAATGCTGCTCCTACCACGCCCATTTGGAAAAATATACACAACAGCCTGCCAGACAAAGTTTCCCAAAATGGTCTGATGCTGACGCGAATTCCACTACCGTAAAAACTTTGAGCTACATGGTTACACAAGCCATTTACCAAAAATTATGGAGACGGAGTTTGCATATTGTCCTCTTTTTCAATGGAAAGCCCATTGAAGACCGAGCCGAATGACCAAGTGTATAAATATGGAATAAATATGTCATCCCCGGCATATAAAAAATGTATATGAAAACTGCGTATGTAAAGAACAGGAAAAATAACAGAGCCGTTATCGGCACAAGTGCCTCCCACTAAGTATCCTCCCCACCCCCCTCATACCGGTTGGAAATAAATACCATAGTTGTCCTGGCTGTAGCAGAGTGTGACTGGAAAGAGTTAATTCGTGTAGGCCAATCGATAGCAGAGCATTTAAAAATGGAGTCTCACCGTGGAGGGGCTACAAAAGGACTGCATCGCGCCGAGGATCAGCCTGGCTGTGGTTAATTAAAAATTCCAGTATCTAACGAAGCTTATGGATACCTAGCGGGCGCCCTTCGTAATAAAAATTGCATGCTCAACAAGGACCATGTCCTTGTGCGGACCTCTTTTCCCCACACTAAAAGAAGTGACAAAGTGTTCAAAAGTGAACACCAATGAAGATACAGGGTGATCCATTTTAAAATTCCGATTTTTTTTAAAGAAAAAAACACAGAAAATTCAAGTTTTATGGGGAATGTTTATTATCATTCGAAGGAACATTCTTAGGATTTTTTTTTTTTTTTTTGAAGATTATCTCTTTCAAATGTTGGCCGCGACTACGCCCCGATGGTCCATTCGTTGAGTCCAGTGAATGACACTCCTGCTAGTTTGCTCCATCGCCTGAATCAAAACGGGATTGTCCACACAGACTTTACACTTTACATATCTCAATAGAAAAAGTCTAACGGTCTAAAGATGTGATATCACACAATCTTGGTGACCAAGCGACCGGCCCAAAACGTGAAATTATCTGATCACCGAAGTGTTCTCTCACAAAATCCATCGATTGATGGGATGTGTGGGAAGTGGCACCGTCTTGTTGAAACCAAATGCCGCGGAGATCACGAGCTTCAATTTCAGGCATCAAATAGTCGGTTATCATAGCGCGATAACGATCGCCATTGACGGTTACATTCTCACCGGCATCGTTTTTGAAAAAGTATGGACCGATGAGCTCAGCGGCCCACAAACTACACCAAAACCTTGTTTTTTCTGGATTTTGCTTGTTTAAATGTCCATTGAGCCAGAAATACGCCTCATCGCTGAACAAAATTTGGCTCGAAAACGTCGGATCTTCTTGGAACTTTTCAAGAGCCCATAGAGCGTAGCGATGTCACTTGGGAAGGTTGCATTATTTAAGATCTCTACGAAAAAGGCGCCAAGTCGTTCCATACGTCAGTCCTAGTTGCTGCGAACGGCGCTGAATCGACTTTACACGGCCTTCGTGTACACTCTCAGCTACGGCCGCTATAATTTCTTCACTGCGTGCTGGGCGTGGTATATTCGGTCGAATATTATCCAATAATGAATGCAGGGGCTCAAGATGGGTGATGGTGTTGCGAATAGTATGCTCGGTAAGCCGATTTTTTTGACACAACGTGAAGATATGGGGATCATCGTCGTATTGCCTAACTGCTGAGGGTGCATTTGAAGCCGCCAACCAATGAAGACTCACAAAAAAACTTCCAGTATCCTTTTAACTGCCTTCAGTAGCTTCAAAAAACAAAGGACAGCTGAAGAGGCCAAGCTATCAGCCGAAGGTACGAAAATGGGGCGTGACGTCCAGTGAATTTTGTGGCTGGGATCCATACACTTATGGCTATACACAGCCCAATGGAAATGTATAACAACTGCGCTGACAAGCGTGGCGCCGGAAGTGCTACTATGTAACCCTGAAGCGTCAAGCTCGGTCAAATCAAGATAATAGCTTGCGATGACAAGTTATCGTTCCAGCTATACAAGGCTGCTCTTGTCAAAGTTGAGGAAATTTATCTTGGAGCCAAGTTGGTAGCAGTCAATCAGATGATGATAGATGGAATGTTTCTATCTAACCCAAGTTCAAGGGTCTGGATTTCGGCTACACCGGTTTTACCGAGCTAAGCAATGCATTTAGAGTCTCATTTTGAAGTAGAGAGAAGAAATGAAGGGTGAATTCAAATAAAATGATTTTCCCAACAATTTGCTTGGTTTCATTTTGAAATCTGAATCCATTTTAATGTTGAAGCTTTTTCTGCGAGGAGTACTGTGTCTTAAGTTATCCCCCGGTAGGAAAATACACTCAAAGCTGTCCAAGGGACTTTCAGACTTGGAGAGCTTAGCGGATAGCGTTTCCTTAGAAGATTTTATCAATCAAATAATATTAAGCAGAATTATCTCTGCGAGTCTAGAAGGCTGTAAAAAAATGAAGGTACGTAAGCAAATTAACATCCTCAGCCCGGAGTTCTCACCCAATTGCTCCGAAACCTCGCTTGCTCTAAACAGCAACCGCTTGGGGCTCGCTTACGCTAATATTAATGCTAAACTGCCGCCAATCCCTGCAGAACGGTGCTTGCGACAACAGAGGAAGAGAAGAACATGCTTCTGGTTGATAATACTGGCTCTAGGATAACACTTCATTGGCCAAAGAGAACTAACTATATCTCTTACATGGGGCTCAGGTCATAAGGTTATTGAAGAAGCTGCTTCTTCTCGGTAAGGAATGCATTGCATTGGTCATATGAACAGAAAGGTGTTATCTCTCCATTATTCTGAAATCTCAGGAACAGATTGGAGGCTCGATTAAAATTATGCTGGCGAGGGCAGCCAATCTCTACAGGAAATTACCAAACAAAACAGACTGCCTCTCATGCGGGTCATAGGGACAACGAATGAATGAACTGCCAGACAGAGCGTGACCTAGCAGATTATTCTCGATAAAGAACGCTGTGGTATGCCTGCAATGGGGCTCTCTCAAATCTGATCTATCAACAGGATGGAATTCTTTCTCTTTCCCTATACATAACAGACTGCCTCTCACGCAGAGCCATCAAGGGAAACTGTAAGATGGATGAGCTGCCATGTTCAAAAAAATTCTTGATGATAAAGAATAAACTGGTATTACTGCAAACTGCTCCTCGAAGACTTATTCTACTAACGTGCTATGAGTGGACAGAATAAAATTACGACTTAACATAAATTTAAGAAAGCCAGACCAAAGGAAGACATAGAGAGAACACGGGAAATGTACTACCTAAGAAGAGCGGACATATTCAAGGCTGTGGAAGTGCTGACAGGCTGCTGTCTGACAGGATGACATACAGAAATACTAGGAGCTCCTTAAAGGAGATGTTACATGTGATGCAAGAATGATGAAAAGAAGGAAACGAACCCTCATTTTTTATGACATTCCCCTGCTTTGAGAAGTGCTAGGTTTCGAGATTTGTGACATTATTCCTAGATGGGGCCATATGTAGAAGTTCACGCAAGTGAGGAAAGCTTCTGACTTCCATTCACCTGAGAGTGCCCAGAAACGATTCTTTTACATTAGGTTCAGCAGCTCACGACTTCTGGTTTTAGACCAAAATTATCCTCTGGGTAGCCAACAAACATCCGTTTTGGAGGCGAGCTAAAATGAGAAGGCGAACCCCCTGCATTTGTACGTAGGGCTTAGAGCACTCACCACATTAAAACTATACTCCAATGAAAAATCAACAAATGCCTCGGATGAGAGATGCCCCTTTTGATGACGACCCCCACAAACGTTTACAGGATCAAAATTTGAGGTCATGCACCTGGAATGTCCGGTCCCTTAATTTGGAAAGTGCCGATGCCCAGCTGGTTGATGTCCTCGTAAGACTAAAGGCTAACATCACCGCCATCCAAGAAATGCGATGGACGGGACAAGGACGGAGGAAGGTGGGTCCTTGAGAAATCTACTACAGCGGCCATTTAAAGGAGCGCAAATTTGGTGTTAGGTTTGTGGTGGGAGAGGCAGTCCGTCACCGAGTCCTGGCATTCCCCCCGGTGGGTGAGCGTCTATCTGTAATTCGCATCAAAGCAAAGTTCTTCAACATATCGTTAATTTTCGCCCACGAACCGACAGAAGAGAAGGATGATGTGATCAAAGATGCTTTCTATGAGAGCCTAGAACGTATTTATGAGCGCTGCCCTTGCCACGATGTCAAAATTGTGCTAGGCGATTTCCACGCCATGGTGGGCAAAAAAGGCATTTTTGGCGCAACAAACGGAAAATTCATCCTCCACGACGAAGCATCCCCAAACGTGCTGAGGCTGATTGACTTTGCCGGGGCCCGAAATATGGTTGTCTGTAGTACCAGATTCCAGCATACGAAAATTCATCAAGCTACATGGCTGTCGCCAGATCGTAAAACTCGCAAGCAAATCGATTATGTTGTGGTAGACGGAAGACATGTATCCGGTGTTCTAGACGTGCATACATTCCGAGGGCCAAATATCGACTCTGATCATTATCTTGTAGCAGCAAAAATACGCTTCCGCCTCTGTGCGGCAAAGAACGCCCGTCCACAAACACAAGGAAGGTTTGACGTCGTAAAGCTGCAATCACAGCAGACAGCCAGCAAGTTTTCTACTCGGCTTGCACACCTGCTCTCTGAGAGCACTCATCAGCGACTCGATATAAGGGAGCTGTGGAACGAAATAGCAAATTCCTTGCGTACCGCTGCTTCGGAAACAATTGGTTTTCAACAATACCAGAAAAACAGCTGGTACGATGAGGAATGTCGAACTGCAGTGGAGAGAAAGCAGACTGCCTGCCTTGCAGAATTGGGTAGGACCTCTTCGAGTCGTTCGATACCAAACGAGGTTTCAGGCAAGGAGACTCCTTATCGTGTAATTTCTTCAAACAGTCATCGCACTCGCGACTTGGCTCCCGTGTCCCTGTTGACAGACACAACTTCGAAGTCGTAGATAATTTCGTCTATCTAGTAACCAGCATTAAAAACACCAACAATGTCAGCCTTGAAATCCAACGCAGAATCACTCTTGCCAACAGGTGCTACTTTGGCAGTTGAAAAGTAAAGTCCTCGCTCGACGAACCAAAACCAAATTCTACAAGTCGCTCGTCATTCCCGTCCTCACATATGGTGCAGAACCCTGGACGATGTCTACATCCGATGAGTCGGCTTTAGGAGTTTTCGTGAGAAAAGTTTTGCGGAAAATTGATGACCCTTTGCGCGTTGGCAACGGCAAATACCGCAGATGATGGAACAATGAGCTGTACGTGCTACACGACGACATTGACATAGCTCTGCGAATCAAGAGAATCTATGGTTACCCTGGCTAAGTCATGTCGTCCGAATGGATGAAAGCGCTCCACCTTAGAAAGTATTCGATGGAGTGCACGCTGGCGGAAGCAGAGAAAGAGGAAGACCTCCACTCCGTTGGAAGGACGGAGGTGGAGAGAAACCTGCTATCACTTGGTATTTCCAGGTGGTGCCAAAAACGAGTGGCGTGCTATTGTTGTCGAAGCTATAATCGCGTAAGCGGTGCCTACGCCAAAGAAGAAGAAGAAGAAGAAGAGAAGAATGCTTATCTTCAGCGAACGGAAGTAGTTGGCTAACGAAGCTTAATAGTCCAGACTAAGTGTAATCGATGTGTTTGATCGCTTTCATACGTTCATATACAAAAGTCTTCACCTTTAAATAAATAATTTCAAAACTGTACTTTCGAAATTTTTTACAAATCGATCATGTGAGTAGATCGCACTCTCTGCCTATTGATTTCAATCTGCTCAATATCATGCATCTAGCTAGCACCATGCGCCAGCACTTAATCCAACCCTAGACTTGTTACAGCATTGTAATTCAAATTCTGAAAAAATAACCCACCACACGTAGCTCGAAAACGTTGATTTGCATTTTAATCATTTACAAGCTTGTAAAAAAATGTGTAATGCAAAAAATAACAGTAAATGAAAATTTAGACGCCTGTGAAATCAGACTCCTGCCTAAACATAATGCTGGGCTGATAAAGCGTGCCCTTCGACGTCAGCAACCCTGCACCGTTGCTGTGTTACAGGCATGTGGTAAGTAAAAGTTACATAGAACACATGTAACGGGTTTCGTGTGCATTATCTTGGTGACCATTGTTTAGAAGAAGAGAATGAAAATTAAAATATGTAAAAATATTTCCAACTCGAATCGCAATCTGTTGTTGTTACGAAACGCGTGCTTTTACCAATTTACAGTTTATACGCGCGCGCGCACACACACCTTTGTTAGAAAAATCTCGTATTGTAATGCAAAAGATATGCAAATCGGCTATGGAAATTAACAAAAACGCACTCCCTTTGCGCACTCACGAATTTCCAGTTAGAATCCGGTGAAGTGTACCCCACCCTTAGCGACAGCCATTACGCATGCCTAACGAACCGGTTAAGCTGGCACGTTCCATGTAAAAAAGTAAATTAAAAAAATACAACAGAAAAAAACGCAAATACCGAGACTTGTAACAAAATTACAAAATTGAATTACGTGCCGACCTAATGAGCGCCAAGCAGGATAGGAAGCCAACAACAAAAAAGGAAAAAACTCGCTGATTCGTAAAGAATTCGTTGTAATAAACTTGCGAACACGCCGGCGCGTCGACGAGCTGTAAATTTGACAGCAATGCAGACACCTTTGAATTTATAGACGAAGCTATGTGTGTCCTTGTATACATAGATGTATGTATGTTTGTGTTTTTTAACTCTTTTAGCTGAAAATAAACAAAAATTAAAATATTTATTTGCTTTAATTACCAACCAACATGCTGCGGCATGACGTGAATCGAGCTCGTAAAGGTGAAAATTTCATTACAGGCTGCCATCAAATTTTTTATATTCGAACGCAAATTGTTACACAAAGGTATACTAAGTTTGTTTGTTAACCTAAAATAATCGAAACCTGACTAAGGCTAGAAGGAGAGGATTCTGGCATGTAGAACAATTACGAGAGAGAACAATCGTCGCTAGAACTATAAGAGCATGTAAAACCTTTCCGTATTCAAACGTTCACTAATAAAATTAAGTTGAGTAGTAGGTAGAATAGGTTATATAGGTTGGGATAGAGAGTTTAGTTGACGAAATGCCAGGATTTCGATCGGAGAGTGAACAATTAAAACCAACTCTTTTAATCGAAGCTTTCGAGGGTCCCTACTTTTTTAACGAAAAAAACACAGAGACTTCAAATTTATCATTCGAAAGAACATTCTTTGGCATTTATTGTTTTGAAGATTATCTCTTTCAAATCTTGGCCACTACTACGTCTCAGCTGGTCCATCCGTTGAGTCCAATTTTCAATGACTCGTTCGAGCATTTCGACTGGTAACTGGCGAATGACACGCGTGACGCGTGATGTTTTGCTCCAAGGCCTGAATCGAAGCGGGAGTTTCCGCGTAGACTTTAAACTTTACATATCCCCGCAGGAAAAAGTCTAACCATGTGATACCACACGATCTTGGTGGCCAATTGACCGGCCCAAAATATGAAATTATCTGCTCACCGCAGTGTTCTCTCATCAAATCCATTGATTGATGCAATGTGTGGAAAGTGTCGTCGTCTTGTTGAAACCCAATGTTGCGGAGATCACGAGCTTAAATTTCAGGCATCAAATATTCGGTTATCATGGCGCAATAACGAGCGCCATTGACGGTTACGTTCTCACGGGCATTATTTTTGAAGAAATATGGACGGATGATTCCACCGGCCCACAAACCACACGAAACCGTTGTTGTTTCTGGTTGAAATGGTAGCCTTTGAATCATCTCAGGTTGCTCTTCGTCCCAAATGCAGCAATTTTGCTTGTTTACATACCCATTGAGCCAGAAATGGTCCTCATCACTGAACCAAACTTGGCTCGAAAACGTCGGATCTTCTTGGAACTTTTCAAGAGCCCATAGAGCGAAGCGATATCGCTTGGGAAGGTCGAGCGGTTTCAGTTCTTGCACAAGCTGTATTTTGTACGCTTTCAATTTAAGATCTCGACGTAAAATGCGCCAAGTCATTCCATCGTACGTCAGTCCGAGTTGCTGTGAACAGCGTCAAATCAACTCTCCACGGTTTTCGTGTACACTCTCAGCTACGGCGGCTATATTTTCTTAATTTCGTGCTGGACGTGGTCTATTCGGTCGAATATTTTCCAATAAGGAATGTTGGGTCTCAAGATGGGTGATGGTATTGCCAATCTCTCTAAGGATCTTTGAACCATCTCGGTTGTTCGATCTACACCCTCTAAACCCAGATGGCAAGTTTTAGAATTACGTTGATTTCACCTTCTCTGCAGATAGGTTCGGTAGTAGGAAATAAACACATTCCCAACTTTTATTGCGAAATTTCCATTCGAAAAATCATAACCGTGAATTTCATAAAAAAAATTGATTACAATAATGTCGCGGTAGCCGAAAGTCCTTCCGTTTGTATTAAATACATTCGATGGAAAAGAAGGATCGCCTGAGACCGATATACTGAATGTTGAGATGCAGCAATCTGTACATGAACCCAAATATTCGATTTCCGATCGGATGGTGGCCAATCGCAACCACGAAACTATGCTTTCCCTGGCCACAAACGAACTCCAACTCATCACAAGTATGACAAGTTTAATAGCAAAGAGGACACAATGGCTCTACAATTAATTCGGGCTAAAGTATGTGGTATCCCTGGTACCTCTGGTTATAAATATACCCCTAAAAATCTTCATTTATTTCAATTTCCGGGAGCATCTCTTCAGATAGTAAATGTTTCTGGAGTGGCTTAGTTTACCAATCGCTAATTTCGCCAATATTTTTATTGGTATATCAACGAATTCCAAAATCAGCATCAAATATATATTTTAGCTTACACACCTCTTTCCAATTCCTACACTTAAAATCCTTTCCAAGCATATAGAATATGGATGCTGATCCGACTGAGCTATTCAAGCACGGTGGCGAAGAATTGGCAAACTACGTGCACCAATTCAGAATATTGTCGGATGGAAGCATACCCGACGATTGGAACCTAAGTGTGCTCTGACTTATCCATAAGAACGGATATCTCTCGATCTGCGCCAATTATCTTTGCAAAAACCTTCAAAATATTGCATCTAAGTTCCTGATTAACTAAAACTCACCGTTAATGAACTGAGTGGACATTAGCAATATGGGATCATTCAAATCATGGAAAAGAGTCGTGAGCAAAAGATGGATGCACACCATTTCTACGTTGATTTTATAGCTGACTTCGACAGCACGAAAAAGAACTACCTCTATGCCACTTTGTTTGATTTTAGTAGCCTCGTCTATCCAAGCCATTCGATACCAAACGAAGTTTCAAGCAAGCTGACTTTCTTTCATGAGACTTCTTTAGCCTAATGCCGGAATAATAATATTGACATCATTGGCCTAAACAACCGCACCGTAAGCTCTGTTCTCTACAGACTGAATAAGGAAATAAAGAAATGAATCTGGTAGTAAGTGAGGAAGAAATGAAATATCTCCTCTCATCCAAGAAACAGTCAACACATTCGTTACTCGGCTCCTAATTTACTGTTGACAGTCATAACTTTGAAGTTATAGACGGTGCTATTCTAGTCTGAGTAGGCATTTGAAAAGTAAAGTCCTCTCTCGTCGAATAGAGACAAAATTCTACAAGTCGGTAATCATTCTCGTTTTACTTTAAGATGTAGAAACGTGAGGAGTGGCAACATGCGTTGAGTCGGAGCCTTTGACAGAAGACTTAGGAATAGAAGGTGGAATTTTTGCACCCCAAATAGGACGAAGTACTACTACTGATCTACGTTTCGAACGGAATAGAAATCGCGGCGGTAGCTAAGCCCGATTGTGCGGATCGTAGAAAAGGAATTAAGTACTTCGGTTGCGTTAGGCCTGAGGTCATGAAGTGGGATTCCCCGATGTGGGCAGTGAAGTATTGTAACCGCAGTGACAGTCCTTGGCCGGATAAAAATCCGAGTCGTTCCAGTATAAAGACCCGACTGTCGCGGGAACTATTGGACTTTAGTCGCTTCTTACGACAGGCATGCCTTGCCGCGGGTAAATTCTTGAACCCCTAATCCGCAAGTAAAGTGAAACATAGCACTTTATCCAGTGGTGGACGGAAGAAATAATGCCATGATAGGCCGGCTAGGATGGGGAAAATAGAGTTCGTGAGGTGTTAGGGTAAGTTTGTCTTTGAATTTTATTTACTTAGCGGATGGAGGTCACATCTAGGTGTTAGGTTCTGTTTTGTTGTCATTCGAGGTGGTGGAAGGGAAGTGCTCAAGGACGACGGAATGTAATTAAAGAGATTCCATCATTCTAAAATCTCTACCATCTTTTTTTATTGAAATGGAGCTTTGGAAAGGTATGGAGTGTTAGTTTAAATCTCAGAGATTGTATAGGTCACTGCTTGTATTCCGCGAAACTGTTCTAGTGTTGCAAATAATCTTCTATTTACCAAACTCAATAGGGTTCCAAGACTCAGAGGGTTTTAATTACAATGGCAACATCTTTCCTGACCTAGAAACATTCAACTGAAGTTTGAAAAATGGCTGAACTACCTGAACTTAGCTCTTCCTTACTAAATACTTTCGAAATCTACACAGAGCTCATCAGTGTGTCAGCTGTGCGCCGGTATTGTCGTTGAGCAAAGAACTCGTAAATCCTGCCGTCAGTCTAAAGCGTGTCATGCCATCACTGCAAAGCAGATTCTCCATTTGATGAGACGAGCGGTCGACCCTTCGTCGTTTGTTTTCGCATTACGCGAGCGTTTCATATGTCGACTTACAATTCCGGTTCTTCATTTTTGAATTTTATGTCCATAAATAACAAAAAGTCTACGAAAAATGCGCACGAAATTAAGTAGAGTACATACAAGACACACACACACACATACACGCACACACACATAAAGAATCGATGGAATCACCCCAGGTAATTTTCACGTGTGCGTCACGTTTTATGTGATTTTCCGGTTCAGTCATAATCGTTGGCGCTACAACCAACCATGTTGAGTCCGTATGCATTCAGTTCACAACTTCATATTCCCGTTATGCCACTAAAAACCAAGCGACCGGCTGACAATGCAAAACGCCAACACTCAGCAACAGCAGCAGCAGCAGCAACAATGATAAATTGGCGTACGTCAATGCAGCCGCAGAGCACGGCACTTCACGCAACTCGACTTGATTCAGCTGTGACTCGATCGAAGACGGAGCGAAATGAATGTGTATGAACCACGCGCCACATGATAAATTGCCACATGCCACACCCAGCACACAAAGTTGGCACATTGCAACGAACGGGCGAACGGATGGACGGCACACTTAAGTGTTTGTTCTTTTTTATTGCATTGCAAGCAACTGCTCGGCTGCCTGACACCTCGCGCACTCTTTGCTTTCACTTTTTCTTTTTCCTGCTTGCTTCTTGCCACTTTTTTGCGCTTTAATCTGACGGTATGTGCTCAAATTTCTCAAGTCGCTATGGATTAAGAGTTAACGTTGCGAACTGCAGAGTTCAACGTTGTAATTGGATATTGGCACAGGCGTTTGAGGGACCCTCAGTGTGTACGTACACATCCATCCATCCGTCCGTCCGTCCACCGTTTCGTTGCTCTCTTACCGCTCGTGCTGGCGTTGCATACTTAAGTGATAATCGAAGTGATGGATTTTTGCACACATCCGCACGCATTTCGCGTGCAGCGGAGAGTCAAGAAAAATTACTTTCATTCAGTGGATGATTTTCCAATGTGTAGACTTGTAGTTCATCATTCTTGTTGTTGTTGCTGTTGATTTTACTGAAAAAGCAATTTAAATGACAGATTTGGCAAAAAATATTACACAATTGCAGGGGATTTAAAGCAAGTCAAAGGGGTGAACTGCAACAGTGTGTGCGAAAGAGGTGGAGATTATTAAAAGTTGACAAAAGTACTTAGTTCAAATTTGGTGTATTACCATTGTACATATATATGTAATTACATTGTAATCAATCAATCAGAAATTTGATTGTGAAGAATAAATTTTGAGTTGCACAATCTAAAGGTTAATTACAAGTAAACACATAACGAGTGATCCATTTTGAGGTTCCCTACTTTTTTAAGGAAAAAACACAGAAAATTCAAATTTAATAAGGAATGTTTTTCATCATTCCATAGAACATTCTTTGGCATTTATTTTTTGAAAATTATCTCTTTCAAATGTTAACCACGGCTACGTCTCAGTTCTCCGTTGAGTCCAATTTTCGATGACTATTTCGAGCATTTGGACTAGTAACTGGCGAATGACACACCAAGGTCGCGGAGATCACGAGCTTCAATTTCAGGCATCAAATAGTCGGATAAAATGGCGCGATACTGGTCGTCATTGACGGTTACGTTCTCACCGCTTTCATTTTTGAAGAAATATGGACCGATGTTCCACCGGCCGGCAAACCATACCAAACCGTTGTTTTTTTCTGGATGAAATGGCAGTCCTTGAATCTCTTGAGGTTGCTCTTCGTCCCAAATGTGGGACGTGCTTGTTTACATATCCATTGAGCCAGAAATACGCCGCATCGCTGAACAAAATTTGGCTGGAAAACGTCGGATCTTCTTGTAACTTTTCAAGAGCCCATAGAGCGAAGCGATGTCCCTTGGTCGAACGGTTTCAGCTCTTGCACAAGCTGTATTTTGTACACTTTCAATTTAAGATTTGGACAAAAGATGCGTGTTCCATACTTCAGTCCGAGTTGCTGCGAACGGCGCCGAATCGACTCTCCACGTCTTCGTGTACACTCTCAGCTACAGCCGCTATATTTTCCTCACTGCCCGCTGGACGTGGTTTATTCGGGTGATGGTGTTTCGAAGAGTACGCTCAGTAGGCCAATTGTGTTGACCATAAGTTGAGCGAAGCACGCGAAACACATTCTTTACAGAACGTGAATTTTCGTAAAAAATTTGAATGATTTGTGTAACGTTGTTCATTCGTAAGTCTTTCCATGATGAAATGCCAAACAATACTGAACAAAAATAACTGTGACTGCTTGACACGACTCGCGCGTGATCTGTCAACAAAAGTCTATAAAAAAAATGTCCTCTTCTTGGATCACCCTTTATATATGAGGTAAAGAAACATTTGAACGAAAAGGGGATAAGATACCCAGCAACACTAAATTCTGTCGGAAGATCCTTTGAAGAAGTCTTTAAAAAATTGGAAGAGAGTTTGCACCTAATACATATTCTTCCTCTTTTTCTTCGCTTTCGTTTATGCATTTCTAACTGGGTTAAAAATATCACGCCAGTCCTGTCCTCTCCTCGCCGTTCGGCGGCGCTGGTTGAGGCCACCAAGTGTAGCCAGATACTTATCCTTCTAAAGAAGTGGAGGTATTTCTCTTACTCTACTTCCACCAGCGAGTGCTGCATAGAATATTTTCAGAACTGGAGCGTTTTTGTCCATCCGCATAACATGACTTCGCCAGCGTAGCCGCTATCTCCTACTTCTTAGCAATGCATACTGCCATTCGGAAGGACAGTGTTCGTATCCTGCTCCGATGAACATCCAAAATTATAGAATATTTAGTTTGCTCACTGCGGTCGCCCCTCTGCAGTGAGTGTCAAGCCCCTCCGAGTATATTTCGGACATGAAAAAAAGTTCCTCAGAAATATTTATCAACCGTTCAGAGGCGGCTTAGAATAAACTGTAGGTCCCTCCCTATAAAGAAGCACACCACAAATTGGAGGAGTAGCTCAGCTGGAAATCGTATATCTCATACAGCGTATCGTTCTATAGTCTCCGGTACTCCATACGTTTTCCTCAAACCTTTTTTTCTCGAAAACTTGCCAGCACCGAGTTATCGGTTTTCGTCACCGTCCACCTCTCCGCACCATATAGCAGAACGGGAATGATGTGGGACTTATAAAGTTTAGTTTTGGTTCGTCGGAAGAGGACTATTCTTTTTAATTGACTACTCAGTCCACAGTAGCACCTGTTGGCAAGAGTTAAGTTCTGCGAATGTTTATCATCATTCGAAAGAACATTCTTTGGCATATATTTTTTGAAAATTATCTGATTCAAATGTCGGCCGCAGCTACATCTCAGATGGTTCATCCATTGAGTCCAACTTTCGATGACTCGTTCGAGCATTTCGACTGGTAACTGGTGAATTAAACGCGTGATGTTTTGCTCCCAGGCCTGAATCGAAGCGGGATTGTCCGTATAGGCTTTAGACCTTACATATCCCCTCAGGAAAAAGTCTAACGGTGTGATATCACATGATCTGGGTGGTCAATCGACCGGCCCAAAACAAGAAATTATCTGCTCACCGAAGTGTTCTTTCAATAAATCCATTGATTGGTGCGCTGTGTGGGAAGTGGCGCCGTCTTGTTGAAACCAAATGTTGCGTAGATCATCGGCTTCAATTTCAGGCATCAAATAGTCGGTTTTCATGGTGCGATAACGGTTGCCATTGACGTCGGTTTTCATGGTGCGATAACGGTCTGCATCATTTTTGAAGAAAACCCGGCCCACAAACCACACCAAACCAAGTTGCCCTTCGTAGCAAATGCGACAATTTCGCTTGTTTATATACCCATTGTGGCCAGAAATGGGCCTCATCGCTGAACAGGATTGGCTCGAAAACGTCGGATCTTCTTGAACCTTTTCAAGAGCACATAAAGCGAAGCGATGTCGGTTGGGAAGGTCGAGTGGCGTCGGTGCTTGAACAAGCTGTATTTTGTACGCTTTCAATTTAAGATCTCGACGTAAAATGCGCCAAATCGTTCCATACGACAGTCCGAGTTGCTGCGAACGGCGCCGAATCGACTCTCCACGGTCTTCGTGTACACTCTTAGCTACGGCCGCTATATTTTCCTCACTGCGTGCTGGACGTGGTCTATTCGGTCCAATATTATCCAATAATGAATGTTGGGTCTCAAGATGAGTGGTGGTGTTGTGAATAGTACGCTCAGTAAGCCGATTATGTTGACCATAAGTTGAGGGAAGTTCACGAAACACATTCTTTACAGAACGTGAATTTTCGTAATAAATTTGATTGATTTATAAACGTTGTTCAGGCGTAAGTCCTTCCATGATATAGTACCAAACAATACTGAACAAAAATAGCATAGCAGCATGACACGACGCTGTCAAAAAAAGCCATTGAAAAAAGTACCCCTACGTGGATCACCCTTTACTAGACAAATCACCGTGGTGCGGTTTGTTGATAGCGTAGCTACGCTCTCTAGCTAGGGAACGGTATGCATTCATTATTCTCTCTGTGTCGGGTATACTCGTATGTATTTTTTTGGTGCTCAAAAACGTGCATAAAAGAAATCGGTTATTCAGCTAATGCTCAGTTCCCACGTGAGCACTTGCGGATTTAGCCTTAGCCTTTGAAATATTCTTAGGAATCGTTTCAAACTGCTCGGCTATAGAAACTGACTTGAATTGGTAAACTTGTGTAATCCGTTTTAAAGTGCGAGAGAGAGACAATTGTAAGAATACTATTGCAGTTATCTTCTTCCTCGAGGTATTCTCAAAATAATTTTCTGATGGGAAGAGAGACTTAAGCTATCTTAATTAAGCTAAAGTTAGTTTTAAATGATTTTTCGACTTCGAAATTTCTAAATTAAAACCACTTTCTCTCGCTTTTTCTATAATAATTTATCTATTTACATATTTACTAATAAATAATATTTAAAAAAAAATCCTTATATAAGAATTTTTTGTATGTATGCACAAATATATCTTTGTCTAATGCAATAAAATGGCAGGCGGAAACCTTTTTAATCCCTGTTAATTATCACACTTTTCTTGCACTAATCCTCATCCTTAAATATATTATCAGACAACTCGTGCTTCCATCGCTCCAACAGTGACGTCATATCCGCCTTGCCAGGTAAATTGTGAGCGGCATTCGCCACGCCAAAGGGGCGCAATTCATAGAGAAGATAATCCAAGACATAGAACTCCTTCGGTTTAATGTAATGGAAAGAAATGGCGCTGCGCGAACAACATTGTAAATTCTGAAATTTAAATGGTTGAGAAATAAATAAAAAACTAAAAATAATTAAAATTAAAAATAATTAAAAACTAAATTAATTCGGCCATGCCGAAGTCATTATACCTTTCATGTACATAACAAATTTATTGCAAATTCCAAAATTCGATGTCGATGATTTTCGGTGTTAATATTAACTGGAGTTCACTTCTGTAGAACAACAAATTTCATGCTCCTAAATGCTTTTGTGAGGGATTTTCGACCTGAACAAATCGGTTGTTTGGGGACTATATGATATAGTAGTTCGATAATTTTCAGAACCAATATGCAATTCATATTTGGAAAAAACCAAATTTCAAGCTTCTAGATTTTTTTTAATGGATCTTTCATTCAAAATCTGAAGAAACGGTCGTATGAGGGATATATGACGACGGTGAACGCAGTAGACGCCTAAAAGAAGTTGATACCGACGAAAACATTAAAAAAAATCCACAAAATGGTTTTGAATGACCGTAAGTTGAAACTAAATGAACTCGCAGGCACTCTAAAGATACAACAGAATGTGTACTTCATATCATTCACGAATATTTTGGTGTAAGAAAGCTCTGTGCAAAGTAGATGCCGCGCGAGCTCAATTTTGACCAAAGTAACGACGAGTTGATGACTCGGAGCAGTGTTTGGAGATGTTCAAGCGTAATGAGCACGAGTTTTTGTGTCGATACGTGACAGTAGATGAAACATGGCTTCATCATTTTACTCCCAAGTCCAAGCGACAGTCAACCGAATGGACTGCACACGATGAGCCCGCTCCAAAGCGTCGAAAAACACAACAGTCGGCTGGCAAGGTTATATCGTCGGTATCTTGGGAGGCGTATGGAATAATTTTCATTGACTTCCTTGAAAGAGGACTATTATGAATCGTTTGAAGTATTAAATGGCTATAAAACGGCCGGATTTGAAAGAAAAGAAATTGCTGTTTCACCAAGGCAATGCACCGTGTCACAAGTCAGTGAAATCGATGGAAAAAATCCATGAATTGGACTTCGAATTGCTTCCGCATCCATCGTATTCTCTAGATCTAGCCACCCAGCGACTATTTCCTGTTCTCAGATCTCAAAAGAATGCTCAATGGGAAGAAATTTTCGTTGAATGAAGAGGATTAGTTTGCGTTCAAACAGACAGACGGACAGATAGACAGACAGACAGACAGACGGTCAGAACTCAGCACGTGATTCTGAAACTATCGGTATAAATTTCGGTGGGTCCACCTCTTCTCCTTCTGGTACATATATACTTCGGGCCAAAGTTCAAATACAATTTCCTGTACATGAAAGGTATAAAAGCATAGAAAAAATAATAATAGCTGCAGGCGAGCAAGTGTGGATACGTTACACCCTCCTCCATACAGAAACACTCAACGCCAAAATCTACATTTGGCAAGTTAAACAAAAGTAATTTGGCAAATCTACCCAAAAATTGAACAAGCAATAAAAAGCAATGAAAATAATAGCAAACAATCAAGCAAGCAAGCAAGCAAGCGAGCGAGCAGGTAAGTAATTAATCTCCATTCGACAGACGACAGTTGCAATTTCTTGCGCCACTACTCGCGCCAACACCAAACCACTGCTAAACCCTCACCATCCCCCATCCCCAACACTCACTCTCTCACGCTAAAACACACAACTTCTACTCTCTCCACTTTGTCCAACTGACCTTATCGCGTTTGTAGAACAGATATAATGGATACCATTCCGACGTATCGACAGGTATCAGATGTATCGGCGCCAATGGATGGAAACGTTCGGCGCCCTCCTCATCGCGCGCATCACCCGCCACAACGCCGGCATTTTGCAAACAAATTCCCATCTCTTTGTCCTCGGAGAGTTGATTTTGTGAGCACGCGCTCGTATTGGATGCGGAGACCTCAGCAAAGCGACGCAAAGCGGCACGACTGAGCACGTAACCGGCACCGCCAGACATGTAACCCTAAATAAGAGACGAAAATAAAAGAAAGAAGAAAAAGAGGTTAATAAAAAGGAGGAAAAAAACTAAAACTGAAAAGGAAAATACTGAATAAACGAATCAAAATAAAGGGTGGTCCAAGTAGAGGTACTTTTTTCAATAACCCTTTTTTTACAGATCACGCGTGAGTCGTGTCAAGCTGTCATATTATTTTTGTTCAGTATTGTTTGGCATTTCATCATGGAGAGACTTACGCCTGAACAACGTTTACAAATCATTCAAATTTATTACGAAAATTCAAGTTCTGCAAAGAATGTGTTTCGCGCGCTTCCCTCAACTTATGATCAACATAATCTACTGACTACTGAGTGTACTATTCGCAACACCATCACCCATCAGCAATCTTGAGACCCAGCATTCATTATTGGATAATATTCGATCGAATAGACCACATCCAGCAAACAGTGAAGAAAATATAACGGCCGTAGCTGAGAGTGTACACGAAGACCGTGGAGAGTCGATTCGGCGCCGTTCGCAGCAACTCGGACTGACGTATGGAACATTTTGGCGAATTTTATGACGAAATCTTAAATTGAAAGCGTACAAAATACAGCGTGTGCAAAAACTGAAGCCGCTCGACCTTCCCAAGTGGCATCGTTTCGCTCTATAAGCTATTGAAAAGTTCCAAGAAGATCCGACGTTTTCGAGCCAAATTTTGTTCAGCGATGAGGACCATTTCTGGCTCAATGGGTATGTAAACAAGCAAAATCGCCGCATTTGGGATAAAGAGTAACCTGAAGAGGTTCAAGAGCTGCCATTACATCCAGAAAAACAGAAAAAACAACGGTTTGGTGTGGTTTATGGGCCGGTGGAATCATCGGTCCATATTTCTTAAAAAATGATGCAGATGAGAAGGTAACTGTCAATGGCGACCGTTATCGCGCAATGATAACCGACTATTTGATGCCTGAAATTGAAGCTCGTAATCTCTGCGACATTTGGTTTCAACAAGACGGCGTCACTTCCCACACATCTCATCAATAAATGGACTTATTGAGAGAACACTTCGGTGAGCAAATAATTTCACGTTTTGGGCCGCTCGATTGACCACCCAGATCGTGTGATATCACACCGTTAGAATTTTTCCTGCGGGGATATGTAAAGTCTAAAGTCTATGCGGACAATCCCGCTTCGATTCAGACCTTGGAGCAAAACATCACGCGTATCATTCGCCAGTTAACACTCGAAATGCTCGAAGGAGTCATCGAAAATTGGACTCAACTGATGGACCATCTGCGACGTAGCTGCAGCCAACATTTGAAAGAGATAATCTTCAAAAAAATAATTGCCAAAGAATGTTCTTTCGAAGTATTATAAACATTTTCCATTAAATTTGAATTTTCTGCGTTTTTTTTTTTTTCTTTAAAAAGTATTGAACCTCGAAATTGATCACCCTTTAAAAGCAAATGCCAAATTTTGTGCAAATAATTCAGAATATATGTACATATGCATGTGTGCATGTCTAAAACAAATACACATTTATTTAGTGTGTGCAAATATATATATACATACAAATATGTACTACTGCAAGCATGGCTTTGTTGTCCTTAGGTGTAAGGACGTGCGCTTGATTTGTACGTACGACTATGCATGTATGGGAATGGCCAATGTATGGGTGGATGAATTTCCGATGGCTTGACTGCTGTACAGCCCGTAAAGTCAATGTTGTTGTGTACGCGTAACGGTAATTTTATTTTTGGGTATGAATGCAGATATGTGCGAACGTTGTATTTGCTTATGCTCGCTTGCAATTTTGGTTATGTTAGACAAATACTTGTATGAAGGTGTGTGTGAGTGTGTGTGTGTTTATGTATGCAAGTATTTGCGAATTGGTTATGTGATGGCGTTTGCCAAACAAATATTTGCCATTGGGTCACACGACGCGTCGCTCACACACACACACAAACACACACACAGGACAGCTTAAACAATACTCAAATCGTTTACGTTGATTTTTCCGTTATTCTATATGCCAACGCTCGCCCCACTTCGCAACGACCTAAATCCACTTGGGGGGCTAAAATATTAAAAACTGAAAGTGATATCGAGAGGGAAGCTAGAAAATATTTGACATTGTATTTCAACGAGATTATGTGACGACTTACTTGAAGGCTTGGATGAAATTACGCGAGATACACACAGAGGCGTGCCACAAAGAGTAAAGCTATCTCCCCTTGCTCTTGTAGTGATTGAACTTCTGATGAAGCTAGAGGGTGGATCAGTCATTCTTAGAGTCTATGCAAATGGCAATTCGGGGATCGGAACAACTATAGTCAATTTTTTGTGAAGGGAATGCCCATCACGTGAATCTCAAGTACTTACGACCTATATATCAATCTCACTTTGCTTCTTTATAAAAAATGTCAAAAGCTTCCATAAACCAGCCTCTCTAGAAAGCAAGACGCCTACTCTAAGCTCAAATCCATCGATACACCGTTTCACGATACAGTTGGGTGTATCGAGTAAGGCCTTGCTGTAAAGAAGTACGAACTTGGTGTTTTCCTCGGCACTGAAATGACCAAATGACCTTTAACTACCATCTAAAGGGTGATCCAAGGAGTGATACTTTTTTCGACAGGTCACGCGTGAGTCGTGTCCAGCTGTCATATTATTTTTGTTCAGTATTGTTTGACATTTCATCATGGAAAGACTTACGCCTGAAAAACGTTTACAAATCATTCAACTTTATTCACGAAAGTTCACGTTCTGTAAAGGATGTGTTTCGCGCGTTTCGCTCAACTTATGATCGACATAATCGTCCTACTGAGCGTACTATTCGCAACACCATCACCCATATTGAGATCCAGCATTCATTCTTTGATAATATTCGACCGACGTGGACGTGAGCGTGGAGAGTCGATTCGGCGCCGCTCGCAGCAACTCGGACTGACGTATGAAACGATTTGCCGGAGACCTTAAATTGAAAGCGTACGAAATACAGCTTGTGCAAGAACTGAAGCCGCTCGACCTTACCAAGCGACATTGTTTCGCTCTATGGGCCCTTGAAAAGTTCCAAGAAGTTCCGACGTTTTCGAGCCAAATTTTGTTCAGCGATGAAGCCCATTTCTGGCTCAATAGGTATGTAAACAAGCACAATTACCGTATTTGGGACGAAAAACAACCTGAAGAGATTCAAGAGCTGCCATTTCATCCAGAAAAAATAACGGGCCGGTGGAATCATCCGTCCATATTTCTTCAAAAATGATGCCGGTGAGAACGTAACCGACCGTTATCGCGCCATGATAACTGACTATTTGATACCTGAAATTGAAGCTTGCGATCTCCGCGACAACAAAACGGCGTCACTTCCCACACATCGCATTAATCAAAGGATTAATTGAGAGAAGACTTCGGTGAACAGGTGTACTGCTGTAAAGCAGTACAAACTTGATGTTTTCCTCGACACTGAAATTACCTTTAACTGCCATCTTCCTGAGGCTGTAAAAGAAGCTCTTCGAGGAATGGATCGCGAACAGTCCATTGCAAAGCTCTCCTGAGAAAAGGAGTATCTTCCCTCAGAAAGTCGCTGAGCAATGCTAGTATTACCAGATACAACACAAGAGGTGTACCTCAAGAAGGAGTCTGATCTCCACTGTTGTGGAGTCTCATAGTAAACATGCTGATTTGCCAACTAAACAGCACAAGTAGTGACGTGATAGCATATGCGTTGTCCACGCCAAAGAATAAGAAGAAGAATCTAGGTCTATTTTATTCAACAGTGTCACCGCCTGATGGCCAACACGCAACCTCCATCTGGACCAAACTAGACCCGGTTCAGTTGACAGCAAATACCCTCATGTCAGGAGCTCTACCGTCGACTAAATAAAATTCTTCTCCTAGATCTTTACAGCAAAGTTCTAGTGAGCTGCAACGCCATAAGGCTAAAGGTAACTCAGCCTTGGAGTAGTTGCACTATAGGACATGTCCAAGTATTGCCTTTCGCACAATTTTCAGAGAAGCTGAACTACACCATCACAATCTTTTGTTTTGACAATATCGATGATGACTCGAAAAATACAAGCCCTCTAGGCAGTGATAGGTATCCCTATTTATGGATAGCTTGAAACGCGGTGAAAGATTAAGCCGAGGAATTCATTCATCAATGATCTCAATTAATTTTAATTTGAGACCACCAAATCTTTCAAGTAATACTTATTGCAATCTCTGAGAGACAAGCCATCAGATCCTTTCAATTCAATTACACCACTCCAAAAGTGGCGATCAAAGTTTGGAGTACTCAGAGCAAACTCGTTGAATAAATGCAACGCAGCCGTGGTCATCAGATGGCTTCATGAAAAAACATGGAACGTGAGTTGGAACACTAACAATAACAGGTATAGTAACAGAGCACTGCTTAATAGAATACTAACTCCAATGATTTTTTTCGAAGCTGCAGAGACGAAGAAGAGGAAGAGTAGTCTGTTGAACACTAACTCTGTCACAGTTCGGCCCCAAGCTCTAGACGACTTACGTTTCTTAGGAAACACTTCGTTGATTGCCTCTCTGAGATAGTTGACACTGTCAATATCGAAATATTTGTAATGCACACGAAATGGTTCCCGTATTTAAGATGAACCCACCGCGGTAATACAATGGACCTACAGGCCTAAGTGCGCTGATCGCATGATCAGCAGCCGCATCAAATCAACTCAACTCAACGCGTAAAGAATAAAATAATGTTCGACTCTACTTAGGATTGCCTACCAGCTCTCTCGCCCCGGATCTTTGGTGGGATCATCAAGCAAATGCTTTTCTAGCGGGTAATTGTATGATGACTACGAAAGAAAAGGTATACTGGTTTAAAAAAAAAACAGGAACGAGTCAAACTCTCAATGATGAGCGCCACCATAGTATTAAGAGTACACCAATTGAAAGGTCGCGAGCCTACAACCCTCATATGAATTCGGAATCAGGAAATTTGCACATAAAAATAAAAGGTTAACTGCATTCTCAAGCGTCTGAGCTTCGAAAAGCTCTACATATGTATGCAGATAGTTTTAATGTGAAAGGCTATGGCGAGCTCGTTTCAAATAGAGAAGTTGGCCCTCGCTGTCTCTAAATACCTATATATGTTCATTAAAACGAAGGGAATTACTTTACTATGGCCTTCCCATAGAGGGAGTAGTTCCTCACGGCTCCTAAATACCCCAAATTTTTTGTGTGCCAAAAACACGAAAAGAAGTGGTCTAAACATTGCTTTGTCTGATTTCGTAAATATGGGACACATGTGAGGTCATCCGAGCAGTTCGGCTTTACTGGAAAGGAGAAAAGTTGGTCTTCGCCAACTAAGGAAAAAAAGAAGTGTACTAAAACTTTCGGTTCCATGGAGTTGGTAACCTCGGCGTATTACGATCAAACAATCTTATAATAGTGAGAATCCGAAATCTGAAAGATTAGTTTTGAGAAACGTGTTCGGGAATAGAGTAGATTTTTCTTTGAATTTTTTTTGGACAGATGAACAAAAACACAGTTGATTTAGTTTCAATGGTTGAATCTATAACCTTATATAGCGCCTGGGTAAAGCCGTGAACGTCAGGGCTTTAGAGAAGTTTTGCCATGAACACGACGATGTTTCTCTCACAGTTAGTTAATAGTTGAGGTTGCTTGATCACGAAATCCTTATCAAAAGCATTTAGGCTTACTGGCCTTTTATGATACCTATAGTGGGCCTGTGAAAGGGGATTCTTATCATCTTTATAGATGTTCAAACGATTTAGTGTGTTTTATGAAACTTTCGAGGTTGTTGACGCTTGCTAAAGAAGGTTTTGTGAGACAATGGAAATAAAAATTAAGGAAAAAACGATTTCGCTTCGTACTGAAGGCTGGCAGTGCTCTATCGCCTCTTTCTAGTCATTGCCCCTGCAGTTGCGACATAAGTCATTCGACAACTAACCTATCCTCCTACTATACGACAGTCAAACAATGTCCGATCATTAGTCCGCTTGGTATGCTCATGGTGTTTAGAGGCAGTAGAGACGTTCTTGTTTCCTCCTCGATCAATTGCCAGATCTGTTTGATTACATTGCATGTGATTTCACTTCGCCAACTACTATTGGCGCTACTGGTGAAGGCCGATCTTAGAGGCGACTTTCGTTTCGTTCGGACTAATTTTAAGCCTTCGGTGAAGATGGCTACGGAGCTTTGAACCAAAACTTTTACATCTTCGCGTTCATTCCTCTCTTGGATTTTCGTTGAAAAATATTTGCTTAAACTGCGGTAACGTCACAGCGTCTGGTTCTACCTTGTACTGGCCATCGTAGCTCCTCGTGGAACCGATGTAAGCCTGATAGAGGCCGAACATTCAAGATGTATGTCACGAAAGCGCGCAGCGTATGAGATTTCGGTTAGTTGATCCTAAGAGAAGCAAATACCTCAATGATCATATTGATTTACCTGTTTAACGAAAGGATGAAATTTGCAGCCAAAATAAACCAGAGCGTCTGCCGAAAATTGATAGAGGAAAGCGCGCAAATTCTCCATTATGAAGTAACTAAAAATATTTAAGAAAACGTAAAAAAAAATATTCTACACAGAGAGCACACACACCACTAACCTATCATCATCGGCCTTGAGAAACCAATCCGCCTCATGCGCGTGATGTTCATAAATATATTTGAAAGCAGCGCGTGTCTTATGCCACAGGTAATCACGACCCTCGGGCACATCCAATGGCACAGTATCCAAAAAGCTATCCGCTTTCGTGCTCATGAAGAGCAACTTATTACAACGCTTACCCCAAGTGTTCCGTATGTGCACAGCGCGTTTTAAGTGATTCTCCGGCATGGTCATGATCCAGCACAGAACGCGGGTATTATTAAATAAATATTCCGCTAGTGTGTCCGACGACTCCTGCGCCAGCGTCAGTCCCAGCGTTTGAGTTGTTGTATTTGTGTAATTCTCGCGCACATTGTTGCTCAGCTGCTGCAACTTGACGTAATCCCAGAAGTCAGTGAGCCGAACACCAACTATTAAGCCAATCAGCAGACAAACAACGTTTCTATAGAACATATTTGGGAGCTAAGGCGACCGTTTCATTATTTATTGAAATTTTTGTGTGTTAAAAACTGAACTTTCACTTTCACTCACAATGGTGATTCGAACTACTTTATTTAAGTTTTTCCTTTTTTTTTTGGTTATCAACACCTACAGAAACACCAGCGACGACGCGTTTTCAAACCACTTTTAATTTACATTGTTTCACGAACTGAGCAACAGCGAAATCAATGTTGAAGACAACACATCGAAACGATCGAACCAAATTGTGGTCCAACTGAATGGCAACTGAGACTTTGGAGCTTTGGATGTGCGCAGCTGTAGTAAATCGAAGCCTAAATGAAGTCACTTGTTGGCTTGTGTGCGCACTCACTCTCTGTCTATCTCTCTCTTTCTCTCTCTTCACGATCTTCATTGATCGTTGTCATTTTGAGCAACATCTTATGGCGAGCTCTTAGCTTTGAACTTGAAATACCTAAAAATGCCAGAGTGTCATTTTTCAAAACAAAAACATACAAATATACATATGTATTATAAACAAAAAGCAACCGCTTGAAATGGCAAGTGATGGCATGGAATTTCATCGGTTTCGAATTCAAGATTGTCGTTAATTGTATCTGAAGATTAACCAACCAAATGGTGCAGTCGCTCGCTTTACACGCAATTTTATATTATCACTTCGAGCTTCATTGAGTCATTGAGTCAAAACCGGTTCAGCTCAGTGTCAAATTCGAATATAAATATTTGTGTTCATACACACGTACCTGCATAGGTTTACAGGATTTACATTCTTCATAACGACATTTTCTTCATTTTTAGATTGAGGTAGTATAAGAGTTTTTGGTTTTTTGTTCCTCGTCAAGAATTCCGCCTTGACTGGGGCTAAAAAGGCTTGTAAAGACTATTGAGGCTGGGTCTTCAACAAGCTTTCGATAGTTGGGTATCGCGTTGAGTTGATAGGGGTTGATGTGGATCAAAGCCCCCTGTGAGACCGCTAAGATGTAGTATTCGACAGACTCTTTCTCCTCTTCGTCCCCACAACTGCGTCAAAAATATTGTGTTGAAGAAGAGCCGGCTCAGAAAAATTAAATACAATAATCCTTTACCTCCCAGTCACGTCGGTGGCCTAAAAGTAGTCTGCACTTGGTGCCTCCAATTAGCGCCAAATGACGAAAAGAACAAATGACTAGCGGGCTTTTGTTGACTCGGTTGTAATCGCGTAAGCGGTGCCTACTCCATTATAGAAGAAAAAGATGAGGCATTATTGGTGATTGTAATCAGTTCTACTTGGAAGACGCTGCTCTTGGATTGGTGATCTAATGAATCGAAGGTATCGGGGAGTGTATTCCACAGCCTACTCTGTCATCCAGTCTTCAGACGTCTATAAAGATGGCAATGTTTCTATGATCCTCCTCGTGTGTGTATTTCCATTCGATCCTGTCTATGATACTTATGGAAAAGAAGTAGTTCGAAGTGATGGGGTCCAGTTCTTCCGGAAAGTGTACTTGTAAAGATAGGCTTGTGTTATACTTGAATCCCTCCAAGAGTTGCGTACAAGGGTAATTGCGTGGCTCAAATCTCGCCGTTGAAGTTTGACATGCAGTTCAAGATGAAGTAAAAGTAACGAGAGATTTCAGGACTTTTGAAGAAGTCTATATTGAAGCTTCCGTTATGAGGACAGCTCCGCTGAATCTCTCGAGGTTGAAGGTAGTTTGTTCGATTGCCGACGATCATATGATATCCCGCAAAATGGAATGGGTCTAGTTATCGCTGTATATATTCAATCAAGTCCCTGGTTCGACCAACATCAAAAAATTATAGAAAATGTCAAGCTCTTTGAGTGTATTGTAGACCGGGAAACTGTGGACATCGTACAATTTGACATCCTCACGAAGACAAAGACCGGTTGAAAAGACGAAGGCCAGTTTGGCTTGAAAGAGTCTGTCCCTGAGTAGTTTTACACCTTCTAGTATATCCCTCTTTGAAGTAACGCCGTCGAAGTCATCTAAGGAAATCGACCCCAATATTCGATAGTATCACTGCGTGATTGCCCGTGTTGTAGGTATTCGATAAGTTCAGTCCTACAACGACTGTGCGCGTAAAGGGTCGATTTTATTTGAGTCCATGAGTTATTATGGGTTAGGTGTGCACGGAAGCCATGCTGATTGCTCACGTGATGGATGAACGTCGGTATTAGCAAGGTCCCAAAATCGGTCCATGTCACTCTCCTTTGTTTGCTCTTTTCCCTTGTTTCGATAGCTTACTCACTCTATCCTGTTTCTGCATGTCGTGTATTATTAGAGTAATCAGAGACATATTGATGGCATTGGTGAGGAATTTCTCCCCCCCTGGACACAAAATTTTTAGCATCAGCATGCTTATTCTGTGGAGGCCGATGGATTTGAAGAACTCCGCACTACGAATAACTACTAAAGTAAATGCTACAAGATTTTAAATGCTCTGCGCATTTTGTCCTCTTAATGTGGTTCACCAGTTACTAAATGGTCATATTGACTTCCCTAATTTGAAAGTCTTCAGGATGTGCCTGGCGTAACCAGCCATGCCTTGTTTGGCCGCTTCGGTTTGGGCCTTAAAAGGGTTTTCCTTGATGAGTCCGAACAGGAAAGAAGCGAGCAGTAGCGATCGAGAATGTCCTATGAAGTTGGCATTCGCCTATTATCACGTCAGTTGGTATGGGGAGGACACTGAACACGTTCACAGTAAATTCTAGGATGGTGTGACATTCTAGGTTAGTATACCCCTGCGGTTGATATCGCCTTCGATGAAACGATATTGAACGAAGTTGTGCAATCTGAAGGATTTTGCATCCCAACATACTCTTGTCTAACACGGAACAGACAGTGTTCGGTACCATCAGCGGCTATGGTGTGAGTCATACCCCGGGGAGTTCTTTTTGACCATGGAGATATGTTTTTGGTTATGGTGTCGAGGCAAATGACCGCCGAAAGATGATATGTAGAGAAGAAGCCGCAAAGCCTGATAACTACGAGAGTACGCGAGATATCTATCGGTCAAATCCATGTCACCTTTAAATGGCGACGCCAAATTGGCTGAAGGGAATGATTTCAATCCTTTAATCTTAAAGAAAAGAAAACAAAGGGACGACAAGGGCATAGGTTTGGGCATGACTAATATGAAAATAGCGGAAGAATCTGCACAGGATGGCTCTACCGTAACAGCTGTTGGAGAAGTAGGTGACATAGAGACTAAAGATGCTAAAAGTCGACGTGGCGTTCGTCCGGTAAACATTACTAGCGACAGGCTAGAGAGAGTCTGGACTGAAGACAGCAAATTACAACTTGTTTTATATGGAGGCAACATACAGGATGGTGGCGAGCAAACAGAGGCTGAACTTATTTGGCGAGAATAAGCTGTTATCAGCAAAGGACAAAGTACCAAAACACCTACCTCAATTTGCTGAAAAGAACAGAAATGCTCTTCAAGGAATCAACCAGTCTAACCAAAACAAACATTTCGCCAAATAAATAAGGAGTAAAAAGGTGGCCGCAACAGTCGGGGACTGAGTACTATAATTCGGATGGCCTGGCTTTGATACCAGGTTCGAGCAACATCCAAAATTATAAAAAATTAATTTTTCTAATCTCTCAAGGAATGTCAAGTCCTCCGAGTTTTTTTTTTTGACATAAAATAAAAGCTCCTCATAAAAATCCATCCAACAAGACAGATCACACGTGAGTCGTGTCAAGCTTGAGCAACGTTTATAAATCATTCAACTTTATTCACGATCTTTACAGAATGTGTTTCGCTTCAGTCAACTTATCGTCAACATAATCGGCCTACTGAGCGTACTATTCGCAACATCATCACCCGTCACCCATTTTGAGACCCAGCGTTCATTATTGGATTATATTCGACGGAATGGACCGCTTCTAGCACGCAGTGAAGAAAATATAGCGGCCACAGCTGAGAGTGTACACGAAGACCGTGGAGAGTCGGTTCGGCGTCGTACGCAACAACTCGGACTGACGTATGGGGCGACTTGGCGCATTTTACGTCGAGATCTTAAATTGAAAGCGTACGAAATACATCTTGTGCAAGAACTGCAGCAACTTTATGAGCTCTTGAAAAGTTTCAAGAAGACCCGACGTTTGCGAGCGATGTTGCCCATTTCTAGCCCAATGTTGCCCGCATTTGGGACGAAAAGCAACCTAAAGGAATTCAAGAACTGCCATTTCATTCAGAAAAAAACAAGGTTTTGGTGTAGTTTGTGGACCGGTGAAATCATCAGTCCATATTTCTACAAAAATGATGCCGATGAGGACGTAACCGTCAGTTGTGACCGTTATTGCGCCTTGATAACCGACTATTTGATGCCTGAAATTGATGCTCGTGATTTCTGCGACATTTGTTTTCAACAAGACGGCGCCACTTCCCACACGACACATCAATCAATGGATTTATTGAGTGAACACTTTGGTGAGCAGATAATTTAGGCCGGTAGATTGGCCACCAATATCGAGTGATATCACACCGTTAGACTTTTTCCTTTGGAGATATATAAAGTCTAAAATCTATGCGGACAATATTGCTTCGATTCAGGCCATGGAGCAAAACATCACGCGTGTCATTCGCCAGTTACCAGTCCAAAAGCTCGAAGGAGTCATCGAAAATTGGACTCAACGGATGGACCATCTGAGACGTAGCAGCGACCAACATTTGGAAGAGGTAATCTTCAAAAAATAAATGCCAAAGAATGTTTTTTCGAATGATAAAAAAACATACCCCATTAAATTTTAATTTTCTATGTTTTTTTCTTTAAAAAATATATGTATTTATATTTAGTATAGTATTATTTATTAATAATTCTGTTGTCATACATATTTTTTATGGATTATTACATTTTTTTTTTTTTGAATTTTTTTTTATTACAATATACATATATGTATCAATATTATTAAGCTAATTCCTCATTACATTATTTTCACTTTTTTTTTCTTTATCAATTTTTTCATACTTTGTCTTGCCATAAAACATTTATACTGGTCCACATAAACACATTCATTTCATCTACTAGTTGATTATTTGATTTTGTTAATTTTAATTTTTTTATTAAATTTTTTTTTCTATTATTTTATTTTATAATTTTTTTTTATTTAATTTTTTTTTTTTTGCCATTTTCTCATTAGCGTTTGGCTCGATGTGTAGCTTCTTTTGAATTTTCACTTTATTTCTTGCTATAGAAAAATGTAATAAGCTGTTAATAAGTTGGCTTTTTTGTTGTTTTTGTGGTTTTTTGTTTCATCTTTTGCTCTACTACCTTCATTATTAATTTGCATATAACTTTACTAAATTTATTAGAACTATTCATCTTTGTTGTTGTTATTTTACTAAATTTACTTAACTTACTTTTATACTCGTAGATACATATATATATAGGCTTTTATATGGGTATGTTTGTATGTTTGTATATTTTTAATATTCATAATATTGTTTGCGATAATTTTGTAATATTACTTATATAATAATTTTTTTTGTTTTTGTTTTTGTATTTTTTTGTTTTGTTTTTCCTTGTTTACGCTGCATTTTTTGTTTTTCTAATTTGCCTGCATTCATTTGTATTCGTTTTAAATGCTTTTCATATATATATATATATTGTATATATATATGTAAGTGCACTTGCCAATTTGTTTTACTTCGCTTTGCCTAAACTAACTATTTTTTGTTGTTGTTGTAGCTTTGCTGATTTCTTTTATTTTTATTTTCTGTTTTAAAAGAGATATTCTACAATAAATGAGCGTAAAAGAAATTTTCTAAAGAGTAATCAAATAGTTATTACTTTTTTATGTAGTAAATAGAATTAATGATAAAATAGATTTTTTTTTTAATTTATTTATTTTAAGCAAGCAAAAAAATATTAATTTATTTATGCAAAATTTGTGAATTTCTTTAAGACGAAAGACGATGAAGAGGTTTTAGTTTTTTTTTTTTTTTTAAACCATATATATGAATACTAATATGTGTCTGTATATATATATATAGATATTTTGTGCCTGAAAAAGATTTTCATACATACGTTAATAAGTGTATTGTATGTATTTATATTACATAATATATGTCTTTAGCATTGCGGGCAGTTTTTTTTTCTTCAAATACTTTTCCAAAAACTTGCCATAGCTTAGCTTAACTCCTTTAAAATGTTTATAATATAAAAATAGTTTTTTGATAAAACATATGAAGGCAATATACATATGTATATATGTTATATTGTGTTATAAACTAAATAATTGTTGAAATTTATAAATAATAATTTGAAGTATATACTATAAGTAACAATGGTTTAAAAGCATAAATATATTTCTAAAATTCCTACTTTTATGCTCTTCTGCTAACAATAATTATTCTTTAACTTTTTTTAAATTATTATTTTTTATTCCTCTATGTTTTCATTTTTGTATTTTTTAAGTTCTTTAATTTTTTTTATGATATTTTTATTACTTCTTATATTTCTTATAACTTTTCACTATTATTTTTTATTATTTTTTACTATTTTTGTTATATTTCATTATTTTTTAATATTTTATTTTTTATATTTTTTATATTTTTTATATTTTATTATATTTTTTATATATTATTATATTTTTCATATTTTTTTTAAGTTTTTCATATTTTATATTATTATTTCTTTTTAGTCGTTTTATAATTTTTGTATTTTTTCAGCTTTTTTATTTAATTTATTTTTTTAGCTTTCTAAGTCTTTTATTTTCTGATTTATTTTTATTATTATTTTTTTCTTATTTGTTTTTTTTTATTTATTTTTTTATTTTATTTTTTTATTTTTTTTTCTTTTTTATTTTTTTTCTTTTTTATTTTTTGGCAATTTATTTTAATTTAATTTTTTCATTTTTTTCATAACTTTTTTTTGAATTTATTTAAATAATTTTTTTAATTATTTTAATTTTTTATTTTTTTTTAAGTTAATTTTTTTAAATTATTTTAATTTTTTATTTTTTTCCATTATAATGTTTTTTTTTTTGATTGTTATTATTTTTTTAAATACTCTTTTTTTTTTAAATATAATTTTTAACTTTTTAATTTAAATTTATTTTTTTTTTTTTTCTTTATTTTTTTTTTTACATATTTTTTTATCTTTTTAATAATTTTTAATTTTTTTTTAACCTTTTTATTTTATTTATATTTTGTTTTATTTTTTCTATTCTTTTTATTTAATTTTTTTATTTTTTTTTTTCTCTTTTTTTTGTTATTTCTAAAAAATTTATTTTTTAATTATTTTGATATTTTTTTATTAATTTTTTTTCTATTATTTTTTTCTATTTTATTTTTATATTATTTCTTTTATTTTAGTTTTTATATTTTTTTTAATTATTATTTTTTTTAATTATTTTTTTTATATATTTTTTTCAATTTTTGTTATTTTTTTTTTATTGTTATTTTATTTTATTTATTTTTTTGATTTTTTTTTAATTACTCTTTTTTCATAAACTTTTTTGTTTTGTGAAATTAATTTTTAATTTTTTATTAATTTTTTAACTAAAATTTTTTTTTTAATTTTTTTTTAATTTTCTTTACTTTATATTTTTACATATTTTTTTATCTTTTTAATAATTATATAATATTTATTTTTTAAAACTTTTTTACTTTATTTATATTTTGTTTTATTTTTTCTATTTTTTAATACTTTTTTTATTTTATTTTTTTTTTTTTTTTTTTTTTTTTTATTTTTTTTTATTTTTTTTTTTATTTATTTTTTTTTTTATTTTTTTTTCTATTTTTTAATAATTTTTTTATTTTTTTTTCTATTAATTTTTTTTATTAATTTTTTTATATTATTATTTTTTATATTTTTTTAAATTATTTTTTTATATAATTTTTTTTTAATTATTATTTTTATACATATTTTTTTAAAATTTTTTAATTTTTTTTTTTGATTTGTTTAATTATTTTTTTAATTATTTTTATTTTTTTAATTATTTTTATTTTTTTTATTATTTTTATTTTTTTAATTATTTTATCTAAAAAGTATTCTTTTTTCCAAGAATTTTTGTATTTTTTTTTAATTATTTTTATCTTTATTATTTTTATCTTTTTAATTTTTTTTTTGAATTTTTTTTTCCAAGTATTTTTTTAATTATTTTTTCCAAGAATTTTTATTTTCTGAATTATTTTTTCCAAGAATTACTTTTTTTAAAGAATTTTTATTTTTTAATTATTTTTTCCAAGAATTTTTATTTTTTTTATTATTTTTTCCAAGAATTTTAATTTTTTATTATTTTTTCCAATAATTCTATTTTTTTTTAATTACTATTTCCAAGAATTTTTTTCTTCTATTATTTTTATTTAAATTTTAATTATTTTTATTTTTATTTTGCAATTATTTTGATTTTTTCGATTACTTTTGAAATTGTTTTTATTTTATTTTTTTGCAATTATTTTTACTTTTAAGTATTTTTAATAATTTTTAAATTTATTTATATTTTTACCTATTATATTGGAATTATTTTTTTTATTTATATTTTTAGTTATGTTATAATTACTTTTTATTTTATTTTTTTTGCATTTTTTTTTTTATTAATTTTTAGTTATTTTAGTTTTAAATTTTATATTTTATATTTTATATTTTAATTATACATATTTATATTTATTTTAATTTCATTTTTAATTTTATGTTTTTATAATTTTTTCAATTAATTTTTTATTGTTTCTGTTTAGATTTTTTTTTTCAAGATCAAATTTTATTTTCTCTTTAATTCATTTAAAATAATTTGAGATAATTTATTTTAGCTCAAAAAAGAACGTTATATTTACTACAAATAATTTTTTTTTTTTGTAATTAATATTCGTTAGCAATATGAAATTAAATAATTTTTCCATTATCGAATTTTTTTGTTTATACTTTAATTTATTTATATTTTATTCAATTTTTCTTTGACGTATTTCATTAAATTTCATTTAATTTCTTTTATTTCATTTCTTTCTATTTCATTTACTTTAGTTTATTTTAATTTAATTTTATTTTATTTCTTTTATTTCATTTTGCCCTCGTTTTGTTTTATTTTCTTTTCTTTCATTTTATTCTTTTTTATTTTATTTTATTCTAGCTTATTTAATATTTTATATTTTATATTCTATATTTTATATTCTATATTTTATAATTAATATTTTTTATTTTAGAATTAATATTTTTTTAATAATTTTTATTAGAAAAAAGAACAATAAAAATAATTTTACAATTTTTTTTTTCTGTTAAATTCTTATGTTCAACAATTGAAATAAGTGGCTGATTGTTCAGTAGTAACAAATATCTTTAATGAAAAAAAAAAATATAATTACATATTACATTAAACAAGTACTTATTTTAACAAAAAAAAACTTAATTTACTTAAAAAAGTAACGACTAAGACCGTCAAAAATACAAAAAAGAAAAAATAGCAAAAAACTAAAGACAAAATAGTTAAGAACGAATAATTCAGCAAATTCATTTATGCACACAGCCTTAAAAGCACTATAAATCGATTTAAGAAAAATTTAGTAATAAAAATTATTTGTTATTCTATATAGGTATGTAATAATGCATGTGTGTGATTATGTATATTGTTATTTGAAGCATGCTTAAAAATAATGCAAAATTAAATGATTTTAGTTTGAAATTTAAAATTTGTTTTAAAAATAGTAGCAAAAAGCAAACAATCAAAGCTTCCTTTGCATATACATATGTGTATATGAATTTTTTGTTCAAGAATTCGCTTTTGCAACTATTCAAAAACTTGCATGCATGCAGGTGGCGTAGAAAAACTCAAATTAATGCATTTTTCATTTCAACTACTTATTGTAATTACTAAATTTTTTTTTTTTTTTTTTTTTTAATACATGTGTATATAAGTATATGCTATTTATATAGATATTTTATATATATAATATATATGTATATGTATATGATTTTTTGATTAACACATATTTACTTAATTATTTATTTATTTTTTTTATTTTTATGTTTGTTTTTTATTTGTTTGTTTGTTAGCAGTGCTTACATTTAGGAACCTATTTTTTTTTAGAACAATTCAAAGCGCGCTTTACACCACCAACACCCAAGCGACGGCGACGGAAAACCATTTTTTGTTTTAAGTCACCAAGAAGTTCAGTATGGAGGAGCATGAGTGGGGTTTGGCGCTCTTTTGTTGCATTTCATTTCTCTCATTTACAAAAATAAACTATTTAACTAGATTAATTAATTAATTTATTATTATTAATATTATGCTGCTTATTTGAAATTATGTTAAACATATTTTTAATATTTTTTTATATTTGTTCTCTGCGCGCATGCGCAACAATTTTCATACATATTTTCCAAACTACTTATATGTATATATATATATAAATGTTAGCTTATGGTTGTATATATATCTATTTACTATAACTATTTAGCGTGCTTTAACTTTAGTAAGTATGTTTGTATGCAATTTGATTACATTTGTTTTAGTGAAAAGTAAAATTTTTAGAAAACTAATTTTTTTTTTTGAAATTCGTGCATTCTTTGATATTAGAACAATAAAAACAAACCAAGTTTTTTTTCGCAAATTCTTGTACTCTTTGATATTAAATGGCTGAAAATGTTTCGTTTTTTCTTTCTCTTTCATTTTAACAAATAATTAATCAACAAGTTTTACAATAACTCTATAGTCAAAGCTAGAGCGAGTGATTTTCATATGATTTGTGCTAATTTTCTTTAAATAACAATTTCTTTTGAAAAAACTGGTGTTATTTCAATATTCATATATATTTGTTTAAAAAAAATCGTGCTTTTTTGAACATTCAATATATTGTTGTTGTTGTTGTTGTTACTTTTAACTATTTCAAATATTGCTCAGCATACATTAGTGGTCGGTCTTACATATAGTTTATATATTGTTATATTTGTATTTGGAAAACTTTTACTAATTTGTTGGTGTTGGCACAGTTTTTTCTTTTTCGATTTTTTTTTTCGAATTTTTCTTATTGCAAAATATATGTACTTTTTCTGTGTACATGCTTTCAAAGAGCTACTTTTTTGTTGATAAAAAATGCTATTTTCACACACTACATACATTGTAACTGTATATACTGTATTTGTTTTTTGTGTAAGTATATGCAGTTTAGTTATCCAAGACGTTTTATTATTATTATGTTGTTGTTGTTTTTTTATGAATATGTTGCTATAATATTTTATTAGTATTTCTCTATATATATGTATTTGTGTATATATATTTATATTTTATGCATTTTCATAAGTTTTATAATTATGCCGAAGGTATCTCTAATTTAATAAGATTTTATTTATTTATATATGTATGTAGCTACATCTGTATTTTGAATATTGTTTTTTTTTGCGCTTATAATTGTTTACAATATTTTTTTTATATAAAACAACCGATTTTTTAGAGTTTATGCATTACATATATACTAGTTTTATAAATAGCTGTCTTGAAATTTTATTTTACCTTAGTTTTTATTTTGGGAATAGAATCTTTAGTTAATTTTTAAGACGATATCTGAAGTTTTTTGTATTTGATATTATTTTTTGAAGCTTTTTTTTTTTAATTTGTTAATTTAAATAAGTAATATTGAAAATTCTAAGTCGAATTTTTTGCTTAAAAGTTTCAAAAAGAAATTTCAAACGGAAAATGTGTTGGGAAAAATAGCTACGATTTGAAAATTACCATTCTAATTTTATTTCTTTGAATTTTTTTTAATATATATATATATATATATATATTCTTTTTTAATATATTATTGAATACCATTTCTTTTACGTATTTGTGTTTGATTGTTATAAACAAACAAAATTTCCAATGTAGTGTTATGAAATCCAAAGAAAAATTGTAATTTCAAAAAAAACTATCGACAATAATAAAAACTTAATTTCCAAAAATAAAAATCACTTTCAGCAAACTCTATAAAACTATGCGCTCTACACAAAAAAAAAAATGTTTTAAGTTCAACATTTCAACTAACTACTTAAAATTTAAAAAACAAAAATTATTCACCGGTTTTTGAACAACGAAAATTAGACTCCAAAAATTAAAAATAAAAACATTAATTTATTTAATTTAGAAAAAGTCTCCAAAATAAAAATAAAACGTAAAAACCTGCAATCTTGCTAAAATAGCACTTTTTAAACAGTTTTTAAATATTTCAAACCTACAGACAAAATCTACATTTAACCAAGTCTTATTATTTAAGTTAGATTACCCTGTTGCCTGGCTACTAAGCAATTAATATTAAAGTTAAATTTAATTTGAAAAATAATTTTCAAAAAAAAATATTTATAAATTATTTTTGCAGAATAATGCATAAAAATAACTCAATTTCAAAAAAAAAAAATATTTATGAATTATTTTTGCAGAAAAATGTAAAAAGATAAGTGTTACCTAAACTAAATAGTATACATTGAGTATGATATGCATACACAACACATTTTTAGCTGCTACAACAACTACAACATAATATTATTTGCATATATATGTACATACGTATATAATATATATATATATATATTTAAAAAAAAAAAAAAAAAAAAAAAAACTTTTTGAAAGGAAGAAAAAATATTTATTATATTAATTACAGCACTTCTTGTATACACCGAATCGACAGTTCTTTACATATAACTAAACAATTAATTAAATTTTCCCTTTCCAGACTCAACTGTACCGCTTTGAACATTTTGGCTACACCTTTACTAAGGAGAGAGAGAGAAAACGAGAGCTTTATGGTCAGTCAGCAAGTATTAAAAAAAAAAATTTAAAAAATATAAAAAAAATATAAAAAAAATAAAAAAAAATAAAAAAAATAAAAATAAACATTTCCAAGCAATTAATGGCAATACCAAAAGTATGCGGACACAATTACAAATTTTCGACGCAAGCGAGTGCGCACATAAATAATTTTTAAAGCATATTCAAAGCATTTTATGATATTTTTGTTGTTGTATTATTTGTATTTTAACTTAAATATATATATATACATATCTGCATTAATTATTAAATAAATTGTTAATTCATATTTACTAACACTATTTAAGGGGAAATTATAAACTTTTATTTAAAAATGATCAATGTATTTGACTTTTAAAAATGATCAATGTACTTGTAATGTTTTTTCTTAAATGTAGAAGAAAAAAACAAATGTTATGCCAGTTTTCATGTATAGCTACTATTATTATATGTAATACACTAGGCTTTTATTGTTATTTAGTAAGATGAATAAATTAATAAAATATGTAAATTAATTAACAAAACATTATTCAGCCACCCGTTGCAAATATTTAATATTAATATTTTATTTTTATTTTTTTGCTTTCACTTTTGCTTTTTTCACTTTAGATTATTTTTTTATGGTAAAAAAAAAGTGTGTTAAAAACAGTGAAATATGCGCTCAATTTTATAAACTCATTTGTTAAAAAAAAAAAAATTTAAAAAAATTAAAAAAAAGTAATCATAAAAAATTCTCATCATAAATATTTTGAATCATTTGTGTGCCACAATTCATCACAATATTGCAACTCACTATAGAAATAAGTGTTAATTTTAACGATTTGTCGCGAGAAAAAAGCTTTTTAGATATAACTAAACTATTTAATATGCAGTAAAATTTAATATATATGCTATGTGTGTGTGTGTGCCTTAGCTTGAATATATTAATAATAGTTTATGCGCATTATCGAATATATATTTATATTTTTCTTCTATTTCATTTCCTATTTACTTTGCTTGCGTTAGAAAAAGGCAATGTTCATATATATATATATATATACATATATATATACCACACTGCCACACATTTATTGCAGTGCCACACAATATCTTACAGTACTATATACAGACTAATCGAAATTGATCTTCATTGTTGCATGCATGACGTATACTCATATGTATATTTACTTACATACATTTTCACGACAAACAATTTTTTTAAAAATTTTTTTTTTTGCATTAATTGTTTGCTAAAGAGCAGTGGCATTTTATTGCGGAATTTCGTTTCATTTGTCTTACGTTATAGAAGCAGTTTTTTTTATTTATTTTAATTATTTTAATTATGTACATAGCAAGCAGTTTTCATATATGTAAATATATTATATTTGTTTTCAGCTAGTTCTATTACTTATTTCGTTGTTATTTCATTAATTTGTTGTTATTTCTTTAATTTGTTGTTGTTTAGTTTCCTATGTTATTACTTGCAGGTATTGTTATGCAAGCAATTGCATTTCGAAACTATTTGTTTACATTTTTTTTGTTTTGGTTTGTTATATACAATGCTTTTCTATACATATTCATGTAAAGATATTTAACTAATATTTTTGTATGTTTGTAATTTGTACATTATTCTGAATTATTTACATTTGTATGCGCTCATTTTGTTAATATGTATGTATGAAAGTATGTCTTATACATTTTTTTTCCACATACTCAAACTCACAATGTCACTTTACTTATGTATATACGCCTGTGCCTACTAACTGCTAAATTAACTAGCGAGCTCAGCTCTAAACGCTCTTGTCTGCCCCATAAACTTTTTTGCCCTACTGTTTTGTCAAATCGCATGCCAACCGCTTCTTACTAACTGCACACTTTATCCATAACTAACCTCACACAATCTATAATGTATTTTTTGTTTTTTTTGTTTTGTTATTTTTGATCCAAGGCAACATTCATTGAGTTCGTTCTAATATAATACACGTAAAATTAATGCTTAGTAGAAAATAAAAAATAAAAATTAAAATAAAAAACTATAAATATGCACGAGCGTTAATAATTTTTGAGTGTTAACCCTATTTGCATGCACTGTATTTAGCATTAAAATGGATATTCAACTATTTGAGGCCATTTCTTTGCTCGTTCTTGTTTAGCTTACAATGCACCAGCAGCTGTTGCTTTACTAAATATCCTTAAAGAGTAGAGCCCACTACCTTAATGCACGCTTACATATTTACGTTTTTTAGTCTTTTTACACTACGCTATTTAATAGCCAACGTTTGATTGATCGTTGTTGTTGTTGCTGCTGCTGCTGCTGCTGCCACTAATGTTGCTAGCTAAACTTATACACCCATCGCATTGCCACGCCATGAGAGCAGCGCAGCTTTATGTATTGATTTCGGCTTGGCCATTTCAACTGCTTATTGGTATATATATATATATATGATGTATGTATATTTGTACCTGGAATTGTGTTCAACACAACTTACGCTTTGCAGCACAGCACACTTGCACTTCATCTGTGCGCGCACACACACTTTTACTTATTGCCATCCCGATGATTCCCACCAGTTGTATTTGAATAGGCATTGCCGCCAGCGTTTGATGATGTTGTATTATGTTGTTGTTGTTGTTGTTGCATTGTATCACAACGTCTATAATATAGTAAATAAGGCACGCGTGGTGTTTTTGGATAGAGAACTTCATTCTCACTGACTGGTTTCACCGAGCTATCATTAAAACGCAGCCAACTGCAGTAGCCTGTGTGATATACGTCGGTAATGTAATGACCTTTAGTCGCCTCTTTCCCATCGTGATAGACAACAGCGAACAGACGGTAGGCGCGTTGTTTCATTGAATATTTCTTGGAGGCGAGTATCTCTGCAAGGAGAAGATGGGAAGCAATTATATTAAAAAAATTCAATTTATTAATGCTTCATTTCCAAAAAAAAAAAAACACTTACTCGCATCGATTTTCAGATCAATTGGAAATTCAACTTTCTTCAAAATCTTTGTGCAGCCATCGGAACGGTAATCAAACCATTTCAAGTGGAGTATCAAAATAATTGGCAGCTTTTCCAATGTCATTTGTTGCCAAGCTACGACCTCCTGCTTGGTTTTACTGCCAGTTACACCCTCCAACTGATCACGACCGACTAAAATTTCGAGTGCCTCCTTTACTGAAGCGGCTTTCTGTAACAAAAAAAAAATTCGGATGGGAGTAGAATTTGAGAGTTATGAATTATATTATTATAAAGCGACAATTATATACATATACATAATAAGTCAATTGAAAAGTCTCCGGCCTGACACATAGATACTAACAACTAATTAATGATTTTTAGTTAGTCCTAACCTTCAGCTGTCGGATCAACAACAACGACTTTTGTTATTGTGAAAAAAATAGATAAAAAGTAATTTCGCGTGTTGATAAAATATTTCTTTTTGAAACGAAAAAATATAGTTAAAGCATAAATTTGGCTGGGTGACGATTTTTCGCACAATGCCCCAGGAAAATCAACCATCAAGGATTGCTATGCCAAGTTTAGACGTGGTGAAATGAGCATCGAAGACGGTGAAACACAGTGGACGCCCAAAAGAGGTTGTTACCGACGAAAACATCAACAACATAAAATCCACAAAATGATTTTTAATGACCGTAAATTGAAATTGAATGAAATGAAAAGATATCAACTGAACGTGTACATCATATCATTCACGAATATTTGGGTACAAGAAAGCTCTGTGCAAAATGGGTACCGCGTGAGCTCACTTTTGACCAAAAACAACGGCGAGTTATGATTCGGAGCTGTGTTTTGAGATGTTTAAGTGTAATAAGTCCGATTTTTTGTATCGATATGTAACAATAGACGAAATATGGCTCCACCATTTCACTCCGAAGTCCAATCGACAGTCATCGTAGTGGTCTGTACATGATGAGCCCGCTCCGAAGCGTGGAAAAACACAATAGTCGGCTGGCAAGGTTGTGGCGTCTGTATTTCGGGATGCACATGGAATACATTTCATTGACTACCTTGAAAAAGGAATTACCATCAATAGCGACTATTACATAGCGTTATTGGACCGTTAGAAAGACGAAATCGCCGAAAAGCAGAAATTTTCGTCGAATGAAGAGGTGATCGCAGACACTGAGGCTTATTTTGAAGAAAAAGACAATTCGCAGTATAAAAATGGTATAGAAAAGTTGGAGATCGCTATAATCAGTGTCTACACGCTCTCGTTCCCTCTCACCGCTTTTCAACTTCATACATACTTCTCTAAAGAAATTTACACAATTTGAAGCAAAGTTAGAAATCAAATAGTGCTTCCCAACTAACGGGTAAACGAATATAGAAAATACATTAAATAAAAATTTTCCAAATTTGTTATTTGCTCACCTCGATATTCAATTGCAATGTAAAGAATGGCTGGATATCATCAGTGGAATGTTCACCCTCACGTTGTAGACGTGAACGCAACTCGCCGCGGAATATATCACTCAGTGGGGTACGCCCGAAATCGGTTTGACGTGTGACGCTGCCCTTATTGCGGTTATTGCAAATCATCTAAAGCAAAGAAAATTTATAATATTTCATAAATGCAATGTGATGTACGAAGGGAAACAATCGAAATTCAATAATGAGCACTGAGTCTTTCTTTATTGTATGCTATAAAGCCAGAGCTCAAAATTCAGCTTGATTTCGATACAAAAATGTTAGTTTGGAAAAATTCGAAAATAAAATAAAAAACATGTTCATACCTGCCATTCGTCACCATCCTCATTTTCGGACACTTCATTTCTTCCATTTTGTTCAGCACTTGGTTTGGAAACTAATTTTATAACCTAAAAAGAGAGAGAGAGTAGAAAATTTCAGCATATGCCGAAACACAGAAAAAAGCTTATTTTCGTCACTCACCTCCAGCATTTCATCATTCAATTTGTTGAGCACATAGCTTAGGAACTCCTCTGCATCCTCTTGACGTCCTTCAACATACTCCTCGCGGCTATCAACCCACAAGCGATAAATTTCAGTGGGTTCAAAAGCAGAATCGCATTGCAGCTCACTGCCCAATTCGTCCTTGCTTTTTGGACTCTTATTCGTACGTAAACGCATACCAGATGGGAGAGTGGAAAATTGCGATACAAAGGAAATGCTGTAGGAGAAAAAAAAATAGACATGAGACAGTGTTGTAAATTATATTTTAAATTAAAAATAATGAATTAAATTTAAAATTTAAATAAAATAAAGTAAAAATAAAATAACATTAAATTAAATTAAATAAATAAATAAAAAATAAAAAAATAAAAAAATAAAAAATTAAAAGTATAAAATAAAATAAAATAAAATAAAATTTTGTTTTTTTGATAAAATTGAATTTAATTATATTAAATTAAATTAAACAAAACAAAATAATATAAAATTAAATAAAATACAATAAAATAAAATAAAATAAAATAAAATAAATAAAATAAGATTTTGATTTTTTGATAAAATTATATTAAATTTAAAAAAATGTATAAAATATTAAAATATAAGATTTTGATTTTTTGATAAAATTCAATTAAATTTTTTTAAATTAAATTAAATTAAATTAAATTAAATTAAATTAAATTTAATTTAATTTAATTTAATACAATAAAATAAAATAAAATAAAATAAGATTTTGATTTTCTGATCAAATCAAATAAAATTAAATTAAATTAAATTAAATTAAATTAAAAAAATAAAATTAAATAAAATAAGATTTTGATTTTTTGATTAAATTAAATTAAATAAAAAAAAATATAAAAAATATAAAAAAAGATTTTAATATTGTGATAAAATTAAAATAAAATATATTGAATTAAATTAAATTAAATTAAATTAAATTAAATTAAATTAAATTAAATTAAAATAAATTAAATTAAATTAAATAGAATAAAATAAAATAAAATAAAATAATATAATATAAAATAAAATCAAATAAAACAAATAAGTTTTTGATTTTTTGATAAAATTAATATAAATTACATTAAATTAAATTAAATTAAAAAAAATAAAAAATACAAAAAAAATAAATAAAAATTAAAATAATATAAAATATAAAATAAAATAAAAATATAAAAAATAAAAAATAAAATAATAAAAATAATAATAATAAACTAAAATGAGATAAATACAATACAATAAAATAAAATAAAATAAAATAAAATAAAATAAAACAAAATAAAACAAAATAAATTAAAATAAAGTAATATAAAAAAATAATAATAATAATAAAATAAAAATTTAAAAAAATTAAAATAAAATTTAAAAAAAAATATAAGAAAAATTAAAATAAATAAAGCAAAATAAAAATAAAAATAAATAAAAAATAAAATGAAATAAAATATAATAATATAAAATAAAATAAATTAAAATAAAATGAAATAAAATAAAGTAATATAAAAAAATTAAAAAAATAAAAAGTAAATAAAAAAATACAAAATAAAATATAATAATATAAAAATAAAATAGAAATATATAAAATAAAATAAAATAAATTGTATAAAATTAAAAATAAAAATATTAAAATAAAAGAAAATAGAGAATTTATATTTTTGTTTGTCTCTGCTCCTTGTGATAACGACCATAGAAGCACGCTTTCACTCAGCGATTCAAAGACGGCAACGAATTACACGCAATGGCAACGCGCCACCAGAACGGTTTTGCGTGCCATCAAGCAATTCGTCTATAGTTAATCTACCATAAATGTAACGCGATCGCATTCAATCGTGAATAGAACGTAACCGCTGACTGTTTATGGCATTTCTGACACACACAAAAATGCAACAACAAAAAATACTTATGCATAAAAGACTAAATTTGCGAATGTTTATACGTCACTTACAGCGCATTAACGGTGGGAGTGCGCACCTCCGAGAGCGCCGCCGCCTGCCTGGGTATGGATCGTATGAGATTGTAGAATGGTGCACAGCCGACCAATGCTTGTAAAATCGAATTAATGTAGCAGTAGTTAGAGGGATTTGTTAGACCGCGTGGACGCAGACTAACTGTGGACAAATCGGTTTTCGTCCTGGTGAGAAATTCAGCAAACTTCAAGGTATACTCATCCAAGTTGGCGCGCACAGTAGGCACGACAGGCTCCGCCTTGACCACAGCTGTCTTCGCCGTTACTTGCGGTGGTGGTATGCCCTGCGCCGATGCCGCTGAGTAGGACATAGCACCGGGTAGTACGACAGGTGGTGCAGCATTGACGGGCGCAGGCACAATGCATTCATAGGGCGCTACTTTGGCAATGGGTTTCTTCGATGAAAATGGTGGTGGCAACGCTGGTGAAACGTTACTGTTTTGATTAGTGGCATTTGTACTGGCGGCACCGCTACCAGTAGCAGTAAACTGGGCAGCACCACTTGCGCTTGATGTTGATGAGGCAGTTGAGGCGTTGGCATTGTTGCTATCGTTGAATAAACTGGCCCATGATAGTGTGCTGGAAGCTGTGGTGTTGGTGTTTGCCGTAATTGGTGGCGCTAAATTCATTATCGGTACTGGCGCTGCTGCGTTGGTGTTGGCAGTGGCTGCGGCAATAGCGGCAGCGGCGGCGGCGGCAGCAGCTTTCTTGCTGCTTGTAAAGCCGGGATATTGTTTGCTATCAATGGCTAAAGCTTGCTGTTGTGGCGCGTGTTGCGCGCCATGTCCAGCTGATTGTTGTTGTGTACCCTGAGTGTGAGCGTGCTGTTGTTGTTGTTGTGAGAAATGTTGCGGCATCGCTGTAATGCTCGCTGTTGAGGTAGCTGCCGGCGCGTTTCCGCTATTGCTGCTGTTCGCAGCCGAATTGTTGTTGCCGCTATTATTGCCATACTGATTGTAGTTGCTGTTGTTGTATGAGCCACTGCTATTTGCATTATTGGCATATTTCGACTGCTGCTCTTGTTGACTATTCCTACGCTCCGCAGCGTTCGCATTGCCGAACTGTGGCGGCGCATTGTTGCTGCCAATGGGCGATGAGGGCATTTTCATGCCGCTATAGTTACGCATTTGCGGCGCTTGACTGTAGTGACTACCACCACCGTGTTGTTGCTGCTGCTGGTTCTGTTGGTAGTGCGACTGTTGCTGATAGTGATGCTGATGATTGGTGTAGGTCTTTGTCGTATGACCATATGAACGATTTTGATTGCTATTGCTGTTGTTGCTATTGTTGCTGTTGCTGCTTGGTGTGGCGGTTACAGCCACCGATGCGGTTGACTTCTTGCTCGAATTGGTCCAGGACATGGTCTTGGTTGTTGTTTGAATGGCAGAATCATTGTTTGTATTGCCACTGTTGTTGTTGTTGTTGTTGTTGCTGTTATTATTGGACGCGTACGACGATTGATTGTTATAATCATATTTACGCCGCGACTGATTGTTATTGTAATTCTGCTGGGGCCTGCGCTGCTCATATTGATAATTATGGTTTTGTTGATGATGATATTGCTGATTATGATGTTGTTGTTGTTGCTGTTGATCGTAGCGATTGTAGGATTGTTGTTGGTGTTTCGGATGTTGTTGCTGCTGCTGCGACTGCTGCTGTTGTTGTTGATGATGATATTTCTGCAATGGCGGCGATGTTTGTATTTGTTGTTGTTGTGTATGCACACTAGTGGTGGTGGCAGTAGCAACACTAGCCACTGTTGGTGCTGGTGCTGGTGCTGGTGCTGCAGCTGTTGGCGCTGGTTGTGCAGCAGCTGCAACAGCGGACACTGTTGGCGTTTGATGCTGCTGCTGCTGCTGCTGTTGCTGAACTACTGGCGGCGCATGCTGAGCAGCTGGCTGGACTGGCGCTGGTGTTGGTGTTGGTACATGTGCTGGCGCTACTGTTGCCACAGGCACTTCAATTGGCTCCTCGATTGGCACATTATCGATCTGTTGCTTATTGCTCTTGTGGTATACATCGACGGCGGCTACAGGCATGTCAACAGCATGTTGGTGATGTTGTTGCAGTTGTTGTTGTTGTTGATGATGCTGCTGTAGCTGATGATGCGGAATTTGCTGTTGGTGTTGTTGCTTCGCTTGCACATGCACTTGCCGAAGCTGCTGCTGTGAATGCAGCGCCTGTGGCGGCAGCTGCGTTAGTGGCAGTTGTTGTTGCTGCTGCGGCAGCTGCTGCTGTACATGTTGCGGCGGCAGCTGTTGATACTCCTCTGCCACAACAATATTCTCCACGCTCTGATGTGCATGTAGCTCATTCAAGCTCGTCACCGAGCCAATAGTGTGCACATCGGAAATCTCATCGACGGCATTGTGCTCAACATGAACATTGTCGTTCTCTGGAAAAGGCATAGAGGGAAAAAAAAAACAAGAATTGTAAATAAGCGCAATACCAAAATGAAGAAAGTGTATTGAAATAAGTTGAAGAAAAAAATTTAAATCAATTGACGCATACAATTTCATTAAAAAAATATATTTATCGCAGACCGTCTCGTCTGCCTCGTCTGCCTCGCGTCAGTGAAGCATCTGCGGCGGAAATGTGTATGCCTCATGACATAGTTTCTCCCCAATTGATTATTGGCCCTCAAATGCTCAGTTAAAATTCCATTCTTTTGAAGTTGACCTCCAATATGAGAGCTGCGCCAACAACAAAAACAACAACAACAACAAACCCCCTCAATATTCGATCATTAGTAATTGCGCGCGATTCAAGCTCCCACCCGATCCCCCATCTCCCCTCTCTGTCGGCTTGATCATCACTTCAACGCGTTCGTTCGATAGCAATGAAATACAATTGACTTTGGAAATGAGCTGCAGGCAGTTGAAAGTGTTAAATGATTTGGATTTTAGCATATCTACGACAATTCTAACAACGTGAAATTTTTCAGCGCCACAGCCACAACTCAATGAAGTATCCAATAGCCAATTTGGTGGCTGACGACTATCGCGTGGTATTAAGTAGACAATCGGTATGTAACAAGGTGTGAAGTGTGTGCGAAAAGTGACGAGAGCAGTATGATAACTGCATATTTACGATATTCTAATTTCTTCTTCTTCTTGCTCTTTTTTTTTTTTGCACATTCGTGCAATTTCAATTTCAAACTTTAAATCATCAGTCACAAGATGCCACTGTGACTTTTGTTATTTCTTCCCTTGACTGTATGCGTGTGGGTAAAATAATTGTGAGTCAAAGTGCCCTGGTAATATTGATATTCAATTGTATTTATGGAAAATACCTAGCACTTTTGAGCCATGTTTGTTTACCCACTCACACTCTCTTTTGTGTTAGATGAAGCAAAAAAATTTATTCTGATTTTCAACTAAAAATTGCACTAAAATATTTGTATTAAAAATAGCAAATTAATTAGCATTCGAAATTTAAAGAAAAAAATGTAGAGTGTAAATTGTTTAAAATAACATAATATATCTGAAAAAAAATCGGAATTTTTTAGGTATGTACATGCACATCGATTTAGGTGCAGGGAATGAATTGTTAAACAAATTGTAATTATGAAATAGGAAAATAAAAATAAGAACGAAAGGGATAACGAAAAACGAAGGTAAAAACAATATTGTAACAGTTCAATAGGAAAATTCCCCGGCCTGACACACAGATGGCGCTACTAGAATTAAATCTATATGGATTTTTACTACGCTCTAACCTTCAAAAGACGCGTGTAACATATAAATTTGACGGCTGCCTCATCATTAGTTTGCGAATTATAACATTTTAAGTGAAGCAACTCTTTTATTGTGAAAAAAATTGATAAAAAGGACGTTCACATGTTGATAAAATATTGCTTTTTTGAAGGGAAAATATACAGTAGAAGCAAAAACTTGACGCGATGACGAGTTTCCGGACACTGCCCCAGGAAAATCAACCATCAAGGACAGGGATTGGTATGCTAAGTTTGGACGTGGTGAAATGAGCACCGAAGACCTTGAACGCAGTGGACTCACAAGAGAGGTTGTTACCGACGAAAACATCAACAACAAAAAATTCACAAAATGATTTTGAATGACCGTAAACTGAAATTGAATGAAATAGCAAACACTCTAAAGCTAACAACTGAACGTACACATCATATAATTTGCGAATATTTGGGTATGAGAGAGCTCTGTGCAAAGTGGGTGCCGCGCGAGCTCACTTTTGAGCAAAAACAACGACGAGTGGATTATACGGAGCACTGTTCGGAGAGTTGTTCAAGCGTAATAAGTCCGAGTTTTTCTATATGACAATGGCTGGAACATGGCTCCATCATTTCATTCCAAATTCCAATCGACAGTTATCCGAGTGACCTGCACACACGATGAACTCGCTCCAAAGCATGGAAAATCACAACAGTAAACTGACAAGGTTATGGCGTCTGTATTTTGGGATACGCATGGAATAATTTTGATTGACCACCCTGAAAAATTGAAGGACCATCAACAGCGACTATTACATAGCGTTATTGGACCGTTTGCGTTTCCGAAATCGGCAAAAACGTTCGCATTTGAAGAAAACGAAAGTGATGCTTCACAAAGACAATTTACCGTGTCACCACGTCAATGAAATCGATGGTAAAAATCCACGAATTGGGCTTCGAATTGCTTCCGCATCCACTGTATTGTCCAGACGTGGCCCCCAACGACAATTTCCTGTACTCAGATCTCAAGGAGATTTTCGTCGAATGAAGATGTGATCGCCGAAACTGAGGCCTATTTTGAAGCAAAGGACACATCGTAGTACCAATATGGTAATGAAAAGTTGGAGGGTCGCTATAATCAGTGTAACAACCTTTGAAGGGAACTATGTTGAATAAAAAAAAATGAATTTTGCCACACAAAAAAATGAATTGTGTCAAAAAAATTGTTTTACTATGGCAGGCCGGGGACTTTTCTATTGACCTGTTAAATGAATTGATGTTTCTTGGCCTCAGAGGAATGGCTGTACTGATTTGGCTAATTTTGATCTGGAAATATTTGTGGAACTTCAGGAAAGCTTTAAACAGTTAGAAATATTCGATAAGAGGATTAGCGATCAATTGAAAAAGAAAAAAAGAATGCTTTTACAGTGCGATTTGCCTGAAATTTTCAATCAGTTTTTTTTTTTTTTTTTTTTTTGATGACATAAATACTACTTTTTCTTCCGGGAAGCAGAGTAAAAGGCCAATCCGAAATTTTATTTATTTATGATTCAATTTACTTGAAATTATGTTTTTTTCATGACCAGATAACGATCTTTATCACTTTTACCTTGTGTTAACGAGGAAAGCAAAAAGCTGTCAAAAACCATCGATAGATGACGCAACAAATTTGGAAAATTCAACAACAAGGTCTAATTTAGCTTATTTTCGGTATTAATAATGATCATTGCATTATGACGTCAGCAGCAGCCAACTGGACTGTAGTGGGTACTACTGAAGGAAGTTTGAGGTTTGAAGACTTCCAAAATTATAGAAAATTGTTATTATTAAAAAAATATATATAAATATACATATAAAAATACATAAAAAATATATTTAAAAAAAAATTTATAAAAAATTAATATAAAAAAAAAATGAAAATAAAAAAAAACTTAAAAAAAAATTTTTTTTTAAATAACTTTTCTAACTGCAGTCATCCTTCGGCAAAGAATGTCAAACTTCCCAGCGTATTTCTAACATGAAATAAAAATCTTTTCATAAAAATCCTTCAGCCATCCAAGGTTGTCTGGAATAAACTGTAGGTACACTCATTTGTAGAAAAAAATGTGTAAAAGTACACCAAAAATTAGGAAAGATGTTCGGCGGAAAATCGGTTCAGCGCTTTTTTAACCTTTATGGTGGGTGTTGTGATCAAGTCTTTTCTGCACTTTAACTAACTGTACTTCTCCAAAAATATGGACAATTTGTTTGATTTTTGTAAAAAAAAAAACATAGTTTTAGGTGCTATCAATAATCTTAAGGGGGTTGATTAGGTTATCAAATATTCTCTTAAAATTTCAAACCGTTCGGAGTAAAATTCTAAGAGATAGACACTTTGGAAGTTCCACCCATCATATATATATATATATTTTTTTTTTTTCAGTTGAACTAATAATGAGTTATGTTGTTCACGGCGAGAGCATTTTCTTTTGAGACGTCAGAGGAGATGAGGTACCAACGGCTGAGTTTTCGGAATTTTTGAATAAAAATTTCACAAAATACTGTTTAAATATGTATCTTTGATATGGTGAATTGTTTGAATAAAATATATGATTGAATATATAAAAAAAATTAGTGAAAATTTCTTCTTCTTTTTTAAACCTCTGAAAACCACCTATAACCCCTTAGTGTGCAATTTTGAAACAGGTAAAAAGCCTAACATCCTGTGATTCTCAGCAAGCTTATGAAATTTGATATTTTTTAACTCTAACTTAACACTGGTTAAGTTCTCAGAAAGATCAGGTGGGTATTGAGAGAACTCAAATAGTTTTTCTAGGAGGTACTGAAAAGAGTTTCGTCGCATGAGGTAGAATTCTTTAAAAAAAAAAATTCATTGAATGCTGAAAGTATTCAGTTTGTAACGCTACTAACATAGCTGAGTGCCACGGAAGCTGACCTTAAGTGCTCTTACAGATATTACAATTAAGTATAAAAGGGAAATCTAAATACTATTTGAAAAACAAAAGACCTTCTGAAGGTATATTTAATTTTTTCTACGCACATAAGTATTACGAGTAGTACTTTTTAGATGATCAACAACATTTTTAGCATAATTTATAGCACAACAAATCAAGTTTTTTTATTTTTATTTTATTTTTTTCTTTATTTTTTTTAAATTTTTTTTTTTATTTTTTTATTTTTTTTATTTTTTTTTTTTTTATATTAATTTTTATTTTATTTTTTATTTATTTTTTTTTTTGATTTGGCGAAAAAACCTTAATCAACAATGTAACCGAATCAAGCAGAACAGGCAAGCAAATGAGAATACAATGTCAGTCAACGAAATTGAAGAGATATAGGATGAGATATACGATTCGATACGATTCGATTCGCTACGAGTGCTTTCTTAATCCATAAGCGGTTTTTGTTGTTGCGCTGAATATTTTTTTTTTTGTTCGACAAGGCAAGTTATTATGGAATCAATTAAACATATTGAATATTGACTATCGTAATAACAAATAGGCGATATATATATATATGAGTATATGAGTATGAGAGTATACAGTTACATACACGCACACATCAACGGCGGATACTTGTTTTATCAATTATGGTATGTACGATGACGAGAGAGAAGCATATATTCGCACATATTTATAAAAAAAAATATATATGTATATAAAGTAATTTTATATATCAGGTTATATACATATAATGAACGTATTTAGTTATATTGATGTATGCATATTTGTACACTATCGTCACGATAAGCGATTATCAGTAGCAATGCATGTACATACATATGTATGTACTAAAGAGGTTTGTATCTTTACTGCAATAACACTTCGCTTCTTAAAATTGATAGTTGGCATATGAATATGTAGGTATGTAAATATCAATAAGCGCTTAGTTCAACCTTTAACATAATAAAATACTCTTACATACGTATATAAATGTAATTTGAAAAAATTTTGTACATATGCTTTAGGTGATATGGCCTGGCGTCATTTTTTTTATTTATTATTTTTTTTATATTTTTATTTTAATTTTTTTTTCACTCGTAAATTATCTGGACTAGGTGCGCTTGGTGACATTTTTTTTTTTTTTTTTTGTGAAATAATTAATTATATTCTTGAAGCTGAGTTGTTAAGAGTTGTTAAGAATGCCAGGCTTTCAAGGCCTTAAATATTTAAATATAACTTTTAATCAAACAGAAGTACTTTTCCGAGTGATAGATAAGCGAAATTAGGCAGCGTTGCGGCTGGTGATAAAAAAAATACCAAAATCTAATAATATAACTGTACACTTATCTGGGTATGAGGCTTTATTGTGATCCACTTCGAGGCTTCCTACTTTTTTAAAGAAAAAAAAACACAGAAAATTCAAATTTAATGGGGAATGTTGTTTATCATTCGAAAGAACTTTCTTTTACATTTATTTTTTGAAAATTTTCTTTTTTAAATGTGGGTCGCAGCTACGCCTCAAATGCTCCATCCGTTGAGTCCAATTTTCGATGACTCGTTCGTTCTAATGGTGCGATAGCACACGATCTTGGTGGCCGATCGATCGGCCCAAAACGTGAAATTATCTGCTCACCGAAGTATTTGTCAATAAATCGATTGATTCATGCGATGTGTGGGAAGTGGCGCCGTCTTGTTAAAACCAAATGTCCCGGAGATCACGAGCATCATTTTCAGGCATCAAATAGTCAGTTATCATGGCGCGATAACGGTCACTATTGGCGGTTACGTTCTCAACGGCATCATTTTTGAAGAAGTATAGACCGATGATTCCACCGGCCCACAAAACAACACCAAACCGTTCTTTTTTCTGGATGAAAGGGCAGCTCTTGAATCTCTTCAAGTTGCTCTTCGTCCCAAATGCGGTAATTTGGCTTGTTTACATACCCATTGTGTCAGAAATGGTCTTCATCCCTGAACAAAATTTTGCTCGAAAACGTCGGTTCTTCTTGGAATATTTCAAGGGCCTATAGAGCGAAGCGATGTCGCTTGGGAAGGTTGAGCGCCTACAGTTCTTGCACAAGCTGTATTTCATACGTTTTCAATTTAAGATCTCGTCGTAAAATGCGCCACGTCGTCCGATACGTCAGTTCGAGTTGCTGTGAACGGCGCCGAATCGACTCTCCACGGTGTTCGTGTAAGTACACTCTCAGCTACGGCCGCTATATTTTCTTCACTGCGTGCTGGATGTGGTCTATTCGGTCGAATATTATCCAATAATGAATGCTGAGTCTCAAGATGGGTGATGGTGTTGCAAATAGTACACTCACTAGGCCGATTATGTTGACCATAAGTTGAGCGAAGCTTGCGAAACACAGTCTTTACAGAACGTGAATTTCCGTGAATAAAGTTGAATGATTGTAAACGTTGTTCAGGCGTAAGTTTTTCCATGATGCCAAATGCCAAACAATACTGAATAAAAATAACATGACAGCTTGACATGACTCACGCGTGATATGTCAAAAAAAGGTTATAGAAAAAAGTACCTCTACTTGGATCACCCTTTAAATACTTCAAATGCGAGAAAAATCCAAAATTTTATGTAAACATATTTATTAGTTTATATAATTTATTAGCTCTCAGGGTAGACTTTTGCTGTAATACAAAAAAAAATTCGAAAATATACAGATTTGGCCTTCATTTTGTGGTAGAACATTTGATAATAAATTACGTCAGCAAGTGGCAATTGACAAATTTTCATTTTCACCATATTTCAGATTTCTTCTATCTATTAAAAATGCGAACTCTGTACTGAATTATAGCGAAATTGAACCACGCTAACCATTTTTATCAATAGTTACTATGAGGAGTTGGCGCCACTGTGGGGTGTTGTACACAATTTCGTGCAAAAAAATATACATATTAATCACAAAAGAAACATTAAAATCAGTTAAATATGCACATTTGAAATATTTAATTGAAGTAATTAATAATTAGACGTATATATAACAGATCAATTGAAAAGTCCGCGGCCTACCATAGTAAACCCTTATTTTATGGCAAAAATTAATTATTATTATAATAATAATTTTTTTTTTTTTTTTTTTTTTGTAATTTATTCAACAAGGGTGATACACTGATTATAGCGATTCTCCAACTTTTCGATATCATTTTTGTAGTACGATTTGTACTTGCTTCAAGAGAGGCCTCACTTTCGGCGATCAGCTCTTCATTCGACAAAAATGTCTTCCCACCGATCTTTTTTTTGAGATCTGAGGAAGGGAGTCACCTCTGGAGAATTCGAGGTCCAATTCATGGATTTTTGCCAAGGATTTCACTGGCTTGTGACTCTCTGAATTGTCTTGGTGAAAAAGCACTTTCTTTTTTTCGAATGCGGTAGTTTTTCGGCGATACAAAAACTCGGATTTATTACGCTTGAACATCTCCAAACACTGCTCCGTATCATCAACTCGCCGCTGTTTTTAGTCAAAAGTTAGCTCGCGCGGCATCCAAGATCAAGGAATCGTTCGAATCATCGAAGGTCCATTCAAAAATTTTATCGAAAACTCACATCAGAGGACACTAAAGGCCATGGCAGTCATCCTTAATATCAGTAATATACAATTTATATATGACGTTTGAAGCAGTGCTAATAGCTACCTGAGGTAGGCAGGCACAATAGCAGGATAACCAAGGCAGCTTCAAACTTCATGACCACAACTATGTCTTCAAAGCCAAATGGAAAACCGATTTTATTGGGAAAATCACTTTCATTACTTTGTATTTGGAGACATTTTGTTGTTTATATAACAAGTTTTAAGCAAAAATTTTTGGAATTTTCCGTTTTGCAAATTTTTATTTATTTTTTAATTTTTTTTTAAATTTTTTTTTATTTTTTTTTTTTTATTCTTATTATTATTTGTTTTTGCATAGAATTTATTAATAAATTATTGAATTCGTCAATAGTTAAACAAATATTTAGTCTCTTTGTGGTTTTTGTTAATTTTTTTTCTATCTATTCATTTGTTTTACAAAAAATCTATAGTCAAACACACACAAACATAGAAGCGCGTATCACTATTCGTTTAATGGCATTAACAATGCTTGACGTACAGATTTAGCTAATTGAAAATTAATTAACATATATCCCTTAGCGGTTGTGAGGGGATTTTGGGTCTGAGTGTGCTTTTTAGTGTTAGAGGCTGGAGCGTGGACATCATATGATAGATGCACACGTTATATTGATAGATATAAATATCACTTTTTAAATCTTTAATAGCAAATGTTGAGAAATTTATTTGTGCTCCTTCATATATATTTATATAAATCTGTATAAATAAAAAATTATTAAACCTACGGTAAATCATTTAAAAATAAATTTGAAAATGTGAATAGTATATATAACTAGTTCTGCGTATATGAATATATATATAGTGTGTAGTAGTTGTAGTAATTTTCATAGGTATGTTATTGTGTGAAATTTTGGAGCTTTAAATGAATGGTTTTCAGAAAATTTGTCTAGCTGTTCATAACTAATGTATAAATATACATAAGCATACATTCATATGTGTGTGTGAACAGAAATAGAGCGCATTTACTTGTATTTAAAGAAACATGTTTGAAGTGCCAAAAAGAAGAAATAATATACAAAAAAAAACTAAAAATTTAACAAAACAAAATTAAAGCAAAAAAAAAAACATAAAAATAAATAAAAAATTACAAAAAAAAAACTAAAACGAAACGAAACGGAATGAAAATTAAAAAGAAATAAAAAAAATAGAGAAAAAATTTGAAAAATTTTAAAATATGAAGAAAAAATTAACAAACAAAAATTAAAATTATAAAAAAAAATGAAAACGTAAAAAAAATTAAAAAAATTTAAATTAAAAATATTTTAAAATTTTAAAAAAAAATTAAAATTTTAAAAACAAATTTAAATCTAAAAAAAAAAACTTTAAAACTAAAAAAATACAACAAAAAAATAAACAAAAATAAAAAAAGAACAAAAATAGTAATTTAAACAAACAAAATTATTTAAAAAAAATATTTTTTTTTTAATTTAAAAAAAATTAACAATTTATTTTAATAAATAAATTAAAGAAAAATTTAAAAAAAAAATACAAAAAATTTAATTTACAAAAAAAATTAAAAAATTTAATTTCAAAATATTATCTTAAAATAATCAAAAAATCAACAACAAAAAAATGTAAACAAAATAAAATGAAATGAAAAAAAAATAATAATATAAAATATAAATAATAATATAAAAACGACACAAAAAAATAATAAAATAGAAAATAATAAAAAAAATATTCAAAAATTTTAAAATAAATAAAAATAATATTAGAAAACTAAAAACTTTACGATATTACAAAAAAAAACTAAAAAATTTGAATAAAAATTTGAATTAAAAAAAATTCAAAACTATAATAAAAATATAAAAAAATGTCATAAAAATAAAAAAAAAATATAAAAAAATGATAATAAAATAAAAATTAAAAATTAAAATTTATTAAATAGAAAATAATATAAAAATAAAATTAAAAAAATTTTTTCAATAATAATAATTAATAATAATTTTGCAATAATAAAAACATAAAAATTTAATATTAAAAAATAATAAAAAATAATTGAATAATATTAAGAAATAAAGTATTAATAAAAATAAAATAAAAATAAAAAATTAATTAATAAGAAAGTTATAAAAAAATAAAAAAAATTAAATTCAATAAAAAAAATTTTAAAATTAAAATTAAATAATTATAAGAAAATATAAAAACAACAAAAGTTACAAGAAAAAATTAAAAATAAAATATGTATATAAAATTATGACGAAAGAAATAAAAAATTAAGAAAAATTTTAAAATTAAAAATTTTAATAAAAAGAAATAAAATAAATAAAAAAATAAAAATAAATAAATAAATATAAGATTAAAAAATTAAAAAATTTAAAATATTATAAAAAATAAAATAAAAATTTTAAAAGGTTGAAAAATATATTAAAATTTTTATGCAATTTAAAAAAGTTCTTAAAATTAAAAAAAAAATGCTTAGCAAATAAAAAATAGTGAATAAATTCTTATCAAATTTAGTTTGTGCCACGCGTTGATAATTCGAAAATAATACATATACATTAAACAGATATGCAATGTCACTATAAAAAGGTAATATAAATGCTTAGAATACCTAGAAGTTATAAAAATAAAAAAAAATCGAGCAGCTCTTCTAATATAATTATCGTGAAAATTTACAATTAAACTTTAATAAGAATCAAAAAAAAAAACAAGTTGCTTAGCAATCGCCATGTGACACTTGAGAGCGCATAAACACTCCAGAAAGCGCACACACCTACAAAGGATTTTTTTATTTTTTAATACACCACACCAGTTAAATGTCCACTTCAAATGTAGTCATGGCTGCAAAAAATATTGAAAATTCATCAGCGAAATTAAAAAAAAATACGTATAAGGCATTCAAGACAAGGTGACGAAAAGAAGCAAAAAAATTAACTTAAAAATAACTTATAAACCCAACAGTTAACTGTACCGACCGATGAAGTGATGATGGTGGCGATGAAGCGTATCAAAAAGTCATAATTTTATTTAGAGCAATAAAAACAAAAGATTACGTAATAGACTTTGTACATAACATTAGCCATTTGTTATTGTTCTTATTTCTTTTTTAATTGTTGCACAAACGCACACCAACAACACTGCGACGTCGACTGTACGAGTGCTAAAAGGAGAAACATTATAAAATATTGAAATAAAAAGGAAAATACGAGTTATATTTTGCTTTCAATAATAAAATTATATGGGTGATTAAGTCAAAGTCTCAAGCGTTGTAGCGATAATAATTATACATATACATACATATAAATATAAGAATAAATAGACAGACAGATATAAATGGGTAAGAGAGTGGACACATTGTTACTGAAGCGATTTGTAAACATTTATATATTTATTTTATAGAATTAATGATAATAACACAATGATAAATCCTTCATAAATGAAGAAAACTTGATTAAATAGCAAAAAAAAAAAAGAAGCAATAAAATTTGAATCGGAAAATACTTCACCCCTATGTTTTGCGATTCAAATTTTATTGTTTCTTTTTTTTTTTTTTTGCTATTTAATCAGAGTTTTTTGCAACAAATAAAATTGTCAATAACTATGATGTTTGTTCTATCGCTTTAACGACAAATTGGCTGAGATAAATTGCTTTCGTATTTCCAATTTATGATTGTCTGATTATCCTACGAGTGTTTTTCAGTTCCCCTTCGTAGCTTAATATTGTCCTAGAAGTATGTATCTCAAGATGTTCGAAAGTAAAATATAAATATATTTTCTGAGTGGCCCAGTCCGTCAACCGTTTACAATTTCCTGCTCCGGTTTCTGTTTTATGAGAATTTTTTGTTGACAGGAGAAGAGTTTCTGGAGAAAAGTAAATGGGAAGCCTTTTCGTTGCTTGGATCTTTCATTACCACGCCGAAACTACTGGACTAGGTTTATTTATTTATATTTATTTACATAAATGCATTTAATTTAATTATTCCTATTTTTTTAATTACCTTTACTTTTTTTTTGTTTTTGTAATTTTATAAATTTATTTAAAATTTATTTTTATTTCTATGTTTATAATTTTCTTTTTATTATTTTTTTTTCTGTAATTTTTTTAACTTTTATATAAGTTTTTAATTTTTTTAATATATTTATATTTAAAAAAAAATTATTTTTTTTGAGTTTTTTCCTTTTTATAAATTTATTATTTTTTTCTTTTTGTATTAATTATTTATTAATTTTTTCATAATTATTATTATTTTTTTTTTAATTTTAATTTTTTTAAATTTTAATTTTAATTTTTTTTAATTCTTTTTTTATTTCATTTTTTTTATTTTATTTATTTATTTATTTTTTATTATTTTTTTTATAATTTTTTTTTATTTTTTTTTATTTATTTTTTTTTTATTATTTTTTTTTTTAATTTTTTTTTTTTTTATTCATTTTTTTTAATCAAATTATTAATTTATTATTTCATTAATTTTTTTAATTTCAGAAAATTTTTAATTTTAAAAATTTTAATTTTAATAAAAAAAATTTATTTGAATAATTTTAATTTTTTTTTTACTCCGCAAATTCCAAAGGCGTTTGCAAACAGTTCATTCGAATTTATGAACCGATCGTGCTGAAGGTCGTTGATGAAAGTCGTACATTCGGAAAGGTTTCATCATCTTCATATACTTATATACTCCAGACTCAGCGTATTTAATATTACCTAGCATGTGGAGATGATATCACAGGGGCAGCTGCAACATCAATGCACCTGTAAGGATACTAAGTTCCCTTTTGCTTAATGCATTGGTCTGCCTATAATCATTGTCAGCCCACAATAATTTAGTAGTACGTCCTTCGTCATGTAGTGCTCCAAGACTTAGTAGTTTCTCCATGGTTTACTGCTTTAGACACAACGCTGAAGAGTATGAGAGATGGTGAACGCCTTGTTATCTGTGCGAACACAAGCCAGTACGAACGACCGCCTTTTCAATGCTGGCAGTTAATTGTTGTTTATTACATGTTCTCACACTTTTGGATTTTGTGTAGACACACCTTGCTCAAAACCTAATGGATTTTCTTATTAAAGGAATAGTGCATTTGGCACCTTCAGTTATGTTCTCAATCTTTGTTTGGCAGACAGAGTTGTAGCTACTTGGTAGGGACATAAATACTGTTACAACATTAAACACACGCATTTCAATAGAAGAATTGAGTATACCACATAATTCCCATATGATTTATAAAATATAACCTGTAAAGCGGTAGTCTGTATCGGGAATTCTAAATTGCGTGAGTTTCCAACATGGAATGGTCAGATAATGAAAACCGTATCGCTGTTATAGCGCTTTTTAAGTGTGAAATGAAAAAAGGTGATTTTTTCAAAACACTCCGTCCGCCCGGCATTAGTCGCATGTTCGTCTACCGGTGCATAATACTGTTTGAGGATACTGGGGGTGTTAAAGACCGCCACCGGTTGGGCCTGCCACGCATAGTTCCAACGCCGCAAGTCATCAAAGCTGTCAAATCAAGAATTCTGCGATATCCGCTCCGAAAACAGAAAATCATGGCCCGGGAGATGAATGTTTCGCAAAAGTCTATGAGTCGAATTATTAAAAAAGACTTGGGACTTGGGGCTTTCAAACGCCGTACCGGACATTTGTTGACTGCAGCTTTGAAAAAAAATTGGGTGGTAAAATGCAAACGTGTTTTGGTGAAGCACGCTGATAACCTGCACCGAAAAATCTTGTTTACCGATGAAAAAATTTTTACCGTGCAGGAAAAATTTTATAAACAAAATGATAGGGTGTATGCACGGTCATCTAAGCAAGCATCTGAGCCGATTCCACGGGTCGAAAAAGGTCATCACCCAGTTTCAATCATGGTTTGGTGGGGTGTCTCTTATGATGGGGTAACTGACTTGCATTTTTGCAAACAATTGGTCAAAACATCGGCCAAAGTTTACCAAGAAACCGTTTTGGAAGCTGTTGTAAGACCACTTAACCATTCCATGTTCCAAAACCAATCATAGACTTTTCAGCTAGACTCTGCGCCGGCACATAAAGCTAAAACGACCCAAATCTGGCTCCAAAACAATTTACCAGCATTCATCTCCTCTGAAGAGTGGCCCTCTGGCAATCCTGATTTGAACCTGCTGGATTACAAATTGTGAACAGTTTTAGAGTACATGGTTTGCCACAGAAGATACCCCAACATTGATTCTCTTAAGACAGCTTTGATTCGTGTTGTGGCCAATTTCCCAATGGAGGAGGTGCGTGCGGCTATTGATGATTGGCCAGTCCGACTTAAGGCGGGCGTGAAGGCCAAAGGCGGACATTTCGAATGAATACTGCTTTTTTGTATACAATATATGTATATCAATAAATATGTAAAATAAAAAATTGGTTCAAAAACATTCATTATTTTTGATTTTATAGCATAAAATGTGTGTAACAGTATTTATGTCCCTACTAAGTATATGTAAATATGAATACCGCATACATACCTACAAACAACTATGTCTATTAACAAGCTTATGTATCACTTTTAATTAAAAGCAGAGAGTCATTTGCGTGATCGAATGACCTACGATTCGATTCGAGAGCATTTCGTTTGCACTTTATATTCAATATAGATATAAATATGAAAGTATATACATATATATGTAGTATGTCAGTACGTTGTATATACTTTTCAATATTCTGTCGCTTTATTACATTTCTGAGTTAAAATTAATTTGTTTGCCGCATATCATTTTATTATCGGATCCATTAAAGTAACCCAACAACAGCACAGCACAGCACAACCCAGTGACAACAACAGTAATAAAAAAAATTTTAACAAAAAAATTGAGCTCGTCGTGCTGTACAGCATTTGAATAATATGCGATTTTACACTCATTTCATTTGATATTTTATTTTTCAAAATAATTCTAATGTTCAAATAGAACTGCTGTTTCCAAGTGTCAATTAGCATCATTTCATGAGGAGTCTCCAGTAATAATGGGGCCACCAACACCACGAATATTAGGCCGCAAATTGGTTAAAGTTATTTTTTTTGTTTTTTTTTTTCATTATAATTTGTGGGCAACAATAAATGTGCAGAATTTTACACACATGGATGGGCAGGCATATGGAAAAATATTCACATACACATACACACTCATTTATTCATTGCATTTAATTAATATTTATTTCAATTTAAAGATTGTTCGTGAATTATTTCTGATCTTCTTCAACACCCAACTGGAAATTCGCATATGACCACAAATGAAAAATGTTTAAGTAAGTCAACAGAGGAATGTTATTTCAATACTCCTTAAATTATAATGAAATTTAAGCCATACACAGTAAGGTGGAATAATTTACAGTGGTGTGTAGGAGGTTTTGAGCCTTCTCTAATAGAACATGTTACTGAGATCATCTAGAGTACAAGTTTTTCGACAAGATTCGTTTAGAAATATAGATTAGGTGAGGTTAGACTACCTCGGTTTCAAGACGCGCTTGTACTTTTTTTTAATATCTCTCTCTAGAATGCTAGTGCTACCTGTCTACCTAAACGAACACGTTATACTATAATTAAGCGAAAACAGCATATAGTGGATACACGATAACTAAAAAAAACGGTGTTTCGGTCGAAGTCTTCCAAACTTAGATGACTTCTTCTCACCCTTTCAACTATAGGTATCAGATTTTCAACCTTCATCAACATTTCCAGCAACATTCGGCCAGTCTGATCTATTATAAGTGTGAAAAGTGAATTTTAAATGTAAGATCTACGAATATAACTAATTTTCCAATAAAAAATTCAGATTAGTCAAATCCACTTTAATTAAAAATTGTGATTTTTTCTACTGTGCAACGCCGCAACCGGTTAGAGATGGGGCCTTTCATTAACTACAGTCAATCCGATTTTTTTTTATGGAGTAACTTTAGCTAAGCAGTTGGAATCGTTCATTCCAAATACTCCAACTCTTTGACGTTTGACGCCACGCGTAGTGTGCGTACGGTCCATGGATGCAGGTAGGTCTATCGTTTCAAACGTGGCTGCAATACTCAGAATCTTTATATTTGGTCGACTCGAGAGTGGTGCACTCTGCTCTTCTTAAGGGGACCAATTTCATCCTATGCACTTGAATTATTCTATCTTCGAGATGGCGCCGAGCAACTCTGGCTGCACGAAATGCCTTCCCGTGAGGACTGGAAAGAAAAGAACCACTGGAGGAGAATAGCACTTAAATGGAGAGGTCGGTACAAGAGTCTTTTGTTGAGAATTATCAATCGGCGAGGGCTTTGGGATTACAGACCACTGTTTTTCATGTGAAAGTAGCCGTCATCAAGGTAGCGTTGGACACACTGTTCCGAGGTGTGATTTCCTTGAGACAATCTAGCACATTTATTCAGATAATCAATTGGTTATAGTGAAGAAATTTTTGCAATCTCTGTCTTTGGCCTGGGTTTATTGCAAAATTAAAATCATGTGGGTACCAAGTTGAAATTGTTGGGTGTATGAGCACAGCCGCTTTGTTAATGTCAGACAAAGAGCTAATTGGTGCTCCTCCTGTCAACTTTCGGTCTCTTTCTGAACAGGTAGTCCTTAGCCAACTTAGCGGACGCTGGCGGGACTAACACCTCAACATAAGCTGTTGCGAGATCTTTCTGATCTAAGTTGGGTAGTTGAAAGTCATAGAAGCTCTTTTTCATCTCCAGATTTAAACTTTCACATTTATTGTGAGTTCTGATCGGGCATTGTCTGATGAGAATTCACGCGGTAAACTTGGGTTTTTTTTGCGGATTTTCACTGTCGTAAAAGCGGTTGGAAGAAGAGATGGGTTAATCAGTGTAATTTTTTATGGACTGTCATGTGTTCGCGAGGCTGCTTAGCAACTCGCAGTAAACAATTCACTAAAGGAAAAGTGGTCTAGCATTCAAAGTATTTTTTTAACTATGGCTTCGCAATGGACGTATCTATGTAAGATCCTTTTATGATCACTTCTACCTAACCACATCTAACGTAGGGGTGGGAAGAACTACCGATGGAGAGATAAATCGTTAGACCAACCGTAAGCAAAAGTTTTGACTTTCAAATTATAAGGGATTTATCATCGAAATATCGAGCTTTCCAGTCAGAACAACAGATTAGTGAGAAAATCAGCCCACTATAATCAATAGTTAGGACTTTTTAGGTACAAAAAATACTGACGATTCAGCATAAATCTTACAACATATGCCTTAACCGGGAGTACTTGAATAAAAGAGAAAAACTCGACATGGAATAGCTGATTGGCTGTCAAGGTAAATGATCAACTGTTTAGCCAAAGAGTGGGGAGGTAAAAGGAAAGCTTCGTACCTTTCTTTATTCTTTTTGCGATCATTTGCGCCTGTAAAACGTTACTAATTCTGATAAGTTTACAGAAAACCTCACCACTAACCTTTCCATTGACATTAAAGAGGTCTTAAATTTATAATGAGATATTTTAATGCTATGTAGAAGATGATTAAATGACTTACGGAGGTCTAACAAGAAAGAAAGTGTTCGTAAAGAAAGTAGAAATTTCAAAACAGATTTTCCAGTACAAAAAATGAGGCTCAACATTTCATTGAGAAAAAAATACAAAATATTCTATGGTTTTGCTCAAGACTGTTTTTTTTTTTTAATAATAAACAATCAGTATATTTTTTATTTATTTTTTTTTTTAAATTCTTTTAATTTTTTTAATTTTTATTAAATTAATTTTTTTAATTTTTATTAAATTAATTTTTTAATTTTTTTATATTTTTAATTTTAATTTTTTTTATATTTTTAATTATATATATATTATATTATTATTTTAATTATAATTATATATATATTATAATTTTTTTTTAATTTTATTTTTTGTATATATTTTTTTTATATATTTTTTTTTTTTTTAAAATTTTTTTATTTTTTTTAATTTATTTTTTTTTTTTTTTTTTTTTCATTTTTAAATTTTTTTAAATTTTTAAATTTTTATTAAATAAATTTTTTAATTTTTTTTTTTTTTTTTTTTTTTTTTTTTTTTGTTTTAATTTTTTAAAATTTTTTTTTTTTTTTTTTTTTTAAACAATTTTTTTTTTTTTTTTTTTTTTTTTTTATTTTTTTTTTTTTTTTTTTTTTTTTTTTTTTTTTTTTTTTTTTTTTATTTTTTTTTTTTTTTTTTTTTTTTTTTTTTTTTTTTTTTTTTTATTATTTCTTTTTTTACTTACTTTTTTATTTTTTTTTTCACTTTCCTTTAATGAACTTTTGTTTACACAAAATTACAACCATATAAGAAACGGAAAGAAATTTTTTAATTTCTAGTAATAAAAAAATGACATTGTCATCCATGTGAAAAGGCAGCGTAAGGATTGGACTGCGCACATTGTATTAAAATTACAAAGTTTATGTGTTATATATGTATATATACATGAAAATGGAGCAATAAAAATTTAAATATATATAGATATGTATGTATATAAAACAAAAGTGCGGTGTTGTCATGCAAATGCTATTAGTCATGCTTCATATTTCAAAACTGCATCACCAAAGCCGACAAAGACTTGAAAACGGTAAAACAGAACAACAGAAATGGAAAAATAAAAAAATTAAAAATAAAAAAAATAAAAAATAAAACAGTCCACTTTGTTCTAGCGTATAATAACCTAAATGATTAAGTAAGCGTTTTATAAATCTATTTAATGCTTTTATTCAATAATTTCCCTGAAGACAACTGCTGTACTTAAAGACTTCTTTTTCCGGGAAAAGTGTTGACAGCTTAAAGTGTTGATTGTCGTTAATTTTTTCCTTAAAATTCAAAAAAGTCTTTCCAAACTTAAATATATACTTTCTTTTCATACATATATATATGAATTTATATATGTAATATATGCATAAAATTACCCCAACAGACTCCCCCATACTCTATAGAAAACATATGCATGACTAATCACATACATATGTCCATGGGTAATAACAATACAATATATTAGTAGACTGTACTACATACAACCTTTTTATCAAGGTGGTAGACACATAAAATTATTTAGCACGCGCTGATTGTTGAACACATCATTCATTGTTCAAGTGAATAAATTAAATATTTAATAATTATTAATGCAAAGCAATAAACATTATATAATATTCGTATAAGTAGTAAACAAATGTCTATTTTGAAGTGTGTGTTTTTGAGTATTTAGTTATTTTGTTTACAACTAACACTACTACTACTCTTTGTTTTAATAAATATTAATAGCAATAATTGCTACACTTAGTGAAGCTATTACACCTGAAAGTGGAGTAAGTCCACTTATGGCAAAAAAAAAAAATTAATTTCATCATTTATTCTCTTAAGGAAAAATATAAAAAGTAAAAAACAAAAGCAACAAAATATTTAAAAAAAAATATAACCATAAAGTTGTTTAAATATTGTTTCGAGATAAAATTAAAAGCATATTTTCTAAGTAAAACATTAAAGAATATTAAAAAAATATATGTAAAAAATATTATTTAAAAAAAAATAATATAAAAAAATAAATAAAATAAAAATATAAAAAATATATAAAAAATTAATATAAATTAAATAAATAGAAATTAAAAAAAGTTTAAAAAAAAGTATAAGGTTATATCCGAAAAAAAATTCTAATATTCAAAAAAAAAATATTTTCTAAAAAAAAGTAATTTCGAACAAAATAAAAATATTCTGAAAAACAAAAAGTATTTAAAAAAAAATTAAAAAAAAAAAAAAATTAAAAAAAAAAATATTTTCAATAAGAAGTATTTTCAAAAGAAGTATTTTCAAAAAGGAGTATTTTCAAAAAAAAAAAAAGTATTTAAGAAGGAAAAAGTATTTTCAAAAAAGTATTTCCAAAAAATGTATTTTCAAAAAAAAGAGTATTTTGTAAAGTTGTTCCGAGAATAAAAGTATTTTCGAAATAAAAAATATGTAATTTCGAACAAATAAAAATATTCCTGAAAACAAAATTTTGGAAAAAAAAGGACAACGATATGAAAAATATTGGAGCAAAAATTGATCAAGAAAAAGTATTTTCGGAAAATGAGTTTTCAAAAAAAGGTATTTTCGATAAATTGTTTCAAAAAAAAAATTATTTTCCAAAAAAACAAAGTATTTTCGTGAAAGATGTTTTCGAAAAAAAAAAAATTTTTTTCGAAAAAACATTATTTGAGCAAAATAAAAATTTATTTGAAAAAAAATTAAAATATTAAAAAAAACAACATAAAAACTTATTCGAAAATATTTTCGAAAGTAATATTTGATAGAAAAACTTAAAAAACACATTTAGCAAAAAAATATTAAAAAAAAAAAAAAGATTTCCGAAAAAAGTATTGTTGAAAGAAAGTATTTTCTGCAAGAAGTTTTAGAAAAAAAATTGCAATATATTAAAAAAAAGGATTTAAGAAAGTTTGTTTCGATTAAAATTATTTTCTTAAAAAAGTATTATAGAAAGAAATATTGTATAAGAGTGATTTATTCCAAACTGTCTCAAAAGATTCACAATTTTTCGATAAAAAAAAAACAACATAAAAATCGACTTATGCCATTTCTAGCAACTTTTTGCTTTTGTGTTTACAATAGATATTGAAAATAGAACAATGCAGTTGTATTACAGTTATTATTTACTATAATTTGTAAATCATGCACAATAGATTAATGAGTCCACTGAATATTGTGACTTTTTAAATAGTTTTCAAGTAAAACTAGAAAACGTAATTAAAATTCTGAAATATCTGACAGCTGAGAATAATTATGAAAGATTCTTAGTATGTTAGCTTCCGGTATCCGGCTCAAATTGAATATTGTATAATTAGATTTGAAATCATCAATTGTTTTGCTGTAGAAAAAAAGACACTTAAACAGGAGGTATTGGAAGCATAAATTACGGGGGAAAAAATTCATTGAGATTGTGTTTAAGATCTAACTTCAAAAATATACGATTCCAAAGTTGAATTTTTTTTTTAATTAGCAGCATGATGTCATATTACTACTTTCTAATTCTACTCTAAGTCCTCCGACTACATTCATCCCCTTTCATGACTCTTCGATTGCTCATAACATCAGGATAAGTCCGAATATTTACTTTCGGTTAAATAAAGTTGGAATTAGCTTAGAAAAGTGAAACGAAAAGTATATTTTCTAAATAAAATATTTAAAAAAAATATCATTAAACAAAATTATATAAAAAAATAAATAAAAATTAAAAATCAATATTAATTAAATAAATGAAAATTTAAAAAAAAGGTTTTAAAAAATAAGGTTGAATCGAAAAAAAAATTCAAACTTAAAAAACAAAAGTATTTTCAAATATAAGTATTTAAAAGAAAAAGTATTTCCAAAATAAGTATTTTCAGAAAAAAAGTGTTTTCAATAATAAGTTTTTTCAAAAATAACTATTTTAAAAAATTAATTATTTTCAAAACTAAGTATTTTCAAAAATAGTTATTTTCAAAAATAGGTATTTTCAAAAATAAGTAATTTCAAAAATAAGTATTTTCAAAATCAAGCTTTCCACCAAGAAGAAAATAGTTTCAAAAATAAAGTAATTCAAAAAAAGACTTTTCGTAATGTTGTTTCGAGAATAAAAGTATTTTCGAAAAAAAAAATGTAATTTCGAACAGAATAAAAATATTCTTGAAAACAAAAAGTATTTTCGTATTGTATATGGAATTAGCTTAGAATTAGTCAATACAAGTGGCGGTTGCTTTAAAATATAAAAGAATTGAAGTTGTCAATATTGAAATTTCAAATAAAAAACAAACAATTAAATGAAAATAAATAAATAAATAAATAAAAATGTGAGCAGAAACACAATAAAAATTACGTCAATAAAACAGTGATTTCAAATTAAAAACACAATAAATAAATTAATAGAATATATTAGCCAAAATTGTAAACAAAATAAAAATCGAAAACGTGAATGAAAATGAAAACTGAAAGTATTTGAAAAATAATAATATAATAAAATCATTTACATACTTTATGACACGCATATTAAACAAATAAAGTGTGTACACATTGACTGACTACCTGAATATACTAAAACGGTGAGTAAATTGCCAAAGAACGAGCAAACAACTAATAAGCGCCGAGCAAGAGCAAACAAGGTAACACAATAAAAAAAAAAATGGAGGACAGCAAAATAAATATTTAATTGAATAACATAGTAAAAACAACTAATTTTGGTAACAAGAAAAAAACAGAAAACAATAACAAAATAAATAAATCACAAAAAAAAACTTTTTGTCAAAACCAAAAAAAAAATTACCATAAAACAACAGTAGTGATAGGAATAACAAAAATAAATAAATTTGTGAAATATGCAGTTCAGTATTACCGTGAAAAATATATAAAAGGTGATCCAAGTGGCGGTACTTTTTTCAATAGCCTTTTTTTTTTGACAGTCACGCGTGAGTCGTGTCAAGCTGTCATGTTATTTTTGTTCAGTATTGTTTGGCATTTCATCATGGAAAGACTTACGCCTGAACAACGTCTACAAATCATTCAACTTTATTCACGGAAATTCACGTTCTGTAAAGATTGTGCCTTACACGCTTCGCTCAACTTAAGGTCAACATAATCGGCCTACTGAGCGCAATATTCGCAACACCATCACCCATCTTGAGACCCAGCATTTATTATTGGATAATATTCGACCGAATAAACACGCAGTGAAGAAAATATAGCGGCTGTAGCTGAGACTGTACACGAAGACCATGGAGAGTCGATTCGGCGCCGTTCGCAGCAATTCAGACTGACGTATGGAACGATTTGGCGCATTTTACGTCGAGATCTTAAATTGAACGAGTATATAATACAGCTCGCGCCAGAACTGAAGCCGCTCGACCTTCCCAAACGACCTCGCTTAGCTCTATGGGCTCTTGAAAAGTTTCAAGAAGCTCCGACGTTTTCAAGCCAAATTTTGTTCAGCGAGGAGACCCATTTCTGGTTCAACGGGTATGTAAACAAGCAAAATTACCGCAACGAAGACCGGACGAAGAGCAACCTGAAGAAATGCAAGAGCTGCCATTTCATCCAGAAAAAAACAACGGTTTGATCTGGTTCGGTCCATATTTCTTCAAAAATGATGCCGGAGAGAACATAACAGTCAATGGCGACCGCTATCGCGCCATTATAACCGACTATTTGTTGCCTGAAATTGAAACTTGTGATCACTCGTTCGAGCATTTCCACTGGTAATTGGCGAATGACATGCGTGATATTTTGATCCAAGGCCTGAATCGAAGCGGGGATTCTCGGCATAGACTTTAGACTTTACTAAATATATATATATATAAAAAATATATAAAAAATATATAAAAAATTATATAAAAAATAAACAAAACAAAAAATATATAAAAAATATACAACAAAATATATAAAAAAAATTATATAAAAAAAAATTATATAAAAAGCATATAAAGAAATTTATAAAAAAAAAGTACATACAAAACATAAAAAAATATGCGAAAATTCAAAAGTTTTGAGAGCAGCGAAAAAATACGCCCACACATGACACATTGGCGAGTCTTTTTCTAAAGAAAAAATTTATGTTATTGCGTTTTTCGGCGTATTTCGTTTATATGCCTTTCTTAGTTAACATAAAAACAGATAATAAAAATAAATAAATTCATATTAAAAAAAAACCTCAAAATATTTTTAGACAAATGCCTGGCTCAGTCCCCATATATGTTTGTATTTATTTTGCTTGCCATTCAAAATAGTGCTATCACTAAGTGAAATTCTGAAATTTTTCAACTTCCTCCTCTTATAGTCATAATCACTAAACTAATAGTTTTATCTTACGATATCAGTGCAAAATTTCCCCTATGGTTAGGCTTTATGATAAAAATAAGATTTTTTTAGGGATTTCAAAATTTTGCCCTTAGCTACTGATTTTTTTTATGGTTGGTCTAATATATGTAGGAAGAAGTGTATCTGTAAAACATGCATCGCTACAAATGTATCAGTACACAAGTAATCAATCACGAAGACGTCAAATTTTCGAAACAAGTGAAACAATATGATTTACTGCAGCATGCTGTTGTTGGCTATTTGTGTTTTTATCAGTGATAAATTTTTACTACTCAATATAATAAGTATATTATGTAGCACAGCAACAGAAAATATAATCACTGGACAAGTAAATATTTGCCACACACTTCGCTTTTGCCATTTGCTTTTGTTTTTGTTTTTATCTTATATTATTTATTTGTTGTTTCTATGTAAACATTGAGTGGTTGGTATCAGCAGTTATTGTTTTGTTTTATGATTTCCCACAAATTGATAAATGTTGATTCTTTCTTTTTGTTACTTTTTTCTCCACAAATTTACGACCTAACAACTGTGGTGTGCTGTGTGCTCGCATTTACGAGACAACCCTAAATCAATTGAGAAATTTGTCATATCAAAGAATTAATTGATTTTTACTTTAATGCATACATTTTTCGATACATTACAATTGTTGGTTTGAAAGCGATCACCAAAATAAAAATGAAAAAAATAAAATAAAATGAAAATTATTTAAAAGAAATTGTCGTCTGTTTGCTTTACTCTCTTCGCGTAGATCTACAAAATTTCATCGTAATTAGTAGTCACCACCATCATCATCATCATCAATCGACTTGAAATCAATTTGTGTGTCAACAAAACAGTTAGCTAATAATTTTCAAGTGTTTACTCGACAATTTCAATTTGAATAGTTTGTATTTAGCAAACAATATTGATTCAAATAAATTGATAATTGTCGGCATGCTTTAGATAGAAAATGCTGAAACGGTAGCGCAGCGCAGCAAGCACTGTTGCTAGTTCGAGATGATATACTCACTCGTGATATTGAATTCAATTGTAGTAATGCCACAAAAAAGTACAGTTATGAATATGAGCAAAATGTATGTATATACTTCATTTTATTTATTTATTTTATTTATTTTATTTTTTTATTTTATTTATTTATTTATTTTATATATATAAATATATATATATATTTATTTATATATTTTTATATATTTTATATATATTTTATATATATTTTATATATATTTTATATATTTTTTTATTATATTTTTTAGTATCTTCTTTATAGATTTTTTTAGGATTTTTTTATTCTATATTTTTTATTATTTTCATATACCTCACGGAGATGCTCACAGGTAAGAATTTTCGCCCGAAAAAAGACACTAGCGCTGTAACTGCGGCCGTTCGGGGCAATAAATTCATCGATTTATAAAAGTGGGATTCAAATTTTTTTTCTATAATTTTTATTATTATTTTTTCTATACCTTCTTCTATATTTTTTTCCTATATTTTTCATTTTATATATTTTCTTATTTTTTTTCTATATTTTTTTTTTGTTATTTTTTTTTTTTTTTTATTTTTTTTTTTTTTTTATTTTTTTTTTTTTTTTTTTTTTTTATTATTTTTTTTATTTTTTAATTACTTTTGTTTCTAAATTTTAATCTCTATATTTTTTATTTTATTTTCTATTATTATTATTTTATTATTATTATTTTATTTTATTATTATTTATTAATATTATTTATTAATATTATTCATTATTATTTTTTATTATTTTTTTAATTATTATTTTTTCATTATTATTTCATTATTATTATTTTATTATTATTATTTTTTTCTTTTTATATTTTTCTTATTTTTTTTTATTATAATTTTTTTATTATTATTTTTTTATTATAATTTTTTTATTATTATATTTTATTATTATTATTTATTATTATTTTTTCTCTAAATTATTATTATTTTCTATATTATTAATTATTATTTTATATTTTTTTATTATTATTTTTTTAAATTTTTTATTATTATTTTTTTTTTATTAAAAAATTTTATTATTATAATTTTTTTTTCTAAATTGTTTATTTTTTTTATATTTCTTTATTATAATTTTCTATATTTTTTATTTTTTTTTCTCTATATTTTTTTTCTATATTTTTTTTCTTTAGTTTTTTTCTATATTTTTATTATTTTTTTTCTTTATTATTTTTTTATTATTATTATTTTATTATTTTTTTATTTTTTTATTTTTTTATTTTTATTTTTTTATTATTATTTTTTTATTATTATTTTTTTATTATTATTATTTTATTATTTTTTTTATTATTTTTTTATTTTTTTTTATTATTTTTTTATTATTTTTTTATTATTATTATTTTATTATTTTTTTATTTTTTATTATTATTTTTTTTATTATTATCTTTTTATTATTATTTTTTTTATTATTATTTTTATTATTATTTTTTATTATTATTTTTTATTATTATTTTTTTATTATTATTATTTTATTATTTTTTTATTTTATTATTTTTTTATTTTTTTATTATTATTTTTTTATTATTATTTTTTTTAATTTTTTTTTTTTTATTTTTTTTATTATTATATTTTTATTATTATTTTTTTATTATTATATTTTTTTTTTATTATATATATTTTTTATTATTATTTTTTATATTTTTTATTAAATTTTATTTACATTTTTTATTATTTTTTTTTATTAATATTTTTTATTATTATTTTTTATAATTTTTTATTAACATTTTTTTTTTATTATTTTTATTAATATTTTTTATTATTATTTTTTATTATTATTTTTTATTATTATTTTTTATTATTATTTTTTATTATTATTTTTTATTATTATTTTTTATTATTATTTTTTATTAATATTTATTATTATTATTTTTTATTAATATTTATTATTATTATTTTTTATTAATATTTTTTATTATTATTTTTTATTAATATTTTTTATTATTATTTTTTATTAATATTTTTTATTATTATTTTTTATTATTTTTTTTTTTATTATTATTTTTTATTATTATATTTTATTATTATTATTATTATTATTTTTTATTATTATTTTTATTATTATTATTTATTATTTATTATTTATTTTTATTTTTATTTTTTATTATTATTTTTTATTATTATTATTATTATTCTTGATTATTTTTATTATTATTTTTTATTATTATTTTTTATTAATATTTTTTATTATTATTTTTATTAATATTTTTTATTAATATTTTTATTATTATTTTTTATTAATATTTTTTATTATTATTTTTTATTAATATTTTTTATTATTATTTTTTATTAATATTTTTTATTATTATTTTTTATTAATATTTTTTATTATTATTTTTTATTAATATTTTTTATTATTATTTTTTATTAATATTTTTTATTATTATTTTTTAATTATATTTTTTATTATTATTTTTTATTAATATTTTTTATTAATATTTTTTATTATTATTTTTTATTATTATTTTTTATTATTATTTTTTATTATTATTTTTTATTATTATTTTTTATTAATATTTTTTATTATTATTTTTTATTAATATTTTTTATTATTATTTTTTATTAATATTTTTTATTATTATTTTTATTAATATTTTTTATTATTATTTTTTATTAATATTTTTTATTATTATTTTTTATTATTATTTTTTATTATTATTTTTTATTATTATTTTTATTATTATTTTTTATTATTATTTTTTATTATTATTTTTTATTATTATTTTTTATTATTATTTTTTATTAATATTTTTTATTATTATTTTTATTAATATTTTTTATTATTATTTTTTATTAATATTTTTTATTATTATTTTTTATTAATATTTTTTATTATTATTTTTTATTAATATTTTTTATTATTATTTTTTATTATTATTTTTTATTATTATTTTTTATTAATATTTTTTATTATTATTTTTTATTATTATTTTTTATTATTATTTTTTATTATTATTTTTTTATTATTATTTTTTTATTATTTTTTATTATTATTTTTTATTATTATTTTTTATTATTATTTTTTATTAATATTTTTTATTATTATTTTTTATTAATATTTTTTATTAATTTTTTTATTATTATTTTTTATTAATATTTTTTATTATTATTTTTTATTAATATTTTTTATTATTATTTTTTATTAATATTTTTTATTATTATTTTTTATTAATATTTTTTATTATTATTTTTATTAATATTTTTTATTAATATTTTTTATTATTATTTTTTATTAATATTTTTTATTATTATTTTTTATTAATATTTTTTATTATTATTTTTTATTAATATTTTTTATTAATATTTTTATTATTATTTTTTATTATTATTTTTTATTATTATTTTTATTAATATTTTTATTATTATTTTTATTAATATTGTTATTATTATTTTTTATTAATATTTTTTATTATTATTTTTATTAATATTTTTTTATTATTATTTTTATTCATATTTTTTATTATTATTTTTTATTAATATTTTTATTATTATTTTTTATTATATTTTTATTATTATTTTTTATTAATATTTTTTATTATTTTTTTTATTAATATTTTTATTATTATTTTTTATAATTTTTATTAATATTTTTTATTAATATTTTTTATTATTATTTTTATTAATATTTTTATTATTATTTTTTATTAATATTTTTTATTATTATTTTTTATTAATATTTTTTATTATTATTTTTTAATTATATTTTTTATTATTATTTTTTATTAATATTTTTTATTAATATTTTTTATTATTATTTTTTATTAATATTTTTTATTATTATTTTTTATTAATATTTATTATTATTATTTTTTATTAATATTTTTTATTAATATTTTTATTATTATTTTTATTAATATTTTTTATTATTATTTTTTATTAATATTTTTTATTATTATTTTTTATTCATATTTTTTATTATTATTTTTTATTAATATTTTTATTATTATTTTTTATTATTATTTTTTATTATTATTTTTTATTATTATTTTTTATTATTATTTTTTATTATTATTTTTTATTATTATTTTTTATTATTATTTTTTATTATTATTTTTATTATTATTTTTTATTATTATTTTTTATTATTATTTTTTATTATTATTTTTTATTATTATTTTTTATTAATATTTTTTATTATTATTTTTTATTAATATTTTTTATTATTATTTTTTATTAATATTTTTTATTATTATTTTTTATTAATATTTTTTATTATTATTTTTTATTAATATTTTTTATTATTATTTTTTATTATTATTTTTTATTATTATTTTTTAATTATATTTTTATTATTATTTTTTATTATTATTTTTTATTAATATTTTTTATTATTATTTTTTATTATTATTTTTTATTATTATTTTTTATTATTATTTTTTATTATTATTTTTTATTATTATTTTTTATTATTATTTTTTATTAATATTTTTTATTATTATTTTTTATTAATATTTTTTATTATTATTTTTTATTATTATTTTTTATTATTATTTTTTATTATTCAAAATTTTTATTATTATAATTTTTTTCCTAAATTTTTATTTTTTTCTATATTTCTTTATTATTATTTTCTATATATTTGTTTTCTATATTTTTATTATTATTTTTTCGTTATTATTTTTTTATTATTATTTTTTTTATTATTATTTCTTTATTATTATTTTTTTCTAAATATTTTATTATTTTTTTCTATATTTCTTTATTATTATTTTCTATATTTCTTTATTATTATTTTCTATATTTTTATTATTTTTTTCGATATTTTTTCATTATAATTTTTCTATATTTTTATTATAATTTTTCTATATTTTATTTATTTTTTCTATACTTTTTTATTATTAATTTTTTTTTTTTTTTTTTTTTGAAAATATATATTTTATTATTTTTGTTACATATTTTATATTATGTTTCATATATCTTTGTTATTATTTTTATTATAAATTTTTTTTACAATTTTTTTTTCATTTCTTGTTATTTTATGTTCAATTTTACATAATGTATGTATAAATATATAAATAATATTTTATGATATTTTGATTCTAAGGATATTTCACCTTAATTCAAACATTTATAACTTGTTTACATAAATCAATTTAAGTTTTTTTAAATTATATTAGACTGTGTACTCATTAATTCAGTTTGACATTTCATTGTCACAATGAACTAAACAAATTTTAAAACGATTAGCAATGCTAGTGAATAAATAATATGTATGAAAATAATGAAAACTTTTTTTTTTTTTTATGCAATCAACATTCATATGGTGTGGTTTAACTCATTTGGTAGCACCGTTATTTATATTTAACTAAATAAATAAAAATGTATTTATATTTCATTTAAATGTGCTTAGAATTTCTTGTTATTCCTCAACTGTCGTCGTGTTATATTATTGTGCAATAGACACTGTTAGTACGACCAAATGGGAAGAAGCAAAGAAAACCGACATTTGGTGTGTTAAACGAGTCGACTGATCATATAATATATAAAGCCAAGTTTTTTCTAAGAACTTCTAAAAGAAAATTAAACCTGTTGGTTAATATTGCACACCCTATATAAGATGCAGCCGTGTAAAAAAATCACGTAATGTCTACCACGATTCTGTATACATTTTATATAGCAACAACAATTAACATTGACTCGGAAATAAATTTAAAAAAAAAGTAAAATTTATTGCATACAAATTATGTTTGTATACATTTTTCGTAAATAATACATACTGAAGAACAAAAGCTTGTTACTGTTGTTTTGTGGGTACTAACACTTGCATGTTTTTATTATTATCATTATTATTTTTCCCATAAATATGTAACAGGTCAATTGGAAAGCCCTGGCCTAACACGCTCATAAAATCCATATAATTTTTAGTTAGTCCTAACCTTTCCTTGAATTTCGCGTGTTGATAAAATATTACTTTCTGGAGGGGAAAAATACAGTTGAAGCGAAAACTTGGTTTAATGAAGAGTTTCCGGACACTACCCCAGGATAATCAACCATCAAGGATTTGTATCCCAAGTTTAAACGTGGTGAAAGGGGCACCGAAAACGGTGAGCGCAGTGAACGCCCAAAGGAGGTTGTTACCGACGAAAACATCAAAAAAATCCACAAAATGATTTTAAATAACCGTAAATTGAAATTGAATGAAATAGCAGGCACTCTAAAAATATCAACTGAACATGTACAAACATCATATCATTCATGAATATTTGGCTATGAGAAAGCGCGAGAGTTAACTTTTGACCAAAAACAACGATGAGTTGATGATTCCGAGCAGTGTTTGGAGATGTTGCAGCGTAATAAACCGGAGTTTTTGAGTGGATATATGACGATGGATGAAAGATGGCTCCATTATTTCATTCCGAAGTTCAATTGACAATCATCCCGCTCCAAAACGTGGAAAAACGCAAAAATCGGTTGGCAAGTTTACCAAGTGTGTATTTTGGGATGCGCATGGAATAATTTTCATTGACTACCGTGAAAAAGGAAGGGCCGTCAACAGCGATTATTACATAGCGTTATTGGATCGTTTGAAGGACGAAATCGCCGAAAAACGGTCCGATTTGTAGAAAAATAAAGTACTGTTTCACCAAGACAATGCACCGTGTCACACGTCAGTGAAATTTGGCTTGGAATTGCTTCCACACTGAGGCCTATTGTGAATCAAAAGACAAATTGTACTACAAAAATGGTATCGGAAATGAATTTTACCAGAAAAAAAGATTTGATTTATTATAGGCCGTGGACTGTTTAATTGAGCTGTTATGTGCGTATAACAACGGTTTTTTTATTATGTTTTTAATTTATAAAGTTCGCTCTCGTAAAATGATTTATACTCGTATTGAAGTTTACCCTCTTCTGCCAGACGTAGAAAATTACGTAGAAGCGTCTTAGAGTTTTACTATTTTAAAATTTACTTTAATTTTAATTTTATTCGTCTTTTTTATTTTAATTTTTCTTTATTTATTTATTTTTTTTTTTTTAATATTTTTTTTAATATTTTTTTTATTATTTTTTTTAATTTTTTTTTATATTTTTTTATTTTTAATTTTTATTTTTTTTATCTTATATTAAATTTTTATTTTTCAGTTTTTTTTTTCATTTTTACGCTTTTACGTTTTTTTTATTTCTTACATTTTTATTTTTTTTTCGCTTTTGTTTTGTTTTTGAAGTTCTTTTTTTACGTTTTAAGTTTTTACGTTTTTTTTTAAGTTTTGATTTTTTGCTTACAATTATTTTTTTCCTGTTTCACGCTTTTTTTGATTTTCATATATATATATATTTATTTTTTATTTATATTTTTATTTTCCTTTTTTTTTTAATTTTTAATTTTTTTTTTTAATTTTTAGGATATTTTTTTTCATATTTTTAAGATATTTTTTTCATTCTCTTAATTTTTTTTTACTTTTATTTATATTTTTTTAATTTTTAATATTTTTAATACTTTGAATATTTTTAATGCTTTTAATATTTTTATATTTTTAATATTTTTAATAGTTTAATATTTTTAATATCATTTATATTTTTAATACTTTCCATATGTTTAATATTTTTGTATTTTTAATATTTTTAATATTTTTAATATTTTTAATATTTTTAATATTTTTAATATTTTTGATGTTTTTAATATTTTTTATATATTTTATGATTTTTATATTTTTTAAATTTGTATATTTTGTTTATTTTGTATATTTTGTATATTTTGTATATTTTGTATATTTTGTATATTTTGTAGATTTTGTGTATTTTATGTATTTTGTATACTTTATATATTTTATATATTTTATATATTTTATATATTTTATATATTTTATATATTTTATATATTTTATATATTTTATATATTTTATATATTTTATATATTTTATATATTTTATATATTTTATATATTTTATATATTTAAAAAAAAATTTATATTTGTTCGGCTTTTGCTATTTTTATTTTTTATTACTTTTTTTATTATTATTTTTTTCTCTTTTTTTAATTTTCAAAAAAAAATTGATTTTTTTTTAATTTTTTTATATATTTTTTACTTTTTTTAATTTTTCTTTATTTTTTTTAATCTTTTTTTTATTCTTTTCTAAGTTATATATATATTTTTTATTTATTTTTTTACGCATTTTTTTTATAATAAATTATATTCAAAAACCCCAAAACATTAAAGAATAGTGATCATAGATAATTTCATGCTTTCTTAATATTTTCGTAGACATAGAACAACAAGAAACAGTATCCGTTCACAAGGAGAATACAACCTTAAAATCTTTGAAACGAATAAGAATACACAATAAAGCAAAATTAGAATTACTAGATACTTAGCAAATAAATTTACTCAGAAATATATTGTTTCTGTCATCAAAATACAATTAAACATTTTTACATGACGATATTTGAGAGCGCATTTACTTATTTATGTACATACACTGGTATGTGCGAGTATGTATGACTGCAATTACTGACCAGGGATGCATAGTGTGAGCACATTAAAAGTTGCTTGCCTCTGTATACATAACATATGTAGATATGTACATAGAGTGGCATTTATCATATATCCATAATGACAGCTGCAAATATACATACATACATACATATATATATATATATATATATGTATGTGTGTGTATGTGTGTGTGTATAAATCTGAGCTCATATAAAACTTTTGTGCAATTTGCTTCAAAAACAAAATAAAATAAAATAAAATTAAAAAAATAAAAATAAATAAAGCAAAAATTAATTAATTAAAAAAAAAAAGTTTGAAAAGTTGCTTGCACACGTCAGTACATACCTACAAATATGCGCATGGAATATAGAAATAAAAGTAGTAAAGTAATCAAAGAATTTAAAAATATATGCATACATATATATATTCGTATAAAGTAGTTGACAACAAGTTGATATTGCGCACTGTTGTCGTTGTGGGTGTTTCCAATTCAATACCCATTTTCAATGCAAACAATTGCAATTAATTAAATACTTGAAATAAGCAAACATATTCAGAGGAGAAATTAGCAGTAAAAAGCAACAAAAAGAAACAAATGTATGACATAGATTCAAATATATATATATGCATGGGTACATATGTATGTATGTATGTGATCACAAAGCCATATCCGCCGTTTATCACATTTGCAGCAGCAAATCTCTAACGAATTACTCAAATTCCTCTAGCAAAACCGCTCGCTTCTTCCCACTAACCCCTGCCCAAAACAATGCACACCGACTGACCTTTAGTCTAACTCGGAAATGCTGGCCAATAATCTCTCAACAAAAGCTGTCGTCACCCATTGCAATTTCATTTCACTGTCACAAGTACAATGAAACAAAGCAAAAAGTGCAAAAGCAGAAGCGCAAATAAATTAAAAAACACACAAAAAAAAACAACGGATATAAAAACTTACTTTGGATTTTCGCCAAAAATAATGCTTGTGGTTGGTTCTTGCTATACAAGTATATATGAATATATATATATATATATAGCATATATATATATGTATGTAAGTTTGAGATGAACGAAGGTGTCGTCTTTAAGTGAAATATAGCAACAACAACAAACCAAATGCACAAACAATTTACATAGATATGTTTGTAATTCACTCGCTTGCACTTGACGCTCGCTAGTCTGGTGTCTCGCCGCTCGATTCTATTGTACGTAATTTCGTTGCTTTTTGGTTAGCCAACAAATCGATTGCCACGTAATTAATGGCCGCGAAAAGCGTGTTTTAAAAATAAAAAGTGAAATTTTATTTCGCTGAATTCCTTTTTTCTCTTTCCCGTAAATTTTTTTTTTCGTTTTTTTTTTCTTCTGGTTTTTGTTTGTGTCAAACAGTATTTTCAATTAATCAGGTCACCTCCGGAAGCATCATCGGGTTGTTGTTTTTGCTGTTTTTGTTGTTGTTGTTGGTAACGGCTGTGTAAGTATGTATTTAGTGAATTATCGGTTCATTAAGCCCGAAAATTGAAAGTTCATTATATTATATGGGTGCATTGGATTGCGGCGGCGGCAGGCGCATCTTACATACGTACATATTTTGTGTGTAATAAATGCAAATTACTTAATTTAATATTAAAAAACAAATTATAAAAAATAAAAACGACATTTTAATGGGAAGACACACGTTAATGGACTTGGTGACAGAACGAAAATTGAATAAAAATAAAAAATAAAACGAAATATTGCAAATAATTATTTAAATTGCTTTCAACTGCTTCTTATTCGCACATATTACGGCCGAGTTCAATAGTCTTTTGTTGTTGTTGTTGTTGTTGTTGTTGTTGTTGTTGTTGTTGTTGTTGTTGTTGTTGTTGTTGTTGTTGTTCTTGTTGTTCTTGTTGTTCTTGTTCTTGTTGTTCTTGTTGTTCTTGTTGTTGTTGTTGTTGTTGTTGTTGTTGTTGTTGTTGTTGTTGTTGTTGTTGTTGTTGTTGTTGTTGTTGTATCAATAACAGACATACATACATACATACATACATACATACATACATACATACATACATACATACATACATACATACATACATACATACATACATATGTATATGTATGTATGTATGTATGTATGTATATTAGTATGTAATGGCATCTTCTTTTCAATTGAAATTGAATGACAGCCAGTATTTTAATGCATTGTATGCGTTGAATTTCCAATGAAAGAACTTTAATGGAGGGGGAATGCTCATCCATACAGAGCAAAAAAAAATTAAAAATTTGTTTGAAAAATTCTTGGAAAACTCGAAGAAGTGAGAATAAAATAATAAATAATTTAAGCAAGTTAACTGAAGCAAAATTTAATTAAATAATAAAAAAAAACATAAAAATAAAAATAAAATAGAGTAAAAAATATATATAAAATTAAATAAGATAAAAAGAAACAACACAAAATTAAATTAAATAATAATAAAAATGCAAAAAATTAAATAAATAAAATGAATTGAAATCAAATTAAATGAAAAAATCCATAGGAAATAATAATAAATAATTTATTATAATAATTCAATAATCTTAAAATAAATTAAATAAATAATAAACTAAATTAAATTTATATAAAGCATAATCATATAAAATAAAATAAAATAACAAATTAATTGATTTAAATAAAATTATGAGAAAATAAAATTAAAATAAATTTAATTAAATGAAAAGATAATAAAATAAAATTTAAATATACAAAATAAAAAAATGAAACAATACAAATTAACATTAAATTAATTATATTAATATTATATAAAAACAAACAAAATAAATATAAACAAAAAGCTTAATTAAAGTAAAATAATATAAAAAATAAAAATAAATTAAATAATGAAAAAAAAACAAATAAAAAATATAATACATAAAAAATATAATAAATTGAAAGAGTAATAAAAATAAAAACAAAATTTCAAAAAAAAAATAAAAAAAAAATATAAAAATAAAATTTGTTAAATAAAATAAAAAATATATATATAATATATATATATAAAATATGTAAAAATATATATATAAAAATATAAAAAAATAAATGATTAAAATTTACAAATTAAATTAAAAATTTAAAACAAAAATAAAAACATAAAACAAATAAAAAACAAAACAAATAAAAATAAAAAAATTAAACAAATTAAAAATTAAAAAATAAAATAAAAAGAAACAAAATTAAATAAAATAAAATGAAATACTAAAATTAAATAACTAAAACCAAATAAATAAAAATAAAATAAAAATAAAATTAAAAAAATTACTGAAACAAAATAAAGAAAATAACAAATTTAAAAATCTTTTAAAATAAAATAAAAATTATAATAATTAAATAAAATAGGTATAAAAGAATTTAAACAAATTAAAATAAAATATTTAAGTTAATGTAATAATAATAAAATAAAATAAAATAAAACGAAAATATTTAAATTAAATAAATTTCGCTGAAATGAAATACGAAATTAAAAAAAATTAAATCAAATTATAATAAAAAAATAAAATAGTTATAGCTTAAAATATAAAATAAATTCTAACAACGTAATATAAAAAAAATATATAAAAAATAAAATTTAAAAAATTAAATTTTAAAAATAAAATAAAAATATTAAATAAATATAATAAATAAATAATAATAAAATGAAATAAAATAATTTAAAAATAACATGATAAAATATAAAAGAAAACACAAAATAAAAGAAAATTGTATTAAATAAATATAAAATAAAATTATATTAAATAAATTAAAATAAAAAATAGGAAATATAATTTTTTTTTAATTTATATAAATGAAAAGAACTTAAATGGATCAAAAACATATTAAAATTTTTAATATAATAAAGTATAAAAAATATATAATAAAATGAAATGATATACGATAAAAAAAATACAATTAATTAAAATGAAATAAATTAAAATAATATCAAATGAAATAAACAAAATTATTTAGAATAAAATTAAATAAGACAAAATTAAATTAAATTGAATGGAATAAAACAAATGGCATGTCATAATTTTCCACATATGTATGTACATGTATTTTTTCCATGTTATGTTCGGAATGCCTTTAGACTGACAAGCGTTATCGGACACTGCTTTTTGTTTTCGTACAAATTGTTTACCCAAACAAGTTGTGTAAGATAAAAAAAAATTCAATAAAAAATTGTTTTGATAAAAATTATCGGTCGTGTCCAGTAGACACATAAATTTATTCAAGCTGAAATATGGATGTAGATCGAAAATTTTATCACATCTGAACACAAACAGACAAATAGTCTCCATATGGAAAACCAAAAAAAGTTGCTAGATGTCGCTGCTGTAGAGATTAATGGCAATCGCTTACTTTTCAATACATTTTAAAACAAAAATATTTATGATACTTCAAATTTAAACCCACCACGTAGGTCTGATATCTATTAAAGCTGGAGTTTGAGAGCCATCAAGGGAAAGAGAGATAGAAAAAATGTCTTAGGGACTCGGCGGTACTTCAACACCTTAGAAAGGTAAATATGCTATTCGAACTATTAGTTGATAATATATTTTAATATATCTACAATATCAGGTACTACTTAAGTTCCAAAAAAAGCTGTTCTTGTTTTCATGGCGTTTTCAAAAATAAATTTCTTTCGTTCAATTAAACAGGATGCATGATTGCATGAAAAATGCCTGTAACAATGAATCATTTAACGATTTTACACAATAATCCGAACTTTAACAAAAAATTGTTAATAAAAATTATAAACTATGATCAAAAATAAAAAAGGAAAAACAATTTCTAAACAAAAATATACATACAATAATATAAAAATTTCCGCTTAGTGACGTGAATCTCCAATAAATAGGCCGACGACGAGAGTCAGTTTACTCACAAACTGTCAGCCAACCAACCCAAAGTTTCGTATTCAACAATATATCCATTGATGTTTTACTATTTTCTATTATTTTCCTCTTTTTTTTTTTTTTTTTTTTTGTATTGTACACAGAGTTGGATTACAAAAATAAAGGTAAATTACAACGCAAAAACTGTTTATGTAGATATGTAAGGAGTGATCCAAGTAGAGGTAATTTTTTCAATAGACTTTTTTGACAGATCACGCGTGAGTCGTGTCAAGCTGTCATGTTATTTTCGTTCAGTATTATTTGGCATTTCATCATGGAGAGACTTACGCCTGAACAACGTTTACAAATCATTCAACTTCATTGCGAAAATTCACATTCTGTAAAGAATGTGTTTCGCGCGCTTTGCTCAACGTATGGTCAACATAATCGGCCTACTGCGCGTACTATTCGCAACACCATCACCCATCACCCATCTTAAGACCCAGCAGTCATTATTGGATAATATTCGACCGAATAGACCATGTCCAGCACGCAGTGAAGAAAATATAGCGGTTGTAGCTGAGAGTGTACACGAACAGCGTGGAGAGTCGATTCGGCGCCGCTCGCAGAAACTCGGACTGGCGTATGGAACGACTTGGCGCATTTGACGTCGAGATCGTACAAAATACAGCTTGCGCAAGCACTGAAGCCGCTCAACCATCCCAAGCGACATCGCTTTGCTCTATGGACTCTTGAAAAGTTCCGACGTTTTCGTGCTACATTTTTTTTATCGATGAGACCCATTTCTGGCTCTATAGGTATGTAAACAAACAAAATTGCCGCATTTGGGACGAAGAGCAACCTGAAGAGATTCAAGAGCTGCCATTTCATCCACAAAAAACAACGGTTTGGTGTGGTTTGTGGGCCGATGGAATCATCGATACATATTTCTTTAAAAGCGATGCCGGTGAGAACGTAACCGTCAATGGCGACCGTTATGTAACCGCCATGATAACCGACTATTTGATGCCTGAAATTGAAGTTCGTGATCTCCGCGACATTTGGTTTCAACAAGACGGCGCCACTTCCCATACATCGCATCAATGGATTTATTGAGAGAACACTTTGGCGAGCAGGTAATTTCCCATTTTGGGCCGGTCGATTGGTCACCAAGATCATGTTATATCACACCGTTAGAATTTTTCCTGTGCGTATATGGGAAGTCTAAAGTCTATGCGGACAAGTCCGCTTCGATTCAGGCCATGTAGCAAAACATCACGCGTGTCATTCACCAGTTAGTAGTCGAAATGCTCGCACGAGTCATCAAAAATTGGACTCAACGGATGATGGACCACATGATACGAAGCCGCGGCCAACATTTGAATGAGAAAATCTTCAAAAAATAAATGCCAAAGAATGTTCTTTTGAATGATAATAAACATTTCCCGTTATATTTGAATTTTCTGTGCTGTTTTTTCTTTTTCCTTTAAAAAAGTAGGGAACCCCGAAATGGATCACCCTTTGATGATATGTATGTTATGTGTGGCGATAAAAATCGATGCAAAATCAACCGCATTGCAAGGGAAATTTGTAATAAATAATACAAATAAAGTGTAAATTATTTTAAATTGCTACAAATAGCATGTGGGGATGAACGAGTACATACATATTTACGAGTATACCTGTTAATGTGTATAAACGAGTATACTCCTCATATTCTAATGGTAAACAAATATACAGCAATGCAGTTGGTGTAATTTAAAGTGCAAACTAAGTGTAATATTTGCCCTAACATTCAAGTCAGTTGATTAGTAAGTGCGACAGTAGGCAGTAGGCAGTAGGCAGCGGGCACTTATGCAAAGTGTTTCACCGTTGCAAATTCAGCACATTAATGTTAGAATGCCGGTTGTCGTAATCCTTGGCGTTGAAGCCTTTCCATTTTCCCGTCGTTTTTTTTCATCAAACATTTAAATAAATTATGAGTTTGCATTGCAAAACGCCACACTAAAATGGCATGGCTGGTTGGGCCAACACTTGAAACGTTGTTTCGGGCGTTGCAATTTTCTGTTTCACATTCACAAAGTGACAATTTTATTTGCATAAATATGCAAACGTACAATCAGGACATAAAGGATGCGCTGCAAAGAACTTGTTGCTTCATTCTATACAATTTTTGTATTTTATTTACGATGACAGAGAGTGGCGAATATGTATGTACTCTCCGTGGAAGCTGTCTCTTTCTATACCAATATCTCTTGAAAGCCGATACTAGTTGTTAACTAGAATGCTACAACTTTGCATTTTTTGCACTAAATAGTTCCTCTTCAAATGTTTTCTTAATGAAAAATCAATTGGCCGACTTTTCATCAGATTCATACTAGTTAAATACGAGTTAAATACTAGTCCATAGTTCATTTCTGCTTGTCGAATTCTATTCTTGAAGAGTTTGGTGTAAGCTGATTAATTGTTGACGGCTGTAGAGCTCAGAATAGACCGTTTCGATAGGTTGCAGCAGCTCATGATGAACAATTCCCTTCGAATTCTACCATCGTCATTGCCTGGCTTACTGCTGTCAATTCAGGCTTTGAAGGCGTTTGTGAAGGGTCACCGGTATTTGATTATGATTTTTTCCCTTTTTTATCTCCGTGTTTAACTCGTTTTTCATCGCGCGTAATTGATCGCTTGAGAAACAGTTCTATTTGGTCGCATTTAAAAAGCGTTTCACGGACTGTAGTTCTACGAAACAAATTTTAATGCTTTTATTTAGGTGCCACCCATTCGACGAAACAAATTTTACTGCTTTTATTCAGGTGCCACCCAAACACATTGAGCTTCTTTGAGTTGCCTGTTTTTTTTTTCAATGATTCCAAAACGTCACGTGAGTGATGCCTTCTGCATCTGCTATCTCCTGACCACTTGCATGCCGGTCTTGCTCCACCAGTTGCAGAATTTCAGCGGTATTTTGAGTGAATGGCCGAGTAGAATGAAATGAAACATTGATATCAAAGATTTTGGAACGGAATCGGGTAAGCTACTGCTATGTCCGACGTTTCGGCATTCCCACAGCAAAATATACAAATGTTTCTGCATGTTTTGGCAACGCTTTTTACCTCTTTTATGGGAGAAAAAACATCACATGATGTATTTCTTCGGAAATTTCACTCATTTTCGGGACGAAATAATCATTGACACGAAGAACGGTTTGTACAACTGTTTTCACGCAAAATATTGTTTAAAATGTCAGCTTTCAAATATGTGTTTGTTTGACACAATCGGATTAGTGTTGCCCGAAGTAGGAATATTAATGCCATCTAGTGACAATAAAAAAAAAACCCGGAGACTTTTTTTGACTTGTCCGATAGTTTTTCGAAGGGCTAAGCAAGTGAAGGGGGGACTGACTAACAAAGTACGGAACGAGCTAAGCATGTGAAACTGTGTGTTACTGGCTGCTACGAGAATTATATAGTAGTTACGTCACTGCGTAAACTATGCTAAAAGGATTTCCAAACACAAAAAGGCTCACAACAAACAATATGACATATAGATGTGCATACATATATATAGAAGAAATGCTGTGAGCTGACGCCACTTTTGACTCTTACAAATCCAGAGAAAAATTTACTGCAAATGACGTGTGTGTATGTGTGAGTGGGGGGCTGCTTATATACACATAAATTGCATACAAAGGGTGATCCAAGTAGAGGAACTTTTTCCAATAGCCTTTTTTTGATGACAACGTTTACAAATTATTTAATTTTATTACGAAAATTCACGCTCCGTAAAGAATGTATTTCGCGCTTTCGCTCAACTTATGGTCCTACTGATAATCGTCCTACTGAGCGTACTATTCGTAACACCATCACCCATCTTGAGATCCAGCACTCATTATTGGATAATATTCGACCGAAAAGCACACAGTGGAGAAAATATAGCGGCCGTAGCTGAGAGGGTACACGAGTACACGAAGATCATGGAGAATCGATTCGGCGCCGTTCGCAGCAACTCGGACTGACGTATGGAACGACTTGGCGCATTTTACGTCGAGATATTAAATTGAAAGGGTACATAATACAGCTTGTGCAAGAACTGAAGCCGCTTGCGATCTTCCCAAGCGACATTGCTCTTGAAAAGTTCCAAGAAGATCCGACGTTTTCGAGCCAAATTTTGTTCAACGATGAAGCCCATTTTCGACTCAATGGGTATGTAAGCAAGCAAAATTGTCGCATTTGGGACAAAGGGCAACCTGAAGAGATTCAAGAGCTGCCATTTGATCCAGAAAAACAACGGCTTGGTGTGGTTTGTGGGCCGGTGGAATCATCGGTACATATTTCTTCAAAAAGGTTGTGACCTCCGCGACATTTGGTTTCAACAAGACGGCGCCACTTCCCACACATCGCATTAATCAATGGATTTATTGAGAGAACACTTTGGTGAGCAGATAATTTCACGTTTTGGGCCTGTCGATTGGTCACCAAGATCGTGTTATATCACACCGTTAGACTTTTTCCTGTGGGGATATGTAAAGTTTAAAGTCTATGCGGACAATTCCGCTTCGATTCAGCCATTGGAGCAAAACATTACGCGTGTCATTCACTAGTTATCAGTCGAAATGCTCGAAAGAGTCATCGAAAATTGGACTCAACGGATGGACCAGCTGAGACATAGCCACGGCCAACATTCGAAAGAGATAATCTGCAAAAAAATAAATGCCAAAGAATGTTCTTTCGAATGATAACAAGCATTTCCCATTAAATTGGAATTTGCTGTGTTTTTTTCTCTAAAAAAGTAGGGAATCGCGAAATGGACCACCCATTTACGTCTAAATCTACTCGCCAATTCCTTCCTCTTTTAATATCCATGACGAAGTCAAGAAAAAATGTTCGAATAAATAAAATGTTTATCTCGTTTTTACATACTTACATATGCATGTAGATATGTATATAAGAACATTTATACATATACATAAGGAAGAATGCAGAAGAATGTCAGCGTAAAAGACGCTTTGTTATTGTTGTTTATGAAATCATGTCAATAACAGTCAAAATTTGAACTTAAATGTCGTAAGTGGACGAACAAGCAGAAGAACAAGAACAATAACAAGCGAGTGAGCAAATTATTAGGTCACAATTAGGACCGTTGCGAGTGAGCTCACTTTAAAGAACGTGCAAAAAAAAAAATGTGGTTCAAGACCCGGCCGGTTGCTAAATTATTTGTATTTATTGTATTTATGTATTTAATGCAAATGTATGCGCGTCCGACATTGACCGACAACTAGAGCTGTCAGACGAAATCCTCCAGGTCAATTTATGTACATACATATGTACATGTGTAAGTATCTACATATGTATGTATGTAGACAACTATGTTGGTTTTACTTTGACTTTAACATAGCTTGATTTGCCTTTCCTTTGGACCCATGTGCAAATGTGCATCAACAATAATTATATACACACATACATATATGCATTTGTGTGCTTGCATTATTGTAGATTGAAAGGTGGCGAACGTTTTATGTATGATACTGACTGGCTGACTGGTATACTCACACCATTTACTGTTATACTATTATATATATTTCTATATACTAAATCAGTTTGAGCAAGAACGAGTTGTGCATGTTTAGGTATTTATGTGTGCATATGTATGCACATAATATAAATTAAATGCAAACAATTCTGAAGAATAAATGTATAAATGTATGTATGTATATGTGCATATGTGTATTTTTGTATAGGAACGAGAATATTCTCATCTCGCTTTGCTATATGTTTGTATGTTTGGATAGGAACATTTTATATAAAGCAAAATAGCGAAATTCATTTATACGCTAAACATGTGAGTCTGTGTATACATAAGTACAAACAAATCTAGAATTTCATGAGAAATTTACAAAATATATATTTTTTAAATGAACTAGGAAATCGTGAATATTAAAATATATAGAGAATATATGTATATATATATATATATATATATAATCCAAATATAATATATAACAATATTTACAAAAACCAAAATATTTGAAAAATCCAAAATTTATATAAAAAAAATCCAAAAACTTTTAACGAAAATAAAAAATATATAATATATATATATATATATACATAAAATAACTATATATATTTACAATAAACCCGGATGTACATAAAAAATATCCACAATATATATAAAAAAAAATTAAAAATTATTTAAAAAATTTAAATATATTTCTAAAAAAATCCAAAATTTATTTTTAAAAATTTAAAAACAATAAAAAATAATCCAAAATATATAAAAATAACCAAAATATATTTAAAAAAAACATTAAAAGAAAATATATTTAAAAAAAAAATTGACAAAAATTTAAAAAAATATTCAAAATATATAAATAAATAAAATCTAAACTTTAAACATCAGAAATATATATTTATAAAAATCTAAAACATATAAAAAAGTCCAAAATTTATATAAAAAAAAAACAATAAAAAAGAAATACATATATATGCATAAATAAATAAAAATGCAAAATATATATAAAAAAAATATTTTAAGAATTTCAAAATATATAAGAAATTCAAAGTGTATAAAAAAAACTCCCAAATAGATTCATAAAAACAAAAACTTTATTTATATATAAAAAAATTATAAAACGAATCCAAAATATAAAAAAAATTAAAATTTAAAAACCCCAAAAAATATTTAAAAATTTAAAAAATTTAAAAAAAAGAAACCAAAATATAAAAAACTTATTTTAAAAAATTCTAAATATATTAAAAGCACAAAATATATTTTAAAAAAACACACAAATTATATCCAAAAAATCAAAAATTTATAATAAAAATCAAAAACATATAAAAAAATCCAAATTTTATATAAAAAGAAATATATATGTATAAATAAAAAAATCCAATATATATATATAAAAGAATATATGTAAAAAAGATTCAAAATAGGTATATAAAAAAATCTAAAATAGATTCAAAAAATTAAAAACCAAATTTATATATAAAAAATTGCAAAAAATATTTAAAAATATATAAAATATAATCCAAAATATAAAAAAAATTATAAAAATAAAACAAAATATATCTGAAAAATCACAAAGATATAATTAAATTAAAAATATATAATAAAGTCAAAAATATATAAAAACTAATCCAAAGTAAAAAAAAGATATCAAACTCGAACAACAAAATTTCTCTAATGCAAGTACATTTCTACATACATCCATAAAAATTCACTTATTGTATGTATTTACATGATAAATTGCTGTACTAATTATTTATGGGCTGTCTTAAGCACTTTAACACGTGTACAAAACAACAGCCAGCATTTAATGGCTTAGTAACTCTGTTAGCTGTGATTATGTGGGTAGCAACAACGGATGGATTTATTTTGAGGCAGTAAGTAAGTGTTGTTATTTACACCACTTTTATGGAATTTCAAAAGATAACTGTAATTCTCTGCACTAAAAAAACACACAAATACACATACGTATACATATATTTAGAAATTGTCAAATCTCGACTAGACTAGGACTGATCTCAATGTAATGGTAACCAAAAGGAATAACTAAATATCATACTAAAGTCAAATATCAGCACTGTAACATGAGGTGATGTCGCAGAAGTAATGCATAGCAAACTAGTGTACATAACTAGTTCAAAAAACAATATAAAAGCATATAAGATAAAACCATCTAAACTAATTAATTATATACTTCCACAGTGAATGAAATTTTTTCAATATATAAAATTTTAATGAGCAAATTTAAGAAGAAAGAAAAACTGAAACTAAAAAAAGAATAGAGAATAAAATATGCAAGGAAATTCAAAGAAAAAATTGAAGCAGAAAATAAATTAAATAAATAAATAAATAAAATTTTTAAATTATAATCAATTAAAATAATTTGGAGACACATAAAAATATGAAAAGAAAATTCATTAAAAATAAAAAATTATAAAAAATATATAATTAAAAAAAAGTATAACAAAAAAATTTAAAAAAAAAATCGGAAATTTTTTTCATTTCTAATTTAAAATTTTTAAATAGATTCAAAAATAAAGAAAAAATTAAAAATAATAATTAAACAAAATAAACAAATTAAAAAAATATATACAAAGAAAATAGCGGAAAAAATTTTTTAAAAATTTTTTATTTGAAAAATAAAATAAAAATACCAAAAAATTAAAAAGATTAAATATAATTTAATAAAAAAAAAAAAATTTAAATTAAAAGAACAAAAATTGAAATAATTTTTTTAATTTAACAAAAATAAAAATTTTAAAAAATAAAAATAATAAAATATAATAAAAGAAAATATATAAAAAATAAAAATTACTAGAAATAAAAAATAAGTATATAAAAATTTAATTCGAAACTGAATTATTTTCTAAAATAAAAACAAAACTAAAATGCAAAATTCACTAACAAAAAATTTAAGAGAAAAAATGATAATTAAAAAACCCAAAAACTTAAGAAAATGAAAAGTTAAAAATAAAAGTTTCGAAAAATAAATATGTATACTTTTTTCGGTATAAAGGAATTAAATTCAAACTATCTTTTAAAGGATAATATTTTCAAAAATAAAAAACATAACAAAAAATAAAGAAAAGAAAAAATTTTAAGATGAAGATCTAAAGTTAAAAAAAATTTAATTCAAGGCTAAACTGTTTTCGAATATATGAGAAAAAAAATGTCTCTATAAGTAAAATTTTCTATGAAAAAAATTTAAGAGAAAAAGTATTAAAGAAAAACCTAAAATTTAAACAACGGAATTAAAAAAAATCCTTCGAAAAATAAGTAAATTTATTCTTAATAAATTATTAAATAATAAAATTTCAAAAATTTCAAATTTATTTTCTAAAGAATAATATTTCTTTATAAATATATATATATATATAAAGTCCGCTAGATATTTAGATAAAAAACTTAAAAAGAAAGGCCAAGGGGAAAAAATAAGTAAAAAAGATAAAAACAAGGTCAGAGAAGAAATAAGTAAAAAAAGGTTTAGTATATTTTTTATAAATTCAAATTATTTATATATTTATTATATATTATTTTTGAAAGGATAATTATCGGGGAAAAATTCAATTTCCTACATAAATAAAGATCGTTTAAGATGACAGAAACAAATCATTAGTAAAAAAAACGGTATTGAAAATTTAAATATTCCATTATTGAAAATTTCAATAAAAAATAAATAAATTTTGATAAAAGGAATTATTTAAAATTTTTAATTTTTTATTAGGAAGGAAATAGAATAAAATAGTAAAAATTAAAACAGAAAATAAAAGAAGACAAAATATATTTTTTTAATATAAAGAAGTGCGGAACTAAAATTTCCAACAAAAAAAAAATTATTAAAAAAAATGCCAGAAATAAATTTCCAAAAAAAAAAATTTTTAATTAAAAAAATAAATAGAAAAGAAATTTAAAAAAAAAATTTAAAAAAAAATGTAAAAAAAAATATTAAAAAAATATATTAAAAAAATATATTAAAAAAAAATTTAAATTATAATTAAAAAAAAAAAACAATAAAAAAAAATAAAATAAAAAACAATTTAAAAAAAATTAAACAAAAAAAAACATTTTAAAAAAGAAACAATAAAAAAATTAAAAAAAAAACTAAAATCAGATAACATTTTGAAGGCAGCAATAAGAATTACAAAATGTGAATTAAATTTACCAACAAGGTTTAAAAGTCAAAAAAAAATCAACTTGAAAAAATATGTATGTAATACAAACTAACAAACGCAAAACGGCTGAGCACGTGCTAAATAGCAATAAGCACGGCAAAGCGCTAAGCATACATTCTTATGTAAGTATGTATGTACATATATTAGCGTTAATGCGTACCACGCCGACCATGTGAGACTGCACTAATCTCATGCAGAAGAATCAAACACTCAACAACTCAACAATGATATAATGTTAAAGCGAAAGTGTATTAAAAAAAATGGTTAAAGCAAGCATGAAAGAACAAATACTAATGCGAACAATATGAGCATACAACGGATGACAAAATCAAAGAAGCAAAGGAGGCAAGTCGTCAGTCACCTGCTGACAGTGGAGGGCTAATAGAAAATAAAGTTGTAAATATTAAAAAAGCAAAGCAGCAGCTGAGTGAAGCAATAACTGAAATACGGTAATACTAAGAAGAAGAAGAAGAAGAAGAAGAAGAAGAAGAAAAGGAATTAGATTGAGCACAGAAAACAAACAAAACAATAAAACAACAAAACAATATTGTCAATGGCTATTCCCGTTTTCAGCTACTTTTTCAGCTACTTTTTCATGTTCTTTTTTCTACCTTTTTCCATTGGATTGATTGCATGAATGAACCATGAAAAACTACCCTTGTCGCTACTAGCAAGCAATGCTGCGAAGAAAAAAACACAAAACGCAACTGTGTAAATTGCAAACCAAACAGGAATATATTGCATTACAAATACACAACAACACAAACAGCACAGCACAGCACAGGAAGTGCCTAAGAGCACATGTAGACACATGCGTTTGGCAGGGAATGCCAAGTTGGCGGCTGCGTCAGCAAAATGCCGGGCATGAATGGTTGCTTAGTACTTAGTAGTTAGCGTTTTTGCTGCGTTTGACAGTTCTTGCTGTACAACCATACAAGAAATGCGGCGGCTGAAGTGGTTTTTTTTTCGTGCGCCGCTTTTTTATTTTTATTTTATTTTATTTTTAATTTTCTTTTTTTTTTTTTTGTATACATACATAGCTACCTTCCTTCCTTCTTTCTTTCTTGTTGCTAACAGCGCTGGCGGCGGCACATTTGTTGACGCATTTCAATATCAGAAGAGTTTAAAAATGTTTTGGCTCTCCGAAACACACATACCAATACATACATACATACATATATACATATATGTATAGATAAATTTTATAACAAAAACTATTATATTGGCGATGCAACCCTAACCCATAACACAACACCACCAGGTGATGTACAATACAATATATGGCGCTCTCTAGTGCTGTTATTATTGTTGTCGGCCGTTAGTTTTGTATGGTGAATTGTCAGCGAAAATGTGTGTGCTCAGCAAAAAAGGAAGAAAAAAAATTGGTTGACTTTGCGTCAAACAAAGCAAAATGTTGAAAATGCCAAACAAAAATCCAAATAAATTTGAATGCAAACAAAAAAAAAAACAAGCTTCTTTTTTTTGCCTATCCAACGAGTCATTCAAAAGCGCTCGGGAACAAGCTGTAAATGCATTGTTGATGAATGAGCAGTAGCGTGTGGGAAAACATTTCTCATTTCTCATTTGTGCGCTCATTGCCTCTACTACTGCGCTTGCTTGCTTGAGAGCGCACGGAAACGGAAGGCGTTGTTGCAGCAGCAATGAGAACGGCGGCAAAATGTAAAGAATTCCCATAGTCACACACGTTTGCATGCTAGTTGGTTACATACTCGTACATACATACATACATTCTTTACATTCATTGCTTTGCTGGTGGTACAACGTGGCGTATGCGTACACTTACACCGCACAGCAGCGGCACAGCAGAGGCGGCAAAACCGCCGTATACATAATAAGTGTGCATAGGCATGTGTTTGTGTAGTGGTAGCTTGGAATTTGTATAACAGTTTTTTGTGTGTGCGCATAGAACACCTTCGAGCAACACTGTATGCATTTACAAAATGAACTGGTTATACACAGTCAGGTCAGTTGACAGACGGCTGCAGCGATATAACCAAGCGAATTTTCTTCTTACTGGCGGTTGTCAGTCAGTCAGTGTGGCATAACCAGCCAACTTAACACTGGTAGAAACCAAAAGCCAAAGGATTTTCATTTTTTATTGCAGTTTAATCTAAAAAAATGGATAAAAGCAATAAATTAATAAAAATTTGAGCAAATTCAACAAGCAACAAAAAGTGGTAGCAAACGATGTCAGCGGCGACAGCGTTCAACTGTGCTACAGAAAATTAGAAAAACAAATTCAAAAAAAAAATTACAAAAAATATACAAAAAAAAAATTTTTTAAATTATTTATTATTATTTTAATTGCACACTTCAAAAATAATAACAAAATTGTATAAATTCAATTGAAATTCTTGGTTGATGGAGCAATAGCGCCGGCGGCGGCGGCGGCACCAGCAACTCTAATTGCGACAACGTCAGCGGTGACTGAGTCAACAGTACAGAAACAACTTTAGAGTATAGCCAATATATACATACCTACATATACATATACATATACATACATATACATGCATATGCATATATATATATATGTATATACAAAACGAACAGCAACAGACAGCGAAAAGCCAAAGCAGTAGCAATCGACAGAGGAACAGCAACAGAGTATGGCAGTACGGTTGGCGCTTTAGTGGCAGCACCAGCTACGCAACCAGCAGCACCAGCTACATTTGGCTCTGACTGTGTATGTCTGCCCGTGGTGACTACGACAACTGTGGTGGCGGTGGCGGTGACGGCGACGGCTATTGTGGGGCGACAATGTTCTTTGTATCACAAAGCTCGTCGTCGTCGAATTGTTGCTATTGTGCCCCGTTGCTTGTTGTCTTTAGACGTTTTTTGCTTTTGGTTGTTGAAAACATTTATCGATCACGCGTCGAACGAAACGGAGCACACCACACGGTAGACTAATAAACAAATATACATGTACATACATAGGTACATATGCATTAAATGTATATAAAACACGTATAATATATATACATATGTATATATTATGGTTGGTTGTATGAAAACGAAAAATTAAATATTCATTGTCAGACGGCAAAAACGGAAATTTTGCGGCTACTCGTCGTTTAGAACATATAAAAACGGAACGGAAAACAACGTGGAAATTATAATAGAAAGCAAAAAAAAAAAATACCACAAAAACAAAAAGTCCAAAGTAAAAAACACATTAAAGCGGAAAAAAATAAACAGTGTAGGTAGCTGAAACGGGTAGAAGTAGATGCAAAGCGAAGTGGACTGGAGGCAATTTACAAATTACACATAGAAATTATAAATTTATACAATTTCCACATTTTGAAAAATATATTAAACTAAAGTAGCACACCTGCAAATCAAAAAACGTCCACAAATCACCACTGCAGTGAGAAAATACCGCTAAAACAAGAAGAAATGCATTTTAAAGCGCTATAAAATACAACCCGCATAAAAATCAGTTAACAAAATACGCCAAACGTAAGTCAATTGAATTTTTTTTATTTATTTTTTTAAGAAAATACCCACCATTGTGGGCGGTAGGGAGTAAAAACGTCGAAAACGTGGAAAATATACTTAGAAGAAAATAACACACGTTAAATGTACAAAAGTCAAGGGTAAAGTGTTAACACTTTTTTAAATTTTGATCTATTGGCAAAGCAAATTTTATTAGAAACGGAAAAAAGCAGAAAATACATTGTAGAAGAAGAAAAAACCAAACACAAATAAAAGGGGAAAAACGAGAAAATAAAGTAACTCAAAAAACACAAATACGCCCTATAAAGTGTTAAAGTATTTCAAATAGCAACAACGAAAACCAAAAAAGCAACAACAACAAAATACTATAAACACACAATATTTACAAGCAGCGAGCGCTTGGTTAAGCAGTAAACAGCAGCAAACAGCAAGCAGCTGAGCGCATTAGATAAACGAAAAAAAAAATACATATGAATATGTAAAAGGAATACTCAAAAAATATATATACATATAAACATAAGTATAAATACAGCGTGAAGCAAAATAATAGCAATTGACAGCTGGCGGTGAAGCACATAGAAAAAGAATAAGAAAATTAGATAAAAAAGAAAAATAATAAGAAAATTAGATTTAAAAAGAATAAGAATAATAATAAGAAAATGAGGTAACAAAAAAAAAAATAAGAAAAATAATAGGAAAACTCAAATAACACACAAAACGCGCTGAAAAGCGTGGAAATCTAAAAAGAGTGACAAAGAAAATGCTCAGCAGGTTTAAATGTTGAACAAAGCGGCTAAAAGCTGGGAAAATGGAAAATATATGCATATGTATGTATATGTATGTATATTTAAAATAGAAGCAATATTTAATAATAAAAATTACTACGCAGCTCTAAGTGCGCTGATTTATATGCATATGTATGTATGTATGTATATATGTATGTACGTATGTACGTATGTATATATGTATGTATGAGTGTGCTGTATATAAACAATAGACAATTGAAAATTCCAACACAAAAGATGCTGTAGAGAACTTTAACAACAACAACAACTACAACAAGCAGATAAAATAAAATAATTGCAAAACAAAAAAATTCTTCAAATGAGTGATTTTACAAAAAAAAAATTATTCAAAAAAAAAATTAAAAAAAAAATACAAAACAAAAATACAAAAAAATATATATAAAAAAAACCAAATAAAAAACAATTTTTTATACACATAATTATACATTTTTAAACACCAAACCCACCAATACTATTTGAAAAACACTTGCTAAAATCTCAAGACAATATTATTGAATATAAACCTAAATTAGCAACAACAAAATGCAGCAAAGCTAAAAAATTAAATAGAAAAAACGAAAAAAATAAAAATAAAAATACAAAAAAAAATATAAAAAAATACAAAAAGTATAATAAGAAAATTCTTAAATTAATAATAATACATAAATAATAGAAAAAATAAAAATAAAATAAAAACAATAATAAAAACAATAATAAAAATAATAATGAAAATAAAAATAAAAAAATTTATAAAAATAATCAAAAACGTAATAAAAACAATGAATATACAATAAAATTATAATAAAAAAAACTAAAATAAAAAACAATGTAATATTTTTTTTTTCATTAACTTTATTATATATATCAAATTTAGAGAAATAAAAACGATTCAAAAACAGCGATAAATTAAAAACCATAAAATATAAATGAAAAGTAAAATGAATAAATAATAAATAAAACAAAAAATACAACAAAAATAAATTAAAAATAAATAAATAACAACAATAAATGATAACAAAAAATATAAAATTAAGGACAAATCATAAAAAAAGGAAAATAAAAAGCAACAACAAAATAAATCAAGCTATATATAAATAAAAACAAAAAGTTTATAGAAAAAAATATAATAAAATATAAAACAATAAATAAATAAAAACTAAAATTAAAAATAAAATAAAAAATTAAATTTAAAAAATAATAGCACAAAATATAAACTAAAAACCCATAAAAAATACAACAAAAAATAAAAATAAAAAATTCATATTTTTTTAATTATTTGAACCAAAAAATAAATAAACAAAAAATAAAACAAAACGTACATAATTTTTTTTTTAAATATATTAATCTTAAAATAAAAAATAAAAATAAAACAAAAAATAAATAAAAAATAAAAGAAAAAATAAAAATAAAAATAAGAGAAATAATAACACAAGATATAAACCAAAAATACATAAAAAATACCACAACTAAAAATAAAATTAACATATAAATATTTTTTTATTGTTAAGTAAAATGAAAAACAAAAAAAATTAATCAAAAAATATATAAGAAAATAAAAACGAAAGCTTTATAAAAATAAATAAATAAATAAAAAATAAAAAAAACTTAAGCAAAAAGTAAATTTAAGTGAAATAATAACACAAGATATAAACCAAAAACACACAAAAAATACAACAACAAAAAAGTGACAAATAAATATTTTTTTAATTGTTAAGTAAAACAAAAGATAAATCAAAAAAAAAATATATATATATATAAATAACAAAAACTATATAAAAATAAAATAAAAATACAACAAAAAACAAATAAAAAATCAAACAAAGAATATAATTCCAAATAAAACAAAAAATAAATAAAAATTAAATAAAAAATAAAACAAAAAATAAACAAAAAGTAAATTTGAAAGAAATAATAACACAAAATATAATCCAAAAATACATAAAAAAATACGACAACAAAAAATAAAAGCAAAAAATAAATATTTCTTTTAATTATTAGAACAAAAAATAAGTATATAAAAAAACGTAAAATTTTTTTTTAAATAAGTAAATAGTTAAAACAAAAAATTAAAAAAAAAAACAAAAAAAAAAACAAAAAAAAACAACAATAAATAAATAATAAAACAAAAAATGCATAAAAAATAAAATTAAAAATAAACGAAAAATAAATAAACAATAAATAAATAAATAAATAAATAACACAAAATATAAACCAAAAACACATAAAAAATACAAAAAGAAGAAAATAAAAGTTAATAAAAGTAAATATTTTTTTAATTATTATAACAAAAAATAAAATAAAACGTAAATATTTCTTTTAAATAAATAAATAATTAAAACAAAAAAATAAACCAGAAGTAAGAAAAAAATAAAATGAAATAAAGCCGACAAATTAAAAGAAAAACAACATCAAAATTACACTAAAATATAAAAATACAATTCTAAATTTCTTTCAAATTTCAGTACTGCAGTAGAAGCTACAAAATTGCTTTAAACAAAAATTATAAAAAAATAGTTGGAAAAATAAAATAAAATAATTCTCAAGTGTACAATACGAATGCGAATATAGTTAAAGCGTATAAAACAAAAACATCATTGAAAATTAATAAAAACAAAAATAACACACACAGAGAGAGAGAGAGAGACGCACACAAAGCAAAAGAAAAAAGTGTCATTCCATTCAAAACAACAAATCGTCAAAGAATAACAAGAAATTATCACACAAACAAAAAAATAAAAAATAAAAATTCAAAAATAAAAATAAATAATATCTATAGCAAAGCAAAGCCAATATAGATATAAACCAGAGAGACTCTCGCGAGAGTGTAGCAGAGTGCACTTCTCTCAGTGCAGAGAGCAGCGCGAAGCGTTGAACAGCCATACTCAACTTCGAAACTGTCATAACTGCGCCAATATTCAACATTTAACTGGCCGACTCACTCACTCACCCAGCCACCCTTGCATGAAGTAACAGCAGAGATATTAAGTCGATAGAGTTCTAGCGCGTGTTCCAACGACGGCGTCGTTGTTGTAGTCATCATTAACTCGCTATCGTCTCCCCGTAATCGTTGTTAGCTAAGAGAGAGAGTCGCGAATCGAGAATATAGTTTGTGCTCGAGCATTGTATAGTGGCCCGCCACCCAACAATCAGCCACTCAGCAAAGTAACTAACAGCGTGAGTGTACAAACGTGCAGAGTTTAATGTGTGTGACAGCGAGTCGGTAAAGCGCAAGCAGTCAGCAGCAGTCGCAGTCATCATTACAGCACAGTCGTCAAAGTATGTGAGATAAAGCTTAAACAGTGCCGAAATCCAAAAGGAAGAAATTTAAATTAATATTGAACTTAGCTGAACTGTGACAATTGGCCACCAATAATCGTGGTGGTCGCAAGTACTCAAGTTCTAGAGCGCGCATTTCAAGAAGAAGCAGAAAAAAAGAAGTATTATAAAATACCACAATAAAAATTAAAGAAATTACGCACAACAGAAATACGAACGAAAAAAAAAATATTCGCGCACCGCGTATATACCGTTCGTGGTAGAGAAAAAGTGAAAGTCAATTTGAAAGGAAGGACAGGAAAAGGGACGAAAAAACGTGTAGAATACAAAAAAAAAAAAAGATTGTTATAAAAGCAAAAGCAGCCAAAAAAAAAGTGTTTTATTCGTGATGTAGTGGTTGATGCAGAATAACAGCAAAGTATAGCAGCAGCAGCAGCAGCAGAGAAGAGCACCAAAGCAAGACAGTCAGTCTCCACTGCTACCAAGTGAAATATAACACCAAAAACTACTTGAACTTCAAGCGAATAACATCAAAACTGGCATAAAATCAAAAGTGAAGTTAAAAAGTTATAGCAAAAGCTTACGCACGCCTCTAACCTCTTAACTAACCAATATAAAGTAACATTAAGTAAGAAATTAAAAATAAATTTAAAAACACACACACACATACAAATAACATAAAAGCAAAATGGGTGATACAAATGCGGTGGGCTCTGCAACGCGTCTACGCAAATTCGATCGCACGGACAGTGAAGTTGCCTGTGAAGAAGCCGCACGCCTAACTGCCGACCTGCAGGAGGGTGCCGTCAGTCCGGATGAAGATGACGATCTGAGTGAATATGGTGAACTGCCACCACCGCCCGATGGTGGCTACGGTTGGGTCATCTGTTTTGCGTCCTTCATGTGCAACATGATTGTGGACGGTATCGCATATACGTTTGGCATATTCTTGGGTGAATTCGTCGATTATTTCGGTGAGGGCAAGGGCAAAGTGGCCTGGGTAGGCAGTTTATTGAGTGGTGTTTATCTGAGTGCTGGTCCGATTGTGTCCGCTTTGGCGAATAAATTCGGTTGTCGTGCGGTATGCATTGCGGGCAGTGTTGTGGGTTGTATTGCATTCGTGCTGAGCACGTTCAGCACGTCCGTGAATATGCTGATGCTGACATATGGTGTGATAGGCGGTTTCGGATTCGGTATGATTTACCTGCCGGCAGTTGTTGCTGTCGGTTATTATTTCGAGACTAAACGTTCGCTGGCAACGGGTATTGCAGTGTGTGGCTCTGGTTTTGGTACATTCGCCTTTGCACCGCTGGCTACGTACTTGCTGCAACAGTATGGCTGGAAGAATTCGTTGCTCATATTTGCTGGTCTCATTTTGAATTGTGCCATTTTTGGCGCTATGATGCGTCCACTCACCTATCCCAAAAAGAAGAAGGTCAAACCGTTGATGCAACGCATGTACGAGGAGAAACAATTGCAATTGGAACGCGGTTCAATTGCTGGCTCACATTTCATGGTACAGCTGCCGGACGGCACCATGGAACGAAAAATGAAAATGCCTCTTAATGCCGATCCCGGCGTACACTCTAGTCTCAATTTGGAATTGCTCGCCCAACAGGGCACACTACACCCCGTATCCACGTTACCAACTATAACCGAAGCAAAAGTTGCTGAATATCAAAGTGGTGCACAGAGTCCACCAACTGTCGATAGTAATGGTCAATTGGAGGTGAAGCGCAGCGGCAGACGTTCACATCGTAATTCCGAAAGTGAGACCAGCCCTTACAACTCCGTCGATGCAATGACACGCAATGCCTCACAACCTGCTTTTATGGCAGATCATCAAAGTCTTCCAAAGAACGGTTCGGTGCCTTCGTTCAATCGTGTACGTAAAACATCAGCCAGCGAGCGTTTCCAACCATCACTGGCCGCCATACGCGCATCATCACGCGGCGATCTCGACGCAAATGGCGTTGAAATGGGTTTTACCTCATCGAAAATGTCGCTCGCACAAAGTCAGGCCAGTGGTAAAATGGTGCGACCCATGTCACGTAAGGATATATTCTATTCCGGCTCAGTGACCAACTTGCCACAATATCAATCGCAAAAATCGCTCACCAACTATCGCAACTCTGTGCTGTCGCTAACCAAATATGAGAAGAGCATGCAAAGTATGCGTCTGGATCCGCTGGCTGAAGCTGAGAAGGGACGCGACCAATACGATTTATGCCCTTGCCTCACCATACCAGACTCTATCAAATCCGTCTTCAATACCATGTTGGACGTTAGCCTATTGAAGGATCCAGTTTTTATGCTTATCGGCATCTCAAATATCTTTGGCATGGCCGGTTTGTATGTGCCATTTGTGTACCTGGTGGATGCGGCTAAAAAGGATGGCATCGAAGACAGTTCAGCATCATTTCTACTCTCCATCATCGGCATAACAAACACTTTTGGCAGAGTAATTTGCGGTTATGTTGCCGATTTTCCAAGAGTCGACTCGCTCTTTCTCAACAACGTCTGCCTGCTCGTCTCAACGGTGGCTGTGACAATGACACCGCTTTGCTCTAGTTATGGTGCCTACGTGACCATGTCCATATTCTTTGGTGCCGCCATCTCTGGCTACATTTCACTCACGTCAATTATACTCGTCGATTTATTGGGTCTGGACAAACTCACCAACGCCTTCGGTTTGCTCATTCTATTCAGAGGATTTGCCGCCATCATTGGTTCACCCTTAGCGGGCGCTGTTTATGATGCTACACAAAGCTATGATTTACCATTCTATATGGCAGGCGGTCTGTTTGCGGTTTCGACTATTACCAGCTTTATGGCGCCATGTCTGAAACGTTGGACGGCCACCGATGAAGCGCCCATGCAAATTGATACATTAACACCGATCGATGAGGAGCAGGGTGAAGAGGCGGAAGATGAGGAGGATCAACCGATAACGATTGTGCCGAAAATTGTGAAAACACTACCGAGTCCACAGCATGATGAGGCAGAGCGAGAATTCACAAGTGAAACGCAAAAAAGTGGCGCTGAATCGAAATTATAAATGGTGTGTAAGGTGCAGAGAGTGTAGAGTGTGGAACAACCAACAACCAACAACCAACAAGAGAAGTGGTTTGAGAGATTTTTGTTGAAATTTTTGTGCGAACGGGAAGTGTTATGAGCCAGACACGAACACAAACGCGCTACGCACGCAAAAGGATGTAGGTGTATGTGAAGTGGTGGGTGACGCTGTCAAGACTACAAAACCAGAGCGATATTTTTTTTTATTAAAAAAATTTAAAAAACAAAAAACTAAACAAAATTTCATAATGAAACAAACAAACAAAAAAAAGAAATAAACAAAGAACTTTTTCGCAAGATTTAGGCTAATTTTTACTATATGCATATACACAAACACATACGCAAACACACACAAATTTAATATACTAGCTTGCTAGCTGAATTCTTGTATTATTTTTATAATATTATATTGTCAGAATAATTGTTTGAAAAACAGAAGAAAAAAACTGTACGAAACAAAAGTGAGCACGCGTTGAAGCAAAAGAAAAGGCTTACACGCGTTAAAAAAGTTTATAAAAAATAAAAAACATTTAAGCTAAGCTAAAGAAAAAAAAATTACCAAAAATATCGAACCAAATTATTATGTACTGTACACTGTAGATAAGTCTGTATGTAAACTAAAGTGTACAAGCTGAGGAAGATTTTAATGTGAATGCAAAACGAAGAAAAAAAATTAATTAAACAAATGTTAAACAATTATTACTTGTTGTTAAAAAAAAAATTAAAAAAAAGAAAACTAACTAACTACAGCATTACTACATATAAATGTGAATTTTGAAAAGGCGCAGCGGGTGGGAAAGTATGTTAGTTTGGAAAAAATGCGAAGAAATACTTTTCCAACACGCAAAAAATAAGAAATCCTTTTGTAATCGGTTATGTACTTGAAGCTTACACGTGTATTAATGCTAGGCATACACACACTTTAGTATGTAGAAGAAAAAATTAAGAGAAAAAAAATTAAAAAAAAATAATATAAAAAAAATTTATATTTAATAGGAGTGAATGTGATTGTGCAGCGAAAATAGTAGTATTGTTTACAAATCAACTCAAAAAACTTACATACATACATATATATATTTTATATTTATATGTTAATGTGTAAATACAGACAAACACACATACATATACATATGATATGTGTACTTTCGATTCGATAATACAATAAATTATAAATGATAAACTCAACTGTTAACGCGTTAAAAACGATTTCTGTTGTGTAACACATAACGTATACACATATGTATGTACTACATAAAATGTCCATATATAAAATAAACAGTTAGTTATTAATTAACTATTAATGCAGAATTTTTTTTTTTTTTTTTTACTTAAAAAAAAAAACTTTTTCATTGTTTATTTACAAAAAAAAATGCTCAAAATAGGATTTTTTTTATTATTATTTTTTTATAAATGACAAGAACAAAAGCAACAACACAAACTATACAAGGTACATACATACATACATTCAGTGCGTAGTAGTATTTATTGTCAACTAATTATTATTTTTGTTTTTCGTTTTTTGTAATTAAGTAATTTTGTAAATGCAATTGCTTGCAATTGAAAGCGAAGAGAAGAAGAAGAAATAAATAGAATTAACGAAATACACATCCATGCATATGCATAAGTTAAGTATAAATGCTAAAGCAAGTAAAAGTGTGAAACAAACGACTCAATAAACACAGCGTTTAAGCTGACACCGTTGAATTCTAGGCATGCCTATACACACATACAATACAATATACTAATTATAATTTAAAAAAATAAAAATTAAAAAAAAATTATAATAATACATTATATATTATGTATGTAAAACTAATTAAGTATACACAAAAGAAGAAGAGAAGAAGAAAACTAATTAAAAAAAGCAAATTGAAATTGGAAAATGTACAAAACAATGTGTTATAAATAAATAAATAAATAAAAAATTGTGAAAAAAGGTTTAACGGTATATAAGAATAAAAAACTTGTTATTAATATTATTTAGAAAATTGAAAAGTAAGACAAAAAACGATAATTTTTACATTATTACTTCTAAACTATTATTTTGAAATTATTATTTATAAAATCACTATTTTAAAATTACTTAAATTATGTCATTGCATGAATTTATGCAAATGGCTGTCCAAAAGTTTTGCAGATTAATAGCAACAACAAAAAATTAATTAAAGAAATTGCCAGTCACCGTTAAGCGTGGAGCAAGTATAAAAGCAATTTTTATTTAAATTTCTTTTTTGATTTTTGTTTTCCGTTTTTGTCACGCATAGAACGATACTGTGAGATATACAAAATATAGGTACATTAATTGTATATAATAAATATACATAAATACAAAAACAAAATGCATGAATTGCCAAGAAACTGCAAGTGTTTTATTATAACATATTTGGAATATGCAAAATAAGGTGAGTAAAGGACATGGTTTTGAGTGGAAGCTCATGAAACTACGCATGATACCCACAAACACAAAGTGTTTTAAGCTTAAATTTTTTGGGAAAAGAATTTTTGAAAACCTTTAAAAGATGGCCGAGAAATTGCACTTTCCGAAAGAGAGCCAACTTAAAAAACGACATACCATGTGGTATTTGGAATATATGGTAAAATCAATCAAGTAGTACAATTTCAAATGTTGATTTCGAAATATTCGAAGATGGATATGGCTTTTGAATGCACAAGTGGAATTAATTTTTATAACTTGGCATTTACACATTCTATAATCTATCATAGTCAATTTCAAAAATCTATTTAGTCAATTTCAAAAATATTAGATGTGTTACATATATTCGAAAAATTGTTTTTTAACTATCCAAAGTCATGTTTCTAAGGCAACTTCAAAAATATTTTCAAAATAATTATTAAAAATACATATATACAAAAATTTATACTCGATGCCCTACTCTAACTTCAAGTCTTATTTTCAATCGATTTTAACGAAAAAATTAATGAAAAAAACATTTGATTAAACATTTTGTAAATATAAATTTCGAATAACTTTAAAAATATAATTACCATTTTACCAAAAGATAATAATGCTTTCAAATATTATTTTAAAAAAGTCATTAAAAAAGTAATACTAGATAACAATTAAAAAATAATTGAATACAAAAAAACAGGTAATAATAATAAAAAATAATAATAATAAACAATAAAAAATCATAATTAACAATATTTAAACAAATTCATAAAAATAATTAAAAAGATTAATATTTAATTATAATAACTTAAATAATTAATAACAATAATTAATATAATGAAAAAAAATAAATAAGAAATAATTATTAAAAATTTAATATTTTAAATACTCAAAAATAAAATAAATAACAATAATTAAATTATAAATAAGAATAATAGTAAAAAATAATAATAACAATTAAAAAATAAATAACAATTAAAAAACTAAATAATAATTGAAAAAGTAATAATTAAAAAAAAATTAATAAATAAATAATTAATAACAATTAAAAAATTAATAACAAATTAATAAAAAAAATTTTAAACAATTAAAAAAATCAATAAATAATAAAAAATAAATAAAAATTAGTAATAATATATTAATAGGAATAAAACTAAGAAATAATAACTAATAATTAAAAAACAATAGTTAATAATAATTAAAAATTAATAAAATAATTTAAAGGAAAATAAATAAATAACAGTTAAAAAATAATAATTAAAATATTAATATATAATAACTAAAATTTTGATAATAAACAAGAATTAAAAAATAAATAAATATAATAATTATTTACAAAAAATAATAATAAAAAATAATAATAAATACAAATTTTAATAAACAATAAAATCATAATAAATAATTAAAATATGAATAATAAATAAATAATTAATAATTGAAAAATACATAAAAAAAATAAATAATAAGTACTACAAAATAAATAATATAAAAAATAATTAAAAGTTAAATTAAATAATAATAATAATAATAATAATAATAATAATAATAATAAAAATAAAAAAATAACTATAAAAAATTAATAATTAAATAAATAAATAATTAGGAATAATAGAAAAATAAATAATAAATAGAAAATTTAATAACTCATAATAATTATTAAATAAATTAAAATAATTAATAATTGAAAAATAAATAATAATAATAATTACCAAAAAAAAATTATAATAATTAAATAAATATATATTTAAGAATAGAAAATTACTAATTATGATTAAAAAAATCAAATAAACAATAATTAAAAAATAATAATGATTAAAAAATTAATAATAAAAATTAAATAATAATAGTAATAAAATAATAACAACTAAATAAATAAATAATTAGAAATAAAAAATAAATAATAAATAATAAACAGAAAATTTAAAAATGCATAATAATTAATAAATAAATAAAAATAATGAATAATTAATATTTAGATAAAAAGAATCAATAAATAATAATTAAATAAAAAATAATTAATAATTAATAAATGAATAAAAATAAAAAACAAATATCTGCTCCGTTAATTAAGTTACAGCATTTTTATAAACAACTCGAAATTTTAACTAATATATGGACAATCAATTTTAATGCATTAAATAATTTAATTAAACCATTTTTACAACCTAGTAAATTATTTAATAGTTTAGTTATGATTGAAATAGTTTTTGAGTGCCGAAAATTAAAAAAATATATATTAAACAAATAAATAAAAATTAAATTAATGAAAGAAGAGTTTCACAGTTGCAAATAAATCAAGAAATTAAAAATATATATAAAAAATCACGTTTTAAAAACTTATAGCAGCAACTGATTTCGATTGAGTTCTTTTTATATAAATTTAATTACAAATTCAAATCACTGCATGTGGAACATGGAACGGGGTCGAACACAATGCCACAATCAGGGGTTATGTATAAAATACCAATATTTCATGCACAATAAATATAAATTGGAGCTTTGCAGTAATTAAAATAAATAAATTTGCATTTAAATTTCTCCGAATCCGCTGATTGATGTTCAAATTTCAAAAGTTACTTTGCAAAAATTTCTTTTATTTTAATTTGGAAAACAATTAAAAATCGAAAACTGTACGTCTGCACTTAGTTATAATATATAACTTTGGCTTGTGCATACGGAATAAATATGTATGTAGGTATGTATGGTATAATTTTTTATTTTTTCTATTTTTTATAAGACTCAAGTGGACGGGTGTTTGGTTGGTTATCGCAAGTCAATGACTGATGCAATACTATACATTTACACATACATACATACATATGTTATATACTTTAAAATGAATAAACAATTTATCGTAGCGTATAGGAAAGCACAAATAACTTATACATGCATGCATACATACATACATCCACATGTAGATAGCGACAAAGTGTTAAACAACAGAAATTGTGCTGGTGATAACACTTTTTAAATTTAGTATTTTTCAATACTGAGCACATTAAGTCAATTGATATCGGAAAATGCTGAAGTATGTATGTACGACTATGCACGTCAATTCTTTAGACCATTTTATTTAAGTATAAAAATTAATTGATTTGATATAAACATACTCATACGCACTCATGCATATGTATAAAGGCGAAAGAGCGGCCAGAGGAAATAGTTTGCTTTTATATAGCTAATAAAGCCTCTTATTTGTTTGAGAAATAGCAAATGTGTACAAGACAAGAGATTACTTGCATGTTGTTCCTGTACACGCTCGTCACTTACTAACTTTATAATCGACATAATTGAATATTATTTACAAGGCTTTACAAACTGCAATATCTTGACGTCGTCTTGCTGCACAATCAAACGTTTTAATTGTATTTGATAACATAATTAAATATGAGATAACGCAAACGACAAGTGGAAAAATGTGTGTGTAGAGCAGAGTTAAATATGCGTTTTTCAAAATAATATTCGAGCAAATCAATTTAAAAAAATGTAGCGATCGTTACTTCGACGCTTTGGGCTTGAAAGTTGAATGCAAATAAATTTTACAAGAAATCTAAAATATACGGCAATAATATTATCTCCCATATTCTCACATCATTAGACAGCCGTTTCCCCATTTCCCCATTTCACAGTAAATTTAAAAAAAAAATTTGCTTTGGACTCACCGCTTGATTGTCGCGACTTTATTTCCAGAACCGTTGTTGTATTTTGCATGATGTGCTGGGCCTGGTGTTGTGTGTGACTATGGTGTATAATTTGTGTTTCGTTGGACATTTGTATTGGGCCAGCGGCAATCAAAGCACCAGATGCGACCATTTGTATAGCACCAGGTTGTGTGCCACATTCATTGATATCATCCTCAAGCTACACATAAGCGATAACGATATATTAATATCCAGACTTTTGTATATTATTCCTTTACTTTACTTACCTGAGTCACTGGTGTTTCTGCATGTATGCCTTGCATTTGCGCCATTTGTGTTTCATCATATATGTGCATCATGCCCATATGTTGTTGCACCTCATGCAATTGTGGATCATAGATTGCATAATTCGGACTCAGCATACTCGGCGTATCACCAGAACCCATGGACGAGGCATTGTGATTCATTTCATCACCAGCACCGTGCATTTCAGGATTCATGCCATACTCGTCGGCATAAATTGGTTGTGCATGCCACATGGGTGCTACCATACCTTCAGGATTTTGACGTTCATCACATTGACCATCCTCACCGGGCACAAATTGATACTCGGGTGGATTTATAACGGGCGGATAGACAAATGGACTGCCCATATAATTGTAGACAGGATGTGCATTATACATTGGCATATGTGAAACATATAAAGGCGTGCCAGTGGCTTGTTGAGCGGCCTGTGCTGGATGCAACATGGGATTTTGGGCAGCAAAGTATGTTTGATATTGATATGCGGCATATGCTGGTGGGTGTGCATATTGTGGTTGTGCGGCATAACTTGGTGGTCCGCTAGCCATTAATTGCCCCGAGGGATCAATTTGTTGTGGCTGTTGTTGTTGAGTCAAAGATTGTTGTTGACCCATTTGTTCAGACGTTTGTACCATCTGTGGTTGTGGGGCTGGACTACCTTCTGGTTGTGGATGTCTTTGATTATTATAGTCGTTACGACGTGAACTACCACTACTGCCACGACCGCGTCCACGACGTGAACCACGGCTGTTCGTGTTACCCACTTGGGTAGTGGTATTACCATTTCCACCAGCGGCGACTAGTGCGGCATTTGTTGGTGCCAAAGCTACAGGCATAAGTGGTGCCGCCTGCATGACAGCTGGATTCTGAAGGAAGGAAGAAAATGATAAAGAACATACCTATCTTTTTAGTTTTTATGATTTTAGTACAAACCTGATCTGGCGGCACATCGCCCTGTATATAATGTGGTGCTCCACCAGGTATGTAAGTCGGTACTGTATGAGCCCAGCCATGTAGATTGACATTGGCGGTAACATTGTTAACGTAGACATTGCTTGGAATTTGCGCCGGCATCATAGCTGCATACAATGGTCCGGTTTGGTGTACACCAGGCGCAGGGACAAACATATTTGGCGAATGCATTGCTTGATTGTAAATGGGATGCCCAGTTGGTGTGGCGGCAACACCATGTATGGGACCAGCAGCGGCTGCTGGTACCGGCGTAAAAGATTGGGCAGGTGCGATGGTGCTATTAGTTTGTTGAACAGGCATATTATTGTTGTTTGTATTGTTGCCATTATTATTATTGGACGCAGGGGTAAATGGCTGTGCGGTAACAGCAAGGTTATTATTTGATAAAGTTGTAGTTTGTTGGGATTGATTATTTATCAAAATCTGATTATCAGCATGGTTGTTATTATTGGGATGCTTAACTATGGTGACGGATTGCGATTCCATTTTTCTCTCAAATTAAGACTCTTTTCGTAAGTTTATTTTCTGAAGCTTTACGACGTTTGTTGCGCGATGAACTGAAATAAAAACAGTAAAATTATTTATTTGAGGATATCTTTGTTGATAAAACTACATTATAAAATAATTCTGCCATATTATTTAAAATTCTCTTCTTTGAATAATAAAATTTTTGTAAGATAACGGAATATATTTATATAATAATGTGTTAATAAAAGCAAATTGTGAAAAATATTTCAAAAAATATTTAGTGAAATTCTGTAAATACTTAGTATGAATCTCTATACTAACATATGTATATTAAATTTGGATAATGATAGCAAAAATTCATTTCGCTATTTTATTTTTTATTTTTTACAACTCAATCTATGTACATATGCATATGTAGATAAATCTCTAATTAATAAACGAAATGAAGACCTGCATAGACCCATATGCAAACACATGTGCGTTAATTAATAGATTACGTATTTTTCGCCTAATTTAACTCCAATTGACAAATTTATCCTTCATAATCCACCTGATAACCGGCGCGTATATAACCGGTGACAACGCGCCGGTGAAATTTGCCTAGCAAATAATTGTAGAATAATAAATAGCGAAAAATCTAAAAGTTCATGTTTTTTAATAAATTCAAATATATGCTGAATTTCAGGCTCGTGTATATTTGCTTTAAGAAATTTTTTCAACAATAGGATGAGTTTTGCACAGTCCAAATTTCTAGTATGTAACATAACCTACAAATGGTATGAAAATTGTTGTTTTGCTTCTTTTAATTTTTTTGTCTTTAACTAAAGTAAATCTTATGAATGTGAAGTTGCAACATGATAAACAACGAATTTATCAACATCAGCATTATATACATATATGTATGTATCAAAATGTCATATAATATTATGCAGTGGCGTGATGAAATGTTTGCGGCGTGTTTATACGATTTTATATATGTTTGCGTGCATTGTGCGCTTCAACGCAGCCTGACTGCCTGCCTGTGTGGCACTTTTGCTATACTTGTTACCTGGAGTTTGTAACAAAACTTTGCGTTTTTTTTATTTCTATTTTTTTTTCTATTTAAAATATATTTCTTATTAATTATAAATAACATACCTTCAGATTTTCATTACATTATCTTTGTTTGCGGAGTAGCAGTTGAGCACCTCAACACTGCCTTCCCAAGACTGCGCTCTTGATTAATATTGTGATGTACAATGCTGCCCACTAATCCTGTGCTAAAGTCCACGTTTAGATGGTTTTCCTTAACTTGATATCTCGTTCAAACTCTGTCCGTACAAATCCGTACACTATCACTTCTTGACAGCCTCTCCACGCTGTTTCCACTGCTCCTAAATGATGTTTTTAAGACTTAAGCACTGATTCTTTTCACTGATACTAGAACAACGGCCACGATATTTCTGCCGTCTTGTAGCGCCAGCGAAACCTGCACCACTTTTTTTATTTTATTTTCTTTACACACTTTAATTAGCAATATATTTTACCGAATCTAAACTCATATAAATAAAATCAAATCATTCAATTTGCAAATTGAAATATGAACTGTGATTTTATTCTCACCAGTTTAAACAAAATGAATAGTTCACTCTTTTCGTTTAATTTCTGCACTAAAAGTTTCACTCGTGGAAAAAATATTTCTTTTCTTTCTTCCTTTGCTTTTGCTTTAGTAAATTCACGTTCTTGCAACTTTGCCTAGTGCGGCGAACGGTTTACATGAAATACGAAGAAGAATGCGAATGGGCGAGTGAGATAAACGGTGTCTTTTGCTTCGAAAATACATGTGTGCAAAAGGGATCTATAACTGGAATGCGGTGAAAATGGCGACAGAGGAATGCTCATGGAAAGCAGGGTTGCATTGGTGAAAGGTGTGTTTTCCATTCGTTCAGATTGAATGTGAGCGCGAAATTTGTCTAGTAAATCAAAAATTTAATTTCGTGCATAGATCAATAAATCTCACTAATTTTAAACAAATAAAACTTTATTAAGGCTCCAAAGTGTAGTTAAACATGGACGACTTCCAGAAAATAGAAAAGATTGGAGAAGGTACATATGGAGTGGTTTATAAAGGACGAAATCGTATAACAGGTCAAATAGTTGCTATGAAAAAGATTCGACTTGAGGGCGATGATGAGGGAATACCATCGACAGCAATTAGAGAAATATCGTTATTAAAAGAACTAAAACATCCTAATATAGTTTGCTTGGAGGACGTGTTAATGGAAGAAAACAGATTATATTTGATCTTTGAATTTCTGTCCATGGATTTGAAGAAATATATGGATTCGTTGCCACCAGAGAAGCCTATGGAAACTGAACTTGTGCGAAGTTATTTGTATCAAATAACAAATGCAATTTTATTTTGCCACCGCCGCAGAGTCCTTCATCGAGATTTGAAGCCACAAAATTTACTTATTGACAAAAAGGGTGTCATCAAAGTTGCAGATTTTGGTCTTGGCCGTTCATTTGGTATACCAATTCGTATATACACACATGAAATTGTAACGCTATGGTACAGAGCCCCAGAAGTTTTATTGGGTTCACAGCGATACTCTTGTCCTGTGGACATTTGGTCTATAGGCTGCATATTTGCTGAAATGGCCACAAGGAAACCACTATTCCAAGGCGATTCTGAAATTGATCAACTATTTAGAATTTTCAGAATATTAAAGACACCAACTGAAGAAACTTGGCCTGGCGTAACTACTCTACCTGACTATAAGAATACATTCCCCTGTTGGTCAACGAATCAACTTACTAACCAGCTGAAAAATCTCAACGATCGGGGCGTAGATTTAATCCAAAAAATGCTCATTTATGATCCTGTTCATCGCATTTCTGCCAAGGATGTTCTTGAGCATCCATACTTTGACGGATTTAAAATGAAATTTACTACAAATGAGAATGAAAAATAAATTAATTTAATTACATTAACATTAATAATCCCCTTATACTTCTATATAATTTTCTTATACCTTTATATTAAATCAAATGTTTATTCAAATCAAATTAGAGACATAAATGTGTAGCAAGTTCTTATCATTTAACGAAATTTATTTCAATAAAGTAAATTACCCAGCTAGAAACTTTACAAAAGGAGGTGAATTTTGAATTTTTTGGATAATACGTGTTTTGTCTCCTTCAAAGTAATTCGCCTCGGATATAATACATGTGTGCCAACGCTGTTTCCAATCCTCGAAGCACTTTTTGGTATGGCCATCTTCTCTTTATTTCTTTAGGAATAGGAAAAAGTCGCAGGGAGCCAAATCTGGTGAATACGGTGGTTGAGGCATAATTACGGTTTTGTTTTTGACCGAAAAAACACGAATAAGCATTGATATGTGAGCTGGTGCATTATCGTGATTCAGAATCCACGATTTTTTCCACAATTCCTATCTTTTGAACCGTATTGCTTTAAGCAAACGGTGCATAAATTCCTTGTAGTATTCCTTATTAACTGTACGACCTTTTGGCAGAAACTCATGATGCACCACACCATTGTAATCAAAGAAAACAGTTAGCAAAATCTTTACATTTGATCGAACTTGGCTTACCTTTTCCGGTTTTGACTCATCTGGCAGTTTCCATTGAGATTGGGTCTTGGTTTCGACATCATAACCATATGCCCACGTTTCGGCACCAGCTATGACCAGTTCAACAACTGCCGCTACAACAGCAACAACCAGTTCAATAACTCCTGAGCGATACAAATGCGACATTGCACAGGTTTCATGCCCAAAGCATTCGAGAAAATTAAATGGCATGAGCCAACATCGTCTGCAACTTCCGTAATAGTGATTCGTCGATTTTCAGCAACAATTTTCGTTGTTTCGATGTTTTCTTCGCTTGTTGACGTGGTTAGATCTCCAGGATGCTCATCATCATCAACATCTTCGCGACCTTCTGTAAAGCCTAACTAGACTAACCTATTCTGTTGTCAAAACAAACTACTAATCGAATTTGACTGCTAATGCAAGGACATTATGAACATATATGTCCGGGTATATCGATAATCGAATGTACATAGCCCGCGAAAAATCAAAATTCACCTTTTCCATTCAAGATACCTCGTATGTTTACAAAGCTACATATATTTTTATATTTTATTATAATTTGGATTTATTTTTTCGATTCGCAAAAACAAATAAGGCATTAGCAAACTCATCCGACAAAAGGCGTTTGGAAAGTTCATCCGATTCTGCATTCAGTGCCTTATATAGCGTATCTCGTTCATACCTACGTATAAGACCTTTAGACACCTGCAAAGATTTCGGTGGTAACTCGGAAAACTTTCGTATCTTTGGCCATATATCCGTATCTAATTCAGCTAATTCAAAAACTTTTGAAACGAAATTATAATGATAGGCTTCCTGTGCGCTCAATTTTTCTGATAGTAGAAGCATTTCATTCGCTTTGCTGCGGCCTAAAATAAGTGGAAACGTGTAGGAAGAACATGCCTCAGGTACAATACCCAATTTTGTAAAAGGTGTTAAAAAGTATGCCTAAAATAACAAAATATTCACGAGTGAGTATAAAAACAGCCTTTAATAAGAGATGAACTTCTTACCGTCGATGAGCACCATACTATATCACAAAGTGCAACTAAAGTAGTTCCGATGCCAATACATGGACCATTTACTAAAGCGAAAGTCAATTTGGGGCAATCAATTAACGCCCTTACCATTTCTTTGAAAATTTCCTTTGATTCCTTCATATACGCCTCAAGGTCCGAAAAAACATCTGGGGATTGCGACAAGTCATTTCCAGATGTGAAATAATCACCTTTGCCGGTAATAACAACAATTGTCACGGAATCATCATTTGCCACTTCCCGCAGCACTGAACCAAGCTCCGCATATGCCTTCCTGTTTACACTATTTCGCTTTTGCGGCTTATCAAATGTTATCACTAGAATTTTATCCTGTTTCTCCACACGTATCTCATTGTAACATCGATAGGAAACCATGGTGGCATTAAAAACAACTTCTCGATAGTAATGCAATTATTATAATTTTTTTAGCTATAGTTGAAAGAATTATGCTCAAAGTCCATTTACTGACGCTAAAGTTGTCAAAACAAAGAATGTGCCAATAAATTTGAATGAAAGAGTAAATGCAATTATAAACAATAAATATTTTGATGTGTGTATGCATGTGAATGTTAAATAATTTTTTTGATTGGAAATTAATTTTCCAATGTCAGTCTGCTTTGACGTTTCTTTTATTGTTTATCTACTTAAGGAATTGAAGAAATAGCATCGGTATCAAAATCGTATAAACAGTGTAAATTTCTTTAGTTTTGCGATAATAATTTCAGAATGACTGAATTTTTGGCCGAAAATAATGCCTGTGGCCAAAATTTATTGCATATTGTTTCAGTGGGCAATGCTATAATTGCGGAAACACTGCGTCTAAAGGACTACATTCCGGATATATATCGGTAATTAACAAATGTAATATAAACAATTCGACAAGATAAAGCATTAATTATTTACATATGTAGATTGGAATCAAAGGCTGATATACAAAAATATTCGGAAATAATATTGGATTTTAGCTATTTGAAGATCGCCGAGGCACAAGAACAAAAAATAGAAGAGAATCCGGTAAGTAGAAATATTATTTTTGCCACAAAATTTCTGTGAAAATGGTTACGCCCAACCACCCACAAAAGCCATATTGAAACGTTACTTAAAATAGTGTTAGGTTGTTGTGTGAAGAAACGGTAAAAAGAAGTAAGGTAATTATAATATGAATGTATAAAAACATAATTTAAAATGAATTATTAATTTATTAAACATTTCTACATAAATTTATATTTTATGATTTAGTAATCTCTAACCTAACGCTTCACATTTTTTAATACAGGAACTGCAAGATCTGGACGATGAAGTGCGCGAAAACTACCTTGACCTTTTAACACGTTTTTATTTGGCATTTGAAAATACACACCAGTACGCAGTGGATCTGCAGCATTTTATTGATGAGCTGAATCGTGGTTACTACATTCAACAAACCTTGGAGTCTGTTCTTCAAGATGTCGAAGGAAAACAATTGATGGTAAATTACTTGGAAGGGCATTATGCAAACTGTTCTTCACGTTTAGTTTTACTCATTCATTTAGTGTGAAGCCTTATATTTGTTCGGAACGATGCTGTTGCTATTAGATTATCATATACCAGGCATCATACGTGAACGTCTCTTAATATCATACTACCGTTATAGTGGGGCAAAAGCACAAGGTGATAGTAACATCGATGATGTGTGCATGTTACTACGGTCAACAGGTTTCGTAGCTGACACAGCGACAACAAACTTTAACTCGAAGAAAATGACGCCTACGCAATACCCAGTTTCATATTTCTCACGTTTTACTTTCGATCAAAACTTTATCGATATGGTAATAGGTCGTTTGCGTTGCGATGACCTTTACAATCAACTTGCTATTTACCCGCATCCGGATCATCGCTCAACTGCTCTTTCAACACAAGCAGCTATGCTTTTTGTATGTCTATTTTTCACACCACAAACGCTGCATTCACAAGTTGCACAAATGCGTGAAATTGTTGACAAATTCTATGCCGATAACTGGGTGGTATCAATATACATGGGTGTAACGGTTAACTTGATCGATGCATGGGATGAATTTAAGTCAGCTAAGGCCGCTTTAGCGCCAGTGGTAGATACGGCGGTGAAAGGTTTCTGCCTATTGCACAAAGAGAAAATGAAAAAGACTTTAAAGCAAACACAGGAAATCCTACGAGCTGGTGTGTTGACCGATGATTTCGTCTTGCAGAATATAACCAAAATCATACCTTTAATGCGACAATGCAATGTCCTATTGCGCTGGTACTTTACGCATACATCTAAAGCGGTATTAGTATTATCGAAAAGTATACAGAAAACACAACAGGTTGAGCAGCTTGTCTGTAATGAATTGAATTATAGCAAAGAACAATTGTTAGAGCTTTTACTTGACTGCAGTCAATTGGAGTTGGTCGTTAAGGATATATTGCGTAATTTAATTAATGCCAAAACGGAACGCTGGGCACAATTCAAACGTGAAGCCTTGGACCGTTTAAATGAACTTAGTGAGGCCTTTGGTGGCTCACGTCCGTTATCAAAAATTGAAAATAATTCACAGTTAAAAATATGGTTTAGCGAAATATCGAAAGAAGTAGAAAAGCTCAATACGGAAAATGCCAATATCTCTGGACGCATATTAATTCAACTAATACAAGCTCTGGAGGAGGTAGAAGAATTTCATAATCTACAAGCCAACATGCAAGTAAAACAGTATTTGATCGAAACACGCGAATTTTTACATCGCATGATACAGGTATATTGATGATTAGATGTATGTAATTTCAGTATATAATAATCGTGTACATTTTAAATATTCCAGATTATTAACGTTAAAGAGGATATACTCATCAATATTCAATTGATTAGCGATTTGAGTTATGCCTGGCGTTTACTGGATCGAGACTTTACCACAATAATGCAGGAGAATTTGAAAAAACAGCCCAGATCTGTTATTCGCTTGCGCGCTGCATTTCTTAAGCTGGCAAGTGCGCTCGAAATACCGTTATTACGTATTAATCAAGAACATAGTGAAGATCTTGTATCCGTATCCAACTACTACAGCACCGAGCTAGCGAATTATATGCGTAAAGTTTTGCAAATCATACCAGAAACTATGTTTAGCATTATGTCACGCATTATAAGTCTTCAAACGGAGGTGTTGCGTGAAATACCCACACGCTTGGAGAAGGACAAATTGAAGGAGTATGCCCAATTTGAAGATCGTTATACAATTGCAAAACTTACGCATTCCATTGCCATTTTCACTGAAGGCATACTCATGATGAAAAAGACGCTGGTTGGTGTGATTGAACTAGATCCCAAGCAATTACTTGAAGATGGCATACGTAAAGAACTAGTTCGACATCTTGCAAATGCTTTAAATGTAGGTTTGATTTTTACAACAACCGGCAAATCTAAGCAACAACCAAAAATTGAGTTAGAAGCGAAGTTGCTGGCATTGGCCAAGATTATGGATGGCTACAAGCGTTCCTTTGAGTACATACAGGATTATCTTAAGATTCACGGTTTGAAGATATTACAAGAAGAACTCACGCGCATTATTAACTACAATGTAGAGAAGGAATGTAATGCATTTTTACGTAACAAAATACAAGACTGGCAATCACGTTATCAAAGCCAAACTATACCCATACCAAGTTTCCCGCCTCTGCAAGGGGATACGTCGAAATCGAATAATTTCATCGGTCGTTTGGCACACGAAATTCTACAGTGCACAGATCCTAAGCAAACAAATTTTCTAGAACTCAAAGCAGCCTGGTATGAGAAGCGTGCACCGCACAAAGAGGTACTCAATGCCGGCTTTTTTAGTAAAGTACGCGAGGCTATTGGACCTGCAGGCTTAGTGGGTCTTGATCGTCTGTACTCGTACATGTTTGCAGCTGAATTGAAGCGTAATCTAGAGAAAATGCAAAAGAATTTGGCCAACGACAGTATGTGGTTGGAGGCTTTAAATAGTTTAAGTACTGAATTGGAGTCGAAACAATTTCCTGGTGCGAACGCACCAAACCCACTGAAATTCTATTTCAGTTATCACAATCGTTGGTTGAAGGTTTGGCCCACTCTTTTGGAATGGCTGCTACAGTTGGGCCATAAGCAAATACTTCGACAACAGTTGGCCTTCGAGTTGAACAGGAGCAGCAAATGTAATTCGAAAAATTTGGAGTCGGCATTGGAAACTTTTAATAGGTACGATACGATATGTGTAAGAATAATTTCGTCTAACCCCAGACCAGGGAGTTGTATAAAAGCTCAAGTTTCGGCTAAGTGGTTTGATTGCAGACATAAGTCTGGTACGATGGAGAACATGAACCCACTCCGAACTAATCATGCAGCAAGTCTCGTAATGGTTGTGGTTGAAATCCAAGAGAGATTAGAAATTGTCCCTGATAAGATGACATAGGCAAGGCAAGCTTTGCCTGCTATTAAATAGGGTTAAGGCAATGCTACAACAACAGAAATAACGAAACACAATATTCCTTTCTTTCCAGAGCCTTACTCAATGAATTGGAGCAACCAGCAGTCTACGCGAAATTCAACGATTCGGAGCGTGGCGGTCAATTGCTATACGAGTTCAACGAATACTTAGCATTCACCGGCTCCTACGAACCACTCGAGCAGGTGTTTCTCACAACCAAAAGTACACATCATGTGGCACTATTTCTCTTCTTATTCACCATAGCACACTTGCCACGCCTACAATTTATGGTGAATACAAATAGCTTGTTGGCGAAAAATTCCAAAGATACCATAGATGGAACACCGCTTCTGGTGGGTATACTAACCGTTTTACAACAATTCCATAAGGAGGTGAAATTACTATACCTGACCTATATGTGTCAATATGCAACTGTGATAGTCGAATCGAACATAAGGTAAATATATACATATGTAAAATAAAAAATGTTGCTGCTAAGTTTTGAGAAATATAACCACACATTTTCTAGCGCAAAGAGCGAAATAAATGTGGAGGGCACAATGGCCTTGCATTTTCTGGAAATATTCATCAGGCTAGCTAAACTGCCACGAAGAGTCTTAACCGAGCGTTGTCCTGAGATTATATTAAATCAATTTGAGTATTTAGCTATGAGCAATAAAAATTAAATTTCATAAAAAGGCTACGCGCTTCCTTTTTTTTTATAAAATTTAATTTAACTTTTACAACATTATTTATAAAAAAAAAAACATGTTTTATGGATATAAAATTCAAACATATTATATATTTTATTAATATTGATTGTTTCGTAACACATGCTATGCAATTTAAAACGTGGCAGACATAATTAGATGACTGTATAGGCAACAATCTCTAAAAAAAAATTGGCAAAAAATATTAATAAGATTTTGTGAGATGAGTAAGTTCTCTACTTTTATTCACTCCCTTCCTCGTATTAGCCTCAACCAAATTTATTGCGAAAAATCCCTTATGTAATGACAGTGGGTGCATTGCGACCGGTGTATTTTGGCAACTGTGAAATCTCCAAAGCGATATCAATTAAAGGTTTCAACATTTCACTAGCTTGCCCGAGTACATTATCCTTCTCATACGAATCAATGTACAAACTGCAATTAAAAATCAATGATTTTAACATTTATGACATTACAAAATAAAAATATTCATTCACTCACCGTACAGTGGCGCCTGAGCTGCCAGTACCACTTAAACGCATGACAATACGGCTACCATCCTCAAATACAATGCGCAAGCCTTGCTTCGTAGCAAGAGAGTTGTCCACCGGATCAGTATAGCTAAAATTGTCCGCAACTTTCACCTTATATGTTTTACCACCACTCGCATAACTCTTTCCGACAAATGTGGGATCCGTAATATTTTTCTCCATAGTTGCTATCATTTCATTGCAAGGATCCAACTCACATTCCTCATAGTCGTAACGTGTGAAATAATTACGTCCATAAGTGGCCCAATGATCTTTGAGTATATCTTCAATACCCTTGCCGGTATGTTGCATAACGGAGAGCCAAGCTAAAACTGCCCAAATGCCATCCTTTTCACGTATATGATTGGAGCCGGTGCCGAAACTCTCCTCACCGCACAAACATAGACGTCCGGCATCCATAAGATTACCGAAATACTTCCAACCAGTGGGCACTTCAAATACCTCTTTACCCAACTTTTTGCCAACCAAATCAACAGCTGATGCTGTTGGCATACTTCTTGCAAAGCCTTGTATACCATTCTTCTTAAAATACGGTATGCATTCTAAATTATTTGCAATAACGGCCAACGAGTCGCTCGGGGTTACGAAAAAGGCGTGATGGCCAATAATCATGTTGCGATCCTGCAAAAGTAAGACGAAACAAGATTTTCAAATTAACTGTTTTATTATTTCACTTGTTGCCACTTACACCGTCACCATCAAATGCCGCGCCAATATCGTAATCACCTTGTGCAACCGTTTGTACCAAATCCTTGGCATATGTTAAATTCGGATCGGGATGCAAACCTCCAAAATCAGGTAGCGGTGTTGTATGCACTACACAATTCTCAGCTGCACCCAAAGCGTTTAGGAAGATTTCGCGTACATATGAGCCTGTAACGCCGTTCAACGAATCTATGCGCATTTTAAGCGGCTTGCCGGATGTCTTGCCACTAACAAAGTCACGCAATTTCTCAAAGTCAAAGATCTCCTTCATGTGTGTCACATAACTGGCCACCGAATCGATGACCTCTACAACGAACGGCTTACCATTGATTTCGTAGGTGTTCGTACCGACTTTACTAATGTCAATTATTAAACAATTAACGATTTTGTACGCTTTAATGACAGTGGACAGTTGATAGATGTTATTTGTTACAGCGTCTGGTGCTGGTCCACCATTTTCACAGTTAAATTTAATACCGAAGTCATTTTCGGGACCGCCGGGATTATGTGATGCAGTCAATACGATGCCACCTACAAAGAGTCAACGTGTAATGTGTACATTAAGTATTAAGTTTGTAAAAGCATTCATAAATTTGAATTTAAAAACATAACTGTTATCAGATTTGACGATCGCCATAGCTGAGTGGGTAGTAGTGGGCTCATACTAGGTAAATATATTTGTTAAATACTTTTTTTTATCGCGATCACTGCTGACATTCAGGGGTGATTGTTTTTGTTTGCTCACAACTTTGATAAGAATTAATAAATCTTAAATTTCATATATGTAAGTTAGAGCTTATAGACTAGCTACTTTTAAAGCATTTGTATAAACGTAAACAAATTTACCTAAATAATTTGAAATTTTAAAGCGTCATCCACTTGAACTAACAATTTTGTTCGAATCATATTTATATATTGACTTTTGAATTTATTTTCAATAACAGATACATATGTATGTATGATAACTTACCCAACGCTTTGTGATTACGAATCAAGCTTGAGACTGCAGGAGTCGAAAGTATGCCATTTTGACCCACCAATAGCTTGCCAACCTTATAATATTAAATCATACAAAAAAATTTTATTTCAAAAGCGCTCACAACAAATAAATCAAGTAAAGTATAAACATATGTATGTACATATGTACATATAAGCACAAACAAAATAATTGCCTAAAGGCACTCACCCCATTCGCTGCACTCATACGAATAATAAGTTCGGCTGCTTCCTTACAGTAATAACGACCATCACCACCCACTACCAGAAGAGAACCATTTAATGCTGCACCATTTGCATCCAAAATACACTGTACGAAGTTTTCGGTATAATTTTGTTGTGTGAAAACTTTCACCTACATTGTTTGGGAAAAGGAAGTTAAAATTTATTTTTTTATTAAAACTTAAAAATTATTATTTCAACCACTTGTAGATAAAGCTAATATTTCTATAAAAAAAGTAAACTATTTATATTTCTACCTTTTTGCGTAATCCGCTAGTACCAGGCTTTTGGCCTTCATACGGCTTTGTAGCAACTACAGAGATATTCGACATATTTTTGAGAAATCTGTATAATCAACCTCACAGTAAAATAGCAATAATTCGAAATATGTAGTGTGTATTTAATATTTGACCACCTATTAACGTCTGCTACACTCGAATACGAAAAACTGACTACCCCAAGATAGGCAATTTACTGATAATATACGCAAAAAAGGTCATTCAAGGTCGTACGAAAAGCCACCTGCGCTAGCGTAACAAAATTTTTACGTGCCCGCAACTTATTTTATAGCAGTGGTTATCTATTCCAGAATTGATAGTGCTATTTTGAGCGTATATCATTTGTTAAGCTTAATTAAATGTATTTAATTAAATAGCCGGTTCCTATTTCCATGCACACAAATTCATATTAGCCACATATAAAAAACAATGGTGGGAGGCAATATCAAATGTAAACAAACAATTGTGAATTCTCGATTACCGAATAATTATCGATATTTTCGTTGATTGATAGCAGAGAACGTAGAAGAACGAGAAGACCAGCCAGCGCGTTCTGAACATATACGTTCTTTGGTTCTACGTTCTCTGCCACAGCTTTCTATCACTCACGGTTGTTGAGAAAAACTCTAAAATGTAAAATGCTGATTTTTCTAATTTTTTTTTAAATCGAAAAAAATATGTACGGTGATGGCGAAGAATATTGATACGCATGCCGTCGTATAGGTAAAGAATTGTAGTACCAGAGAACGTAGAATTCTACACTATGCCAGAAACCACAGCTTTCTAACACTCCCGGTTGCTGAGAAAAGCACTAAAATGTAAAATGCTGATTTGTATCACTTTCTTTTTAATCGAAAAAATATGTTCGGTGGTGAATGCATACCGTTGGATAGGTAAAGAATTGTAGTACACTTTATCAGAAACCACAGCTTGCTATCACTTACGGATGCCGAGGAAAACACTCAAATGTAAAATTCTGATTTTGATCACTTTATCTAAATCGAAAAACATCGAAAAAAACATGTATGGTGGTGGCGAAGAATATTTATAGGCATAACGTCGCATAGCTAAAGAATTGTAATGTACTATGCAGGCCCCTAAAGGGCTCTTTGCTTTGGCATGTTTAAATTAACTTGTAACGTAGAATCTACGTTCTCTGGTTAAATGTCAATTTTCTTGACGTTTACGTTACGAGCGCCATCTGTACTATCATATAGCAAACACGCCGACAGATGACACGATGAATGGCACAGACGAATGGTGACATTTTTACACGAAGTATACACGTCACGTAGAACTGTCATTTTTACTACATTTTCGTCGCTTTTTTGGAAAGTTAAGTTTCTTATAATTGTGATTTTGGGAGGAATAGATTTTTTTTAAGGGATTTTCACTGAGATTATATATTAAATAATTCATGTAAGTTAAACAAATAAAATCAGCGGAATAATTTACTGACAAATAGTTGGCATTTGAATGAAAATGAATATATATTCCAATTAGCCGGATGATAATCCACGTCAACAAGAAGTGAAACTATTTTGCATATAACTATTAAAACAAAATTAATTTATTTTCTTATTACTTGCAGAATGTTCAAATCTGTTTTTACATGTTTTATTTTATTGGTTTTGTCAAATATCTGCCTTTCGGATGATGAGACCAGCGCACGTTTACTTATTTCGAAACAAATTCTAAACAAATATTTAGTAGAGAAGAGTGATCTGCTTGTACGCTACACAATTTATAACGTTGGAAATGGTGCCGCCACAAATGTGAAATTGGTTGATAACGGTTTCCCCGTAGAAGCTTTTGAAATTGTTGGAGGTCAGCCTACAGCTACCGTTGAACGTATTGCTCCACAAGCCAATTACACACATGTGTTGGTGGTGCGTCCCAAAGCTTATGGATATTTCAATTTCACTGCCGCTGAAGTTTCATACAAACCAATTGAAGAGGCTGAAAAGGTAAGAAAAAATAATAATGATTTGAAAAGTCGAATTACTAAAATTTTCTAATTTATTTCTATTCATAGCTACAATTGGCTGTAAGCTCCGAACCTGGTGAGGGTGGAATTATCAATCTTGCAGAATTCAACAAACGATTCTCGTCACACTTCTTTGATTGGGTAGCTTTCGCTATTATGGCATTCCCTTCATTAGTTATCCCATTGGCACTGTGGCACTCATCAAAGAGCAAGTATGAACGCTATGGCAAGAACAAGAAACACTAAATGTAATTTACATTAAACTCCTAAGCGAAATTGCTAAACAGAGAGTTACAAACAACGTTTCATTATCATTATGGTAACGATCGCATGCACGATGTAGAAATTTAATTATTTTTTTAAGAGTTCAATAAACATTAAGTTCTTTCTATAAGGCTTGTTGGCGTAAAGTGAAACAGAAGTTTAATGCTAAATCGTTTTAGATTTATTTTGAAATCCTTAGAAATCTAAGGTATGCAGGCAAAATGCATTAGACGATTTGTATCCCTGTTTTCTAATAAAAAAAAGTAAAACAGTAAAGGCATGTCAATTTATTAAAAAAATACAGTGGCTGGCTGGTAAAATTTTTTTTTGTGTGCCACATTTTATAAATCCTTTTTAGCAAAATAAGTTTTAGATAATCATACTCTCGTACATATGAATTGATTTTTAAAATATGGAAGTATATGGAACCATTGTTGATTTCTTTATTCGCATGATATGAAACAATACTGTATTAAAGATGTAAACGGTGTACGAAAGGATCTTTAAACCAGTTAAGTATTATAAGCAGGCTAGTATGTCTATATGGTCGTGCGTTAATAAGTAAATGCCTTATATACAACAAACTCATTCAACAAAGTGCGTTAGAAATCTCTGACAGATTGTTTGCAGTATTCACATAAACGTATGTGTGTTTACATACAGTTCTGATAACCTTGGCTAGATGTGCGTTCATACCTTCGTTTCATAATATAAATTCATTATCATTTCAAATTGCATCCCTATTCCAGGCAATCATCTGTTTCCGATTTTCTTTTCCGTACTGCGGAATCGGTATCGCAACGACGCCTTTTGGCAGACGAAGGCCCCTCATCGGCATCGGTATCACAATCGTGCTCAACATTATCTGAATCTTGAGAAGTTACAACCGAAGCAGTTGCTGAAGTTGTAGTGGATTCACTACCAGCTGGATTTATTTGTTTTATATTAGCCGATATTTCGCGATTTTTTGCATCTAAATCCTCCAGCCGCTTCTTCAATTCAGTTATTTGTGTGCTCATTGTAGATATTGTGCTCATAGTCTGTTGCAAACGACGTGATTGTTGTGCCTGTATCTGCTGCATTCGATTCATCTGGAATTTGTAGAAGAAATTTGTTACCAAGTGCTAGATAAAATCGGATCGTGCACTTACCCTTTGTACTCCATTTTTATATTCCATCTCAAGTTTTCTATATTTGACCATTGTAGCTTTAGCTTCTGGACAACCAAAATTATTATGCCTATTTTCGCTGTTTGGGTTCGTATTGTGGCACCCTGCTGAAGGTTGCACTGAATCGCCTTCTGCAGAATCTGAGCTTTCCGAATGTGGTGATTTCATGCTTATAAGTGCAGATACACGATTAAGAACGCCATCACAAGCGAATTCATTGCAATTATTGCAAGTCAATTTTAGTGCCGAACCACGCGTTGGTGGTGTCCAGATTTTTGACGCATTACCGGCTTGTGACCACATATTAGTGCCACTTTGCTGAACACTGAAGCTTATGCTACCTAAACCTGAACTAGACGGTGTTATGCGTTTATTATCAATACTACCCACATGAGATCTTGAGCAACCAGCATCGATAAAAGTTTTTAGTAGATTTGCAATTTTCTCATCAAAATGCTCTATTGCCATGGATGAGATATCCCGAAGTTCTTGAAGTACTTCATGTGGTCGAAGTGTTTTGCGTGACTTTGACACCAATAACAGAATTCGAAATATTTCATCCAATACACGCCCAGGTATGAAACAGCAGAGATTTAAATCGATATATTTTGAATACGTCATGGATAGCATTGAAATGCGTGTCTCTATTGATGTAAGAATATCAGCATGACGCGCCAAACTGTGATTACTGATGAATAAAGTTTATGCTTTAAAACATTTTTTTATATGTAAGTACTAAATTTAAGTTAGTAAACCTACCGTCTCTCCGATTCCCTACGAGGGAGCATCGATTTGATTCGTTTGAAAATTGTGGCATGTTGACGAACTGCACGACTGAAACCAGCATTTAATACTTGTTGGCAAATTTGATTGACCCTTCTGCATACCTACGAAAAAGTATGACAGGAAAGAAGACGCCGTTAGAATCCTGCCCACGAGATTTGCAGATAAAAACGGCACAACTTACCAATCTATTCTTCGATACCTCTTCATAGGTAAGACACTCAAATATTTCCATAAGCATACAGTCTGGTAATTCTATTAAATTCATCTTAATTTTTTTTTCTGTTTAGCAGCAGATAAAATACAAAATACTATTTAAACGACTTTCTATTTGTTGTTAGCTGATCTAGAAGTTTTTATGCGAAATAAAAAAAAGCGGTCAGAATGAAAAATTGCGGATGAAATGAAGATGAAAACAAAACAAGCGATGTTGCGGAGAAAGCATAAAAGGAGAAAATGAAAATAAATCGCTAGATGTCGCTTGCCCAAATAGCCAATCATCTATTTTTGTAGATGTTTCAGTAATTGAGTCATGATAACCTTCTGCACTGATTGAATGTTAATTGTAATTGGTTATAAAAAAATATATTGTACACAATCCACAGTAAACTTTAATTTAGCAGGTTATTTTATTTTCTGAGGGATAGTTTTGTAGTTTTTCTTGGGTAAATTTTCTAATTTCCCTACGGAAAAAAAAACAACCGTCTGGCACCATTCATCGTGCTAAGAAAGTGACAACTTAGCAAATTGTGACGTTTCGACTTTTACCAACAATCACATTAAATATTTGTGAAATTTATTTATTTATGCAAAATATATTAGGAAGTTAACTTATTAAAATGGTTTTTGCCAAAAATTGGGAAGATTTTGAAATTGCAGCTGAGTCCATGTATATGGCGAATCCACAGAATTGCCGATACACATTGAAATACGTCCACTCAAAAGGCCACATACTATTGAAGATGACTGACAACGTGAAGGTACACTAATTTCCCATCATTAAATCGTATGGCTCTTAAATATACATATATACTTTTAGTGCATTCAATATAAAGCGGAAAATATGCCTGATTTAAAGAAAATCGAAAAGCTGTCTGGGAACTTGATGGGTCATATGGCATCCAAAGAGTAAACAATGTTGTAAGCCAAATGAAACAAAGTACGAGGAAGTAAGTGGAGACAGAGTAGTTTAAGTTTAAATGACATTGTATTAATGTTAGCTTTGTAACCACTTAATGAGTGGAGCGAAAGACGGCTAGTAACGCCATACTCAAAAGTAATTTTCGAAAACATTTCCATGAAATGAGCTTAATTTATTGTTGATTGAAGATATGGTGAAAGATAATAAAATCGTTCTTTTTTGTAAACAAAAGAATTGTTTATGTATTCATGGTTTTGATCTTACGGTGTTCTATGGGAGCAGCTGTTAAATGAAGATAGAAGAATTATTGGCTTTTTTCATGATAAAAATAGTTAAAAATTGTTTCAAGGGCGAAGTACACATTATTCACTGTTTTTATGTAAGAAAACATCGGAGTAAGTTTCAAGATCAGATAGTTATTCCAATACAAGCTAAAGTAAGTTCATTTCCAAAAAAAAAATTCCAAAAAGTTTCAATTATCAAAAACCTAACCTAAAATTGATTATGAATATGTCCAGTGGAATAATTGTTCCAAAAAGTTCAAATTATCAAAAACCTAACCTAAAATTGATTATGAATATGTCCAATGGAATACTTATTCATTTTATAAACATTTATCTCAAATGAAGTACACTGCTTACTACGACATGTCTCAATCCTCAATACGTATTTATAGTTTAATATATAGATTTATGGTAAAAGTAATAACATGCATTATTAGATACTGTATTAAACTCTATTGTGCCTTAAAGTCAAACCTTAAAAATTAAGAAATGAAAATTACAAATTAAAATAATCTATAATTCTTGTATACTGCCATATTTGTATCCTTCACTCTATACTAACCTCTGTCATACAACACTGGCTGCCGAACTGTCAAATAAACAGAAATAGTAATGAATGTCAGATACAGAGGCCAATCAGAAAAATTTTCAGGCTGACAAATTGTATCAGACAAATTGGTGAAAAATATAAGTCGGATTAATTGCTTAAAAATGCAGATATTTGCAATATTACGTGTATTTTATTCGAATTATTAATTATGGCGGCGTTAAAATGTAAAGAGTGAAGCTCATAGTGATAGAATATAAGTGAAATAATCTAGTCAAATATGCAATGACAATCAGATAAAAAAGGAAAGGGAAGGCGTAGAATTACGCTACCCCAAAATTCATTCATTAATTGAAAAGGAAAAAATTTGCAAATAAAAAATTCAATACTCGTATATACATATGTTATACATAATAAAAGTAATGCTAAGTGTTAACTAAAATAAAAATAACTTATATTTCTCAATTTAAACTACGTAAATTCTTTACATTAAATAACAAGGCAAAATCAATTGGGGTACTGAATCTGTGAATTGTGGAAAATCGACGTTGTGGGTGGTGGGTTACAGACGAGTTATTGGGTAGGGTGTCGTCGTCGTTGCGGTTAAAGAACACATTGTGGATTAGATTGATACCACTTTCCCACGCCCACACAACGTACTACACATTTCCATGATAGTGGCACGTCATCGCACTGCGAATAGTTTAGCTTCGTTAGAAGAAAGAAAAAAAAAGTAAAGAATACAAATGCAAAAAGTAAAAGTTGTTAAATAAACGTAACAAAGTTAACTGTGCCGCGTGAAACGACTTAAAAATAAAATACAAATAAACTAAAGTCACAATGGACGACGACACAATGCTCAACAACCATGGCCCTCAGCCTGGTGCTGAGACGGTTTATGGCACCGAGGACAACAATATGGTTATGTCGGAGAAGGTGCGTAAGAAAAGAAAATTTTTATTTTTATTTCTTTAAATAATACATTGAAATATTTTTATATACGTATTTGCAAAGTCCAAAAATATGTTTTGGGCATATTCTTCAAAAAACGCCACGTTGCGAGGTATATTGTAAACTTCATTTCAAATGTAGATACTGTGCAGTTAGTGGATATTAAATAATTTATAGTAGATAAAATGCTATTTTTACAAGTGCATTTTAGTCAACATATTTTTTTCGGCTTCCAATATTACATTCTTTTTTAAACACAAGATGAGTAGACTCTGTTTAATAAGCCATTATTCTTTCTGTTAATATCTAAAAAGCTAAAAAAAGAACATTTTTTGTTGCAAATATGCTACATTTATAAAGTAAAAAGTTAACAACATTTTTTATTAGCCTTTCCTGACAACTATCTTTTTGAGAAATATGTATGTATGTCATACATTATCTATGACAGTTTTTCATGTGAAAAACTTATGACAAAATTTAAATTTTATCTAAGGCGCTTATCAGTTCTTTGCGTTACAATTTTTGTTTGTTTTCCCGAAAATAATGTGAATTCAATTTATTTTGAACGCTATTATCTGCAAATTCTTATCGATATTGTTTTAGGGATATTTCTATTTCTTTTTTGAATGAATAATAGTTATGAGCTATGTGCATAAAAATGTAGCTAAATAAACAAATCACACTAAAAAAAATCCCCAATAATTTTAAGACTGTTATTGCGTTTGTAATATTAATAACATGTAGTACATACACATACTCACTGCTAAAAAAAAGCTATGCAATTCAACAATATATTTTCACTTATTTTGAAGACAGTTATTTGAAGAATGTTTGAGCAAAATTTTGTAGAATTTGATCTGTGTCGTTCTGAGTTAACGGGATTGTAAAGGGTGTTTTGTTTTTTAGAACTATAGAAGTTTAAGTTGCAATAAAACAACGATGGATTATTTGATTGACATGAATTTTATTTATCCGAAAGGTAATCTTGTGGCATTACATTTTAAACATGATTCCTGGCATACGACCGCCACGGCTGGCGCGGATGTAGTCCAATCTGGACGTCCAATTTTCGATGACCTTTTCCAACATTTGTGGCCGTATATCGGCAATAACACGGCGAATGTTGTCTTCCAAATGGTCAAGCGTTTGTGGCTTATCCGCATAGACCAATGACTTTACATAGCCCCACAGAAAGTAGTCTAGCGGTGTTAAATCACAAGATCTTGGAGGCCAATTCACAGGTCCAAAACGTGAAATTAGGCGGTCACCAAACGTGTCTTTCAATAAATCTATTGTGGCACGAGCTGTGTGACATGTTGCGCCGTCTTGTTGAAACCACATCTCCTGGACATCATGGTTATTCAATTCAGGAATGAAAAAGTTAGTAATCATGGCTCTATACCGATCACCATTGACTGTAACGTTCTGGCCACCATCGTTTTTGAAAAAGTACGGACCAATGATTCCACCAGTCCATAAAGCGCACCAAACAGTCAGTTTTTCTGAATGTAACGGTGTTTCAACATACACTTGAGGATTACCTTCACACCAAATGCGGCAGTTTTGTTTGTTGACGTAGCCATTCAACCAGAAGTGCACTTCATCGCTAAACAAAATTCGCTTATGAAAATCGGGAAAAACGGTAATCTCGTTTTAGGCCCATTCGACGAATGTACGCCTTACATGATGATCGTGAGTCTATTCATGATGAATTGCCAAACCAAACTGAGAATAAATCACTTGACAGCTGTTAAATCGGTCGCCATCTTGAAAAGTAATGCCAACTTAAAGTTCTACACCTCTATAAAAAAACACCCTTTAGTACCACTACTTGAATAAGATGGGCAGAAAAAGTGTGCGTTCACTTTAAAAAGCGATGGTTTGTTGCATTGTAAATACAAATTATTTATGTTTAATTTACTTTTAAAATAATACACGGTAGTAATTGAGATTAGGTAAAAAGCTAAAGCGTATATAAATACAGGAGAAACTTATTATCTTTTGGACCATGAAACAAAAGCGAGAATAAATAGAAATTAGCGAAAGGAAAATCATTGTTGGCTTGTGACAGAACGGTAAAAGGTATCGGGAAATCGCGAAAACTGTTGGGAGACAGTATTCCTCTGTGTCCAGAGGAGTAATAAAAAACTTCAAACAAACAAAATCTTATGAGTCTAAGCCTCGTTCTGGTCCTCCAAGAAAGTTAACGGAAAGAAAAGAGCGAAACTTAATCACTGTTGTGAAGTCTAATCCATGTCTAACTTTCAAAAGACATTGATTTAAAATACCAAAAGAAATTATGTTGCGAAAAATTCTGAAAAGAATCGGATTTCATGGCAGACTCGCATGAAGCAAGCCCTTCATATCAAGAGTAAATCGTCGCAAGCGGATGGCCCTTGCGAAGGAGCACTTAAACAAGCCTCCAGAGTTTTGGAATAAAGATATTTTTTCAGATGAGTATAGGTTTTGCATTTTTGGGATAAAAGGTCATAAAATTATTTGGAGGAAAAGCGTAGCAGCAAAATCTTGTACCTCAGGTAAAGCACGGTGGTGGAGGTGCTGTGATGTGTGGGTGCATGGCAAGTTCGGTGGTAGGAAAATTTCAGTTTATTGAGTCGAGCATGAACAAGCATGATTATGTTAATATTTTGAAAACAAATTTAATAGAAAGTGCAGTAATGCTGGGACACGGTGAGCAATTTATTTTCCAACAGGACAACGACCCGAAGCACACAGCAGAAATTTGTGCCGTACAATGTTCCTAAACAACTGTGTACACCCCCGCAAACGCCTGATCTTAACCCTATTGAGCACTTATGGGATGTACTAGAAAAAAAAATTAGACAGCATACCGTAACCAGCAAGGAAACGCTTTATGAGCGCGCTTGAAGAGGAATGGGAAGCTATAAGCCCAGAAGTAACAACCAAACTCGTTGGGTCAATGATAAACCGCCTTCTAGAAATCAATAAAAGACGTGAAAGTTATTGACTTAATATATATTTTTTAATCTTTAGCCTTTTGTTTCATTATTCGTGATGTGAACGCAGACTTTATCTGTTTGGTTGGAGTCACCTTTTTGTTTATATGTGATCTCATTTTAAATTTATATTAATTACACTGGCCTACAAAAAAAAATTATTTTTGGTTTGGTGCAGCTCTGTTCACATCTGTAGTCGGTAAGGTAGGTAGTATGAACTACATTGCTGCTACTAGATGTCAGCTGACAGCTCTGGTTTACCTACGATTCTTATTTTAAAATTTTTCCGCTTTTATTCGAAATCAGTCAATGTTATAACGACTTTTATGATATTAATCGTATACATTTAGTATGGCAAGTAACTCGAGATGTTGCATTAACGATCCTAATATGTTTTGTTACATATGTGGTGAGTATATAATGAAAGATCAACGGAAACCGATTAATGACACGGTAATTCGCTTGTATTCTGCATACTTTGGTATTGAAATTGGCAATCAAGATAAAATGTGGGTGCCTCACATTGTTTGTAAGATTTGCATTGAACATTTGCGGCAATGGGAAAAAGGAACGCGAAAATCTTTGAAGTTTGGGATACCAATGATTTGGCGAGAACAAAAAAATCATCATGACAATTATTATTTTTGTATGACAAGTGTAACGGGTATTAACAAAAACAATCGTAGCAAGTGGAAGTACCCCAGTATTATTCCTTCAGCTATAAGACCCTCTCCTCATTCGGATATTGTTCCATACCTATTGTTCCATACCTGTGCCATATACCTGTTTTTCATCGGAAAGTTCAAGAATGTGAGGATGTGGAAATGGAAATTTCTGAAGAAGAAGATTATGATTTCGAGTACTGTGGAGGAGAAACATCGACACCTAAAACTTTCTCACAAGTCGAACTTAGTGATCTTATCAGAGATTTAGATATTTCAAAAGAGCGCGCTGAGTTTCTAGCATCAAGATTAAAAAAAAAAAATTGCCTTTCTTCTGGTGTAAAAATTACTTTCTACCGCTCAAGAGAAAAAAACATAATTTAGGAGATTTAAGCGAAGAACAAGGAGAACGCTTCCACCAGGATATAAAAACAATAGAGCACAGATACCAAGGCAGATGGGATATTCATATGATGGCCGATTATTGCTGAAGAATTATGCGTGATTGCCCAGGCCAATCTCAATCCAGAAAATCACACAAAAATTTTTTTCTTAATGTATAATTTCCAAATAAATTAATATTTTTTTAAAAATGTGTATTTTTCTTCTTTCTTATAAACAAGAGCTGATATGAAAAATGTGACTAGTTTTCTCGTATCAGCTCACAAAATATACCCAAAATCAAGTCTAAAATCTTAGGCACCAAAATGAGTGTAGGCCAGTGTTATTAATACCAAAGTTTGTGTAGCAGTCACTTTTTATTGAACTAAAGAAAATAATGTAAAAAAAAAAATGTATGAATGATTTACTCTTTTCGACTTTTCATAGTGCAAACAAAATATACTTAGATGAACGCAGACATTTTCTGCCATGTGTATATACGTATGATGATTTCAGTTGTATGTAAACCAAAAAAATAAATCTATTTTATTCATATACATATAAATATACCTATATATGTATAGTGTTTATGTGGTAAAACATAAACATATACATATGTTTGTATTAATGTACATTTGTAATTTGGTCATTGACACTAAGCCATGAAATTTGTGTTTATTGCATTTTCCTTTTTGGCAAGTCACCTCGCAATCGATAAAACGTACATAAAACAAGTCATTCTGGGGAGGAGAATGCGCTTTAATATTGTATTTTATAGAAAAAATTAATAAATTTGTCAAATATATAGCTTTATACATACATACATATATATGCATTATTTTTTTTTTTTAGTTTTTCCTCATGTGCATTTTCTGCTACGTTTTCTAGTTACATACATACATATGTACGAGTAAAGTATTTGTGTTATGTTTATACATACATACATACATATATTCGCTAATTGATTAAGCATTTTATTGATTGCGATTTACATCAAACGCTAACACACTAACATTTGTACTCTACTTTGTTCAAATCGTTTTGCATATGCACCAGCGGGGAAAAAAATCGATTAATACTTTTAATAAATGTAGGTACACTGAAGTTTTATATAAGTTTTTAGAACGTAAAAAACAAATTTGTTCCGGTCGATTGTTGTTGTTGTAACCGCAGAAAGTTCCTCAAATGAGGCTCCGGGGAATATTGCGGGAATGACAGTCCTTGGCCGAATAAAAATCCGGGTCGTTCCGGTATAAAGATCCGACTGTCGCGGGAAATATTGGATTTTAGTCGCCTCATACGACCGGCATGCCTTACCGCGGGTAAATTCTTGAACCCCTAACCCGCAGGGGGTAATTTGCTTCGAATGAAACAAGCCGGCTGGTCAAATATTGTTAGGGTCATCAAAGAAAAATTCCAATTCTAAGTCCGTTAAGAGAACGCGTCAACCCTATTTTATTTTCTTCTTACTAAAGTATTATCACGTTTTCGACCGACCGTTGGCATGACTTATTTTAAACCTGTCGAGCTTACTTCAAAAAGCAACTAGGTTGGCAATGTGCATTGAAATGCTCAATTTAATTATTGTTGTATTACTGTAGGTTGTTGTTTTAAGCTGGCCTATTTGCCACAAGTTGATTGTCACTTAAGTCGACGCTTGATGAACGTGTTGGCGTTGATTATTTTATTCATACATTTGCACATACGCGTATGTATGTATACAAATAAGAAATAAAATTGTACATACAAACATTTGAAAACGTTTAACTACTACCTTGCAGGAAGTTAGCCAGACGAAAATTATACATTTTTGGTAATAACTTTTTAATTGTAATGCGATCTAGGTAGGTAGCGTCACAGTTAATTATTATGTTTTATGATAAGTAAAAAAAAAAGTGTTAAACTTGTCGAGAATCGACTATTACATACTCAGCTATAGCAGAAATGTGAGAAAAGTGCTGGTTATGAGCTCATGTTTTTTTTTTTGAAAAATCGATTTTTATTTTATTTTACAAATGAAAGCCTGAAAGTGTCTAGAATATCTTGGTAAAATGTTTTTTCGATCCGTGAATTAGTTCTGTCGCTACACGGCGTTGAACGTCCCTATGTCCTGAGCGTTGGCGTTGGTTAATTGTAAGTTGATCATTTGAATTCTTCGAAACTAATCTCAAAATATTATTCAATCTTTCCGAAAACAATTGTTTTGATCAAATTTCATATATGTACATTATTCAAGATTACTTTTTGGCCGTCATATTGGATCGGACATTTTCAATTTTTCAAATCTCACCTTAAATTCGTGTTCAGCAACCCTAAATATCCTTGCATTAAAAGTTTCATTGATATTAATGAATATTTCACTTTTTTTTAGTCCGCCGTATTGGATCCATCATTCTGAATTTGTCAAATTTGACCTCAAATTTGTGTTCAGCGACCCGAAAAACCAATGTAAACAAAGTTTCATTCAAATTGATAAATATTTCCCTTTTTAAGTTCGCCGTATTGGATCCGCCATTTTGAATTTTCCAAATCTAACCTTAAATGAGTGTTTAGTGAGCGTAGAAACCTATAAGTTCACTTACGCTTAGACAAATAGATGGAGTAACTAAAATTGTACACGAAAAACTGTTTTCAAACTTTGACACGCGTTTTCTCGAAACAAGATTTTTGGAATCTGCAAACATTCTCGTTTTTGAACCATTTAACCAATCAACTTCGCATTTTGCCGGTCTAAAAGAAGACAAAACTCTCCGGTGCTGTAACCTACAAAATCAGCCGGTCAAAGTGGAAAAATCATGCGAAAAAACGATACTTAATTTTCAAGTAGTCGCCATTTTGTTTCTATAACGAATTCTTTAATGTTTTTTTTTAGGTTGGGGTGCCTCTATGGAATGTAATCTTCAAGATCTTTTCGGTTTTCTGCTTGTAGACGACGAATTGCGACCTGTATCGTGCCCGCAGATGAGGTCGGTTTTCAAAACACCTTTTGCTGGAGCCGGCATTTTGGACACCTTACGCTCAAAATTTTCGATTGTGAAAAGGAAACCTAAATATAAGTAAACATTTTGTAGAACAGCGCACAAGTCTAAGTTATTTTACTTCTTCAAAAAAAAAAATTTATCAAACATTAGGTAATTTTTGCATAATTATATAAGAGGACCCCCTTAAGCAGATTTGACATGCCAATATAGCAACATACAGCACCGAAAGGAATAAGTTTGCGTAGAGGGGATGGGATGATATTTTGGATCTATTTATGTCAGCCTAGACATTCTCGTATATTTATCTTTCACGAAAGGTCTCATATATATTCACAAAGTTCGGTTTACCCGTTGACCTAAGAGGTGGTTAGTTCGCCGTAAGAGTGACAGCTCTTGACTGGATGAAATCTGGGTTAACTCCGATGCATATACCCATCCGCTCCCTTCATCCCAGTAAGCCAAATTGGGAAAATTCGTCCAAACATTCCAACCGCTGACGCCAAGTCGAGTCCGAAGATCGCCTAATCAGGAAACTTAATTTGGAATTTCGGCAATTGGTCAACCATCACAAGCGAAACAAGTGGAAAGAATACTTAAGATCCCGCCAGCTTTCCTCTAACACAACCAACACATTCGGTAACAGGGTCTCATCGAAATCGAAGATTTGCGCGTTTTTTTAGCTGGCTTTTTACACTGCACCCTCATCAAGGTCCTCAACTAGTTTTTGAACTCTCTGACAATACCCGATATGTGGAAACTGGGTAAAATTATAATGCGTGATATACCACTTCTCCCTATATTAGCACGACTTGCGCAATGTGCTTATTACCACAGTCGCACTTAGAGCATAAACACTCAGACAATTCGTGGACATAACCAAAATCTACCCTGCGCCCGAACGCTCCTGGTAACGCTGAATCAGTCGAAATGCTTTGACACGCACGACCACGCAACGCTATCATCAGACATTGGGGAATCCGCGTCACCGTCGGGGTTGCGAGGGTGTACGATGAATTAACTAAGTGGTCGATTGTCTTCGGTAGAATTTTGAGGTCAAAACTTAAAACTCCGAAAAACTGCGTAATCTGCTGGTTGACCTATTCACCAGCTGGACGATGTAGTACCGGCTTGAACTAAATGTGACAGTCGGCGATGTAAAAATTCCGACAATAAACAGCATAGAATATTTGGAAGTTACGTCAGCCCTTACCCAAACAACCTGTAATCCTTCACTTCACATACGGTTATTAATTACGCCACACCGATTTGGATATTGTACACTAGCTAGACGCAGACCTAACGGATTCCACTCTGCAGCGCACCGCGGGTGAGGGGTTCAAGAATTTATTCGCCGTGAGGCATGCATGTCGTAAGTGGCGACTAAAATCCAATAGTTCCCGCGGCAATCGGGTCTTTATACCGGAACGACGAGGATTTTTATCCGGCCAAGGACTGTCACTACCGCAATATTCTCTGAAGCCCAATTTACAGTTACAACAAAAACAACAACAACAGCACCACGTAATAGAACAGCTGGACAGGTCGACTTACCGACAGGTTCTAATCGCCATTCACACAGAGTCTGCTGACGCTTTTATAAACTCGCAATCCGTGAGTGGCGAGCTTGGAAACCAACAACTACCACCAACAAACGCCAGCTATCTCGTGAGATCCGACTAATACTGGAGGAATTAAGGTCTAGATACTGCGGTATATCCAACTCCTACCTATCCAGGCTTGACGCTGATATACTTAACCTTTGTCCTACATGCAATGAGTCCCCGCATGACATTAACCACCTCTTTGTATTACCACTGAAACCCACGTGCTTATCACACCTATCTCTCTTTGTCCTACATGCAATGGGTTCCACTGAAACCCATGCGTTTATCACCTCTATCTCTCTTGTTTCAACCGCCGAAATAACTTATTTCCCGCGACTCTCGTTACAAGGTTGACAACGTCTTGAAAGGGTTAAAAATTGTTTTTCTTCGTAATTTCAAGCTTCTTTACACCGAAGATCCTATTTCCGTGCGTAATAAGAACTCACAAAACACAATTCAAGGTTGGGCGGTTTAAATTCGGAGGCTCCTGAGAATGGTGTGTTAACTTTACCCGACACAAGAGGTTCGTTTTCATTTATTTTCCTTTCTGGTAGATATACTGACGATTATTGCTCGCTCCCGATCACTACCGATATGTTTCGGAAGTCACTATGCACCAACTCTATACTCTCACCAGCAGGTAGCCTCATTGTAAGATGTCTCAAAACTCCTTACAGAAGTTACGAAAGATTTCCAGATGTGTCGTAAAAAGGTTCCCCGAATCACTAGTTGCTGTCTCTGATGTGAGTGCCTATTTTTTTTTATCTGAAAATATTTCGAAATTTGATTTTTGGAGCACTCTTGTGCATCTGAAAGGCATTATTATTAGAACTCAAAATTATTTTTTTATTTAATTAATTTATTTATTGTATTTCCTCGTCCCCTGATTTGTTTATGCAACCTACACTCTCATAATATCCAGATAGTACCATATTACCATTTTTTTGCCCATCACTGCATCATCACACACACACCCGTATTTATATAAATGTATTTTGAATATTTTCATTAAGAAAGTCAAAATTTAATTTTTTTCATTATTATTTTTCATTTTTTTTCTTTTCTTTTTCAGAATGATCAGGTTGTGAGCATCGTGAGTTTGTTTAATTATTCGTTTTACTGGTTTTTCATTGCACTTAAATTTTAGAATTCATTTATGCTTTGGTATGTTATTCAAAATTTTTTTTTGTTATTTACTTTCGTTAATGTTCGTTTTGCGTTTCTTATTTTTCTTGGTTATGATTTTGGTGTTTTCTAAATTTATGTTCTCTCGTCTAGGTTATAGAACTCGTTTTCTGTTGAATGTTTAGTAGTATTTATGTTTCTTTTTTAATTTTTGTCAATATGTGTGTATTTGTGTTCGTGAAAGCTGTTTTATATTTATTATCTCTTTTTTGTTTAAACATTCGAAAGGGTAAAACTGTGTCATAACTATTTCAATATGAACTCTTAAGTTTGTAACTTAGCTTTTTGAATGAAATATATATTTGCCGGAAAATAAGCTTTTTGTTTCTCAATATAGTCTCCTTTTAACGGGTGATGCATTTCGAGGTTCCGTACTTTTTTAAAGAAAAAAAAAACACAGAAAATTCAAATTTAATGGGGAATGTTTATTATCATTCGAAACCATATTCTTTGGCGTTTACTTTTTGAAGATTATCTGTTTCAATTGTTGGCCGCGGCTTCGTCTCAGTCGGTTCATCCGTTGAGTCCAATTTTCGATGACTCGTTCGAGCATTTCGACTGGTAATTGCCGAATAACATGCGGCGTGATGTTTTGCTCCAAGGTCTGAATCAAAGCGGAATTGTTCGCATAGACTTTAGACTTTATATATCCCCACAGGAAAAGGTCTAACGATGTGATATCACACGATCGTGGTGGCCAATCGACCGGCCCCCGGTGAAATTATCTGCTTACCAAAATGTTCTCTCAATAAATCCATTGATTGAGGCGATGTGTGGGAAGTGGCGCCATCGCGGAGATCACGAGCGTCAATTTCAGGCGCCAAATAGTCGGTTATCATGGCGCAATAACGGTCGCCATTGACGTCTACGTTCTCACCGGCATCATTTTTGAAGAAATATGAACCGATAATGAAACACACCAAACCGTTGTTTTTTCTTGATGAAATGACAGCTCTCGAATCTCTTCAGATTGCTCTTCGTCCCAAATGCTGCAATTTTGCTTGTTTACATACCCATTGAGCTCTGGTTCTGGGCGTAATCGCTGAACAAAATTTGGCTCGAAAACGTCGGATCTTCTTGGAACTTTTCAAGAGCCCATAGAACGAAGCGATGTCGCTTGGGAAGATTGAGCGGCTTCAGTTCCTGCACAAGCTGTATTTTGTACGCTTTCAATTTAAGATCTCAACGTAAAATGCACCAACTCTTTCCATAAGTTAATCCGAGTTGCTGCGAACGGCGCCGAATCAACTCTCAACGGCCTTCGTGTACACTCTCAGCTATGGGTGTCAAGAGGGGTGATGGTGTTGCGAATGGTACGCTCAGTAAGCTGATTATGTTGACTATAAGTTCAGCGTTCTTTACAGAACGTGAATTTTCGCAGTATAGTTAAATGATTTGTAAACGTTGTTCAGGCGTAAGTCTTTCCATGATGAAATGCCAAACAATACTGGGCAAAAACAAAATGACAGCTTGACACGATACACCCATGATCTGTCAAAAAAGTCTATTGAAAAAAGTACCTCTACTTGGATCACCTTTTAGTTCTATACATTTAGTCCACCGTTTTTCCAATTTTCATATTCCTTCCAAATAATAGGGTTTTACAAAACCTCAAAATAGGTATATTTTTCAGTGATAGCCTCTTAATTCGACCCGAATCTCTTACCGCCCTGCTATTTCTTCAGGCTTGGAAACAAGAAGAGATAGTTACAGGGAGCTAAAACCGGATAAAGTGCTGGATGGGGTAAATGTTCGTAGCCAAATTTATGAATTTTTGCCATAGTGACTACATACGTGTACCGTGCTTTGTCGTGATGGAACAGTTTTTTCGCCAATTGCGGTCGTTTCTGCTTCAAATCAATATCGAATCCGTCCGGTGATCGTTTTACGCTTTTCAAGGTAAACGGTGTGAATGACACCTCACAATTGTGGCATCCAAAAAAACTGTGGTCATGTCCTTGTTGGTCTCTGGTGTGGTATGGTGGATTTATGTCTCATCTGTGGTAATAAAATGGCACAAAAATTCATTAGGATTGCGGTTGAACATCACCTTTGAAGCGGTCACACGGTTACACGGTTACACGGCTTATGATATTGTAACGATTTTCGTAGTTACCCTCGACGATTTCTCAAATCCTTCCACTAGATTGCTAAGTAATAGTCCAAAGATTTGTTCGTTCGGCCACTGCGTTTTAGCCTCGTCTTCCTTTAATAGCTGCTGCCGCTCCTTTTATACCTTCACGCTCTCAAGACGTGTATTCATGTAAAATGTAATGTACCCTCAGTCGAGATGCCTACAGCCTCATCCAGCTCACGTATTTTGATTCTCCGATCGAACAAAACCATTCCATCGATTTTATCGACGATATCTGGCGTGACAACCTCTTTTGGGCGACCTGGCCGCCCGCCTTCACTTGTACTGCTATGACCACAACGGAACTGAGTAAACCACTATCGACTGGAACTAATTCGTTTGAGCCGTACATTGCATGAAAAAAGACCAGAAACAGTCAAAAACTGCCTGGAAACGCTGAAATTGGAGGTCTTAGCCCACCCGCCATATTCTGTACAGACCTTGCTCCTTCCGACTACTGGCTTTTTCGGCAGATGCAAAACGATTTGGAGGGTTACCCGTTTTGAAAGTCCTTTGAAGAAATCGAAGAATGGCTCAGTGATTGAATCAAGGACAGAAATATCTCATTTCTTAGAGTTAGTATTCGAAAATTACCAGTGAGATGGAAAAAGTAATCGCTCCCGACGAACAATGCTTTCAATGATGTATTTTTCCTTTTTTTTCCTTTTTTGCAATAAAAAAATACTTGAACCGAACTCTTTCTAAACGGTTTTTACTGATTTTTATAAAGTTTTGTGTGTATGTTCCAACTGTTTCGATAATGATTTAGAACAATTTTTTTACGGGAACTGGACCAAGAACTCACCTATTCGAGAAAATGCAATAAATTTAATTTATTCGATTGTTGATATATAGAAAGTGATCCGAGTTGAGGTGCTTTTTTCAATAACCTTTTTTTGACAGATCACGCATGAGTCGTGTCAAGGTGTCATGTCATTTTTGTTCAGTATTGTTTGGCATTTTGATCATGGAAAGACTTACTTCTGAGCAACGTTTACAAATCATTCAACTTTATTACGAAAATTCACGTTCTGTAAAGAATGTGTTTCGCGCGCTTCGCTCAATTTATGGTCAACATAAACGGCCTACTGAGCGTACTATTCGCAACACCATCACGCATCTTGAGACCCAGCATTTATTATTGGATAATATTCGACCGAATAGACTACGTCCAGCACGCACGAAGACCGTGGAGAGTCGATTCGGCGGCGTACGCAGCAACTCGGACTGACGTATGCAACGACTTGGCGCATTTTACATCGCGATCTTGAATTGAAAGCGTAAAAAATACAGCTTGTGCAAGAACTGAAGCTGCTCGATCTTCCCAAGTGACATTTCTTCGCTCTATGGGCTCTTGACAAGTTCCAAGAAGATCTGCCGTTTTCGAGCCAAATTTTGTTCAACGATGAAGCCCGTTTCTGGCTCAATGGGTATGTAAACAAGCAAAATTGTCGCATTTGGGATGAAGAGCAACCTGAAGAGATTCATCGGTCCATATTTCTTCAAAAATGATGAGAACGTGACCGTCAATGGCGACCGTTATCGCGCCATAATAACCGACTATTTGAAGCCTGCAATTGAAGCTCGTGATCTCTTCGACATTTGGTTTCAATAAGATGGCACCACTTCCCACACATCGCATCAATCAATGGATTTATTGAGAGAACACTTCGTTGAGCAGATAATTTTACGTTTTGGGCGGGTCTATTGACCACCCAGATCGTGTGATATCACACCGTTAGACTATTTCCTGTGGGGATATGTAAAGTCTAAAGTCTATGCGAACAATGCCGCTTCAATTCAAGCCTTGGAGCAAAACATATCGCCTGTCATTCACTAGTTACCTGTCGAAATGCTCGAGCGAGTCATCGAAAATTGGACTCAACGGATGGACCATCTAAGACGTAGCCGCGGCCAACATTTGAAAGAGATAATCTTCAGAAAATAAATCCAAAGAATGTTCTTCTGAATGATAATAAACATTCTCCAGTAAATTTGAATTTTCTGTGTTTTTTTTTAAGTAGGGACCCTGAAACTTTTTGCTTTGATCAACATGAACCCTAAAAGAAAGGTTTTGAAGAGATGAATTTATTTTTTTTCCTTTTGAATCTGATGGAATTCTTTAATATTACGTTTTAAGTACTTCTTGGGTTGCATTGCACATCATGAATGAAAAAAATTAAAGGGTATTTTGAGTATGTTGAGTACTATGTACTGTCAAAATCCGGTCACGTACTTAAGCCGATTTTTCCTTGCCTTCTCTTTAGTTTGATTTATAATTATGAAGTGAAGACCGTCTGCAATAGTCCAGTGCTTGGCCGTACGTACTACCATCCGGAAAGTCATGCCAGCGAGTCCTGGTCCGACCAACATCTAAATTTATAAAGGATTATGCAGATGTTTTTATACTTTCCATGAACATTTCAAATTTCCTGCAAATTGCAAGATTCGATTTCTATGATTTTCAGTATTTTCAATATTAACTTGAATTCTTCATTGTCTGTAGAATACCAAATTCCAGTCTCTTAGATGCTTTTTGACGGATTTTTTGACGCAAAACTACATATCTGAACAAATCATTTGTATGGAATATGTTATAGTACCTTATATATGTCCAGTATGCCAAATTTCTGGCCAAAATGTTCAAGTCTGAAAAATCGGTCATATATAATGCTATAATGGTTCGACAAATGAATAGATGTACCAGTTCCAGCGTAGCTGCCTACCAAATTTTGTGGAAATATCTCCAAAAATTGAGGGACTTGCTTGCATTCAAACAGACGGGCAGACGAACATGTCTAAATCAACTCAGTTCGCCGTACTGATCCAATCGGTATAAATTTTCGTGGGTCTATCTCTTCTTCTTCTGGTACTTACATACTTCGGACCAGAGTAAACATGCCATTTCTTATACATGAAAGGCATAAAAATTAATTTAATTTTGTATTTGAATCGAACACACCCATTTACATATACTCGTACACATACGTATGTATGTTATAAATGTTTAATTATTTCTCTCTACCATTCTTTTGCTGCTGATAAAATTCGGGTTTTCTATTTGATTTTCATGGCTTTTATTTCCGCATTTTATAGACATAAAAATTGATAAATTTAAAAGTAAGTAAATCTACGCACATAACATACATACAGATATATGTATATGTATGTAAATATGAGAGTAAAATGAGACATTTGGTGTACAAGGTCGTTAGTTGTATGTATGTATTTGCATATTGTTTTTTACTTCCATGCACACATCAAACCGGGCCAGAGGCAGGTGAAAACCACTTACAAATCAAAGTCATTAAGATTAACCCAAAAAACTTACTACGTTTGAAGGGCGTAATTACATATGAGTACATACATATATTTATATGTTTGTACAATTATCTGAACAAATATCTATGTTTACCCAAATCTGAATTTTTTATTTTCGTTAGGCAAAAAGTTTGAACGGTTACAAATCCATTCAAGTGCATGAGATATACACAGTTATTCATTTCGCGGCTTCCAAAATAAACGTTTTTCAAAAACTTCCATTTTTATTATTAAATTTGAGCCTTGGCATTATGTTATATGTGAAACACTGCATCATTCAAATGACCGCCTCGTGAATTTCCGCAAACTTCGATCTGTTTGAGGTAATTATCGACCACTTTTTGGCACATATTGGGCGGTATCTCTGTCATAACTTGACGAAAGTTCATTTTCAAGTGCTTAAGAGTTAAAGGTTTATTCGCACAAACACGGTCTTTCGCGTAGCCCGACAAAAAGGACTAAGACAGTGTCAAATCGCACTATCTCGGTGGCCAATTGACATCGCCAAGACGAGAGATCACGCGGCCGGGAAATTTCTCTCTCAATAAAGCCCTATTCGTTCGAGTTCGCTCAAGTTTCGTTCTTTTATTGTTGGTCAAAAGTCGGTTATGGAGGGTTTGAGGATTTCGTTGCAGCTCTGTACTTTAGTGGCAATTGCAGGCGTATGCGGAGTGAAGGAGTGCAGCCTGTTAAAAGTGATTTCCAGTAACTTTGGTTTGTTTATATTCGGAATTCCTACGTCATCGATTTTCACATTGAGTTCTAGCCAGTACACGTTCGTCCAGCTGGTGAAAAGGTTGGCAGAGGGTTTCGCTGGTTATAAGTATAAATGTCGAGAAGTTGGAAAGGTCGCCGAGATAGCAATTTACTTTCGAACAAATATCCTGGCCAGACGCCAATATCGAATAGACATCGGCATATGAGATCAAGGAGACGACCTCTGGTGGTGGAGGGAGCCTCGAAATATAAAAATTAAACAGCATCGGAGAGAGGATAGCACCCTGCGGAGTCCCCAGTTCGACGTCCTAACCCTGTTTAGGTCCTCAGGTAATCTTAGTCTTAGTTCAGGTAATATAGGACTCTTCATAAACAATGGTGTTGAAAAGGTGGAGCTCAAACATTCAAATGTAGAAAAGTTAAATCGCAGTTTCGCATTCTCAAGACTAATTTTAACATTTTGAAGCTGAATTCGACTTCTACGAGTGTTTTCCTGTCATCGTATGCCCTTTTTTGCACGATCAGCAGCCGCGATATTAATGATTCGCAAAAAAGGACTATTTTTCCCCGCTTCTTCACAGTCAGAAGCTCTGCACTCTCAACACGAAATCCCCACAGCGACTGTGTTCACGAGCTGCACGAAGTATTCCTGGTTACGGTAAAATACCGGGTTATCCAGTTTGCAATTTCCACAATAAACATAAATAAAATGCATTTAGAATAATTTTTTTTTAATTCCTTAAGTTAGCCCAACAAAAAAGTCCAAAGGTGTCAAATCACACGATCTCGGTGGCCAACTGACATCGCCAAGACGAGAGATTACGCGGTTGAGAAATTTCTCTCGCAATAAAGCCATATTCGATCGTGTTATGTGGCATGTGGCACGATCATATTGGAATCGCATATTGTCTAAGTCGTGTTCTTCAATTGCAGGCCAAGAAGAGTCCGTTATCATATGACCGTAACACTCCGAATTGACAGTGAAAGTCTCGCCGTTAACGTTTTCAAGGAAGTATGGTACAATTCCACCTCCGGACCGAAGAGCACACCAGACAGTAAGTTTTTTTGGGTGTAACGGACTCTCAATTATTCAGGATTCTCGGAGCCCCAAATCCGAAAATTTTGCTTATTTACGCAACCACCGAGTGAGAAATATGCCTCGTCGCTGAAGAATATTTTGTTGGGAAAAATCGTGGTTCACCGCCTGTTGTTCAAGCACCCAATCGACGTAGCTACGGCGTTGTGAATGGCCAACTGGCTTCAGTTGTTGTGTGAGCTGGACTTTATATGGATTTAAGTGTATGTTCAAATGCAAATACGCCATAATGTGCCGTGAGAAAGTTCCAGCTCTTGAGAATGGCGAGAAATAAATACATTTGAGTCTTCGTTTACACTTTCACTTACAGCAGCGATGTTGCAGGTGGAACGAGCAACACGATGATGCACATGCCTTACGATATCTGCAACCGATCCATTTTCTTCAAAATTCTTCAAAATTTTACCAATTGCTTGAGTAGTTGGATGATTATGTGCACCCATAATCGCCTCTTAGAGTACGAAACGTGACCACGTTTGAATCGCCATTTTTGTAACAGGTTTCAACAATTTTAACGCATTGTGCGGTTGATAAGCTATCCATCTTCGTAAATGCCTGACTTTTAACCACTAAAAATCACATTTGGTTTCTCAGTTAAGTTTGACAGATGTCAAAATACAGCTCTGCACTTTCAAAACCACTAAATGGATAACCATTTAGTTAACAGCGCGTTCTACTATACCTAGGGGCATGGGCTCGAGTCCTAGTCAGATTGTTCATAAAAACTCAGCAGTCGTTCGGGGGCGTCATAGAAAAGAGTTGTGAGTCCCTCCTCGATGGTTACTAAAGTTTAGAGCCGCAACGAAATCCCCGAATCCTCAAAGACAAAGAAAGACAAAGGAACTTATTACACTATCGACTGGCCAATCTTTAACTACGTCGCAGGCTTCCAGTCGATGGGGACCAATGCGAAAGAAGAAACCTTTCGACCATATACAGTTTTATATAGCGAGATACTTATGCTCCCCGTCATATATATAACGACATGTTCCGCAAGGAGTATCTACAGACACTTTCTTGAAGCAGTACCGACCACCAACACAAATCCCACATACATCAAGTCTCCGCATGATGCTTACCACTGCATTGCATGTCACCTTAAACTGACTTCTCTGAAACCTCTCTTCCTTTGCTATGAAACTGGCAAAACAGCACCTGTTAAGTGATCTCGATAACAGTAAAGAAATTTATATGCCTCGGCCGAATGATGTAAAGCAAAGATGGGCTCTTCTCTGCCAACTAGTGGTCTGTTACTCGACAGGTAAGCATTGCATTAACTCAGCGAGCATTGGGCTAGAACTTCAACATGCGCAGTTGTAAGATCCTTCTGGCCTAAGGTGGGCCATGGAAGGTTAGGGTAGCTTCTTCTTTCCATACCAAAACTAAAACTATCATACTTAATTGGAATTTTGGCCGGACATAGTCTGTTGGGAAGTAACGTGGTAAGAATTAAGCGATTCACTGATTGTAAAATGGCCTAGCCTAGCGCTCTGTATATTTTTACTCTTTGTGAACTGACAACGGACGTGTCTTGAGTGTCTATATGGGATCCTCTTCAATGAATTTTTCTAATTGCGGTTGCCCCTCGGCAGAGAATTTCAAGCCCTCGGAGTGTATTTGTGACCTGAAATGAAATCTCCTTTTATAAAATCCATCGGCCGTCCGGAGACGGCTTAGAATAAACTGTAGGTCTCTCCATTTGTTGGTGAAAACATCAACATGCAAAACCAGAAATTGGAGAAGGAGCTGGGCTGATAATTGCTTTAGCGATTACAGAGCTCCAAATATATAAAATTTCTTCACAGAAATGGTGACGCTCAACTTCTGTTCCGTTCGTTTTTATCAGTGAACTGAATTGATGAATGAGTGCATGAATGACTTTTGAGTTTAATCATCAAACGAAATGACTCATATGGTGTATCATATGAAAAAGCGGCAGAAGCTGAATGGAGTAAGCACCCAGTTTTGTTATATCACGACCGCCGTTTCTTCTCGCCAATCGGCGCCAACTAGAGGCAGCAAGTGAAATAAGTTCGCTCTCCACCTGACCTTTCCAACGAAGTGGAGGTCTTCCTCTTCCTCTGGTTCCACAGGCGGTTTTTACATCGAATAGTATCACAGTTAGAGTATATTCATCGCTGAACTTTGACAATGCACTCGTGCATCTCATACAGCCCATGGTTCCATCATCTAGGTAGTACGAATTTCTCGTATCCCAGCTACGCGGTTGCGAACATTTTGCTCGATTTTATACATTTTCTTAGTTTCATCCAACCACTCGTGCCGGTCACTCGCAAAGGTACAGCGTTTCGACGGCTTCTTTACATGCTCTGCTCTCAGCCGATCCCATTTTATATAGTTTGTGGAGATGATACCTCAGAGGTATATATATGTCCCGTTAATAAAGGGTGATCCAAGTAGGGGTACTTTTTTCAATAGACTTTTTTGAGACATTCAACTTTATTACGAAAATTCACGTTCTGTAAAGAATGTGTTTCGCGCGATTCGCTCTACTTATGGCCTACTGAGCGTACTATTCGCAACACTATGACCCATCTTGGGATCACTGCCAGCACGCAGTGAAGAAAATATAGCGGCCGTAGCTGAGAGTGTACTTACACGAAGACCGTGGAGAGTCGAATTGGCGCCGTTCGCAGCAACTCGGACTGACGTATGGAACTACTTGGCGCATTTTACGTCGAGATCTTAAATTGAAGGCGTACAAAATACAGCTTGTGGAAGAACTGAAGCCGCTTGACCTTCCCAAGCGACATCGCTTCGCTCTATGTGCTCTTGAAAAGTTCCAAGAAGATCCAACGTTTTCGAACCAAATTTTTTTCAGCGATGAGGCCCATTTCTGGCTCTATGTGTGCAAATAAGAAAAGCTGCCTTATTTGGGACGAAGAGGAACCTGAAGAGATTCCGAAGCCGCTATTTCATCCAGAAAAACAGAAAAAACAACGGTCCGGTGTGGTTTGTGGGCCGGTGAAACCATCGGTCCATATTTCTTCAAAAATGATGCCGGTGAGAACGTAACCGTCAATGGCGACTGTTATCGCGCTATGATAATCGACTATTTGATGCCTGAAATTGAAGCTCGTAATCTCCGCGACATCTGGTTTCAACAAGACGGCGCCCCTTTCCACACATCACATCAATCAATGGATTTATTGAGAAAACACTTCGGTGAGCGGTCGATTGGCCACCAAGATCGTGTAATATCACACCGTCAGACTTTTTCCTGTGGGGATATGTAAAGTCTAAAGTTTACGCGGACAATTCCGCTTCGATTCAGGCCTTGGAGCAAAACATCACGCCGCGTGTCATTCGCCAATTACCAGTCGAAATGCTCGAACGAGTTATCGAAAATTGGACTCAACGGAGACTTAGCCGCGACCAGCATTTGAAATAGATAATCTTCAAAAAAATAAATGCCAAAGACTGTTCTTCCGAATGGTAATAAACATTCCCCATTAAATTCGAATTTTCTATGTTTAAAAAAAAATGGTTTGATTATTGCAGGTAACACGTTTGTAAACAATACACACAATCACACAATAATTAAATAGTACGTCCTTCGTCGGGAGTGCTAAAGTACCTTAAATGTTCCTGTTCCTGTCTGCCAGGAACCGAATAGATTTTCCCACTAAAGTGTTTTCCCATTTGGCATCTGAAGTTATGCCCACAATCTCTATATGGAAGATAGACTTGCAGTTGTTCAGTTTGAATCTACGTTGGTTATTGGGGGTGACCAAATATGAAACCTGCTCCTATGCCTCTGCCTCGCATTAAGACGAAGTTATACCTTTCAACAGTGACGTAGGAACCAAGACGCGAATTTGTTAATGCGTTGACTTGCTTCCTTATCTAGAAGAGCTTACGGCGCGATTGTTGAGGCCGATGCTCTCAATATCATCGCCATACGCCAGCAGTTGTAAGCTCGTCTAGAATATTATACATGCTTTCTCTATTTACCTACGCACTTATTATTTCCTCTAGCTTATTAATGCTAAAGGGAGCCACCTTGTTTGAAGTCTCATTTGGTACCAGAAGGCTTGGAGTGATCCCTCTCAATTCTGATGGAGCAGCAACTTTTCATGCTGTCGAACACAGTTTTGAAATCTACGAAGAGGTAGTGTGGTTATCATTTTCTGGCGGTTTTTTTCGGGGTTTGTCGAATGGTGAATATCTGGTCAAGGGTGGATCCACCAGATTTAAATCCTCACATAAGACCTAATATGCGGTATTGAGGAGACTTATCCCACGATAACTGGCGGAGACTGGGCTGTCTCCATTTTTATAGATCGAGCAGAGCATACTCACATTTCAATCGTAACATTTGACAGCCTGCACTCCTTCACTCCGCATACGACTGCAATTGCCACTAAAGTACCAAGTCGTAACAAAATCCTCAAATCGCGGCACATGGGATAAACACAAAGAAACTTTGTTGGCAACATACAAGGCAATCGGCTGGCCGGTCGTAAGCTATGCTGCTCCGATCTAGACGCCCGGGACTAGCAAGACGCAGTTGAAGAAGTTACAAGTATGCCAAAACACCGCCCTTCGGACCGTTACAGGAAACCTTCTGACGGCGCCGACGCCATCACTCCCAGTTAAGGAGGAATACCTGGAGATCACACCAATAGACACTTACTAGAAGCCGAACCTCAACCTAGGCATATCAGGAAGGGAGCACTTGACTACCTCTACTCCGTACAGCAATACCGACAGGCTTTAAACACCATTCACCGAGAGTCCGTTAACACTTTTGTGCTCTCTCTGCCTGTGAATGGTGTTCTCGGAATCCAATCACCACCCATTGCAGAACAAAAGCTCGAGCTATTTATCCAGACTCGACCCTGATATACACAACACATGTCCCGCATGCAACGAATCCCTGCACGACACTAACCACCTATTTACATGCCCACTCAACCCGACTCATCTAACAACCCTCTCCCTCTGGTCAGAACTCGTCGAAACAGCACGTTTTCTGGGCCTCCCGTTAGATGACCGCGATGACTTAGACTAGACCTACCTGCCCCTAGGCGGGTTTAGAGAACCTCTGCAACAACAACAACAACAACAGGTTCGGTGGTTGAGATCACGGCTTATCTGATTGCTTGAGGCGTTTAATGTTTTGATGGCACTGAGCTCTTTGCAAAAGCCTTGCTGATGCGATGTTTGGCTTGGTCATAATGCTTTGAACTTTTTCCTTTAAGAATGTGATCGCACCACCTTATCTTACTCTGGACTCGCTTTTTAGTTGGTTGTTTTTTTTTTAACATGCAAAGGCAAGCGTTCGAAGCTTGACAGCGACAAGTTAGTGGTCCGATTCCATGATTGATAACTGATAGATCATCGAATGTTCGCATAGCGTATTGAAGAAGTCAAGGGATTTTCTTCAAAAAGATTTGCTTTTTAGAATGAAAAGGTGAAAATCTCCCGAATCTACACTTTTCCTTGAAATATTATCTGTTTTAGGCGACTAATCAGAGACCTCTTAGCTTTTTGAGAACATTCAAAGAATTCTTATGAAACGCGCAATAAAATTCATCAAGATTATACAGTTTATAACAGCACATTTTCTAATTATCTAATTCTCTCCTTCCACTTCTCTCTCTCTCTTTTATTACCTTCCACATGTCCATATTGTACTAATCGCCATCCCTCTCCCCATAGGTGCAACAATTAGCTGGTAGTATCTATCAAGAATTCGAACGCATGATCAATCGTTATGACGAAGATGTGGTTAAGAATCTTATGCCGTTACTGGTGAATGTCTTAGAATGCCTGGATGCATCGTATCGCATTAACCAGGAACAGGATGTTGAATTGGAGTTGCTGCGTGAGGACAACGAGCAGCTGGTGACACAATATGAGCGAGAGAAGAGTGCACGAAAGCAATCGGAGCAAAAGGTTAATTGAAATAATACTTTATTGTTGTTTTTATTATTATTTACTAATGTGTTCTGTGTGCTACTTGCAGTTGCTCGAAGCCGAAGATGTGGCCGAACAGGAAAATAAAGATCTGGCAAGTCGCTTGGAGTCATTGGAAAGCATTGTACGCATGCTGGAGTTGAAGCATAAAAATAGTTTAGAGCATGCGAGTCGCTTGGAGGAACGTGAAACCGAATTGAAAAAGGTTTTGCAGAAAACAATTTTAATTATCGCATTTTTTTAATAAAATTAAATACTTTACATGCGCGTTAACCCGTATTGCAGGAGTACAACAAGCTGCATGAACGCTATACGGAACTTTTCAAAAATCATGTTGACTACATGGAACGTACCAAAATGCTCATGGGCTCTACACACTCACAAATGAGTTCGGCTTCGGAACGCTTAGAAGTGAATAGAGCCAGGTTGAATCCTATTGCTCGGTAATGTCAAACATATTATATTTAGTTTGAGTTTATTCCAGCTCCAGATTTTGCTCAAACATTTTTGAGCTGGGCAAGCATTTGAGCAACGAGCACTTGCACAACTGCTCATTGCTCATTATTCGAAAAATTTTCGAGCTGAGCACGAGCATTTCGAGTATCGAACGAGCATCGAGCTGCTCGCAATGCTCGATACTCGAGTATCTGGAGCTCTAGAATTTATTAGAATTTGCACATTTTCGAAAATTTTGCGAAGTTTTCAAAATTATTTTTTTATAACTTTCATGAACACAAAATGGTATATTAACTTAAGTCTGAAGTATTTAAGTAGCAGAAGTCTCCTTCAGTGTTGTGAACTAAGTTGATTTAGCCATGTCCGTCTGTACGTCTTTTTTAACACAAACAGCCTCTGAGATATTTCAACCAAACTTTGCAGGCAGATGTATTTTTAAACTCTGCTGCTCATTTGTCGGAACCGGCTAAATCGGAAGAGTATTTTCAGATAGCCCACATATAACCGATTCATTTAGTTACGAGGTTTTGGATGAAAAATCCGCCAAAAAAGATTTGAGAGCGTGAAATTTGGTATTCTACAAAAAAAAAATCAAATAAATATTTACACTGAAAATTATAGAAATCGGAACGCTATGTGTCATAGCTCCCATGTTGTTGGTTTTGTTGTTTTTGTTGTTGTTGCAGCGGCTAGCCAACCCCGCCTAGGGTCAGGTAGGTCCAGTCTTAGTCATCGAAGACTTCTAACAGAAGACCCAGGAAACGTGCTGTTTCGACGGGTTCGGACGGGAGGGAGCGGGGTGTTAGATGAGTCTGGTTGAGTGAGCAGGCAAAGAGGTGGTTACTGTCGTGCGGGAACTCGTTGAATGCGGGATATGTGTTGGGTATGCCAGGGCCAAGTCTGGATAGGTAGGAGTTACTGTATCCAGATCTTAATTGTGCCAGGGTTTCGCGGGATTCTCAAGGCAGCTCGAGCTCTTGTTCCGCAAAGGGTGATGATTGGATTCCGAGAACACCATTCACAGGAAGAGAGTTCACAAGGGTGTTAACGGACTCTCGCTGAATGGTGTTTAAAGACTGTCGATATGCCGCACTGTCAAGCGGTTCTTGTCGGTATTGATGTAAGGAGTCGCGTTAGTCAAGTGCGCCCTTCCTGATGTGCCTAGGTGATGGTTCAGCTTCCAGTAAGTGTCTGTTGGGCGGATCCCTACAGTAGCATCCCAGCAGGTATTGCTAACACAGCATAACATTATGCTCCTTAAGTGGGAGCATGGATGTTTCAATGTGTAAGTGGTGCTCCGGCGCCATCAGGAGGTGTCACGTCACGGTCCGAAGGGCGGTGCTTTGGCAGGTCTGACGCTTCTTCAACTGCGTCACGATAGTCCCCGGCGTCCAAATCGGCGCAGCATAGTTTACGACCGGCCGACCAATTGCCTTGTACGTTGCCAGCAGCGTTTCTTTGTTTTTCGCCCAGGTGCTACCGTCTAGCGATTTGAGGATTTTGATGCGGCTCTGTACTTTGGCGGCAATTGCAGTCGTATGCGGAGTGAAGGAGTGCAGGCTATCGAATGTAACTCCCAGTAACTTAGGGTTGTTTATAGTCGGAATTTTTACGTCATCGACTTTCACATTGAGTTCTAGCCGGTACTCCTTCGTCCAGCTGGTGGCAGAGAATGTCGCGGGTTGTAGGTGTAAGGGTCGTGGAGTGAAGAAGTTGGAAAGGTCGGCGAGGTAGCAGTTTAGTGTAGAACAAAGGCTACCAATATCCTGACCAGACGCCAAAATCGAACAGTCATCGGCATATGAGATCAAGGAGACGCCCTCTGGTGGTGGAGGAAGCCTCAAAATATTAAAATTAAATAGCATCAGGGAGAGGACATCACCCTGCGGAACCCCTTGTTTAATTTTCCGTAGCTTTGAAGTTTGACCTCGAAAATCAACCGGTGATCGTCGACCACTCAGTTAATTCATGGTCCACCTCTTCTACCTTGGCGGTAATGAGGAATCCTCAATGTTCGATAGTAACACTGCGTAATTGACCGTGTCGAAAGCTTTCGACAGGCCCAGTGCTACTAGAACAGTTAAGGCCATGAATTATCTGAGTGCTTATGGCATTAAGTGCTGTTGTGGTGCTGTACACTTTCCGGGAGGCAAGCTAATGTGTACCTGGGCACAGATGGTGTGTAAGAGACGGGAGCAGCAAGCCCTCAATTGTCTTCCCTACTGGGGAAAGCAGAGATATTGGCCGGTAAAACTCTCCTAGATTTGCAGGTTATTCCGGCTTTAGTAGCGGGACCACTCTACCCAGTTTCCACATGTCGGGTATAATTGGATTGGTCAAAGACAAATTGAGAACCTTATTAAAGTAGTCTGCTCCCGCTTTACCCAAATATTTTAACATGGATTTGCAGGCTTTCCCCTTCCCGATAACCCCCTAAACCGCTTCCCTGGAGAAATCAAGCGTCGCGCTAGTGTTTGGCAGTTTGCGCAGACGGCGGGTCACTTGTCTTTCCGTTATGTCAACCGAAGGGTGTAGTGTAAATAATGGGCTAAAATAGCTCGCACACCTCTTCGAGTCCGACAAGGCGCGATCAGCGAATGAAATTTCCAACCGATCATTACGTCTCGTCGGATTAGACATAACCCCATACAAGCTATTCGTTCAGATAGAAGGTTTTACGTCAAAAATACGTCTAAAAGCGTGAAATGTGGTATTTTACACACACAAATTCCAATGAATATTGGCACCGGAAACCATGTAAATCCAAAATCTATATCGTCTAGGGTCAGACAAGTTTAGTTTCAGTCATCGAGGTCATCTAACGAGAGGCCCAGGAAACGTGCTGTTTGGACGGGTTCGGACGGGAGGGAGCGGGGTGTTAGATGAGTCTGGTTGAGTGAGCAGGCAAAGAGGTAGTTACTGTCGTGCGGGGATTCGTTGCATGCGGCACAAGTATTGGGTATGTCAGGGTCGAGTCTGGATAGGTAGGAGTTAAGCCTCCTACAGTATCCAGATCTTAATTGTGCCAAGGTTAGCCCCCATGTTATCGATTTATTCAGTGGATTTGATATGTTCATGAAAGATAATTGGACTTTGGCATGGCCTTAGACAACACTTCCTTCCACTTGTTGTTATTACCTTTAATATGAATTTTTTAATGAAAATTTTACTTCCGCACAGCTCATCTGGTCCAGTGTCATATGGCTTCGCATCGCTCGAAAACTCAGTCATGCTAGATACAGAGACCATCTGTAGTGTTGGCAGCAATTCGGATGATTCTGGTCCGCCATCATTGCAAAATGAATTGGACAGTTTGCAGACAGTTGAGCGTGCGGCCGAGACAGACACGCTACAGCAACAGAATCAAGCTACATCGCCGCAAAGCGAAACGAGTCCCGTTGTGCCAAATGCACCAGCGAGTGGTGAGTGATAAGCACAAAAGCAATAAAATGCAGGCGCTGCACATATGATTTCTTGTACATACATATGTATATTAATTAACTGTTTTACAATTGTACTAATTATTTTAATTTTTTTATCTCTTTAATCTTCTACCTTCTATTCTCACTATATTATGCATCTAAAAATTGAAAAAAATTATATTTTGAACCATTTTTCACCTCGCTCCTACCTATATTTGTGTTAACAAAAAAAAAAAAAAAAAAAAAAAAAATATTAACCCTTTTCATATCCTTGTCAACACCCACAATTCCATTGACATTTTCAATTCGTTCCTTTTTTTTTTTGAATAATATGTATGAAAATGCGCGCGCAGTTGGGCGTTCAACAACCAAAAAGGAGCAACGCTCTGCTAATACCCTATACCAAGAGTTGTCCTTTCAAGATAATGAAGAGAGTGAAGAGCATGAAGTTGTTACAGGTATGTGGGCTAACTTTTGAATTAACATTGCTCGTTTTTTCATTTTTTTTAACTCATCTGCGACTCACTGAATGCGTGTAAATCATTTTCACACTTGAATTGACTCATTAAATCAGATTAATTCATCATTAAATACTAATAAATAAACATCTAATAAAGCTTGTCTCAAAACTAAATCGAACATGCACATAACATAATTAAAATATACATACATAAAGGGTGATCCATTTCGTGGTTCTCTACTTTTTTAAAGAAAAAAAAAACAGAAAATTCAAATTTACTGGAGAATGTTTATTATCATTCGAAACCACATTCTTTGGCATTTATTTTTTTGAAGATTATTTCTTTCAAATGTTGGCCACCGCTACGTCTCAGATGGTCCATCCGTTGAGTTCAATTTTCGATGACTCGTTCGAGCATTTCGACTGGTAACTGGTGAATGACACGCGTGATGTTTTGCTCCAAAGCCTGATACGAAGCGGAATTGTCCGCATAGACTTCAGACTTTACATATCCCCACCGGAAAAAGTCTAAATGTGTGATATCACACGATCTTAGTGGCCAATCGACCGGCTCAAAACGTGAAATTATCTGCTCACCGAAGTGTTCTCTCAATAAATCCATTGATTGATGCGATGTCGCCATTGACGGTTACGTTCCCTGGCACAATTAAGATCTGGATATTGTAGCAGGCTTAACTCCTATCTATCCAGACTCGACCCTGACATACCCAACACATGTCCCGCATGCAACGAATCCCCGGACGACACTAAACACCTCTTTGCATGCCCACTTAACCCTCATTTAACACCCCTCTCCCTCTTGTCCGAACCCGTCGAAACAGCACATTTCCTGGGTCTCCCGTTAGATGACCTCGATGACTAAAACTAAACTTGCCTGACCCTAGCCGGGTTTGGTGCAGCCGCTACAACAATAACAGCGGTTACGTTCTCACCGGCATCATTCTTGAAGAAATATGGACCGATGATTCCACCGGCCCACAAACCACACCAAACCGTTGTTTTTTCTGAATGAAAACGCAGCTCTTGAATCTCTTCAGGTTGCTATTCGTTCCAAATGCGACAATTTTTCTTATTTACATACGCCAGAAACGGGCTTCATCGTTGAACAAAATTTGGCTCGAAAACATCAGATCTTCTTGGAACTTCTTGAGCCAGAAACGGCCTTCATCGTTGAACAAAATTTGGCTCGAAAACGTCAGATCTTCTTGGAACTTTTCAAGAGCCCTTAGAGCGAAGCAATGTCGCTTGGGCAGGTCGAGCGGCTTCAGTTCTTGCACAAGCTGTATTTTGTACGCTTTCAATCAACTAAGATCTCGACGTAAAGTGCGCCAAGTCGCTCCATACTTCAGTCCAAGTTGCTGCGAACGGCACCGAATCAACTCTCCACGGTCTTCCTGTACACTCTCAGCTACGGCCGCTATATGTTCTTCACTTCACGTGCTGGACGTAGTCTATTCGGTCGAATATTATCCAATAATGAAATCTGGGTCTCAAGATGGGTGATGGTGTAGCGAATAGTACGCTCAGTAGGCTGATTATGTTGACCATAAGTTGAGCGAAGCGCGCGAAACCCATTTTTTACAGAACGTAAAAGTTGAATGATGTGTAAACGTTGTTCAGGCGTAAGTCTTTCCATGATCAAAATGCCAAACAATACTGAACAAAAATAACATGACAACTGGACAAGACTCACGCGTGATCTGTCAAAAAAAAAAGCTATTGAAAAAAGTACCTTTACTTGGATCACCCTTCGCATATGTTTGCGTATATATTAAGATACTTAGTTATTTATCTTTACCTTATTTAAAATGTTTATTTGTCTACTTTCTGTTCTTTTTTTTTATGCTGTTTTGAAAAATGGCCGAATCGCTTGTCTTACACGCCCACAACTCAACTAAACTGAACATTAAACAACAACAAATAATACGAAACTGCTTTGTGGAATTGTCTCGCTAATGCTATTTACACATATATGCTGATGGGTTATGCGCTCTCCTCCTGTCGATCTCTCTCTCTCTCTCTTTCACCACGCCACGCACGTATTAAACACCCACTACAGGCAGCTGGGTGCATCCTGGAGAATATGCTTCTTCGGGTAGGTATCAAGATTCATATATCTATGGATTTATATATGTCACATGTAAATATATTAAACACCAACTAATAACTGTAAACGTCTAAGTTGAATGTCATACTCGTATACATACATACATATGTATTTATGTATGAAAAAAAGGAAAAAAAATTCAATAACTACAACAGAATTGGCTACGTAAGAGTATATTCATCTAGCCCATTAGTTGGGAGGACTTTAACAAAATGTATATGTAAAATATTTAAAAATCCAACCTCAATATATAACCGAACTCATCATCATCTCTTTTGTCCTGTTCCTTTCTCACAAACACTCAACACTCGAAATTTGTAAAAAAAAAAAAATTAACACGGAATCGACAAAAAAAAATCGAACGAACATATGTATATCCAATCGAATACGAACACAAATTCATATATACGAAAACATATGCAAATTATGCAAAACATTTTTGGATGATATTTAAAACGAATGATTGATTAATATGCATTTGATTAATTGTGTTTCGTGCATACTTTGCCTGGATTCCATACGCATTCCGCAATTGCGTTCGCATTTAAAACGCACAATATTCGATATTTTACGATTTGCTGTTGTTCGTAAAGCTAACGACAACTATTTTGGTAAGTTACGAGATAATTTTGTTGTCTACTTTCTTTTTTCGTTTGCATAATCACCGTTACAAGTAGTTCGTTATGTAGATGACATCTCCTCTTCTATTATGTATGTATATTGGTAAAATTGATGTGGATTTTGTTTATTTTAAACTTTGTTTTTGTTTTGTTTTTGTGTTGTAACAGCGGTTTTGGTGGAAATCTTTATTATTGTTTAAACTAAAATTATCTTAAGCCACAGTCGTACATATTTACATATCGATTTCATAGCGACTATATTTAATCATTAATTAAATTAAGTTTTTATCAACATTCAATAATTAAATTTTACTTTAATATATATATTTTAAACCTTTCATGTACATGAAATGGTATATTAAGTTTGCTCTGAAGTATGTAAGTACTAGAGCTCTAGATACCCGGGTATCGAGCATTGCGAGCAGCTCGATGCTCGCTCGATAATCGTTCATTGCTCAACTGCTCCGCAGAATCAAAAAAAAAATTTATTTTGTTTGTCAAAATTTCTTTCGCTTTTCAATGATTTTTACACTTTGCATAAATACATTTAAAATTATTAAAAAAAAATTTGAGAAAAAAGTCAAAGTGTTTGTCAAAATACTCGAAATGCTCGTGCTCGGCTCGGAAAATTTTCGAGTAATGAGCAATGGCAGTTGTGCGAGTGCTCGATGCTCAAATGCTCGCACAGCTCGAAAATGTTTGAGCAAAATCTAGAGCTCTAGTCAGGACCGGAAGGTGATGAGTTAGACCCACCGAAATTTATACCGATCGTATCAAAATCAAGAGCTAAATTGATTTAGCCATGTCCATCTGTCTGTCTGTCTGTCTGTTTGACTGTCTATCCGTTTTTCTGTCTGTCTGTCTGTCTGTCTGTCTATCCGTTTTTCTGCCTGCCTGTCTGTCTGCCTATATGTCTCTCTCCGCCTGTCCGTCTGTCTGTTTAAACGCAAACTAGTCCTTTCATTTTTGAGATATTTCAACCAAACTGGGTAGGAAGATGCGCCTATACGTTTAAACCACCATTTGTCGGAATCAGCTAGATCTGTTGGTGGGTCTTGAATCAGTCCCAACCTAAGAACGTGAAGCTTCGTATACTATACATACATAATGAGCTGCATATTGCTACTGAAAATCATCGAAATCGGACGAATATAACATATAGCTCCCATACACCGATATTTTCAGAGGTGAGGTTTTGGTTCGAAAATACGTTGAACAGGCATCTAGGAGCTTGAAATTTGATATTATCCCCACATATTATGAATTGCATATTGCTACTGAAAATCATTCAAATCCGAATACTATAACATATAGCCCCCATACAACAGATTTCTTCAGATATGTGAATTTGGGTCACAAATCCCCTAAAAAACGTGAAATGTGGTATTCTACAGAGGTAAATTTAAGTTGATATTGACACTGAAAACTATCCAAATTAAATTTTGCAATTTGCAATAAATTTGATATGTTCATGAAAGGTATAAAGACTTCGGTATGGTCGAAGGCAGCCATTCTTGTTTATAATAATTTAATAATTTAATTTCTCTTTAATATATATTTTTTTATTTTTGAATTAAGTTTTTTTATTTTATTTTTATTTTTTTATTTTTTACTTTATTTTATTTTATTTTTTTTATTTATATTTTTTTTATATTAATTATTTATATTGTTTTTATTTTATTTCATTTTTATTTTATTTCATTTTTATTTTAATTCATTTTGTTTTTATTTCATTTCATTTTTTATTATTTTGTTTTATTTTAATTTTTTTTATTTCAATACATCTTTTTATATTATTTATTTAATTCAATTTTTTTTCTATCATTCTTAATTATTTGGTTTTGTTTTAATTTTTTTATTAGTGTTATTTGTTTTATTTTTTTTATTTTTTTGAATTTTTTTTCTTTTTTAGATTATTTTATTTTGTTTTATCTTATTTTGTTTAAATTAATTTTATTTTATTATTTTTTATATTGTAGTATTTCATTTATTTACAATTTTAGTTATTATATTTTGATTTTGTTATTAATATATATATTTCTTTAATATTTTATTTATCTTTATCTTATTTCTTATTTTATTTTATGTTTTTTAATAATAATTTTTTAATAATTTTTAATTTTTTAATTTTTTATTTAATTTTTTAAAATTTTTAAATTTTATTTAATTATTTTTTTTAATTTTTAATTTTTATTTATTTTTATTTATTTTATTTTTTTATTTTTATTTAATTTTTTTATTTTTTTATTTAATTTTTTTTTATTTTTATTTAATTATTTTTATTTTTTTATTTAATTTTTTTTAATTATTTTATATTTAATTTAAATATTATTAAATTTTATTTAATTAATTTTTAATTTTTATTTTTAAATATTCTATTTTATTGAGATTTATTTTATTTTATATTGTTTTATTTTAATTTATCTTATCATTTTATTCCATTCTGTATTTTTTATTTTTATATATTTTTTTTATTTTATTTATATTTATTATTTATGTTGTTTAAATTTTATTTAATTTTTTGTTATGTTTTATTTTAATTTTTTTTATTTCAATACATCTTTTTGTATTATTTATTTTATTCAATTTTTTTTCTATCATTCGTAATTATTTGGTTTTGTTTTAATTTTTTTATTAGTGTTATTTATTTTTTAAATTTATTAATTCTTTTAATTTTTTTTTCTTTTTTAGATTATTTTATTTTGTTTTATCTTATTTTGTTTAAATTAATTTTATTTTATTTGTCTTTATATTGTAGTATTTCATTTATTTACAATTTTAGTTATTTCATTTTGATTTTTTTATTAATATATGTTTTTCTTTAATATTTTGATTATCTTTATCTTATTTTTTTAATTTTATTTTCTTATTTTTAATTAAAATTTTTTTATTTTTTATTTAATTATATTTAAATTTTTAAAAAATTTTAAAATTATTTATTTTTAAATTTTTAATTTTTATAAATTTTTAAAATTTTTTTTAATTTTATTTAATTATTTTTATTTTTTATTTAATAATTTTTATTTTTTATTTAATTATTTTTATTTTTTATTTAAAGGGTTTTTATTTTTTATTTAATTATTTTTAATTATTTTATGTTTAATTTCAATATTATTAAATTTTATTTAATTAAGTTTTTATTTTAATTTTTAAATATTTTATTTTATTGAGATTTATTTTATTTTATATTCTTGTATTAATTTTATCAAGTTTTTTTTTAATTTAATGTTATTACATTTTATTCAATTTTGTGTTAAATTTTATATCTTAATTATATTTGTTAAATTTTTATTTTATTTTACTTTGTCTTCTTAATTTTTCTTTTAGTTTTCTACTATATTTTATTCCTTTTTTTGTTTTATAATTAATAATTTTTTTTGGTTTTTTAATTATTATTGTTTCATATTTATATTTTTTATCTAATATTTTATTTTATTTCTTTTTCTTTTTTAATTTTTTATAAATTTTTTTTGAATTGAATTTTGTAAAATTTTTACTCTGATTAAATTTGTGAGTCCGATTAGAATCTTTGTCTACATATATTACTTTGTTTTATTATTATTTAATTTAGATTTTAGTTTGTTTATTTATTTTATTTTCTTTATATTAATTTCTTTATTTTATTTTAATTTATTTTACTTATTTTATTTATTTAGTTTAATTTAATTTAATTTAATTTTGTTTTAATTTTTTTGTTTATTTTATTTTACTTTATTTTACTTTACTTTATTTTATTTTATTCTATTTTATTTTATTTGTTTTAGTTTTATTTTATTTTATTTTGTTTTATTTTTTATTAATTTTTTAAAATTTCTTTTTTTAATAGTAAAGTTCAGCTTAGATAAAATCTCAATTTCATGATCTACAGTCGAGCAATGATATTCTTAATTTATTAATTTTTCGTTTTCCCTTAATGTGAATCGTTTTCCTGCAAATACTCAATTAACCGGTTTTTGTGGTTAATATTTCTCCTTAACTCTCTTTCATATATTCAATTATTTATTTTATTTTTGTAAATGAAGTATTAAATCCAGTAAAATTATAACATATATGTATATATAAATGTGTTTATTTACTAAATCATTAATCATCATGTTTCAGGCATGGGCAAGGAAGTGGAAAATCTCATCATGGAGAACAATGAACTTTTGGCAACGAAGTAAGTGCAGCTCAGTACTCAGTATTCATATATTTTACTTTATATATTTCTCTTTTACTGCACACAGGAATGCTTTGAATATTGTCAAGGACGATTTGATAGCCAAAGTGGATGAGCTCACAGGCGAGATTGAAATATTACGCGAAGAATTGAATGCAATGCAACAGTCGCGCAACAAATTGCGACAGAAAGTGAGTGAATTGGAGGAGGAGCTGAAAAAGACAAAGGAACAAGTGAAGCAACAAAGTAAGTCGATATTTAATTTCGAATTTCTGTGTACAGCAATAACATTAACTTTTTTATGAACCCCTCCAGATGACACCGAACAGGATGAGAACGATGTGCCGTTGGCTCAACGCAAACGTTTTACACGCGTCGAAATGGCAATGGTTTTGATGGAGCGCAATCAATACAAGGAACGTCTGATGGAATTACAGGAAGCTGTGCGTTTAACTGAAATTTTGCGCGCATCTCGCACTGTTGACAATTTGGACAAAAAGTCGAAACAAAGCATTTGGAAATATTTTAGTAGTTTATTCACGTACGTTGTCTCACCCGCACTCTCTATGTTTTTATTTGAAAATATTTAATTAATTTTATTCACATCTACAGCCCCTCCAATCGCCCGCAAGAGCGCGTCGCTGACGGGCAGGGAGGGGGTCCTATGTTTCGTTACTCCAGCCCAGTACACAGTCACGGATCCCCCAGTCGAAATAGCGACAATCGCCTTGCCATAACGGGCGCACGCGATAATGCTAATCCACCCCCACATCCCGCCAGCGCCGGTTTAGCAAATGCATTGATTATGGCCAAAGACTATTCTGAGGAGGGTACCTCCGAACGTGCAAGTGCACGACGTCGCGAACAGTATCGCCAGCTGCGTGCGCATGTACAGAAAGAGGATGGCCGTTTGCAGGCTTACGGTTGGAGTTTACCCATAAACAAGACAAATCAAGAGCAGCAAAATCGTCATTCGGGCGGCGTGCCAGTCCCGGTCTACTGTAATCCTTTAATGGAGGCATCACCGCATATGAAGGTGTTCTGCGCCGCAGGTGTTAATCTTAATGGCGGTTTTACCAAAGATGGTCACTCGGTTATACCGGCGAGTTCACCGTATGCGCCACGTTCGACAGCAAAAATTGCCGAAATTACCAGTCCTACAGCAGAGCATTCGGCTGAAGCACTCGATCGGCAGATAAATCGTGCGAGTTTGGCTAATTTAGAACCGGAAACGCAGTTGTCCTCTTATGTATGGATATGCACGAGTACACATGCAGCGAGCACTGTGACCGTAGTAGATGCAAACCAATCAGCGGTTGTGTTGGACGCGTTTCCCATATGTGCATCGCATATGCTCTGTATTGCTTCGGTACAAGGTAAGTGCGCTACAAATAATTCGTTGATTTTTTTTCTTGCCGAGCTTATGCATGTTTTTGAATATACAAATGCAGGTGCGGTTGAAAAGGATTATGCTTTGCTAGAGAACTCTGAAGTTGTAAAGGCTGGTGAAATGCTCGAGCGTCCCGGTGAAGGTACGGAATCTTTTGGTAAAGTTGATTTTGTGCGTGTGCGTCCGAAAGCCGATAAAAATAGCAACACTAACAAAGATGTTAAAGCCGATGAGCAGGCACAAGAGGTGATAGCTGTGGAAAGCGTTGCTGTAGAGGAAAATGCAAAAGAAGCTCTTGAGAAATCAGCCGACGGCACGAAAACCGTATCGAATGAGCCCTTGGGCAATATAGATGAGATTAAGGTGCGACAGGCGCTGCCAGGTGCACCACAACGTTTACAGGACGACGGCAGTGTGACTAGTGCGAAAGCGAACATCAACAATAACAATATGCAGCCGTCCTTCTCGAAGCCCATCAACCCCATATTGGGTACGAAGAATCGTCAAGAGCCACCAATGAGTTCGGTAGGACCGACCATGTGGATGGGCGATCAGGAAGGTTGGCTGTACGTGCATAGTGCTGTAGGCCGTTGGCATGAATGTTTGCACAAGGTTCTCCTGCCCGATGCCGTCCTAGCGATAGTGCATGTGGAATCGCGCGTTGTCGTAGCCCTAGCTAATGCTCAGTTGGCAGTGTTTCGCCGCCAAACAGACGGTCAATGGGATCTGAATAGTTATCATCTAGTAACGCTCGGTGATCGTACACATTCGATACGTTGTCTCTGTGTGGCCGGCGAACGCATATGGGCTGCTCATCGCAATAAGATCTATATTGTCGATCCGATCTCATTGAGTATAGTCCATTCGCTGGAGGCGCATCCGCGTAAGGAGAGCCAAGTGCGACAAATGGCTGCTACTGGTGCAGGTGTATGGGTCTCCATACGGTCGGTATAAAGTGAATATTATTTATTATAATATTTTATCAATAATTTCTTGTATGCTTGAAATCACAGCTTGGACTCTACACTGCGCTTGTACAGTTCGCACACCTTCGAGCACAAGCAGGATGTGGATATTGAGCCGTACGTCTCGAAAATGTTGGGTACTGGCAAATTGGGTTTCTCTTTTGTGCGTATTACCGCTTTGATGGTGTCATGTAATCGCTTGTGGATCGGTACTAGTAACGGTGTCATAATATCGGTGCCATTATCGGAGGGTCAAGGCAAAACAAGTAATTGAATTTGTTTAAAAATTAAAAAGAAAATTCTGTCATATTACAAAATCTCTCTTTTGCAGCTGATCCCAATAGTCAAATACCGTTATGTTGTATGGCTAACGCTCAACTATCTTTCCACGGCCATCGTGATGCGGTTAAATTCTTCGTATCCGTGCCGATGCAGCCACAAAATGGTGGACAATTACAATTTACAAACAAGCGGCCGGATATGCTGGTCATGTGTGGCGGCGAGGGTTACATAGATTTTCGCATAAGTAAGTTATAACTGTTCAGTGGCGTTTTATATGTAATAACGAATGTAAGGGAGCGTAGAGCGTGTAGTGTGTGTTTACCAAAAGGATGGCCAATATCGCTTTTGCTAGTTGTAGTGTGCGCGCTCCTTCACTTCAGGACTGCTATATATATATATATGTATATCTACACACGTGGAAGGCATCTTCTATTTCCATCTATTTTTTCCAATTTAGCAATTACCTCCCACCCTTATTTTCAATATATATTTTTATTATTATTATTCAATTTATATGATTTTTATTAAATATAATTAAATGATCTGCGCGAATGCTCAAAATTTATTGTATTTTTTTACACTCACACACTTAATTCAAATTATTGTTGTCTGCAGGGCAAGAAAAATCCATAACCGATCCTGGTGATAATGAGGCGCATTTGATAGTTTGGAAAGTTGATACGTAAGCCTTTCTTTAAAAGTTTTTATTTCCTATTTTGTTGATTAAAACGAAAATTAAAAACAAACAAAAATATTTTGGTGTTTTATGTTGTATTTTAAAATTATTTTATACTAATTATATGAAAATTAAAAAAAAAAATTTTTTTCAACCATAAATTATTAAACAAAATTGCTTTTCTAACGCATTAAAATCATTGCTTAACCTTTTTGAAATTAATTCCCTATGTCCACCAGTATATACATATGTCATGTTTGTTCTTTTATATCTTTTTTTTTGTTTTTCAAAATTCTTGTAGTACGTATAATTTGTAGTGAATGAGGAAAGAATGGATATATTACAACGAATAAATGTGTTGTCAACACAACGCGTTCGCCATAGAAGATCTTGTACACGTTGTCGGTCGTTGGTAGCACGTGCTACTCAGTGTACTGTTGTTGTTGCTGCTGCTGCTGCTGCTGCTGCACATACATTGTGATCAGTGAAACAATCGTGCCTTAATCTCTTCTCACATACAATAAAAACCCTTACATGCGCATGCACAGCACAGCAAATAATATTGATGCAACGGCTGTGACCTGATAAAATACCAAAAGAAGGTTTTCACTTAATTATTTTTAATACAGTTTTTTTTTGTTTTCCTTTCTATGTTTTACTCCTATTTTGTGTTTCTTTAAAGTTGTATTTTAGTACTACTCTGTCCCCGTACCTCTCACCTGTTTATTATTATTACAGTTAATGGTTTTTTAGTTTGCTAAATACTGCTTTATTCATTGTGGAAAAATTACAACAACAAAAAAACACTAGTGGTGAAAAGGATAACTCAACAAAACTATTAAATATTTCTTTACGGCTTTTACCCACAGCACAGCTTTTGTTTTTCTGTTCAATTGACTAAATATTTTTGTTGCAGTAGTTTTTTGTTGAAAATTCAGTTTGTTTTTGTATTAATATTATGATTTGCTTGATATTTAATTATTATTAACTTTTATTTTATCGAAAATTAAATATAGAAATGAGAAAAAAATAAAAGGAAAAAAATTAAACAAAATATATAAAAAATAAAAATAAAAAATTAACAAAATAAAAAATAGAAAATAGAAAAAAGAAGAAAAAATAAAACAAAAATAAGATAGAATATAATATTTAAAATTGAATAAAGTAAAATAAAAATATAAATTAGAAGAAGAAATTAAATAAAAAGATTGAAATTAAAAAAATGTAAATTAAATAAATAAATATAAAAAAAACAAAAGAAAAAATTTCAAAACAGGAAAAAAAATAAACAAGAAATTTATAATAGAAAATATTTAATAAAAATATTATTAATATTATTAATAAAAAATAAACTAAAACAAAGTAAAGTAAATAAATTAAAATAAAACAAAAATAAATAAAGTAAAAAATGAAAAAAAGTGAAATACACTCAAATAACGTAAAATTAATTAAAATAAAACAAAATAACATGAAAAATACAATGGAAAAATGAAATAAAAGACAAATTATGTTGAGTAAAGTAAAAAATTAAATAGAATAAAATTAAGTACGAAAAATAAAAAAGTAAAATAAAATTTTAAAATTCAAAATAAAATAAAATATAAAATAAATAAAAAAATTAAACTAAATAAAATTTCTAAATTAAAAATAAATAAATAAATAAAATAAAATGGCGTAGAATAAATTAAAATAAAATAAAAAGCTCAAATTAGTTATAAATACAATAATATAAAATTTTAAAAAATTATAATAAAACAAAATATTAAAATTATAATTTAAAAAAAATATAAAAAATATTGTATTAAAAAAATAATAAAATATAAATATACTACAATAAAACGAAAATATATAAAAACTAGCTAACCCGGCCACACGTCGTTCTGGCTTTCTGTATTTTCTCCAATTTTTATTTTAATTAGTGTTGCAAAGGGTCATTAAGGTTCTAATTAAGCAGCATTTAAATCCAAATTTTAATTTTTTTTTATTATTTTGTAATATGGCTCTAGTTACGTACTGCTTAAAAGTCTTTCACGAAGATGTCAATATGAAAGCGTCAAAGTAAAACGAATGCAGCCTTCGGTCACAGAAAAATTTCATGACGCAGCGAAAAAAATACGCACAGGTCTATACTTACATCCAAATTATCCTAATTTGTCTGTCCGTCGGTGATCCCTTTCCCATAAAGAAATGTTTGAAGCAAATTGACGTTTTTTCATGATCCATGGTCCACATCTACATCTACATCTAAAATTTTAACCAAATCGAAGCATAAATCAACTTTTTCTCAATTAAATCGGTCTACAGCCTGGAAATCATTATTCACTTAAATCGAACAATAAATAAGATTTCGAATAGGTCGATCCGTGCTCCTCTTCCCGGAGAGAAAAGTGATGTTCCTATTAATCTAAGCAAAAAGCTACGTATGTACCAAAATTCAAGCAAATCGAAGCATAAATACGATTTTTTCGAATAGATCAATCCCAGGTCCACCTCCCGCAGATATGTGACTAATGCAAAAAATAGATAAAACCAATCCTTGATGCGGATTATATATCATGCTAAAAGTTCAGCTCAATCGGTGCAGAACTTTTTGAGTTTTTGCAGCGTACACAAACCAATATAACATTTTTATATACGAGTATGCAGATAGAATAAAAAAAATATAGAAACGGAATATGTATGTATAATAAAATAACATTAAACTAAATAAAACTAAATAAAAAAATATTAAAAAAATTAAATAAATAAATAATTAAAATATAAATAAAAATGTAAAAAAAATATATTAAAAAAACAATAAAAGGAAAAAAATTAAATAAACTCAGATATAAGATTAAAAAAATATTTAATAAAATAGAACTAGAAATGCAAAAAAAAAATATATATATAACTTGAAATAAAATAAAACTTAATAAAATAAATAAATAAAAATTAATATAAAAAATTAATGAAACAAAATAAAACAAAATCAATTAAATCAAATAAAATAAATTTAATTACACTAAAATAAAATACAATAAAAAAAATTTATTTTAAAGTAAGTAAAATATATATAAAGAAATAAAAAAATAAAAATAAAATAAAAACAATTATATAAATGAATAAAACTTAAATCTATTACAATAATATTATTATTAGTATTGTTTTGAAAATTTTATAAACATAAATTAATTAAAACGATATTAAATAAAATTAATTGAAATAAAGTAAAATAAAATCTGAAACAAAGTTGTAATTAATCATACGCAAATTTCCAAGAACTTCTTATAGAAAACCTTGCCAACTAACTAGTTACCTTTGTAGCTAATACTTTTTCTAGTGTAAAATCAATATTTAAGATAATTAACATAAGAGAAGATATTTCAAAATTTCTCACATCAAATTTTCCAAGAAATAATTAAAGAAAGTTTCAGGGCAAATTAGTTAAATGACCATCAATGTTATTTGAAAATTAATTTTTTTTTTCAATTTTGAAATTCGCTTTGGTTTATATAAAGAAAAAGAGTTTTAAATTTTAATTTTTTCGATACTTGTTTCTCAAGCACAACTATTTATTTCCCTAAAACATGCTTTATTTATTCATCTCTCTGGCACTCGATTTTTACACTAAACAATTAACGTCTCTCTGCTTTTCGAAAACCTTCGGGTGCGCACATCCATACAAAAAATTTCTTTTCCACTCATGTACTGAAGCGTTATTTCGATTTCGTTACACTGATGAAGGTATCCGGTTTGTCATGGCTGTCATGTTACTTGTTTTAAAGATAAACTTTATACTGCACCACCACTGCTTTTTAGTACTTTACAAGCGCTGCTTAAAAAGAAATTACTAAACAAATTATTAATATTATACTATACGATGGTTTTTCAAATATGTACATATGTACTTAAATATATATTGAATATTTTTTTTATGCATACTCTCATGCACACTTTATCACTTACAGATGACAATGACATGGAAAACAGTATTCAACTGGAGCCAAACCAAACGATTGAGAATCGAGGCGACAAGAGCTATTTAATTGTGTGGCATGTTAGTCAACGCTAGGTCTTAAGTTCATATAGATATTTACGAAAAGTCAGTAGAGGCGAGAAATTTCTTTGCTGAATACATATTCTAAAAAGTAATAGGATTGCAAAGCGATTGAAAGCAAGATAAAAGAAAAGAAAGAAGAAAAAACAAATAGTTCATAATTCATTTAAAATTTAGCAAAATATGATGCAAATGATAATCCCAGTTGGAACGGAAAGGTGAAAACGTAGCAGAGAGTATATAGGAAAGTAAAAATTTAATTGCGAGATATTATAGTGAATTGCTGTTTTGGACTTGGCTTTGCATAACAAATAACTGTTGTTTAGGCTAATACATGCGCAATCTTTCTATAAAGACAAGTTTTTTTTTTAATATATATATAATTATATGTATTTTCTGTGAACTCTTTCAAATTTTCGCTTTCCCTTTGTACACATATGTTAAAAAAATTAAAAAAAAGAGCATTATGTAGCTTTAGAGCTTTACTTGCGGTGATAAAAACTCAAAACGGTCGAGTAAACATATTTACATAAATAACAAAAGAACTAACCAAAAATGTCGTTTAAACGTTTTATTAATTAAATACATTTAGTTAGCAAGTAGGCACATTAAGACCTCAATTAAATATGGCATGGTATATAATGAATACATACATATATATTGCTGTAGAATTATATGTTTTAATCAAGTAATGATAAAAATAATTTAGTCTAATATAAATATATATATAAACGTTCTTTCCTGCTATGCGAAATATAAAGAAGATATATATATATATATAAAGTAACGGTAAATGTGCAAATACATAAAAAAGAAATAACATTTGGGTACACATATTTTGCTATTTTAAAAATGTGATCTTTCAAAAATTCGCAATTATGTTTTCATTTATGGTTTCACTTATATTTTATCTTTCATGGCATCATTGGCATGATTGAAATAGATTTATAAACCCTTTTTTTATACTTTACTCTTTTGCTTAACTTCTGTTAGAGTTTACGTTACTACTATTTTGTGAATATATAAGTCTGTATGCATATGCATATTTTGATTTTGTTAACCTCGTGCGTAAGCGTCAATGTTACTTACGGAATTATTGTACCTATTTTAAATTAATTAAAATTGAATAAAAAAAAAATATTTGAAAAGTTTACCTTCATTTTCATTTTTTATTTTTTAGTTATTATAGTTTATTTAAATACATATTTAAGCCGACAACACCAAAAATATATGTGTATCACAACGTACTAAAATGTGTCTTTAAAAAAAAATTTTTTTTTAAATAAAATTACATTCGTAACTGCCTTTCTGGCAAGCCAAAAAGGTTCGGAAATTAAAAAAAAATTACATATGTATGCATGTGTGTTTTAGCATATTGAATATATTATTTTTTAATTGCGAAAAATTGGCGAATTGATGGTCAACATAATTAAAAAAATGGTAATTCCATGACAGCATAAATTGTACATACATATGTATATACACATATATTCGTAATCTTTATACATATATGTAGTTGTATAAAATCAACCAAAAATTATGTATTTATTATTACATACATACATTCAATACATAGTGGCATTATACACACACACACACACATAAATATATACAAATAAATTACTTGATTAAATTTCACTTAAAAATGTGTATCAAATAAATGAATGAAATGTGTGGGTCAAGCATAAAAATTAAATCGTGGTGGGCCATTAAGGGGTTAGGTGGGTTTGAAATTTTTTTTGTTTTATTTAATTGTACAATATGTTTAAAATATTCTCCTAAAATTTCGGTCGGAGTAAAATTCTAAGAGATAGACCCTTTGGAAGTTCCGCCCATCAGGATATGGCTGTGTCAATTTGAAACTGTAAACGCGTTTATCTCAAAACTATATTTTTTAAGTCGGTGAACACGATTTCTCGAACAGTTATAAAGAGATTTTGCTCAAATTTTGCACAAATCTTTGTAATAACATCATCCGGTAATTGAACGAAGGATTTTTTTTTATTACAACTAACTTTTTCGAGCCAATGCATGGCGAAAATTTTATCAAAAAATGTGTTTTTTTTTTGTTCAAAGTCTGTCAAAAATTCAAATTTTTTTCTTTTCCTTCGTCCAAAAACGAGATTTATCTATGTATCTACGAAATATTTTTGGTTTTTTGATTTTAGATGTTCGTGGCGAGATCATTTTCTTTTGAGACGTCAAGGGAGATGAGGTACCAACGGCTGAGTTTTTGGAATTGTTGAATAAAAATTTCACAAAATACTGTTTAAATATGTATCTTTGATATGGTAAATATATGATTGTATATATAAAAAATAGTAAAAATTCATTTTTTTAACCTCTGAAACACACCTAACACCTTAAAGGAATACCGTACAATGTACAATTAAAGTACAAATCCCTTTTTGATTTTCAGTTTTTATTAAAATTCAGTCTTGTTTCATCTGTAAAGAAAACTCTAACAGATGATCTGGTTTCTGTGTCCATTGTTGAAAATAGTTTTGCTTCGCCGCCGTCCATGCTGTTTGATATTCCTTCGCTATTTGCTTACACTGTTTGTATTTTAAATTGTTAACATCATTTTGATCAAGTTTATATTTCTCGCGCAGTTTCGGCTCTAATTGCAAAAGCTCTACAAATTCATGCATCAGATGATATTTACTAATTTTTAGTGATGCATTTGGTGTATCCAATTTTTTCTTGGTAACACCCAGCCGTTTGCCGTTTACAGATATTTCATATGGTCTGTGGAGGAAAGAGTAAAATATTTCTTTTGACTTTTTGAATTTTTCGTTTTGTAAAATTGACTTACTTCAGTTCCTCGGGAATGTTACACCATGTAAGGCCAGTGGGTGATGGATTGAGCCGATCAGCGCTCTCTGCATATTCGAATAATACATTCTCGGAAAAATTGATTGCTGGTTCTTGTACTTTATATTTGGCAGTTGTGAATTTCCTCTCTTTAAAACGCTCAAATATTGCACGTCGTATAGATTTCTCATTTTCTGACAATTTACCACAAAAATTTAGCGTTTTCAAATATATAGGTGCCGCAAGTAGTGCGTCGAGAAGTGCACCTTGTACACCTAACAAATTCCAACGCGCCATTTTATCACTGCATGACATGGAAAGCGTACGATCACCCCGACCCGGTTTTGTACGCACAGCTCCAATTTTTTGTTGCATTGGATCCTGTTTTTCACCTAAGTCGATCAATTTTGCGCCGGTATAAACAGCAGCTTCCACCGGCTCCAAGACGGCACCAACGTCATTAAGCGTTTCTTTATTGTCAGTCTCTAATTTACAAATTTTCGGTGCAGTGGGCCCTTCAATGCTTTCCGGATATTGTTGTTGGATGCAGGCATCACCACAAGGTGTTTGTGTACTCACAAAATGAAAACTTAGACCCTGACGCAGTCGAAATTCTCTCTTCTTGGTGTTCCACTGAAAGACACATTTATCATTTACCGAAGTACTTTTTAACGCTTTTTTCAAATTGTGATAAATATAGCGTAGAAAAGCGCGTCTAGCCAATATTTCAGCGTGAGAGTCATTTAAAATAAGACCTTGGCTGCAAAGTTTACCCTTACCAATGCACTTTGTGCCAGAACCAATTGCTACTACTTCGGTATATTCTTGTTTCGCGTCAAACAGTAGTATCGCGGATAGTATTGTCCACTCGTTTGTGTTAGGCTTTCCAGTTTTGGGCAATCGGTTAAATTGTTTGAATGCTAAAGTGGCAAATTTTTCTGCTGTTGGCGTGTGCATTGCAAGAAGTACATCAATGAATCTGCTGGGAATGAAATAAACAAATATGGTACAGTGAAATAAAGAACAGCTGTTTGCCAAGTTTGCCTTGACACCAATTGTCGGAAGTCAGATGTTTCCCAGCTGTTCATCAGCTGTTTCTAAGTCTTCCGTTTTAAACCGTACAAACTGTCAAAAATTCCTTAAATTTTAATTTTTATTAAATAATTCGAAATATAAAAATACCTTAGTAACTACATAAACTTGCATACAAGTTATACAGTGGAGTGGTAAAGTTCATCATTGACCAAAAGTCATGGCCTTGCTTGAAGCCTTTCGAGCAAACTGGTTAATAGCCACATTTGGTTGCATACTTTTTACTGGTGGATTGTGTGTGCTATCATGGAATGAGGTAGGTAAAAATAAATTATGAACATTTGTGGTGTAATCATTATTAATTTTTTTTATCACGAAATAACAGGGTCGTGCGGTGCACACCATTTTATCACTTGATGAAGCACTGGATGATGCAATAACATTGGATCCTAATGAAGAGTTGGAACACAATTACAATGGTCGAATAGTACATATGACAGGACCTATAGTAATTGGAGAACCGCTTACGGAACCAGACTATAATATTCAAGTGCTGGCTGTGAAATTGAAGCGTCGTGTACAAATGTTTCAATGGGTAGAAGAGTCAATGTAAGCAAAGAACTAAATACTGAAAGTCACTATTTGCCATCTAATAAACTTTTTTCCACACAGGGAACACAATTATGGTGAAAGTATTGCTTCCGTGCAGACGGAAAGTCGTACATACTACTATTTTACGGAATGGCGTGACAAATTAATCGATTCACGTAGTTTTTATATACGTACTGGTCACCAAAATCCAGATCGATTCCCCATTGAAAGCCAAACTCAGGTTGCTGATGCAGTCTTCATTGGAAAGTATGAATTGGGTAGTGAGATTAAGAATAAGTTTACAAACTATGTGGAATTAACCTCGGATACGAGGCCAGAAGATCCCACGATAAAAATGCATTTAGGTCTGTACTACCATACGAACGATGTTTTCAATCCGGAAATAGGCGATGTACGCTTATTATTTTCCTTCGCTGGTTTGGAAGGAGAAGTGGTATTTATTAAAAATAGTCTTAATTATCTTCTATGTAACTAAAGTATAATTTTTTTTGTTTAGTATACTCTAGTTGGTAAAATGGAGAATAACAAAATATTACCATATCGCACTAGTCGTGGCGTCGACATATTGTTGATCTATAGTGGAGAACTGGGCTTAGCCGAGGTTTTCAAGCAAGAACATCATGCTCAACGGCTGACGACATGGGGCTATCGTTTTATGGGTTGGGTGCTGGTATTCTTTGGCGTTACATGTACTTCTAGACTTTTACATATTATTTGTAAGTACAAAACCAGTTGTCGAAATGATGAATTGAGACTAAAAAATATTTTTCTCGTCTCGTCTTTTTTTGCAGTGAATCGTATTAATTTTTTGTCTGTATTAGCGCCCGATCCACAATTTCCTGTGGGTGCTAATTTAATGCTCTCATTGTCCTTTACACTAATAATTGCGTCCATTGCCTGGATTTTACATCGACCAATGATCGGTGCTAGTCTATTGTTCGCAGCAGCGTCACCGTTTGTATGGTGTGCTCGTGGTGTCACAAATTATCAACGTGTGAACTGAAAATGAGCTTAATAACTCGCAGTGGGCATATCACCACCGCATAAGCAACGAGGATGAAAGCTGGTACCGTACGAGCCCTTTAAGTTTATTATATATATATATATATATATATATATATATATAGGTATACTTATATATATAATTCTGCTAGTCATTATAATAGTTTTTTTTTAAAGCACCTTTTATTTTATTTTTTATGTACAGAAAGGAGTGTGTGAATATATTTGAATATTCGCTTAAGAGAAATCACAAAAGCGATTAATTAGAAATTTTAAAATCCACATTGAAACTTAAAGCTAATTAGATAAATAAAATTAGTTTGGAAAATTATCATAACCATTTTCATTCGTCGTATTGGCGTTTTCAGCCACAGCACACGAGCTCGAAGCTGCTTTGATTTCACCTTCATATGTTAAAGCTGCTGAGGACGTATGCACATTGGGACTTTGCGATTTATCTTGTTCGTTATCGTTTCGTGATTGCTCTTCAAAACGGTTAAATGGTTCAAATCTGTTAATATGTACCGACCCACGATGTAGTGTACCCGATTCAGCTTCAAAAAGTATTTCATTTATGAATTTTTCAGCTAGCAAACGCTGTTCACGTTGTAAACGCTTCAGCTTATGTGTCCAAGTGCGTGCAATAGATTCTTCTTCTGGAAATGTACCCGAGAGATAGTCACATGCTATGCTAAGTAACTCCTCAGGTGTTTGACCAATTGAATTTGTCGCGTTCGTTGGTGAAAAGCGCAAACGTTTAGCACGTCCTGCCGTACCTTCCGTTTGCTGACCAGTGTGATTGTAATCTACTGGACTAACCGACTGCCCACTAGTTGTAGAAGTTGTTGTAGACACCTGTGGTACAGTTGGTGGAGGAGTTTGCTCTGGTTCCAATTTCTGTGTGTTTCCAAAAGATTTGTGAAACATTTCTGCAATACTCGGTGGTGATTGCACTGTATTTACACCCATCATTGCGCGAAAATTATAACCGGTTGTCGATGAGTCCATGAAGGAAGCTTGTGATTGAGAATTTTCATTAAACGTTGAAAACGAATCTCCACGAGTATTTGGATTAACGGCCAGAAATTTTTCTGTGTTGCGTAGAAAATCCAATTCAAGGTATGTCCAACAGCGCGGATGATGTATAGTACCATTACGACGTGCACTTTCCACTACTTTTAACTCTTTCCGATAATTTGTGCGTAAAGTGTTGATCTTTTTCTTGACATCTTCAACATTTGCATCACGCTTGAGATAACGGTAGATGGGTACAAGTTGTTCGTAGGCTTCGGCGCGCTTATCACGATTTGTATAATCTCGTAATGAGGTGTCCCATAAAACTGGTAAATCCCGATATGTGTGAATGAATGCTCGCAAAAAGTGGCGATTTTCTTCCGCACCAGTCATTTGTTTCATGGGGCAGGTAAACTTATCAGGTGCAAGCATTTTGAATTTTAAACTGTTAATTCTTTCAATTGTTTGGCGCGCGGAAACGAGTGTACGTGAATGTATGTATGTATGTCCTTTAAAGCAACAAGTACTTTTTTAATTCAACCCAAAATTTTATAATTGTATCAATTCTGTAATTAGTGGATGGATTGACAAACTAATATAAACTACTGATGGATATATTGAAGAACTGTCATTTGAAGCGTTTGACGTATTGCCGCATTGATGTACTGTAAGTATTAGTGACACACGGTTGGCCGTACCTAGAACCGGTTACAAAGAATTTAGTTGACGTACGGATTTTAAAGAAAGGGTTGTATATGTTGTTACTGTTGTTGTAATCGCAGAAAATTCCCCAAATTGGGCTTCGCAGAATATTGCGGGAGTGACAGTCCTTGGCCGGATAAAGATCCGGGTCGTTCCGATATAAAGAATCGACAGTCGCGAGAACTATTGAATTTTAGTCGCCTCTTACGACAGGCATGCCTTACTGCGGGTAAATTCTTGAAACCTTACACTGTAATAAGCAAACAATTAAAATGTTTGATCAATCAATAATGAATGCTTTATTAAAAAAATGTTAAAAGTTATTATATGCAAAGTCAGCATATTGATATTTTGGTATTTCACATTGACAAAAGTATTATATGCAGTCAGCATATTGATATTTGGTAATTCATTCATTGACAAACCGAGACTGTCGATCACTCATGCTGATCAATACGTGTGTTGGTCAATGTGACGGATTGAGTAAGCATAAAAAATGCATTGAAAGTGGAACGCATTCTGAGTAATGCTAGGAATAGTCGTATATAATTAAAGACAATTGTATACGACTATTAAATTGCTTTTTGTATTCTATTGTAAATTATTGGTAACTTGATATTGAAAGTAGAGTATTTTTTTTTTGTTTCACATGTGTCTTTATTGTGCATAACATGCAGTTTTTGTTTCCTTTGGCTTGTGCGCATATATATTGTTATGAGTAAATTGGAGTGTTTATTTAGAGGTTTTTGTTGTTGTTGTTGTTACTAGAGGTTTTATACTGTTTTAAGTCTATTTTTATGAATTATAATTTCTTTTTCTGTATCTTTTTTATTGTTTCTATTACTATTTCCTATTCTATGTGGTATTAAAGTGAAATTGTTATTCTTATCAATACTTTTAACCTTATAATGTCCTTTATATTTATTATCTAACTTATGGGAGGCCTCTTCTCTAACTAACACTAAATCTCCTATGTTTATTTCCTTACTGTAGCTATTTTTATCATAATTGGATTTTTGTTTTTCTTTAGCCTCTTGGACTAATTTCCTAGCTCTTTGCTGTGCAATCTGAAGTCTATATTTTACTTCTTTGTCGTAAGCTTCGTGGTTGTACAATGGGCTGATTTTCTTTTCGTTTAGGAATTCGTAATTCGGTGGATTTTTTGCAAATATAAGTTCAAAAGGGCAATACTTATGTGTGGTTGATGGCGTTGTATTGTAACAGTACGCGAAATATCTGAGGTAATCATCCCAATCACCTTTGTCACTGGATATGTATGAACGTACATATTAATTGAATGTCCTGTCACTGCGTTCTACAGTACCCAAAGTTTGATGATGATACGGTGTTGAAGTTTTATGCTCATTTTTTAACAGTTTACACAGTTCTTCGAATAATTTATTTTTGTACTCTGTGCCCATGTCCGTTATGATTGTTTTCATGCGTCCATAAATCAAAATGAAATGCTCGAACACGGCTTTAGCGACGTTGTTGTTGCGTGTTTGCTTGGGACTGGGATTGCTACCAAGTATTTGGTTAGATCACATATAATGCTAACCGCATACTCGTTTCCATTCATTGTCTTCGGTAATGGCCCGACTGTATCGATTTCTACAAAATCAAATGCCTTCGGAGGTGTTTCCGTTATTGTCATTGGCTCCTTTATATGCTTATTAGTTTTATTTTTCTTACAGTGGATGCAGTTTTTTACGTATTTTCTTACGTCATTTTTCATATTTAGCCAGCTATACTTCTGCTTGATTTTATCTGTCATACGATTTATTCCTGGGTGGCCACCACTAATAGGATCGTCATGATATTTGTGGAGAATTTCTTTAATTTTCCCGGGATTTGTCACATATATAACCTTGGGGGTTAGTGCAATTGTTAGATTTTTGAGAACCTTGTTACCTATTTCTATAAATTTGCCTACTGCAGTATAACTTCTTTTAAACAATTTGTCCCCTAAGGACAACTGTATTTGTACAAGTCCTAAATTGCCGGCTTCTTTTTCAAGCCTGGTAAAGAGTTGTCCTAAGTCAATCTTATCCTCAACAATTAGGTTGCCTGTATCCAGATCGCTACAAATTTTCTTTCCTTTTTTGAAATATAATTTCGGAGGTTCGAAAACGAGCTCAACATGTCTTTTTACTTCAAATTTATTTAGCGCTTCGTATATTTTGAGGTTCTCTTTGTGACTTTCTTTATTTTCAATATTACTGCTGGTATTTTTTTTGCTGCTGATCTTGTTGTTATTTTTAGTATTTTACTTGCTTCCACTGACATATCTTTTAGGTTTGTAATTGTTATGCGAGATAATGCATCCGCAATGTGATTTTCGTTTCCGGCGATATACTCCACTTCGAAATCGTACTCTTCTAAATCGAGTCTTACTCGTGTTAACTTATATGAAGGACTCTTCATTGAGAAAAGGTATGTTAAAGGACGGTGGTCGGTTTTAACTAGAAATTTTCTGCCATAGATATATGGTCTGAAGAAGGTTATGGCCCAATGGATTGCGGCTAGTTCTTTTTCTATTGTGGCTTTGTTGATTTCACCTTTTGTGAATGACCTAGAAGCGTAAGCAATTGGTAACTGTTTGCCATCGTGTTCTTGGCTGAGGACTGCCCCACAGGCGTACCCACTAGCGTCTGTTGTTATGCAGAATGCTTTATTGAAATCTGGGTATTGTAAAAGTTTTGGACTAATTAATGCTTCTTTTAAGTAAACGAAAGCTTCTTGACATTCTTCTGTCCAATCGAAGGAAACATTCTTTTTGCAAAGCCTAGTTAATTTTCTTGAGTGTTCTGCAAAATTCGGTACGAATCTTCTGTAGTAATTGCAGAAAGCTACGAATCTCTTAACTTCATCGGCTGTTTTTGGTATTGGATAATTTTGGACTGTTTCAAATTTGCTTGGGTCGGGTAGTATACCCTTGCTTGTACATTTATGGCCTAAATAAGTTACTTATTGGCTGAAAAATAGACATTTATCTGGATGTAGTTTTAGGTTGTATTTTCTACAAGTGGAGAACACCTCTCTTCAGTTTTTTAGCATATGTTTTACAGAACAACCTAATACAACCAAATCATCCATGTAGAGAAATGCTTGAGATGGTTTGAGGCCTGCAAATGCTAGCGTCATCATTCTTTGAAATGAATTTGGTGCTACTTTTAATCCATAGGGTAGTCTTTTGAATCTATATGTGCCGTTTTAAGCTGTGAATGAGGTTATATCCCTCGAGTCTGGGTGTAATTCTATTTGATGAAAACCTGACATAAGATCCAGGCATGAAAAATATTTTGCTCTTCCAAGTTGATCTAAAATATCATCAATTCTTGGGAGTGGGAATTTATCTGCTGCTAACTTTTTATTTACCTGTCTGTAGTCAACCGCTAATCTCCATCTTTTTTCTGTGCTCCCTGGAAGCGATTTTTTAGGTACTAGTAAGATTGGGCTATTGTATTCTGATATGGAGTGTTCTATTATGTCATCTTCGATTAGCTTATTTACCTGCTTGCTTATTTCTCCTTTTTGTGTCTGAGGCAATCTATAGTTTTTTATGTAAACAGGAGTATCATCCTTCATGTGTAATTTTTGTTTGTAAAAATTATTAGAGGAAATTGGTTCTGTTTCTAGTGCAAATATGTCTATGAATTCTGTGCATAATGTTGTTAGGTGAGAATTGACAAATTTTGGAAAGTTTTTGGTTAATCTTTTTAATTTTTCTGTACCACTGCTATTGTTATTGTGTGTGGTTGTTTCGATTAGTTTATAGTCATCTAGATTTTCAATATTAATTTTGTAATTTTTAATAGTTGTGTTTTTATGTGTTGTGTTGATAATTCTAACGAAAGTTTGATCTTTATTTGTAATTTTGTTTGCCATAAAAATGCCTTCAGATAATTGTTGATGTGGTATGAAGATGTTTTTACTATCGGTGCTTACTTTAACTTGTCTAATGACTTCCGACCTAGCAGGGATTGTAATTGTATTGACAGACAGACAATTTGTTAGATGCATTATTGTTTGGGGAAAATCATATGGTCTTAGGATTAATTTATCCTCTGTTTTGCCATAATCTAAAATACAATTGTATTTCTTTATAAAATCTAGTCCTATTATTCCGTCGCATGGGATTGGAAAGTCGTCTTCTACGACATGGAATTTATGGTAAATTAGAAGGTCATCACCTTTTAAATCTGCTTTAATTGTGCCTAATGTACTGGTTATACCCTGACCAATGCCCTTTAAATCTGTGATTTGCTCTGTCTTTACTTTATGATTATTACTAATTTGATGCTTTTTATTAATGGAGATATCTGCTCCTGTGTCTATTAAGAAATTTGAAATTGAATTATTTAATGATGTCCTTGTAGATATATAGCTGTTTAGATGTAGATTTAGTACACACATTTTCCTATCTACTGATCTTGAAGTGGAGTTTCTTGGTTTTCCTGCTGGGTGCAACTGCGTACGTTACGGGTCTGGTTATAAGGTCTATTGCCGTTTTGGTTTTGAGATCCTCTCTGGGAATTATTATTTGATCTAAATTTATTGTTGTATCTTTGTTGCGGTCTGAATCTCCTACCTCGGTAACTCCCGTAGTTGTTATTTCGGTATTGACTTTGTTGTCGTATATTTAAAATTGTGTTTGAGCTGCCCGTTATTTCAGTACAGCTGTTTGTAAATTTGGAGATTGCGTCGTTCATCGAAGTGAACGTTCCCGCTTGCATAATCATTTTGTCCTTGTCATTGGAGCTGTTTTTACACATAGCTTTGACTGCTGCTTGTGTTGAATATTTTGTTGCCAAGTCTGGATTAAGTCCATCCGAAATATAAGCTCCTTCTAATGACTTAGTGATCCTTTCTATTTCAGCGCTGTATTGATTTGCAGTTTTGTTCCGTTGTTGGATGTTCATGAGTTTAGCTGTTAAAACTTCTACTGATTCGCCTTTTATTGCAGTTTTTAGCTTTGCTTTTATTTGTGCTATTGTACTTTCGTTACTAATGAAGTTTCTTGCCGTGCCTTTTAACTTGGTTTTTATCATTGTTATTGCTAAGGCTTCGTGCTCATCTTTGATTTGATCAAGTATATCAAGGGCATCTAAGAAACTGTGCAAATTCTCTGGCTTACCATCAAACCCTGGTAGCACTGATGAAGCAGTTTTAATAAATTCAACTACAGTTTGTGTCATTGTAACTTTTATGATTGGGATGTCTAATGGCTTATTTTCTTCCACTGATGGGTTCTGACTCGAAGAAGGTGATGGAGTCTGGGCAAGTTTTGGGAAAATTAAATTAAAATCAACCTGGAGTTTTCCTCTACTGTGGTTGGTATTGATATTTCTATATTGTATCTAGCTAAAGAAGATACCAGTTTATCTCGTACGGCGGTAAAAAATTGGTAAGCTTCTTTTTGGTGTTCTTTGGAAAGTATACGGTTTGCCGTATTGATCACCTGTCTTATACTATTTAGAGCTTCTAAAATTATGTTCAAATGCTTTACTATTGTTTCTTATATTATATTATATTTATGCATTTATATGACTTATCAGCTTTCGTTTTTTCTTCAGATAATGTGTCGTAGATTTCTTGCCATTGATTCATTTCTTGGCATTTAGTAGTTTTGTCTAGATGCGTTGTTGTACATTGTTCAATTGTCTAAATTTATTCCTTATATAATTTTTTATTAGAATTGCAATTGCGATAATTAAGAATGCAGTTACGCATACAAAAATAGCTAACCATTTATCTGAAATTTCTTCTTTATTTTCTATACTAAGTTTTGGTTCGTATTTGACCAGTTTATTTTCAGAATTTTTCTCTTCAGAATTTTCCTTACCGACTTCGTATCCTGCTATACCTATTAGGATACCATTTAATATGGTTTTCCACCATGCCATTTTCTAAAAGAATTTCTTTTATTTTTATATTTTATTTTTTTTTATTTGTGTTGTCCCTAAGCAAAAATTGAAATTTTTGCTATTGGTTAAGCTGCCGTGAGGCTGCTAAATTTATTCTAATATTTAGTATGTTGTGTTTCGTCTTGTTTTGTTTTTCAAGTGTCGTTCAGTCCAATTGCTTTATGCTAAATTTATGAACTGATTGTCCAGTTGAAGCTAATTTCGCTTGCTGCTTGGCCGGTGACTCGAACGCAGTGTCGCCTTGTTGACTATTTATGCTTTTTACTTTTGTTGCTGAATAAACTTCTCACCGCTGTGCTAGCTGCTGCTGCTATTTTCCGCTGTGATGATGATAAATTCACTTGCTTGCTTTGTTAGCGTCCAGAACGATTTTCAATACTTCGCGTTGTTTCCAAATATTTTTATTCTTGATTTTCCAGCTTATACTGGCAGGATCGCCATGTAATAAGCAAACAATTAAAAAAATTTGATCAATCAATAATGAATGCTTTATTAAAAAAAATGTTTTCTCTTTATATACAAAATTTCTTACTTTACATATACATGATACTTACAAACTAAAAGTTATTATATGCAAAGTCAGCATATTAATATTTGGTAATTCATTCATTGACAAACCGACGCTGCCGATCAGTCATGCTGATCAATACGTGTGTTGGTCAATGTGACGGATTGAGTAAGCATAAAAAATGCATTGAAAGTGGAACGCATTCTGAGTAATGCTACAACACACCAGTGGGGAAGGGTTGTACATAGGTTAAACTGGTTGACTCCTTGAGAAATCCCAGATGAAGATACAGGTACGTCTACGTTATCGAAAGGGGAGACAGAGAGGGTGTTCATGGCATAAAATTTATAAATATACAAACCAATCTAAAGCTGTACCTCGCTTGGTTTTAGATTGCATCCATAATAACATGTATCTACATTTCGAAATTTTTTAACATTTGTTTTATTAACAAAATAGCGTTGCAAATTTTTTTTAAAACTACAATAGCGACATCTTTTGGTCAGTAGCACAGACAGTCATAATGCGTTCAAATTGTTTTGCTACGAAATCACATTGTCAACCAGTTTTGATGTCTACACTGCCAATTGAACACAACTTAACCTCACATTTTTTGACAATTATCTGTCCGTTGAGTTTTGATTTTCTCAGCAGCGCGTCGCAGTCGCATGAATTTCGCCGTAGCGCAGCGTCGTTGTTTTTTCTTGTGTTGTGTATATTGTGTGCTGTTCGTTTCTGTGGAATTTTTGCGGATACGGCAATGAAAAGCGAATTTCCCATTAGTTTTTAAAATATGTGAGATTTTTTTTTGAAACACGAATTGTGTTTGTGCAAGAAGTTTGAAAATATATACTTGTTTGAAACGTTTGAAAAGAAAATAAATAGTGTTGAAAATTTGTGTGATAGAAAACTGTTGATTTGCTTGCAGCAGCACGGACGTGTGAGAACAAAAGTCTCATATAATTTACGCGCCCTTAAAGTTCTGCGCGCAGTAGCAGAAATGGCAAAAAGAAATATTTTGAAAAGTGATTTCTTGCATTTTTTTTGGGAGCTAATATGTTAAGAACTATTTTAAAAAAATAAGTAACTTAAAATAAAATAATTTGTTTAGTAAAAAAAAAAAGGTTTGATTGCTTAAAACGCCAGGTGTTTGTTGGCGGCGTATTTCATTAACGCTACGGAGATATCCTGCGTTCTCTCGATCAACATCTGCCCTGCCCTACCCTGGTGGTAGTGTAAATGATGAATGCTACAGTGCCAAATAGTGCAGTGTTTTAAGAATTTCAAATTTATGAGATTTAATTGCAAATATTGAGTGTGTTTTTCCTAACGTTTAAAATTTTGATAATTAACCAGCTTCTCTGCGAGTCGACTAATAAACAACAACAAATCATCATAAGATAACTGAACATTTGCAAAATAAATTACAAATAAGCACAAAATGGAAACCATAGACGAACAAACGAAAAGTGGTAAGTTAGAAATTATTACCTTTTTAACATACGTACATATGTATATATGTATATGTGTTTGGTATGCATGAAAAGTATTGTTGTATGGAAGGCAGTTGTAAACAAAAAATCAACCATTGACAATATTGTTCCAAAGAAATTTTGCATATTTTATATTGGAAAAATTTACGTTTTCCATAAAACTGCACTGCATGTGCAGCCATTAAGTGTTATCCAAGGGGGAAATTATTTCAGTGCAACAATTGCTTCAAAAACCCATTGTGAACAATGAGAATTTTTACAAAATTCAATTTTAAGGCATTAAATATTAACTTAAAAATATTTTAAATTTCGTTTACATATGCGATATAAACAAAGAAACTTATGAAAATAAATATATGAATAATATGTACATATGTTCCTAAATATTTAGTTAATATGAGAGCCACTGTCTGAAAGATAGGATGTAAATACATACATATATGTATTAAAAATTTATATTGAAGATCGGTTAATAATATGATGATCACGTACGATTAAGTTCCAATGCGGAGTTAGGCGTCAATATAAAATCACACAAACATAGTTATGTACACTGTGTTGCAAAAGTCACCGGAAAATTGTCAGCCTGCTATAAATACATTAAATATCATTTTTAAAAGTGCTTCTTTACTAAAATTAGGTTGTTACTTGATGTAATTTACTGTTATATTAATATGTTAAAGAGCAAACGCAATCACTACAATCCACACAAAAATTCTCCACTAAACATTTCAAAACATGTTTTCACTTTTGCACCCACCTAATACTTGGGAAGTTAACTGTTTTTTTCCGTTAAGAAAAATACATATTTTTGTATTTTCACATATACATTGCTAGATGTCCAGTTGAAATTTTTTTTTTTTTTTAAGCTTAACTTTCAATACAGCTAGTTAAAACCATCTTAGAGGTTTACAAGTAGGGAATCTTGTGTATTTTGCAGGAAATTGACAAACTTGCATTTGCCTGTCAATATCAGGATTTGACTGTCAAATAGAAAATTATAATGGCTACACGCAAGTTGACAGGCAAACTCGACGATGCGAACATTGTTGAAATGAAAAATTTGCGCAATAAATACAGAGGCAATGAAAGAATTAGCAAATAACAGAATATCGCTTTTAGAAATCTTATAAATCAGGTGATCTCAGCTGTTTTCGAATGTAAAAAAAAAAAAAAATTGCGGATTCCATAATTGTAAAGCTGTACGATGGTTAAAATATTGAAAAAATGATTTTGGAAAGATAGTCATCAAGAAAAATTGCTTCCGAGTTTCTCAAACTATGGTTGTGAAAGTAAAAACGAGAACGACCAAATCAAAAAGTGAAGGTGCAAGGCACATGGCAGAGATGACTAGATACGAAACTCTCTAAAATGTAGATAAATTGCGTTCCTCGATTATTTTCTTTGTGCTGGTAACAAAGCCAAATGAAGAAATTTTGAACAGCTGATGGTAAACAAGCCTCAGTACCACTTCGTCAATAATGAAACACACCATTTTTCATCAGAAAACCATTTTAGGTTATCAATAAATTTTCATTGAGCACGATAAATTTGTATGTTAAAATTAAGAACAAATGCTGTTTGTATTTATTGAAGTCAAATATTTTCCAAGCACAGCTGTAAAGGCAGAAATATTCATTTTTACAATTTTTTTATTATCAAAAAATGCCCAAAAAATTTCCAGAAATATTAAAGTGAAACTTTTTCATCGCAGTGGCACGGTTTGAAAATGTTATAAAAAATGTGGATTTTCAGAGCGCTCTCACGAAATAAAGAGTTTCGTATCTAGTCATCTTTGGCACATGGCCCGATCTTTATTATGCAAAAACGCATAGACACCTAAAAAGCGGTTGTATAGGGAGTAAAGCAAATGCTTGGACAAAATTTCGGTCACATAAAACTGTTGAGTGTTTTGCAGCTAAGAAAAATTATAGATTCCAATGGACCTTCTAGAAAATGAAACATTTATTCAATTTGATACATGAAAAACCAGTGTCACAATGTATGTTCCCAGTGCACTCAACCGATATTGATGAAAGCTGACATTTATGTGCAATTTGGTCCAACTTAAGAGATAGGATAGTTTTTATTTTGATTAATGGCTTCAATAATTTATAAGTAAAAATAAACTGATTATCAAAGTTGTTGTTATTAATCGAACAGAACATTAGAATTATTACAGAAAATTGTCGGACCGCTTATTATGGACTCTTCGTAGAAGGCGCTACTGTTGAATTTGAATTTTCTTTTTCGGCTGCACGTGGCGCATGTGATTTTTCGATCAATATATGTATCTGTGACATCACTTTTTCTGTTTTTTTTTTAAATTTTATTTCCATGTGTTTTGTATTTTTTTGGATATCTATTTAACTACAATATACGATATCAGCGGCCGCAATAGCCGAGTGGTTAGCATTGCGTACTGGCATTCGGAAGGCCTGGGTTCGAGCCCAGGTTCGAGCAACATCCAAAATGATAGAAATTTTTTTTTCTAATTGCGGTCGCCCCTCGGCAGGGAATGCCAAGTCCTCCGAGTGTATTTCTGGCATGAAATAAAGCTCCTCATAAAAATCCATCAGCCGTTCGGAGGCGGCTTAGAATAAACTGTAGGTCCCTCCATTTGTTGGTAAAAACATCAAGACGCAAAACCACAAATTGGAGGAGGAGCTCGGCCGAAAATCGCTTCAGCGGTTACAAAGCGCCAAATATATATATATATATATATATATATATATATATATATATATATATATATAATATATATATATTTATATATATGTAACTACTAATTTATATAAGAACAACAAAATCATAGTACAAAAAATTTATTCACATTAAATTTTCCGGAAAATGTCACCAAAAAAATCTAACCTCAACAGTGCCCGTAGTAAAAACGCAACGGCCTAGGTGTCTTGAAAGAACTCACGAATCTGTCAAACAAAGAGCATAAAGAAATGAGCTCAAAGAGCTCGCATAGCTGATATTCATGTGCATGAATCAAGAGAACAGCTGGCATGTGTTGTGGCTCAGGGAAATTTGCATTATTACCACTCCCTACTCCGCCTGAACCTTAGAAATCACTACTTTCTGGTAAATCAAATGAAGTTTAGTTCTTGCTTTCAAATCAACAAACAAACAATATGTTAAATGAAGATCCAAAATTTCTCCAAATCTATTTTTGGGGCTGTTATGAAGAACGTGTGACAACGCGATGCCAACAAAGTATTTACTATCACAGGAGGATACGCTGGCAGATTCAATGCACCAATCGCAGATGAAGTTGCGATTATTATGGTCGGTGATCCTGTTAACAACAGATCTACTAAAATTACCTGCCTAGATAATACAGTGAGTAGAATTTCAGATATACACCTTTCGTACGACGCACTCCCGTACCAGTATATCAAACAGCGTGATCCATTCAAAGGTAATGAATTAAGTAAAAAAAATGTAAATTCAATGAACTACTACCTGCATCGATCAATGATTAGACATAAGCAGGACAACTTTATTCTTCGATATCGTCAGTTATATGTATTATCAATACTTCCTGGATATGTTTGCTAGAATTGAAGGTGAGCGCACGCGATTCATTCGGTTTAACCAGGTTAAATTACGATCAGAGGATTACATCCACTTACGAGATGCTGTTGTTGGAAACATCGGTGGAAACTTAAACACCAATGAAATCGGCACTACGTTTATTTTACCTTCAAGCTACATACATCGTTATTTATAACATTTACGTGCAATCCAGATTGGGAGGAAATACAAACTTTATTATTACCAGGTCAACAATCGATGAGATGAAAATGAGGCAGTGAATTCTCCAATTGAATTTTTAAATTCTTAAAATCTTAAACTTTAGCTGTGATTTATTTTAAATTAAAGATATTAAGAGTATTTTTTAATAAAATGAAATTGAAAATTTTCTGCAAATTTGTGTTTTAAATCTTTTGTCTTTTAAATCCTTTTTAAATCGCACAACCACAGCAACGCATGGCCGGGTCTGCTAGTATATAATAAAATATTTAAAAATTATCAATCGCATATATTAACAAACTAAAATTACAAAACTTCTATGCACATACATACATACATATGCACATACATACATTCATTTTGCGTAAGGAATATAAATATAACGAATTTTTTGTCCAACAAAAAAAAAAATAAATAAAAATAATAATAAAAAAAAATATAAAAAAAATATAAAAAAAATATATAAAAATATAAAAAAAAAATAAAAAGAAATAAAAAAATACGTCTCAACGCCTCTTCCTTTCAAATTACATATAACTTTTTTACTGCACCAACAAAAACAAAAAATATTTAGCAATTTTTTCTACGATTTGCGTACGCGATCGCGTCGCGTCGTGAGAAGCCCCTGAGTTGGAAGGAAGGAAAAAAAATTGGCGTAGAATGCCGAAAATCAAAAAATCAAATATAATTCGCTTGCACACATATGTATACGAGTATATGTGGGTACAAGAATAGGCAACAACACTTTTGTGTGCTTCTGTATACATACGTACATACATACATATGTACATATCTATTATATAAAAAACGTCAAAATTAAATGCCCACATATACATAAATTAAAAATAATCTCTTATCATTGGCATGTATTTGGAATATTTATCCGTTATTTTTAGGTGTTGAAAATAAGGCAAAAATTTCAATTTTCAACAATTTAGCGCTATTATAAAGGGTGTTTTTTATATAGAGGTATATAACTTTAAGTTGGCATTACTTTTCAAGATGGCGACCGATTTAACAGCTGCCAAGTGATTTATTCTCAGTTTGGTTTGGCAATTCATCATATATAGACTCACGCCTGAACAACGCTTGCAAATAGTGCAATTTTATTTCGAAAATAATGGTTGTGTTTTTTTTGTTTAACGATGAAGCGCACTTCTGGTTGAATGGCTACGTCAACAAACAAAACTGCCGCATTTGGAGTGAAGGTAATTCTCAAGTGTATGTTGAAACACCGTTACATCCAGAAAAACTGACTGTTTGGTGCGCTTTATGGGCTGGTGTAATCATTGGTCCGTGCTTTTTCAAAAACGATGGTGGCCAGAACGTTACAGTCAATGGTGATCGGTATAGAGCTATGATTACTAACTTTTTCATTCCTGAATTGAATAACCATGATTTCCAGGAGATGTGGTTTCAACAAGACGCCGCAACATGTCGCACAGCTCGTGCCACAATAGATTTATTGAAAGACACGTTTGGTGACCGCCTAATTTCACGTTTTGGACCTGTGAATTGGCCTCCAAGATCTTGTGATTTAACACCGCTAGACTACTTTCTGTGGGGCTATGTAAAGTCATTGGTCTATGCGGATAAGCCACAAAAGCTTGACCATTTGGAAGACAACATTCGCCGTGTTATTGCCGATATACGGCTACAAATGTTGGAAAAAGTCATCGAAAATTGGACGTCCAGATTGGACTACATCCGCGCCAGCCGTGGCGGTCATATGCCATAAATCATATTTAAAATGTAATGCCACAAGATTATCTTTCGGATAAATAAAATTCATGTCAATCGAATAATCCATCGTTGTTTTATTGCAACTTAAAGTTCTATACCTCTAAAAAAAACACCCTTTATATATACCTACAGCTCAAACATTTATTTGCCTCAGCTAGAGGGACTAAAAATTTTACCAAGCATTCGCTGGTATTTGCAAAATGCAAAGATTCTTTTTTTTTTATTTTTTTTTCGAAAGCCGCTATTTTCATCATCATGCGCAGACGAGCCGGTCTATAAACATCCTCCGCTAGTAATACATACATATGTATGTAGTTAATGTTTTTTTTTGTGTGGCTTGGACTATGCTATCTTACCTTCCTTCCATGAATGATCTACTATGTGAGTATGCATGTATGTGTGTGTGTATGCATGTAAGGAGCGTAATTTTGCTCTTAGTAGGTTTCGATTGCTTTCCGGAGAAGTGCTTACACACACAGCAGCATACACATAGCCATACATTACATGCTATGTATGTAAGTATTTAGGTAGAACTAGGTACTGCTGTCGCAAATAGCAATAACAGCGACAACAACAACAACAATAACTAAAAACAAACAATTCTCATGTGTAACAGTGCAACAGTGCAACATGTGGAGCGTAGATAAAGTGAAGCAATAAGAAGGAATCAGCAAATGCATATACATATGTACACTTTTCGGCTTTCAGACCGGAGATCAGTCCAGGCTGCTAAACAAACATGCTTGTGGAAGTAATCGCGACGCGACTGAGTCATGTTAGCCACAGAGTGGCTGGTTGTATGTATGCACGAATATGTACAGACATACATATATAGAAGCACATGTTGGCTCAACTGCCGCAATGAGGTATTGCGTTTCTTGTGCTGAATTCAATTCTATGTACATACATATGTACCTTATGTGCATACTGAAAATTTATATATGTACATATGTACAAATGTATTTTCACGGCTCTTCTCCCTTTTTGCTGCTAAAATTTCTGTTGTTTCCCCTTAAGACTTCTTTGTCTCTAATCTCTTTTGTTTGGTTTTCATGTACCAAAAACCTGCTTTTTTGCTTTAGTTTACGCTTAGGCAACAGGTAAATTATTCAAAACAAACTGTGACTATGCTGTCACACACATACATATGCATGTACTTGGAAACACAGTTGGAGTTGAAATACGTGAGTTTTGTTATTTTGGGTGCCTGTTAGTTGAAAATTTAGTATCTTACTTTTTTGATGATCTGTTGCCGTTATTTTTAAGAGCTACAGCTTTGTCGATAATAATACAATAACAGGTCAATTAGAAAGTCCCCGGCCTGACACATAGATGGCCCTGCTAGAGTTAAGTCCATATAAATTATCAGTAAGCCCTAACCTTCAAAAGACGAGTGTGTAAATTTGACATCTGTCGGTTCATTAGTTTCCGAATTATAGCATTTTGAGTGAAGAAACTTTTGTTATTGGGAAAAAAATGGATAAAAGTGAATTTCACCACGTGTTGATAAAATATTGCTTTTTGAAGGAAAAAAATACTGTTGAAGCAAAAACTTGGCTTGATGATCACATTCCAGATACTGCACCAGGAAAATCAACCATCAAGGCTGGGTATGCTAAGTTTAGATGTGGTGAAATGAACACCACGAAGACGGTGAACGGACTCCCCCAAAAACAACCTCTTTTCTTACCGACGAAAACGTCAAAAATAAATCCACAAAATGATTTGATTGACAGTAAATTGAAATTAAATGAAATAGCAGACACTCTAAAGATATCAACTGAACGTGTGCATCATATGATTCACGAATATTTGGGTATCAGAAATCTCTGTGCGCAGTGGGTGTCGCGCGAGATCACTTTTGACCAAAAACAACGACGAGCAGTGCTTGGAGATGTTCAAGCGTAATAAACCCGAGTTTTTGCGTCGATATGGGACAAGTTATGAAAGTCATTTCACTCCGAAGTCTAATCGATAGTCATCCGAATGGACTTTACACGATGAACCCGCTCCACAAAGCGTGGAAAAACGCAACTGTCGGCTGGCAAGGTTATGGTGTCAGTGTTTTGGGACGCGCAAGGAATAATTTTCATTGACTATGTTGAAAAAGGAAGGACCATCAGTAGCGACTATTACAAAGCGTTATCGGACCGTTTGAAGAACGAAATCGGCGAAAAACGGCCTTGTTTGAAGAAAAAGATAGTGCTGTTTCACGAAGACAATGCACCGTGTCATGAGTCAGTGAAATCAATGACAAAATACCATGAATTGGGCTTCTCTTAAAAGAATGCTCGCTGGGAAGAAATTTTCGTCGAATGAAGAGGTGATCTTCGAAACTGAGGCCTATTTTGAAGCAAAGGACAAATCGTACTACAAAAATGGTATCGAAAAGAAAAAAAACTGAATTTTACCAAAAAAATGTTTCTTACTATAGTAGGCCGGGGACTTCTCAATTGAATTGTTGTATGAATTTCAATTGGGAAAGGTCAAGTTTGGTTGTGGATATAAATTAGGATCGATAGCTACGACGGCTTCATGAACGAGCTTGCAGAACGTTTTTTTCCTTTCTATCAGACGTTTGTCTTACTGAATAGCGATATAGACAGCAAGATTTTGTTCTAACCGGAAGGTTATCAATATCCTGACCGGAAACCAAATTCAAACGCTCACCTGCATACTAGATCAAGCAGGCTACTTTAGGTGATTAAGAAAGCTTCGAAATATAGAATACAAACAATAATGTTTTTCGCTCTGTGGAGCAACTTGTTAATTTCTTCTCACTCACTGGAGATTTGAAGTAGGTTTGTGCATGCGAAAAGATTTTGATTGAGGCCATGAGTTCATATTGAAGGCTGGATGGAGCAGCAGCAAGACCTCTAGTGACTTCTGCTGGGGAAAATAGTTACAACGGACGATGAATACTGTTTCCACATTTCGGTTGTCGTTAGTGTGATTAAAGACTGCTTGAGGACTCCAGTGAGAGGCTCTTCTTTTTTTTTAATTCTTCACTAAAATCAGATATTAATTTTCAAAACCTCACTCACATATAAATAAATTGTGGTTCTTGCATTCAATATACCGTTAAATTTATTTATTTGTACATCTGTTTATTTGATTATTTGTGGTATCATATTAAAACTCATCATAGTATTGCAATGAAAATGCATTTGCATATACATACATATGTACATACATACATACATACGAGTGCATTCATAAATGTTCACATAGACAAACCACATTGCAAGTAATTCCGTTAACAAAGTGATTTCGGCTGAATAAGTGAAGCATCGTTAAATTCTTCTTCTTTCCTTCATTCATTCAATTTGGCAATGGGCCAAATCAATTGTAATTGTAAACGTAAGGGAATTTCTTTCGATAATAAAAACTACGAATTGTTGCATGATGATGATGCTGTCCATACATCATATGTATGCAGCTGTGTGATTTCATTAATTTGCATTGTTTATATGTATTTACATACGTACATATGCATGTATGTACGAATATATGCATATGCAATGAGATATGAAATTTTAGTGAGTAATCAATGAAACTAGTCTAAATAAATCAATATTACTCATAATAAACAATTAAAATAAAATAAAAATAATTTTGATTCAAACTTTATAAGTAAGTTTCGAAGGAAATCAATTTCATGTTCAATTGCACAAATCTGTGGTCAGAAACCACTGAATGAGGAGTATCAATATGTTGGTTATACTACTACGCCCGCCATCTTACTGAGAAGAGCCCTATTTTCCAATCGCGTTTCGCTCAAGCTCATTTCCCTACATATTTCAATCTCAATTAAGGCTAAAATCTCAGCTTAGGAAATACTGCAGAGATTATGGAAGCCAAACTCGGGCTGCAGAGCTGCGTTTTATGCGTTTTTAAAACGTGTTGTTGTTATCATTATTATTATTATTATTATTATTGTTATTATTGTTATTATTGTTATTATTGTTATTATTGTTATTATTGTTATTATTGTTATTATTGTTATTATTGTTATTATTGTTATTATTGTTATTATTGTTATTATTGTTATTATTGTTATTATTGTTATTATTGTTATTATTATTATTGTTATTATTGTTGTTGTTGTTGTTTTTATAACTGCAAAAATATTACATAAAGTTGTTTTGGAGAGTTTGGCGGTAGTGTCAATCCTTTGCCTGATAAAAATCTGAGTCGTTTCGGCATAAATACCATACTATCGCGGGAGTTATTATTATTTCCGCTGCTAACCTCTTAATCCCTAGCACAATCGGAAATAAAAAAAATCGACTAAAATATTTTAAATAATAGGTCGCCATATTTTTAAGAACGTAAAATATCTTATAAATGCAGTTATTTTCCTATCCGTTTAGTTTTGTTTCTTCTTTTATTTACTCCACAAACACTTGAGTACACATTTTGTTTTTATACTCAAAGCACAAAATATATGAATAATGGGGCGATGACAACGAACACATACCTGGTATTTTGCCTGTTTTTTATTTACAAAAATCATTTGCACAGCAAATGCATTATTGTTTCTAATGTAAATTTATTTACACAAGATCAAACGTTAGATCACTATGGAAAGATCACCAAAAAAAATGATAGAGATAAAAGATTAAAATAAACATATGAAATTAAAAAACTGAAACCACTGAATAGAAAAATACAATATAAATTAATAAACTAACAATAATAAACAAAAATCAATAAATAAAAATTGAAAAAATATAAAAAATAATAAAAAATTAAACTACAAAAAAAAAAAAAAAAAAATTAAACTACAAAAAAAAAAAATAAAAAAAAAAAAAAAAAAAAAAAAAAAAAAAAAAAAAAAAAAAAAAAAATTAAAATACAAAAATATAAAAAAAAATAAAAAAAAATATAAATAAAATAAAGTAAAAAAAAAAAAATTTAAAAAAAAAGTAAATTAAAAAAAAATAAACTAATAAAAAATAAAAGGTATATAAAAATAAGAAAAATAAAAGGTATATAAAAATAAGAAAATAAAAGATATATAAAAAAAAATATAAAAAAATATAAAAAAAATTTAAAAAAATAAAAAAAATAAAGAAAAAAAAAAATAAAAAAAAAAATAAAAAAAAAAATAAAAAAAAAAATATAAAAAAAAATAAAAAAATAAAAAATTAAAAAAAAATTAAATAAAAATTAAAAAAGAATGAAAAAATAAAAAAAAAATAATAAATATAGTAAAAATATTAAAATAAAAAATAAAAATTATAAAACAAAAATAAAAACAAAGAAAAAATTAAAAAATTTAGAGTAAAAAATTAAATAAAATATCAAAAACAAAAAAAATTTAAAAAATACAAAAATAAAATTAAATTATTAAAATTTTTTTCCAAGACAAGAAAAAAATTTAAAAATATAAAAAAAAAGATAAAAAATAAAAAACAAAAAAAAATAATAAAAAAATTAAAATTCAGAAAAAAATTATTACCTAATTTTAAAACTAAAGCTATTATAAAAATATAAAAAAAACTTAAAGATTAGGAAAAAACGCCGAAAATTTAAAAATTTAAAATAATGAAAAAAAAAAAAATTATGGAAATAAACAAATAGAAAAAATGAAAAAAATAGAAGAAGAAATGAAAAAGAAATTATTGACCAAACCAATACGTGCAAAAAACTAATTAAATGATATAGATTAAATGAAAAAATAAATAAATAAATGAAAACAAAAATTTCAAAATATATAAAGGAAATAAGTAATGTAAAAAAAGATGAAAAAAAATAAAAAAATTAAATAAAAAAGAAATTAAAAAATTAGAAAAAAAATTAAAATTTTTTTTTTTAAATTAAATTATTTTTTTTAAATTAAATTTTTTTTTTAAATTAAAAAAAAAAAAAAAAAGGAAAAAAAAAATAAAATAGAAAAATTAAATAAATTCAAAAAAAAATTAAAAATTTTTTTAATCAAAAAATAAATAAGAAACTTAAAAAAAGGTAAAAAAATTAAATTTTTTTTAAATTAAAAAATAAATAAAAAAACTTAAAAAAAGGTAAAAAAAATTAAAAACAAAAGAAAAAGTAAAAATAAAAATAAAAAAATTAAAAAAAAATTAAAAGAAGAGATTAAAAAAAAATAAAAAAAATTGAGTAAAATTAAAAAAAAAATATTTAAGAAATAAAAAAATTAAAAATTAAAAATATATAAAAAATATTTAAGAAATAAAAAATGAAATTTAAGAAAAATATAAAAAGTTTCATTTAATTAAAAAAAAAAATTAAAATAAATTTTAAAAACTTAAAAAAGTAAAAAAATGTATATTTTTAAATATTTAAAAAAAGAAATAAATATAAAAATAAAATCGGAAAAGTCCTTCCACAAACTGTAAGACGCCATTAACTTGTTATGTTATTTAAACGATGGTTCGAAAGCGGCCGGCTTATACGTATATATATGTAGTATTTGAATAGAAGGCCACAGAGGGGAGACACAATCTTCCTTCCAGTCTTCTTTCTTCATTCTTCAATAATAATTTAGGGAATATTTTTAATGTTACAACAATAGCAACTACAAATGCTCATCAATCTACCTTAAAAGCTTATATTTACTAGAATACGCTTTCCATATGATGGGGTTATCAAGCTGTCACATGCGAAGTCTTTCTTTTCTAAAATTCAAGGCTTTTACGAACATATAACGTTTAAAGCAAAATATGACAAAACATTATCCAACAAAATGATTAATATATCATTTATTAATTTTGATTTTTAATACTAAACCATTTACTTGGAAAAATATGGAAAAAATTACATAATTTATCGAACAATATAACAATATCCAACTCTGTTAACTGTAAAGCTATACATTTTTAATTGTCAAATTCTTATTTGATTTATTAATTAATTGAATTTCCAATGAAAAATATTAAAGCAGGAAATTTTTCGTCAAAATTCGTTTGAAATTCAACGAAAGATTTCTATATCAAAAGCTACTCAGTTCATCATACAATAGATCAGTAGTGCCTACGTCATACTGCATGCCTGAATTGCACTTTAATTTAATTTTTCATATTTCTTCGTTGTTGTTGTTTTCAAATCATTTTCAAATTGAAATGTTTTTGAAAGTACAATTGATTTGCTTGCTGACCGACCAGTGCGAACATATTCCTTTTGCAATAATTTCAACTATTTATTGCACTTGTGCTTTGCCCCCCAACTATGTGTGTGTGTGTGTGTGCATGGTGGTTTAGAGCACAGTGTGCATGGATCAATTATTGAAAGCATCTTGAAAATTGCGCAAATCATTTTATTGCAACCATATATCAAAAGATACAACAACAAAAAAAAACGCCTTACCCTTCGATGCTGTTGCGTTTGTCTGTATATATGTATACATATTTATATTTACGAAGTAACAAATGTGCATTTATGTACATTTTACAACTGTATATATGTATGTTGATTTTTATGTGCATTGCCAACACAAGCGAACTTAATGGACTCAAATACGTCGTGGTATATACATATGTACCTATGACTGTAACAGCTTAATTGCTATATGTATGTATATGTACTTGTGTATAACTGTTTGTAAGGCAACAGCTCTGTTATTCAGCCAATCAGACATTTCTTTGCCATTACAAGTTTTTATTAATTAGAACACAAGTCAAGGATCAGAATGTCATAAATGGCGCGAGAATCCAAAGAGAGAGAGGAGAAAGAGAGAGAGAGAGGGAGAAAGAGAGAAAGAGAGAGAGAGAGAGAGAGAGAGAGAGAGAGAGAAAGAGTGAGGGAGAAAGAGATAGGGAGAAAGTATTGCTTACATACAGTGGCGCACAGAATTCTTCACACACCCACTGTTTTCGTTGAATCCAAAGTCCAAAAAGTTTATTGGAAATTTTCACGATACACTTTAATTCAACTATTTTCCCGTATCATAAAAAACAAAAAAAAAACAAAAAAATTTTTTAACATAAAATAAAAAAAAAGTCTACATACAGTACATACATAGCTGATCTTGGCGCAAAAACTTTGATTAATATCAGGTAACCTGATCTTTTTAGTATTTAGTTGGTCCACCGCACGCATTAGTAACAGCTTGTAGCCATCGTGGCATCGAAACTACTAAATTTGTCAATTCTGAGGGAGTAATACTTGTACCAAACTTCAATAAGACGTTCTTTGCGTAATGCTGAGCTGGAAATCTGATTTTTTCTGATTTTTCGCTCAAAAATCTCCCAGACATATTCAACAACATTCAAATCTGGGCTTTGAGGTGGTGTGTGTAGTTGCCTCTTTAACAATATGGACCGTGTGCTTTGGATCGTTATTCTCTTCAAAAATCCAGCCTGCGCCAAGCTCCTAACTGTCCACCGAAGAATTCGGTTTAGCTTCCAACAATTACTTATATTTCAACCGTTCCATATTACCCTCAATAAAGACAAGTTTTCCAACTCCAGCTGCTGCAACCGCTCCCCAAATCATTACGTTGCCGCCGCCATGCTTCACTGTTTGTACTATATTTTTGGCGTTAAGTGCAGTGTTTTCTTTTCTCCCAACTTTTGCTCTTCCATTGCTGCCGAATATATTGAACTTCTTCGATTTGTCTGTGAACAAGACTTCGCCAAAATATCTATTCCCTTGTCCAACAGTGCTTTAGCGCACTCCGAGCGAATTTTAGGTTTTTTTTTTCAGAAACAAGAGACTTTACGTGGCATTCTACTGTAAAAGCCGTTATCGTTCAGAGCTCTTCGAATTATTCTTGCATGCACACACTTTCTTGATGAGTTTGCGATGTTTTCGGCTAATTTTGGAGTAGTAACTTTAGGATCATCATTCACCTTCTTCAGAATAAAGCTGAAGTCTCTTCGAAATAGTTTTTTCGGGCGGTCAACAAGCGGCTTTTTTTACGGTGGATCAATTTTTTTTTTAAAGTTTTTTTTTACAATGGTTTGTACCTTGACTAAAGATAGAAATTTTTTAAATTTCACTTTACGATTTCTTCTCTTTTCTGTGCTGAATAACCGATGTTCTTACGTCAATGGATATTTCTTTTCGCGGAGCCATTGTTGATGCTAATGTGTTTAAATCGTAACTAAGTTCAATACTAGCAAATTAGTAAACAGAATTTAAAAAAATATTAAAAAAAGGGTCATAAGAACACAGCATTATCGACGTACCTGCTGGTAAACCCATCGTGTATGTAGACTTTTGCCCGCCACTGTACATATTTACATTTGAACATACCTCAATTCCCTACCAATAAAGTGACTTTTAACTTTCACATACTTCATTCACACAGCTTTTCCCTAGAACACATAGACCAACGAAGGAGTCGGAGGTTAAGTACCGATCCAAGGCGGGCATTTGGGTTTCGCACATGCAAACATCTGCAAAAAAATACAATAATAATAATAGTAATGATAATAAAATAACTCGTACAGCTAAATAAGCCGTTATTATATGCATTTGTACATATACACACACACACATATATACATACACAACACAACCCGCTGCTAATCCAATTAAACTCACATCGACCAGACGCTGGAGGTGGCCTTTTTTTGGTTTGTGGGTGTTTGTGGAGCAGGTGGACACAAGGCGGTTAGCAACTAAACAGCTCAGAACGCATACAATATTATAACGCATATGTACATATATATGTGTGTACGATTATGTAAAAGGGCGGTCCATTTCGAGGTTCCCTACCTTTTTAATGGAAAAAAACACAGAAAATTCAAATTTAATGGGGAATGTTTCTTATCCTTCGAAATAACATTTATTTGGCACTTATTTCTTGAAGATTATCTCTTTCAAATGTTGGCCGCGGCTACGTCTCAAATGGTCCGTCTGTTGAGTCCAATTTTCGATGACTCGTTCGAGCATTTCGACTGGTAACTGGCCAATGACACGCGGCGTGATGTTTTGCACCAAGGCCTGAATCGACGCGGGATTGTTCGCATAGACTTTAGACTTTACATATCCCCACAGGAAAAAGTCTAACGGTGTGATATCACACGATCTTTGTAGCCAATCGACCGGCCCAAAACGTGAAATTATCTGCTCACCGAAGTGTTCTCTCAATAAGTCCATTGATTGATGCAATACGTGGAAAGTGGCGCCGTCTTGTTGACATCAAATTTCGCAGATATCACGAGCTTCAATTTCAGGCATCAAATAGTCGGTTTTCATGGTGCGATAACGGTCTCCATTGACGGTTAAGTTCTCACCGGCATCATTTATGAAGAAATATGGACCGAGGATTCACCGGCCCACAAACCACACCAAATTGTTGTTTTTTTCTGGATGAAATGGCAGCTCTTGAATCTCGTCAGGTTGCTCTTCGGCAACTTGGCTTGTTTACATACCCATTGAATCAAAAATGGGCTTTATCGCTGAACAAAATTTGGCTCGAAAACGTCGGATCTCGCCGAATCGAATTTGCACGGTTTTCGTGTGCATTCTCAGTGCTACGGCCGCTATATTTTTATTACTGCGTACTGCATGTGGTCTATTCTGTCGAATATTATCCAATAATGAATAATAGAGTCTCAAGTTGGGTGATGTTGTTGCGAATAGTACGCTCAGTAGGCCAATCAATTATGTTGACCATAAGTTGAGCGAAGCGCGCGAAATACATTCTTTACAGAACGTGAGCGTGAAGCTTGACACGACTCACGCGTGATCTGTCAAAAGTAGGCTATTGAGAAAAGTACATCTACTTGGATCACCCTTTGCATACAGCATTCACATTTTATACTGCCAGATAAGATAAGTTGTGGGCGCAGTAGATCTTCATCTTTTCTGCTTTTGAACAAATAAATATTTATCATTTGTATAGTCTGTGCTGACTAGCTGCATACAAAGATATATAAAATACATGCATATATGTATGTATGTATGTATGTATGGATGCATTTAGGTAGTATGCCCGTTGCACAATGTTTAATTTGAAAATTGCAAAACAAATAATGCAGCATATGGCCGGCCAATATTGATGTCTGTATGTTGCTGTGTGTGTGTGTGTGTAACACTTGCATTTTACTTTGTATATAGGTATGTGTGTATGTATATAACAACAAATAACAATAATAATACTATATAAATAGCGTCAAAATGGAAATAGTGACTTTGTATCTACATACGGACATCTACATATGTACTATATTGAAAAATTTCAAATGAAATGACAATTTGTGACATTTGTCAGAGTGATGATGAGACCATAACTAAACATTTGTATCACTTTAAAGCACGTGGAACTAATATATTGAATTGGAAATTTTTTTTTTTCTTGAGTACATCGCCTCCGCTAGCATAATTTGAATTTTTTTTTAAATTGCCTTTCTCCAGCATATCAAATATATTGCCAAATGTATTGAATTTCGGTAATTGTCAGTGTAAATATTGAGTAGAATATTCGTGTGTAAAATCCCATATTTCACACCATTAGATGTTTTTTTTTGCGATTTTTTTTTACCCAAAACCTCATATCGGCGCAAATCGGTTGTATGGTAGTTATACTATATAGTAGTCCGATTTCGTTGATTTTCAGTACCAATATTTAGTTCATAATATACATATGTGTGTAAAATACCGAAATTCTCGTTCTTACATGCTTTATTGGAGAATTTATGACCTTAAAGCACATAGCTGAACAAATTTGTTGAATGGGAACTATATAGTATAATCAACCGATCCGGCCGATTCTAAAAAATGATCAATACATTACAAAAATACACATTTGGTTCAAAATTTCTCAAAAACTGAGAGACTAGTTTGCGTTCAAACGCACAAACGGACCGATAGTCAGACGAACACGGCTAAATCAACTCAGTTCGTCATTCTGACCCGATCGGTATAAATTTTTTGGTGGGTCTAACTCTTCTCCTTTTGGTACTTTCATACTTTGGACTTAAGTTAATATACTAACAGGTCAATGGGAAAGTCCCCGGCCTGATACATAGATGGTACTACTTGCATTAAACCCATTTTAGTTAGTCCTAACCTTCAAAAGACGTATGTATAAATTTGACTTCTGTTGGATCATTAGTTTGTGAATTTATAGCATTTTGAGTGAAGGAACTTTTGTTATTGTGGAAAAAATGAATAAAAAGGAATTTCGCGTGTTGATAAAATATTGCTTTTTGAAACGAAAAAAGTACAGTTGAAGCAAAAACTTGGCTTGTTGGCGAGTTTCCGGACACTGCCTCAGGAAAATTGGATTGGTATGCCAAGTTTAGACGTAGTGAAATGAGCACCGTAAACGGTGAGCGTAGTGGACGCCCAAAAGAGGTTGCTACCGACGAAAACATCCGATAAAAATCCACAAAACGATTTTGAATGACCGTAAATTGAAATTGAAATTGAATTATTGTATATGATTGTATACATCATATCATTCACGAATATTTGGCTAAGAGAAAGATCTGTGTGAAGTGGGTGCTTCGCGAGCTCGCATTTGACCAAAAACAACGACGAGTTGATGATTCGGAGCAGTGTTTGAAGATGTTCAAGCGTAATAAACCCGAGTTTTTGCGTCGATATGTGACAATGGATGAAACATGGCTCTATCATTTCACTAAGAAGTTCAATCGACAGTCATTCGGCTAGCAAGGTTATGGCGTCGGTATTTTGGGATGCGCATGGAATTATTTTCATTTACTACCTTGCATCATCAACAGCGACCATTACATAGCGTTATTGGAACGTTTGAAGGGCGAATCCGCCGAAAAACGGCCGCATTTGAAGAAAAAGAAAGTGGTGTTTCACCGAGACAATGCACCGTGCCACAAATCAGTGAAATCGGTGCCAAAAATCCATGAATTGGGCTTCGAATTGTCTCCGCAACCACCGTATTCTCTAGATCTGGCCCTCAGCGACTATTTGCTGTTCTCAGATCTCAAAAGAATGCTCGGTGGGGAGAAATTTTCGTCGAATGAAGAGGTGTTTGCCGAAACTGAGGCTCATTTTAAAGCAAAGGACAAATCGTATTACAAAAATGGTATCGAAAAGTTAGAACGTTGCTATAATCAGTCGCTTGAAGGAAGCTAGGTTGAATAAAAAAAAATGAATTTTGCCAAAAAAAATTTATTTCACTAGGGTAAGCCGGGGACTTTTCAATTGACCTGTTAGTTGTTAAGCGGCATAATTTATAATGCTTTCTACTAGCGTGAAAAGGCTAAATGTTCATAGAAATCAAAAATATTGGAAACAGAAGCTTCTTTGTCTGTCCTGAGCTTTCAAAACTTACAGCTACTTGAATTATTAGCACAGCCGTCTTTTCGTTATCTTCACAAAACTTGTAAAAGGTACGATATGTAGACGGGATGTCGTCCTATCAAAAAATGTTCCAGCAGAATTTCTATACCCGATTTCGCAGAGATTCCACGCCGACACATGGCCAACAATTTGTGGCTTTGCTGTTTATCATTTTACAACAAAGTTTTTTCTTCGAATTGGGTTTTGGGAATATGAAAGGAAAGAAAATTCATTCCTCGAGTCCATTTTAAGGGGTTAGGTCACTCTAGAAGTTTCAGAAAATAGATTTTTTCTTTCAAAAGATTATGACAGATAAAAATTTCTAAATGCCCCATTTTGGTTCTCTAGCTGAAGAACGTCCGGCCGGCAGGGAGCCTACTCAAAACTTTAAAGGCGTTTATCTCAAAACTGCTTTTTTTCAAGTTGGCCGGAAACATAACTCAAAAAATTTACAACCGATTCACTTGAAATTTTGACAACATCTTCAGAAATACATTATCTACAGAAGTACGTAGGATTTTTTTATCTTGCATAGTTTTTTTTTTATTAACAAATTTCGAACAATTTTTTAGGCCAAATTGTTATTTTTTCCTTAAGACACCCGCCATTTTGTCAAAAAATTCTACGTACTTCTGTAGCTATTACTATTTACAAGCGGGAACCGTTCAATAACTTATTAAAATAAAAAAATTACAGGAGCTGTGTGTCCAGTCATGGTTCCCGAAAAAGTGGAGACATCCTATGTAGAATACTGTTTAGCCGCCATTCTTAAATTAATTTTTCCTAACAAATAGTTATAAACAGTTAATTATATGTATAATAAATGCTTTTTGTCAAAAAAAAAAAAAAATTCTCAAAAAATCCTATTTTGTGGCCCTCTAGAGTGGCCTAACCCCTTAAGTACTTTTGGCGCCAAAAAAAAAAAAACGATTGTCATGATTTATGTGCGGGTAGACACTTATATATACACTCGTACGTATGTACATAGGTAAAATCTATGTATGCTCAGATACAAAAAAAAAAACGCTCATCAAATTATGTCCATCAGAGGAATGAAACGGCAACAGCAATCTTTATTCATTTCTTCTCTAATTTGTTCGCACGTTTCGTTCTCGTTTCACGCTTTCGCTAATTTTCGCTTTTACATTTTTTATTTGTTGCTTTATTTATTGTCTTTTATTGTTATTGGCTTTCCCTCTCTTTAAATTTCCCGAATCGGTGGCATTTTGCGATTGCTTCTACCACTTGTGCTGCTACAAATAATTTTATTTTTATATTTATTGTTGTTGTTATTGTTATTGTTGTTGTTTGCTATTGCTGTATGCTCAATTGGAACTTGGCAATTGGTTCGTTTCATACGCTTTCTTCCTCAACGCATTTAGCGCAAAACAAATTAAGAATTGAATTGTTATAGTTTGTATGTAAAGGGTGTTTTTTATAGAGGTATAGAACTTTAAGTTGGCATTACTTTTCAAGATGGCGACCGACTTAACAGCTGTCAAGTGATTTATTCTCAGTTTGGTTTGGCAATTCATCATGAATAGACTCACGCCTGAACAACGCAAAATAGTGCAATTTTATTTCGAAAATAATGGTTCTGTGCGTAAAAAGTATCGCGCACTACGTCGATTTTATCGTTGTTTAGCGATGAAGCGCACTTCTGGTTGAATGGCTACGTCAACAAACAAAACTGCCTCATTTGGAGTGAAGGTAATCCTCAAGTGTATGTTGAAACACCGTTACATCCAGAAAAACTGACTGTTTGGTGCGCTTTATGGGCTGGTGGAATCATTTGTCCGTACTTTTTCAAAAACGATGGTGGCCAAAACGTTACAGTCAATGGTGATCGGTATAGAACCATGATTACTAATTATTTCAATCCTGAATTGAATAACCATGATGTCCAGGAGATGTGGTTTCAACAAGACGGCGCAACATGTCACACAGCTCGTGCCACAATAGATTTATTGAAAGACACGTTTGGTGACCGCCTAATTTCACGTTTTGGACCTGTGAATTGGCCTCCAAGATCTTGTGATTTAACATCGCTAGACTACTTTCTGTGGGGCTATGTAAAGTTATTGGCTATGTAAAGTTATTGGTCTATGCGGATAAGCCATAAACGCTTGACCATTTGGAAGACAACTTTCGCCGTGTTATTGCCGATATACGGCCACAAATGTTGGAAAAAGTCATCGAAAATTGGACGTCCAGATTGGACGGCGCCAGCCGTGGCGGTCGTATGCCAGGAATCATGTTTAAAATGTAATGCCACAAGATTACCTTTCGGATAAATAAAATTCATGTCAATCGAATAATCCATCGTTGTTTTATTGCAACTTAAAGTTCTATACCTCTATAAAAGACACCCTTTACAAACATACGTACGTACGAGTATGTATGTACGAGTATGCTATGCTATGCATATATGCATGAGAATAGAAATGGAGAAGCGCGCATACAAAACAGTTTGCATAATCATTTGTCTTCAATTAAATGCTTTCGAGCATTTATTGACTCACAAACATACAGAGATATGCATAGGAATTTCACGAGGTGTCTATTTGAAAATGTGTTTGAACGTAAATACACACATATTTATGTGTAAGTATGTACAAGTATATGTATGTTTTTAAACTAAATTCAAATCCATTCGAAAAAGTTGTTATGAGGAAGTTTATGGTGAATATGCTCCAGTTGAGCGAACATTTCAAAAGGGGTTTCCACGAAGCTCGAAGAACGTCGTGGGCAGCCAAAAAAAAGTTTGAGGAGCTGGAAGCATTACTCGATGAAGATTGTTGCTAAGCACAAGTAACCTTTTAATGGCGAAGCCACCGACAATCCACCTGCGAGTTGGGGGTTCAATAATTTACACTCGGTAAGGCATGCCTGTCGCGAGGTGAGTTCCAGTGACAGTCGGGTTTTTATAGCGGAACGACCCGGATTTTTATCCGGCCAAGGACTGTCACTCCCGCAATATTCCCCCGATGCTCAATTTGGGGAATTTTCCTGCGGTTACAACAATAACAACAACAGCAACGCTACCGACAACAATTCATCAAATAGAAACGAACGGTGTACGAAATAGGCCCGAAATTTGCGAACAAGGCACAAGGCAATAATTTTCCATTAAAACAACGCTCAGTATCATGTTGCAATACCGATTAAAAACTATTTTTAAAACAGCGGCTGGGAAGTTTTACCTCATCCACCTAACAACCCACACCTTGCCCCTTCTGACTATCATTTGTTCCGATCGATATCGAATGTGTTCACAGGATTAGCGCTTACATCAGAACAAAAGTTTGTTTCCCCAGCGAAGCAGTTCTTTTGGGATGGAATCCGCAAATTGCTAGAAAGATGGGCGATACTTTGAAAGATACTATCGTAAAGGGTTATCCATTTAATGGTTTTGAAAGTTCAGGGCTGTATTTTGACATCTGTCAAATTAAACTGTCAAACCAAACATGTTTTGTTTTAGTTAACAGTTGGGAATTTATTAATATTGGTCGTTTAACAAGCGCACAACGCGGTAAAATTATTGAAACCTACTACTAAACGGGTAATTCGAACCCGACCACGTTTCGTGCCTTAAGAGGAGATAATGGTGCACTTAATCGTCCAACTACTCAAGCAACTGGTAAAATTTTAAAGAATATTGAAGAGATTGAATCGGTTACAGATATTGTAAGGCCTGTTAATCATATTTTTGCTGGTTCAACCTCCAATATCGCTGCTGTAAGTGAAAATGTAGCCGAATAGCCGATTGTGTCTATTACTTGACGTTCTCAAGAGCTGGGACTTCCTTACGGCACATTTTACGACTAACACCTACATTCATATTAAGTCCAACAACTGAAGCCAGCTGGACAATTCACAACGCCGTAGTTACGTCGATTGGGTGCTTGAAAAACAAGCAGTGGACCGCGATTTTTCCAACACAATTTTCTTCAGCGATGAGGCAAATTTCTCACTCGGTGAATACATAAATGAGCAATATTTTTGCATCGGGTCCATGGCCCAAAATACAGAGGCTATAACCTTGCCAACCCGACTGTTCCGTTTTTCCACGCTTTGGATCGGGTTCATCGTTTGCCGATTGGACTTCGGAGTGAAATGATAAAGCCATGTTTCATTTATACACTGTTTCGAATCATCAACTCGTCGTTGAATTTGGTCGAAATTGAGTTTGCGCGGCACCCAATTTGCACAGAACTTTCTCCTACCCAAGTATTCGTGAATTATATGATGTACATATTCAGTTGATATCTTTGGAGTGCCTGCTTCTTCATTCAATTCCAATTTACGATTATTCAAAATCATTTTGTGGACTTTTTTTTTTGTTTTATTCGTCGGTAACAACCTCTTTTGGGCTTCCACTGCGTTCGTTCGTATAAACTTGTCACACCAATCCTTGATGGACTTAATTCGATTAGCTCCACGAAAACAACCTACACATAGCTATAAATTATGAAGCATCAACATTGGGAGTTTTGACTACGTCTTCATTGAAGAAGTTTTTCGCTTTTCCCAAGACATCGGCTGTGCCATTATTACATATAACGGCATTTGGCGCAATTCCTTATTCGTTTCGATTCCAGACCTAAGTATTGTTGCACTTCAAAAATTATACTCATTTATCTGCCCTGGACTCGAATCTACAACTCTTTGGCTCGTCTCAAACACCGATATTGACCACTGCCAACTAGTTGTAATTAGGAAAAGGAAAGTTGCTAGATAGGCTATCGTGAAAAGTGTCTTCTGTGAAAGAAGCCATAAACTCAATCCAAATTATCGATTTTCTATCTATTTCATACCGGATATCCCCTGATCAGGCAACTTAATTTGGAGATTCGGCAAATGGTTAACTAGCATAAGCGGAAACAGGGGGAGAAACACTTAAAGACCACTTCTCTGGTCAAATCAATATAAAATCTAGCAAGACGTGAAAACCTGGAGGAAATATCATTCGGTGACCGCCGCCTACAAAAATTGACAAACAACATCGCTTGGTTTTTCCATCGACCCCGACGAAGTAAGCATGCTAGTGTTAAAAAATTTGAGTCTAGCGCGAGCAGAATACTTCACCAAAACTGGGAAAACTTGCGAACAAGGGAGATTCATATCGGCCGGTATTACTCCTTCCCTAGTTGCCTTGCTGCTTCCACTTTTTTTTTTACTCACCTCCTAAGCTCAGCAACACATCAGGATAACTTCCGCAAAGTGCACCGCATCACAATTGCGACTCCGTTTAGCAGACATGACGGCGTACAGACAAGCCATAAACACCATTCACCGAGAGTACGTTAACACCTTTGTGAACTCTCTTCCAGTGAATGGTGTTCTCGGAATCCAATCACCACCCACTGCAGAAAAAAAAACTTCGAGCTGAATCGAGAGACCCGCCTAACTCTGGAACTAGGTAAAGGTCTGGCTATTGCAGTAGCTTCAACTCCTACTTATTCAGACTCGACCCTGACATACCCAACACTCGTATGCAACGAATCCCCGCACGACACTAACCATCTCTTTGCATGCCCACTTAACCCGACTCATCTAACACACCTCTCCTTCTGGTCTCAACTAGTCGAAACAGCACGTTTCCTGGGCCTCCCGTTAGATGAATTCGATGGCTAAGACTAGAAATACCTATCCCTAGGCAATGTTAGCGAGCTGCTACAATTATTACGCTTCACCGATCTGGAGGACGTGGAGGCCTAGTTAAAGAAGGTAAACCCGTTCTGAGAACTGTCACGGGACGCCTACTTGAGTAATACTAGCACAATTAAGGTCTGGATACTGTAGTAGATGCAACTCTTACTTATCCAGTCTTGCAATAACTCATCTAACACCCCTCTACTTCTAGTCTGTCGAGCCTTCCCGTTTCCCTTTAGATGACCTCGACAACATATACTAATTTCGCCTGCTCCACGTCTAGAACTCATTTCGCTTAGAGACCTTGGTGGAATCGCAACCAGCTCATATGGCTCCTATGGCTCCTATGCAATAATTCGCAGTCGTTAGTCTCAAAATTGGTAAAGATAGATGAAAAAATATTTTTGTTTGAATCTCCCGAGGAATTGTTTTTAAGATTTTAGCGAATATTTTGGTTTAATCGATAAAACAATGAACGAATTGACGAATAGAATGAGAAGAAAGCGAAGAAGAGCCAAATACATGTGCCCCTATTTTCTCATTTCACTACACCTGTTTTTGTTTTTGTATACCTTGCTGGCGTATCGTGAAAATCTTCGCAACGCCTTTAGAAGACATTGAAGGCCTGTCAGCCATCAGCAAAGCGTGGTGTCTGTCTAGGGGTCGTATGGCTGCGCACACTTAATATGCAATGCTTTTCTTTTTGCGGTCGCATATGTGCGTATTGCCAACAGCTGCCGTCCGGTTCAGCGCGTTCCGCTTGACCGCTTGGTTGGGTGACTATTAGCGTTGTTTTGATTGAGCATCGCATACAACTTTTGAGTTTTTTCTTTCGTCGTTGTTGCTGCTGCGGATGTTTGTTTTTGAACGTGCTTGTTTGCAAATTTCATATCTTTACTTTTTAAGTGCAATAGAAATGGGCAAATCTACCTTGAGACTGTTGACTGAGAATATTATGTGAAAAGCGGAATGTAAATATACGTAGCTACTCAAATAGGCATTCTTCTGGGTACTTTCAAGCATGCATAATTTTTTAAATTTTTATTGTATTTTTTTTAAAGTTTTCTATTTCATTTTTTTTCCTTCTGTTTACAGAGATGTCCATTTCACCTTCGCTTTCACCGGATAATTTGCGAATTTGCCTTGTCGGCGATATCGTTAACGATGAAGAAACAGTGGATGCGGCGCGTTGTTTTAATGTTCCTGTCATCACCTCAGAGAATGGCTTGGATGTTCTCAGCGATTTTGAATGGCGTACCTTTTTTGTGTTGAAAGATTTTGAGGGACCCATCTACGATGCGATACACAAAAATAAACAATGGTAAGTCAGATTCAAAATATATAGATATGTAATACGAGGATTGTAAAGGTTTTCCGATTTCGAATTCGAAAGATTGTTTTTTAACATTTAAAAATTTTTTCCGCCTAGAGTATTCTAGCTGGGGATGAATTCGGTTTGAAAGGTTAGAATATTTGATTGATTTTGTATTTCGACATGCACTCCGATTTCTAAAAATTGAACACAAAACTGTGGTTGTTGTTGTTGCATCAGCTTGCCCAACTCCGCCTAGGAGCGCCAAGAGTCAGTTAGTATATGTCTAACGGGAGGTTCAGGAAACGAGCTGTTTCGACAGTGTCTGACCAGACGGAGAGGGGAGTACCCCTGCGGGTTAGGGGGTTCAAGACCGCGGTAAACCATGCCTGTCGTATGAGGCGACTAAAATCAAAAAGTTCCCACAACAGTCGGGTCTTTCTACCGGAACGACCCGGATTTTCATTCGGCCAAAGACTGTAACTACCGAAGCCTAAGTTTGGGGAATTTTTCTGCTGCTACAGCAACAACAACACGGAGAGGAGTGTCAGATGAGTTGATTTTGGTAGACATCTTCTTCTTCGTTTGCTATGGGCAGTGACTGGATTCTGATCGCGCCAATCACGGGAAGACTATCTTATCTGTGAATGGGGTTTGATTAAGGCCTGTCGGCATCTCGTCTTGTCCAGCGCAACAGCGGTGTCCCATAATGCTGAATGGAGTTCTTTAGGCCGAGTACTCCATTCCTGACATGCCTAGGTGATGGTTCGGCTTCAAGTAGATGCCTGTTAGGATGTTCCCTACGGTGGATATTGCTTACACAGCATAACATTCTCCTTAACTGGGAGCATGGATGTTTCGCTGTGTTATATAAGTGGTACATACTTGACATCAGCAGGTTCACGTTACGGTCCTCAAAGCGGTGTTCTGACAGATTTGTAGGTTCTTCATTTGTATCTCGCTGATGTCTAGCCGTCCGATTGCTCTGTAAGTTGTGAGCAGTTAGAGTCAGTACAGCTTCCATTTAGCTGGTGAAGAGGGTGGTCGAAAATTTTGTTGGTTGTTGTAATCGTTGTGCAGTGAATCAGTGGGAAAGGTCGATGAGATAGCAGTTTATATTCGAACAAAGGCTAGCAATTTCCTGGCTAATATAAAAATTTAAGCAAGGCGTGGAGAGGGCACCAATCTGTGGATCCCCTTACTTAATTTTTGCGATTTTTGAGGTTTGAAACTCTAAATTCTACAGATGACAGGTTAGGTCGAGAAAAGTGCAGATTTCGGTTAAGACCATGGATTATACATGGCGGTGTTTATGTGCAGTTGTGATGCTGTAAATTTCGCGAAAGTCATACTGATACAGTGCTGGGCTCAGGTAGTGAGCAGGAGACGGCGGCAGTAAAGCCTCAGGTGTCTTCGCTACTGGGACTAAGGAGGATATCAGCTAATATGATGATCCTTTCTTAGCTGGTTTCTTGGGAACACTACCCTGTTTTTACGTCACGGATTTCGCCTTCTCGGATAACCCCTGAATCTCCTTTCTGAAGAAAACAAGCGCCGCACTGACAGTGAGCCACTTAATGCTTCCTTTTGTTAACCGAAAGGTGCAGTGTGAAAAGCCGCCTAAAAGCCGCCCGCACACTTATTCGATTCCGAATACGTTCGCGGTTAAAATTTAATTCAAAACCAGAAAAAAAGGCCACGCCGAAGTCTTTATAAAGGGTGATCCACTTCCAGGTTCCCAACTTTTTTAAAGAAAAGAACACAGAAAATTCAAATTTAATGGGGAATGTTTATTATCATTTGAAAGAACATTCTTTGGCATTTATTTTCTGAATATTATCTATTTCAAATGTTGGCCACGGCTACGTCGCAGATGGTCCATCCGTTGAGTCCAATTTTCGATGACTCTTTCGAGCATTCCGACTGGTAACCGAATGACACGCGCGATGTTTTGCTCCAAAGCCTGAATCGAAGCGAATCGGATTGTCCGCATAAGCATTGTACTTTGTAGTTACATATCCCCACAGGAAAAAGTCTACCGATGTGATATCACACGATCTTGGTGGCCAATCGACCAGACCAAAACGTGAAATTATCTGCTCACCGAAGTGTTCTCTCAATAAATCCATTGATTGATGCGAAGTGTGGGAAGTGGCGCCGTCTTGTTGAAACCAAATGTCGCGGAGATCACGAACCTCAATTTCAGGCATCAAATAGTCAGTTATCATGGCGCGATAACGGTCGCCATTGACGGTTAAGTTCTCACCGGCATTATTTTTGAAGAAATATGGACCAATGCTCCCACCGGCCCACAAGCCACACCAAACCATTTTTTTTTTCTGGATGAAATGGTAGATCTTGAATGTCTAAAGGTTGCTCTTCGTCTCAAATGCGGCAATTTTGTTTGTTTACATACCCATTGAGCCAGAAATGAGCCTCATTGCTGAACAAAATTTTCCTCGAAAACATCGGATCTTCTTGGAACTTTTCAAGAGCCCACAGAGCGAAGCGACTCACGCATGATCTGCCAAAAAAAGGCTATTGAAAAAAGTACCTCTACTTGGATCATGCTTAGTAAATAGTCACATTGCTACATTGAGGACACCTAACACTCATTGATTAGGTACGTTGATTTCTGCAAACTTAACCTCTACATAAAATCCCACACGCGCTGACTGATTTTTTGCGAAACCCGCAAAAATAGCGAAAAGCGAGCGATATATACTCACATATATACAAGCACCTATATACTCATATATGTTTACTCTTATGTACTTAGAGTGTTCTTAAATTAGCACAAGTGTGTTTCTCAAATGACAATCACTTGTGGATATAAGCTATTTTTAGGTCATTTCAAATGCAAAACATACAAATATACGAGTATATACATATGTATGTATGTCGCTAAATGTACGTATGTATATTTTTTGAAAGATTTTATTTTGCTGTGATTGTATCACCATCACTTCTATTGTTGTTATTCAACTTTTATAGGGTTATTATGATGATGATGGCACATCAATGGTTTCCATAACTTGACGCCATCTGTGTCACCATGTGTCATCTTCGTTTCGCACCCTTTTATGTCGGTTGTCGGAAGTTTTATTTCTGATTGTGTAACGCAGACGCAGATGTAATAAGTACAAGGGGCTTTGTCGAACATTGTTGTTGTTCCCAAAAAGCAATTCAAATTTTTCGGCATCGGCAGGAATACTTATGGCTGATGGCTTTTTATTTTTGGGAAACTACCTCATTACGCCTAGAACAACCCAGTAAAATTAAAAGAAAGTGCTGGGGTAGGAAACTTATAGTAGAAAATGGGACAGAGAGACGATTTCGAACCATTTTCAATCTAATATAATTTACTAATTTTACTTCCACAAGCATTCGATGGGCTTCAGCTGCACTTCTCGTCCGATTCAAATAGAACATCAAAACTTCCCGCGCAAATGCTGTTTATTTAACACATCAACATCTGAACATTTTCTAAGAGGCTAAAAACAATGTTATTGGCAGAAACATTACGGACAGATGTGAAACCCTTCCAAAGAAATAGGTAATCGGCCACAACTTGCAGGTGGAATTCATTTGTACATCCAATATTATTCTGATATTTCAGATCGATTTCTATTTCGAACTAGGTTAGGTCCATACAATATGGCTTACAGACAGACAAAAGAAAACTTAGTATTCTTGTAGATACACTGACGGGGTATCGTATATGTTTTCAAAATATGTACCAGTCTTCAAAATTCATAATCATTTTCAATTCTACGCTATAAAAATAAAATAAAATATTTTCTATTAATTAAAAATGTTCTCCATGTAAAATACATACTTTTGAAACAAAAATCTGTTTTTCATTTCGATTTTAAATCGAATTTGAATTTGAATTTAAAAAAATTGCATTTCTAAATTTCTAAACCGTCTAAATTTACTGCCACCCATTATGGCGAACAAATGTTTCGTGTCTCATTTGCACCAGCACTTAAGAAAGCGATGGAGGAGAAAATGAACACACAACAATAATCATAAAAGTCGCAACACGTTGTTGTTGTGCAAAAAGTACAAAATTTACTCAAATGGCAAAAAAAAAAAAAAATAAAAAAAAAATAAAAAAAAATAAAAAAAAAAAATTTATTGAAGAGGAAAAATAAAGTGAATGTAAAAAAATGAAACGAATAAAAATTTGATTGCGACAATTTTAAACTGGAAGGATGATATTTGCAGCAGAGAGCGCAAAAAAAAAAGAAAATTATAAAAAAAAACGCGAAGCAAACGAAAAGATAAATAAATAAATAAATCATGAGGTACATCTATGCGTAGAAAAAAGTAAAAAAAATCAGTTGAAAATTTGAAAGAAAATTCGCCAACAGCCCAGCAGCGGCGGACGGGCGCATTGGTGGGGATTGTGCCTGCACTTTACGCTGGAAATGTTGATGCCCATCCACCACACATCAAATGTCAACAATAACAATAACATCGATACGCCAAGTGGCTACTACTTATTTAACAGGTCAATTGAAAAGGCCCCGACCTGACATATAAATGGAATTAGAAAGAATTAAATCGATATGATTTCTCGTTAGTCCTAACCTAAAAAAGACGCCTGTGTAAAGTTGACAGCTGTCGGATCATTAGCTTGTAAATTTATAGCATTTTGAGTGTAAAGACTTTTGTTAATGTGAAAAAGAAAATGGATAAAGAGGAATTTCGTGTTGATAAAATATTGTTTTTTGAAGTGAAAAAATACAGTTAAAGCAAAAACTTGACTTGATGACGAGTTTCCGAACACTGCCCCAAGAAAATCAACCATCAAGGATTGGTATGCTAAGTTTGGACGTGGTGAAATGAGCACCAAAGACGGTTGAAGCAGTGGACGCCCCCAAAAAGAGGTTGCTACCGATGAAAACATCAAAAAAATTCACAAAATGATTTTGACTGACCGTAAATTGAAATAGAATAAAATAGTGGGAACTTTGAAGGTATCAACTGAACGTGTACATTATATCATTCACAAGTATTTGGGTATGAGAAAGCTCTGTGCAAAGTGGGTGCCGCGCGAGCTCACATTTGACCAAAAACAAGGACGAGTTGATGACTGGAAGTAGTGCTTGGTAATAAACCCGAGTTTTTGCGTCAAAATGTGACAAGGAACAAACATGGCTCCATCATTACACTCTGAAGTCCAATTGACAGTCATCCGAGTGGGCTACATACAATGAATCCGCTAGAAAACGTCGAAAAAAAGCAGCACTCGGAATAATTTCCATTGAGTACCTTGAAAAAGGAAGGATCAACAACAGCGACTATTACATAGCGTTATTGCACCGTTTTCAGAACGAAATCAGCGAAAAACTTTCGTCATTGAAGAAAAAGAAAGTGCTGGTACATACAGTATCCATCTCTAGTTCTGCAATGGGTGGTGATTGGACTCCGAGAACACCATTCATGGGAAGAGAGTTCACAAAGGTGTTAACGGACTCTCGGCGAATGGTGTTTAAAGCCTGTCGGTACGCCGTCTTGTCCAGCCGGTCTTGTCTGTATTGCTGTACGGCGTCCCGGTAGTGAAGTGCTCCCTTCCTAATGTGTCTAGAAGAAAGTTCGGCTTCTAATAAGTGTCTGTAGGGATGATCCCTACGGCAGCATCCCAGCAGATATTACTTTCGCAGCATATCTGTTATACTCCTTAACTGGAAGCATAGATGTTTCACTGTGTAAGTGGTACTCCGGCGCCATCAGGAGGTTTCCCGTCATGATCCGAAGGGCGGTGTTCTGACATGTTTGTAGCTTCTTCAACTGCGCCTCGCTAATCCCCAGCGTCCAAATCGGTGCAGCATAGCTTAGGACCGGCTGGCCAATTGCCTTGTACGTTGCCAGCAGCGTTTCTTTGTCTTTCTTCCAGGTGCTAACGGCTAGCGATTTGAGGATTTTGTTGCGGCTCTCTACTTTGGTGGCAATTGCAGTCTTATGGGGAGTGAAGGAGTGCAGGCTTTCAAATGGGACTACCAGTAACTTTGGATTGTTCGTTGTCGGAATTTTTACGATATCGACCTTCACATTGAGTTCAAGCCGGTACTCCTTCGTCCAGCTGGTGAAAAGGGTGGCAGAGGATTTCACGGGTTGTAGATGTAAATGTCGTGCAGTCCTACCTATCCAGATTCTATCGACCCTGACATACCCAACACATCTCCTGCATGCAACGAATCCCCGCACGACACTACCACCACCCTTGTGGATGCCCACTTAACCCGACTCCTCTAACACCCCTCTCCCTCTAGTCCGAACCCGTCGAAACAGCAAGTTTCCTGCCTCCCGTTAGATGACCTCGATGACTAAAAGTAAACTTGCCTTACCCTAGATGGGGTTGGCGCAGACGCTACAACAACAACAACAACAACAACAACAACAACAACAACAACAACAACAACAACAACAACAACAACAACAACAACAACAACAACAACAACAACAACAACAACAACAACAACAACAACAACAACAAAAAGTGCTGCTTCACCAAGGCAATGCATCAGGTCACCATGTTAGTGAAAATCCATGAATTGGGCTTCGAATTGCTTCGGCATCCACCGTAATCTCCAGATCTGGCCCACAGCGACTATTTCCTGTGCTCTGAACTCAAAAGAATGATCGTTGGGAAGAAATATTCGTCGAATGAATAGGTGAGCGCCGAAATTGAAGTCTATTTTGAAGCAAAGCACAAATCGTACTACAAAAATGGTATCGAAAAGTTTGAGGGTCGCTACAAGCAGTGTATCACCCTGGGAAGGGAACTATGTTGAATAAAAAAAATTGAATTTTGTCCAAAAAAAAAAAAAATGTGTTTTGCTATGGTAGGAAGAGAACTTTTCAGTTGACCTGTTACATATGCACACATACGCAGCTAAAAGTGATGATAAATAAACATGATGACGACGATGTTGGCAATAAAATTATGATGAATAGTTCACTTGTCACCATCAAACGCGCGAGATAACAAGAAGCAAAACAAACCTATCGAAGTAAATATTTCACATAAATACTCGTATAACTAACCGTATATATACTTATATATATGCATGCTTTTTAACACGCTTTTTTCGTATTTTTCTCCACGTACATATCTACATACATATGTATGTAGTACGGCTCGACAGATGTGTATATTTTTTTTGTTATATTTGACATTCTAAGTGGCAAGCATGTGGGCAGGCGCCACAGGGGGGTGCCTATTGTGGGTGACTACATTTGCACTTTTTCCTTCGAAAAACGCACCGGAAATGTTTTATGTATATATATATAATTAATATATGTATGTATATTGTTTGTTTTGTTTATATTAATTAAATATAAAAAACCATAAATTTTTCTGTCAATTCGTTTGTTTATCAAAAATCATGAAATGCAATAGAAAATATTTCGTAATTTTTCATTTTTAATTAACATAAAAATATTCCATTCATTTGATTCAACTTATTTTGATGGAATTTTTCCGTTCAATAATAAAAAAACAATTATTTTTTGGGTCATGTTCTTTTCAGTGTTTACCTCGGCTTTGCGCTTTGTTTTGAAGGCTGCTTTAGTTTAAATTGGTTAACCGTTCAGTAGCACTTCAATTAATAACTTCGACTCGAACGTAAACGATTTTGGATCGTATTAATCGTGTTCTTTTCAGAATTGTTCGTCCTTGCTCTTGCTAAATTTACTTTTTTCTTTTTTTTTTGTGGGGTTGGGTGGGTTTCAGAGGTTAAGAAAAAGGAATTTTCACTATTTTTATTTATTTATATATTTTATTCGAACAAACCATATTAAAGATATGTATTTAAACAGTATTTTGTGAAGTTTTTATTCAAAAATTCTGAAAACAGCCGTTGGTGCTTCATCTACCTTTACGTCTCAAAAGAAAATGCTTTCGCCGTGGACAGCATAACTCATTATTGCTTAATCTAAAATCAAAAAACCAAAACTATTTCGTTGGTACATGGATAAATCTCTTTTTTTGGAGAAAGGAAAAGAAGAAAACTTAAAATTTGAATTTTTGACAGACTTTGAACAAAAAAACACATTTTTTGGCTCGAAAAAATTAAATTTAATAAAAAAAACCTTCTTTTCGAGAAAGCGTGTCCACTGACTTAAAAAATAGAGTTTTGAGATAAACGCGTTTAAAGTTTTAAAGTTGTCATTCTCTTCGCTCTTTGGCGCCAGTTGAAAATACCAAGTGAAACCAGGTCGCTTTCCACCTCCGTCCTTCCAACGGAGTGGATGTCTTCCTCTTCCTCTGCTTCCACTAGCGGGTACTCCATCGAATACTTTAAAAAGTTGGAGCACTTTCGACCATTCAGACCGACATGACCTACCCAGCGTAGTCGCCGTCTCTTGATTCGCTGCACTATGCCAATGTCGTCGTATAGCTCGTACAGCTCGTACGTTCCATCGTCTGCGGTATTCGCCGTTGCCAAGGCGCAAAGCACCATGAATCTTCTGCGAAACTTTTCTCTCGAAAACTCCTAAAGCCGACTCATCGAATGTTGACATCGTCCAAGTTGCCGCACCATATGCCAGGACGGGAATGATAAGCGACTTGTAGAGTTTGGCTTTGATTCGTCGAGAGAGGACTTTAATTTTCAATTGCCTACACAGTTCAGAGTAGCATCTATTGGCAAACGTGATTCTGAGTTGTATGTCAAGTTTGACATTGTTGGTGTCGTTAATACTGGTTCCCAGATAGACGATGTTATCTATGACTTCGACTGCCAACAGTGACGTGGGAGCCAAAGAGCGAATGCGATGCCAGTTTATTTGATGACAGGAGATATTTTGTCTTGACCTCGTTCACTACCAGACCCATTCGCTTCCCCTCTTTTTCTAATCTGGAGAACCCAGAACTTACGGTGCGGCTATTATGACCAATGACATCAATATCGTCGGCATACGCTAACAATTGTACACTCTTCTCGAAGATTATACTCGGTCTATGTAGCTCTGCAGTTTGTATTATTTTCTCCAGCATGAAATTGAAGAGATCACACGATAAAGAGTAACCCTGTCTGAAACATCGTTTGGTATTGAACAGCTTGGAGAGATCATTCGAAATTCTGACTGCACGTCAGGTATTATCCAGGGTCAGTAGCCATATGAGTTTTGTAGGGTCATCAAAGTCAGACATAGCAGCGTAAAAGCAGTTCGATGAAAAGGTGGTATGTATGGATTCTTTTCTCTCGGGTCTTCTCCAAGATTTGGCGCATGGTGAATATTTGATCAATGGTGGAAGCCACACTGATAAGGTCCAATCAGTGTTTTCACGGTGAACTTTAATCTTTCACACAATACGCTAGAAACTTATATGTGATATTGAGAAGGCTTATCCCACATGTTCCCTCCATACACTAAGTATGCTCTGGACATCTCCTTGGTCCTTACATGAGCTTGCTCCAGTCTTGGAACCTTCTGTTAGTCGCCGCATCTTCTCATAGAATTTTCCCTTGTCGGCCAGCTTCTCAAACTCTGCATACTCACGCATTTCGGCCTCTTTTTTCGTCGGCAAATGTGTCTCCGTGCTGCAGTAAATCTCAAAGTTGCGACTTTGGCATTCTGCTTTCTCTCCACATCAGCTCGACATTTCCCAGATTGCTATTTCGTTCCCCAACTCTCTTATATCGAGTTGCTGAAGAGTGCTCTCACAGAGCAGGTAAGCAAGCCAAGTACAAAGCTTGCTGGCGGTCTGCTGTGATTGCAGCTTTTCGACATTTCGAACCTTCCATGTGCTTGTTTACGGGCAGTCTTAGCTGCACAGAGGCGGGTGCGTTCTATATTCAATACCAACGTTAGATTTGTTAGGTCTGACCAGAGCACACTTAGGTTTAAATTTTCGGGCATGCTTTCGTCAGGCTACACTCTGTAAAAAGCTCATGCATGCATCTGGTCAGTTCATCGTCGCCGTGCTTGAAAAGGTCAGCCGGAAATCCATCGACTCTCACCGCCTTGTTATTCATTAAGCGGCCAATCGCTAAACGAATATTATCATAGTCAGGTAATGGGAACATTTTCGATTGGGAAATCGGGTTTGCTATTCAGCACGCTAGAGATGTGTACCGTTCATAAACTCAGCATACTCTGGGTATACTGGTTACTATATCGCCTTTTTTTGGTCCTGCATCAGTATGCTGTTTCATTGGCTGGTTGGCTGGTTGGCTGGTAGGATGAAATATCGTCCGTGCAGTTTCCTTACATCGAATTGCTGATAAAAGCTCTCCGAGAGCAGAGGAGCTAGTTGAATAGAAACACATTCGGCTGTCTTATGTGTCTGATGTTTTACGACGTCTAACCTTTCTTGTGTTATTTTTTTTTTGAGAGGTGTACAGTGAGATGGGTGCATATCTTGGATGCGACGAGATAGTAATCCGAGTCGTTGTTAGGTCCTCGGAACATGCGCACATCTAAAACACTGGATGCATGTCTTACATCAATCATCACATCGATTTTGTTGCCTAATTTTCGATCCAGTGATAGCCGTGTAGCTTGATGAATTTTCTTATGCCAAAGTCGATCATATTTCGTTTCTAGGCGATTAGTCTCAACCCTTTGCGGGGGTGCAAATCTAGCTTTAATATGGTTTGTGGCAAAACGTTGGTCCACCGAGGTGAACGATATTACTCTACGGCGGAGTCCCTCTTCTACTGCAAATCCGACACCTAATTTGCACTCCTTTCTGTGCCTGTTGTACTTGGTAGGGACATAAATACTGTTACAACATTAAACACACGCATTTCAATAGAAGAATTGAGCATACCACATAATTCCCATATGATTTATAAAATATAACCTGTAAAGCGTTAGTCTGTATCGGGAATTCTATATTGTGTAAGTTTTCAACATGGAATGGTGAGATAATGAAAACCGTATCGCTGTTATAGCGCTGAAAAAAGGTGATATTTTCAAAACACTCCGTCCGCTCGGCATTAGTCGCATGCTCGTCTACCGGTGCATAAAACTGTTTGAGGATACTGGGGATGTTAAAGACCGCCACCGGTCGGGCCGTCCACGCACAGTTCGAACGCCGCAAGTCATCAAAGCTGTCAAATCAAGAATTCTGGGAAATCCGCTCCGAAAACAGAAAATCATGGCCCGGGAGATGAATGTTTCGCAAAAGTCCATGAGTCGAATTATCAAAAAAAGGGTGTTAAAATGCAAACGTCTTTTAGTGAAGCATGCCGATTACTTGCACTTTGATTCGTGCTGTGGCCAATTACCCAATGGAAGAGGTGCGTGCGGCTATTGATGATTGGCCAGTCTGACTTAAGGCATTCGTGAAGGCCAAAGGCGGGCATTTCCAATGAATACTGCTTTTTTGTATACAATATATATCAATAAATATGTAAAAAAATTGGTCCACAAACATTCATAATTTTTTATTTTATAGCATAAAATGTGTGTAACAGTATTTATGTCCCTACTAAGTAGTATATGTCACAAGAACATGCTTGCTTTCTTTATTGTTCCATCCATCGCGTCTTTTCGACGGCGTTGATATCAGCTTATGGTCTTTCGAGGGCATCAACCAGCTCGGCAGCGACATCTTCTCAGTCTTCTCGAAGTGCATGTCCTCAAATCCTAATGTACTTAGGACATTTGCTATGGCCATCATCCAGGGGGGCTCTCTAATCCGAGGCGTTGTTAACTAAATAGTTAATTGGAATGGTTTCTACCTTACGAGAGTAGGTTTAGATTTTGGTCACATTTGGCGTATGGTCGCTGCAGGAAGACTTGTAAAAACTTGGACTGGATGTGTCGGAGTGGCTCCACCAAAGCGTTCTACTTTTTTTAACTACTCCACATGGGTTGATTAACGCATCTCGCACAAGTGTTGCTCAATTATTGCGTACCACAGAAGCTGGACCACATCCTCGGTGAAATGCTATTTCTCCAATTAAAACCATGGATAATATTTATAACTATTGCCAATTTTACAGTCATGTCACACGTCAAATATCATTTCGGACAAAAATATTTGAAGATGATTCCTTCGCATTATTTTATTTTAGACACATCAATTTAAAAATCAACCATCCAAGCAGATTTAGATTAATTTAATCACGAAAATGTTTTTAAAAAAATGTTCTCAATAAAAATAAAGTCTTTTTTTTTACAATAAACACATTTTCACAAAAACACTGCCATTAAGCTGAAAGCGTTGTGCAATAAATGTCGAGCTGGCTAAACAAAAATATTTTCTCTCCATTAAATTAAATAAAATACGCATAAAAATATTTCAAGAATGTGGAAAATCCATCAATGTCCTTGTAATGTAATCGTCGCGCGTTGCTTTTGATCGCTCAATGCAAAACAACGAACAAACAAACACACACACATATGTATGTATATACTCGTGTGTATGTAAATACTCTCATCAGTTGACTCAGCTGTCTTTGAACTGTGTAAGAGGCCAACAAGTTGGGGACGCAGACAGTTGATCGTGGCGACGAGATAGCAATAGCAATGGCGGGCGATCGGTCGGCAGAGGGAGACGAAAGCTACTCAGTGGCGTTTAAACTTTTTGAGGGTCTTTTATCGTCGTCTATTTAAGAACGGGCAGCATATGCTCATGCAGCCATACATATATAACATAAATACATACATATGTATACTTTGTATTATAACAGATCAATTGAAAAGTCCCTGACCTGACGCATACATGGCGCTTCAATAATTAATTAATTAATGACTTTTAGTTAGCCATAACCTTCAAAAGACGCGTGTATAAATTTGACAGCTCTCGGGGAACATTAGTTTGTGAATTATAGCATTTTGAGTGAAGCAACTTTTGTTGCTGTGAAGAAAAATGGATAACAAGGAATTCCGCGTGTTGATAAAATATTCCTTTTTGATGCGGAAAAAGTACAGTTGAAGCAAAAGCTAGGCTTGATGACAAGTTTCCGGACACTGCCCCAGGAAAATAAGCCATCAAGGATTGGTATGCTAAGTTTAAATGTGGTAAAACGAGCACCGAAGACGATGGAGGCAGTGGATGCCCAAAAGTAGTTATTACCGACGAAAACATCAAACAAAATTCACAAAATGATTTTCAATGACCGTAAATTGAAACTGAATGAACTACTAGCAGGCACTCTTAAGATAACAACTGAGCTTGTACATCATATCATTCACAAATATTTGGGTATGAGAAAGTTCTGTGCAAAGTGAGTACAGCGCGAGCTCACTTTTGACCAAAAACAACGACGAGTTGATGTTTCCGAGCAGTGTTTGAAGATGTTCAAGCGTAATAAACTCGAGTTTTTCTGTCGATATGTGACAAGAGATGAACCATGGTTTCATAATTTCACTCCCAAGTCTAATCGACTGTCATCCGAGTGGACTGCACACGATGAATCCGCTCAAAAGCGTGGAAAAACGCAACAGTCGACTGGCAAGGTTACGGCGTCTGTATTTTGGTATGCGCATGGAATAATTACCGTTGACTACCTTGAAAAGAAGTTCCATCAACAGCGACAATAAATTACATAGCGTTATTGGATCGTTTGAAGAACGAAATCGCCGAAAAACTGCCACATTTGAAGAAAAATAAAGTGCTGTTTCATCAACACAAAACACCTTGTCACAAGTCAGTGAAATCGATGACAAAACACAATGAATTGCTTCCGCATCTACCGTATTATCCAGATCTGGTCCTTAACGACTACTTTCTGTTCGCAGATCTCAACAGAAAGCTCGCTGGGAAGAAATTTCCGTCGAATGAAGAGGTGTTCGCCGAAACTGAGGCCCATTTTCAAGCTTAGAACAAATCGTACTACAAAAGTGGTATCGAAAAGTTGCGTGGTCGCTTTAATCAGTATATCACCCTTGTAGGGAACTATGTTGAATAAAAGAAATAATTTTGACGAAAAAAATGAGTTTTACTATGGTAGGCCGGGGACTTTTCAATTGAGCTGTTGTTGCACTCTATATATTTTTGTTCGTTACATTTTCATCACTCGTTTTTTACCGTTTATTTCACATCTGTGTACACATTCATATTCCTTTATTTTTAATTTTTTTAAAATTTTTTAAATTATTTTACAGAGCACACAATGTCAAGTTGAATATTAAATAAATGTTTCATTGCAATATTAAATTAATAAATTATTATTTTTTCATCATGTAAATTTATGATTATTTTGGCGCTATATCACTTGGCTATTTCGGCTGTTGGTGGTTTTGTTATTTGGATTGGAATAAAAATTTAAATTTCCTAAAAATAAACTAAAAATGTTTTACGTGTGTATATATAAGTACACATGGCAGAAAAAGTCTGCGTTCATCTAAGTATATTTTGTTTGCGATATGACTTTTTTTACATTATTTTATTTAATTCAATAATGTACAGCTATTAATAATTAATATAAAATTAAAATGAGATCAGATCATATATAAACTAAAAGGTCTTTTAAACCAAACAGAAAAAGTTTGCGTTCATTTCAAGAATAATGAAACAAAAGGCTAAAAGTTAAAAATATATATATTAAATCAACAACTCTTTGGATATCTACGTCCTTTAATGACTTCTAGAAGATGTTTTTTCATTGACCCAACAAATTTGGTTGCTACTTCTGGGCTTAAAGCTTCCCATTCCTCTTCAAGCGCGCTCCTAAGCATTTCCTACTGGTTATAGTAATTTTTCTTTCTAGTACATGCCATAAGTGCTCAATTGGGTTAAGATCAGGCGATTGTGGGGGGATATTGTACATCAACCAAAGCTTAATTTCTGCTTTGTGCTACGGTCGTTGCCCTCTTGGAAGCATTACTGCACTTTCTTTTAAATTTATTTTCAAAATATTAACATAATCATGCTTGTTCATGATCGACTCAATAAACTGAAATTTTCCTACACCCGAACTTGCCATGCTGCACCCCCACATCACAGCACCTCCACTACCGTGCTTTACCTGAGCTACAAGATTTTGCTGTTCCGCTTTTCCTCCAAATAATCTTACGTTCTTTTATGCCAATAATGCAAAACTTACTCTCATCTGAAAAAATAACTTCATTCCAAAACTCTTTAGGCTTGTTTAAGTGCTCCTGCGCAAAGGTCATGCGCTTGTGACGATTTACTCTTGATATGAAGGGCTTGCTTCGTGCGACTCTGCCATGAAATCCGGTTCTTTTCAAAAATTTTCGCATGGAATCTGGACATAATTTCTTTTGGTACTTTAGAGCAATGTTTTTGAAAGTTGGCTTGCTGTTAGACGTGGGTTAGACTTCACAAGAATGGCTGGGTTACGCTCTTCTCTTTCCGTCAGTTTTCTTGGCCGACCAGTACATGGCTTAGACTAATAAGATTTCGTTTGTTTGAGGTTGTTTATTACTCTCTGTACTCTGGAGGAGTACTGTCTTCCAACAGTTTTCGCGATTTCCCGATAAGTTTTACCATTCTGCCACAAACCAACAATTATACTTTAATACAGTGAGTGAACGCAGACTTTTTCTGCTGCTGTGTGTTTCTGCATTCAGGCCCACCTTCATTTCGCACACTCAAGTCCATATTATTCGCAAATGTGTGTTTTCTCTTCTTCAACACTTTTACTTTTCATAAGTGTGCTGTTGTTGTTCTTATTGTTGTTATTATTATTATTATTTATATATTTTTATGCTAAACATAGCATTTTGTCGAATGAAATCGCACAATGATGAGCTTGTCGATGCTAATATCGCTTGCCAAAGCAATACGTATGTATGTATGAAACCATATAAGCGCCAACGACATATTCATTTCGTCTTCCCTCGTCCCTCCTACAATCTGTCGCCGGTTGGCCACGTATTAAGCGCAAACAACGGCAATTCATTTTGAATTCTATTGAATAATCAAACGGATTTCGTCGTAAAGGCGAAGTGACCAATTTGATTTTTTTTGTTTTTTGTTGTTTTTTTTTTGGCTTTTTTTTTGGCAAAATGTCACCAAAGTGTTTCCGCCGTGCAGGTCGTCATAGGCGCGTCGCCAATTGTCAATGAAAGGCGTGAGTAGAGTAGTAGTTATAGTTGTAGTTGTAGTTGTAATTGTATGAGTAGTGTAAGAAAAATGTAAAACATTCATCATCCGCCATGGTGTCCCTCACTGTCAATTCATAGCCATTTGTTGTGTTTGCTTGTGCCCGCCCGATCGGTGAGACGTCTGTGCATGTAAAGTACATATGTATGTATGCGCGGATATGCGCTTGACATTGTAAGATATATATATATATATATATTAGTGAATTTTTATAAATATATATAGAGACATACATATTTCTATACATATGATCGCATAATGATCGCCGGCGACACTTCACTGACTCTTAAAGGCCTTGTACAGCCATTAAGACCTCAACGGGGTATTTACAATTGTATTTTTTTTATGTATTTATGTTTGTAAATGCTTATATGTATAAATGAAAGGAATGTTTGCGATACAGATCTGATTTATTTTCTGTATATCCGCAATGGCAAAAACAATTTTTTACAACAAATATTTAACCGCATAAAAGACAAATAAATTAATAATAAATAGAAAAATAATAATAGTGAATTGTGCATAATTAATAAATAACATAAAAAAATAAAACTTCGATAAAATATATAAAAAAATTAGGAAGAAAACAACAAAAAAAAAGGATACAAAATAGAAAATTAGAAAAAGATAAGAAAAAACTAACCAGAGAAATTCAAAGGCAAAAATAAGTAAAAAAATAAAAAGGAGAAAATAATATAAAATAGAAAGAAGATACAAAATAAAATGTGATCAAAAACAAATTAAAAATTGAAACAAGGAAAAAATAAAAAAATTAAAAAATTAACAAAATGAAAAAAAAAAAATTGCAAAAAAAAGAACAAAAATAAAAAGTAAGAATCGTAAAATGGAACAACGAAAAAATATTGTAAATAGAAAAAAACAAAAGAATATAAAAATCGTAAAATAAAAACGAGGAAGGAAAAAAAAGGATAAAATAAAAATAAATTATTAAATAAATAAATATAATAGAGAGGAAAAAATAAATATTAAAACTGAAAAAAAAAATAGCAAAAAAAATAGAAAAAGAAAATAAAAAAAAATAAAAATAAAAATAAAAGAAAACTTAATTATTACTTATTATTTAAATACTTATTATTTAAAAAAAAGGATAAAAAAAATAAAGTAAAAAAAAATAAAACAAAAAAAAAAAAAAAAAAAAAAATAATAATAAAAAAAAAAAAAAAAAAAAAAAAAAAAAAAAAAAAAAAAAAAAAAAAAAAAAAAAAAAAAAAATAAAAAAAAAAAAAAAAAAAAAAAAAAAAAAAAAAAAAAAAAAAAAAAAAAAAAATTAAAAATAATTAAAATAAAAATTAAAAAAATTAAAAAAAAAATTAAAAAATTAAATTTTTTTTTAAATATTAAAAAAAAATTAAAAAAAAAAATAAAATAAACAAAAAAGTTAAAAAAAGAAGTTAAAGGAAATAAAATTTAAAAAAAAATTAAAGAAGAAAAATTTGAATAAAATATTTAAGAAAAAAGAAAAAAAAATTAAAGAAAAAATAAAAAAAAATAAACAAAAAAATATAAGATAAATAAATAAGAAAGTAAAAAAATAAAATGGAAAACCAAAAATAAAAAAAGAATATAAAAAAATAAATTAGAAAAAAATATATTAAAAAAAAAATAATTAAAAATTAATAAATAAATAATAAAAGAAGAAAAAATAAAAAAGTTAAAAAATTTATTTAAAAATAAATTAAAAAAGATAAAATAATTAAAAAACTTAAATAGTACAATAAAAAAAATAAAAAAAGTTAAAGAAAAGCAGTTAAAAAAATAATATTAAGGAAAAATATTAAAGGATTTTTTTAATTTAAATTTAAAAAAAAGGAAAAAAAAATAAATAAAAAAGATAAAAAAATAAAAAAAAGATAAAAAATAAAAAAAAGATAAAAAAATAAAAAAAAGATAAAAAAAATAAAAAAAAAGATAAAAAAAAAATAAAAAAAGATAAAAAAAATAAAAAAAAGATAAAAAAAATAAAAAATAAAAAAAATAAAAATAAAAAATAAAAAAATAAAGATAAAAAAAATAAAAAATAAAAAAATAAAGATAAAAAAAAAAATAAAAAATATAAAATTAAGAAAAAAAATTAATATAAACAATTATAATTGCATAAATGAAAATAATTAAAAATTTATAAAAAAAAAATATATATAAAAAAAAAGAACAAAAAAAAATTAAAAATTATATAATATTATTATTATAAAAAATTTAAAAAAAAAAACGAAAAAAGATTTAAAAAAAAGTCTAAATAAAAAATATAATGAAAATATCACAAAAGGTAAAACAAAAAAATAATCAAAGACTAGAAAAAAATTAAAAATAGTAGACGATACCAAAACATTAGAGAATTTTTTTTTAGATAATCCTGAAGAATAGCGGAAAACAATTAAAAATTAATAAAAAAAGGCTAAAAAAGTATAAAATACTAAAAATTAGGAAAATAGCAGAAAATACTAAAAGAAAAGACTAAAAAATAAAAAAGGATAGAAAAAAGTAAAAACAGAAAATATAGAAAAGAATTAAAAGTAGAAAAAAGAATAATTAATAAAATAATTATTAAATAAAAATAAAAAGTATGAGAAAAAATAAGTAAAAAAAATTTAAAAAATACACAGAAATAAGTTTATTTTAAGCCGCTACGAACGTCTGACGGATTTTTATAAGGAGCTTTTATTTCATATCACAAATACAATCAGATTTAAATAAATAATTAATAAATTTTTTAATTTTTATTTTTATTTATATTTTTTGTTAATTTTTTTTTTTTTTTTTTGGAAATATTGCTTATAGAATGCTTTCGGAATACTGGGTCAAACTCTTAAATAAACATTTTATGGATTAAAGAGGCACGATAAAATTTTGTATCGTAATTGCTCTTCAAAAAATACTCGATCAGTCTTAACAAATAGATCTATTCTTACTGTATTAAAATCAGAATCTCTCAAAAATGACATATGCTGCTTATTGATTTTTTTTCTCCCCAAAAAAAATGATGATGGGCAAAACATTTAATTTCTATTAAGGAATTAAGGAAAAATTTACCATCATAAAGTTTTAAGGAAATTTTGAGTATCTTTTTTAAATATATGGAACTAAATATTTTTTTCTTGTAAAAGCGAACTTACGCCACTTTCATATCGATTATAAATATAAAGAATATGTGGGATTGAATTGACAGTTTATTCGGTTGGTATTTTATCTGTACATATGTTTCTAAGAATTCTTCAATGTGTTTATGAAAGCCATTATTTTGATTTTCGTTAAATTCATTGAACCACATTTGCCATTATTTGTTTGTTCTTTCATTTTATGAGTTACGAAAGCTACAATGACCTACACTTTTCCCTCTAACTTTTAATATTTCCGATAAACCACCAGTTCGGTGCATTCCCCCCCACTATACGTACTTGAGAGAAAGAGAGGACGAAGGCTGAGGTATATATACATATGTTCATAAGTATGAAAAATTCATATAAATTTGTTGTTTGCAATTTGATTATTACTGCTCGAGCTCTTCAGTGTTGTTGTTCCCCGAATATCATGTGCTGATGTAGTTTTTTTTTTAAATAACAAAAACAACAACCAGAAACCAATAAACAAATCTGATGAAAGAATTTTTATTAAGCCAAATATGAGGGTTTGATTGGATGGGTGTTTGTATGTGTATGTTTGTATGTATATTTCTAACACCCTTCCATTTGTTTGTTGTCAGTGGCAAAGTGCTGTGCTGTTGCAACGTTCATATAAATAAAATAAATAAATATACTCATGGACATACTCACATACATATATATATATATATACACGTCAAAAATCAGCAACAGTTGTCATCTCCCAAAAGTTTACTATAGTAGATACGTACGTGCTTATGTAACAGCACAATTGAAAAGTCCCCGGCCTACCATAGTAAAACTCATTTTTTCGGCAATATTATTTTTTTTATTCAACATAGTTCCCTACAAGGGTGATATACTGATTATAGCGACCACGCAACTTTTCAGTACCATTTTTGTAGTACGATTTGTCCTAAGCTTGAAAATGGGCCTCAGTTTCGGTGATCACCTCTTCATTCGACGAAAATTTCTTCTCAGAGAGCATTTCTTTTGAGATTTGAGGAGAGAAAATAGTCGCTGGGGACCAGATCTGGAGAATACGCTGGTTGTGGAAACAATTCAAAGCTTAATTCACCGATTTTTGTCATCTGTTTCAGTGATTGTGATACGGTACGGTGCATTGTCTAGGTGAAACGGCACTTTCTTTTCTTCAAATACGGCTGTTTTTCGGCGATTTCGTCCTTCAAAAAACCTAATAACACTATGTAATAGTCGCTGTTGGTGGTCCTTCCTTTTTTAAGGTTGTCAAGGAAAATAATTTCCATGCGCATCCCAAAATGCAGACGCCATAACCTTGTCAGCCGACTGTTGCGTTTTTTCATGCTTTGGAGCGGGTTCATCGCGTGCAGTCCACTCGGATGACTGTCGATTGGACTTCGAAGTGATTCGAGGCAACCATGTTTCAACCGTTGTCACATATCGAGGTAAAAACTCGTGTTTATTACGCTTGAACATCTCCAAACACTGCTCCGAATCATCAACTCGTCGTCGTTTTTGGCCAAAAGTGAGCTCGAGCGGCACCTACTTTGCACAGAGCTTTCTCATACACGAATATTCGTGAATGACATGATGTACACGTTCAGTTGATATCTTTAGAGTGTCTGCTTCTTCATTCAATTTCGATTTATGGTTATTCAAAATCATTTTGTGTTTGTTTTGTTGATGTTTTTATCGGTAACAACCTCTTTTGGACGTCCACTGCGTTCAACGCCTCTGGCGCTCATTTCACTACGTCTAAACTTAGCATTCCAATCCTTGATGGTTGAGTTTCCTGAGGTAGTGTCCGGAAACTCGTCATCAAGTCAAGTTTTTGCTTCAACTGTATTTTTTCTCTTCGAAAAGCAACATTTTATCAACACGAAATTCCTTTTTATCCATTTTTTTAACAATAACAAAAGTTGCTTCACTCAAAATGCTATAAATCATAAACTAATGATCCGCAAGAGCTGTCAAATTTATACACGCGTTTTTTGAAGGTTAGGTCTAACTAAAAATCATACGGATTTAATTCTTCCTAATTCCATCTATGTGTCAGGCCGGGCGCTTTTCAATTGACCTGTTAAATGTGTACGTTTGCCATATGCGGGGGCTAAGTGCTGCGTAAACTTAATTTTATTTTAAGTATAGGGGAAAGTTTCTATTTTTGGCATTTGATTATGATGATGTGTTGGCTTTCGTTGCAGTTGTGGGGTTGTGTGGTTATGTGGTTATCGGTGCGGTGACCGTGATGAGATGTATTATTATGTTTATATTACTTTGTTATTACTTTGGTTGCGCTTTGCCGCAAGTGATAGCCTGTTATTTACCCAAATATACACTTGCAGGCCAAGCAAAAGTTTCAATTAAATTTGTTGATGGCAGGTTTCGTTCGTCCACAATATTGTGCGACTGCAAGGTGGAGAAGTGAATGGTGAATGGTGATGCTTTTTAGTATTGATTATATTAGATTCTTAACCATTAAAATTTGATATATTTTTTTAATTTCCAGAAAGCTACCTCTTTCTGAAGACTTTAAAACATTTTTTTTTTATTCCTGTTCACCTTTTATAACCTTTGTTCTCTGAAAATCTCGTCTAAGTAGACTCAATAATAATTTTTAAGGCCATTTCTTCGTTGTCCTTATTTGCACATTTTCTAAAACTGAAAGCTGTTGGACGGCATTTTAGTCTAACTACATATCGCCACCAAAGGAACTCTAAAGCCTTCGAAGATGTCGTTGTACAACGATAAATTTTAGGAACTGACGAAAGACTCGAAAGTTCTACAAGAAAATGATGGAACTTACAGATTGTTTCAAGATCGAAACTTTTTTCTGTAGGAACGATAGCGATGATCTTGTAACTGAACTTCAGACCCCAATTCTTCTATATGTGTATATAATTGGCACTTTGTAACCGCTGAAACGATTTTCAGCCGGGCTCCTCCTCCAATTTGCGGCTTGCGTCTTGCTGTTACCCAATAAATAGATGGATCTACAGTTTATTCTAAGCCGCTTCCGAACAGCCACTGGATTTTTATGCTGAGCTTTTTATTTCATGTCAGAAATACACTCGTAGCGCTTGACATTCTCTGCCAAAGGGCTACCACAATTAAAAAAAAAATTTTTTTCTATAATTTTGAATGTTAGTCGGACCAGGACACGAATATTGGCCTTTCGAGTAGCAGTATGACTAATAAACACTTGACTATTGCGAAAAGGATAGTCCATGGCAGGCAAAAAATACGAGACGGTAAAGACTGAACTATCTCTGAAACTATTATTAAATTCTTGTACTAACAACCTGGAAGTTTAGTTACATGCATAGCAACTCAGATTGAAGAGATAATGTAAAAACTACCTCAACACGTCTGTTCTCCTTCATCTTGCATGACTACATCATCATAGTAGCCGACATTAGATGCTTTTGAGACAAAAGACTTGCGGAAATCAGCTGTACGTCGACGTTAATATAGTCCAGCATATTCAAAGACAACGGCTCAAATGTCTAGGTTAGGTCGTCCAAACTCATGAAAGCCTTCCAGCTTTGAAAGTTGTCAATATATAACCGCTGGGGAAGTAAAGGGTGATCCATTTCGAGGTTCTCTACTTTTTTAAAGAAAGAAAAACCAGAAAATTCAAATTTAATGGGGAATGTTTATTATCATTCGAAAGAACATCCTTGGCCAATTATTTTTTGAAGATTATCTCTTTCAAATGTTGGTAGCGGCTATGTCTCAGATGGTCCATCCGTTGAGTCTAATTTTCGATCACTCGTTCGAGCGTTTCGACTGTTAACTGGCGAATGACACGTGTGATGTTTTACTACAAGCCCTGAATCGAAGCGGGATTGTCCGCATAGACTTTAGACTTTACATATCCCCACAGGAAAAAGTCTTAACGGTGTGATATCACACGATCTTGGTGGCCAATCGACCGGCGCAAAACGTGAAATTATCTGCTCACCGAAGTGTTTTCTCAATAAATCCGTTGATTGATGCGATGTTTGTGAAGTGACGCCGTCTTGTTGAAACCAAATGTCGCGGAGATAACGAGCTTCACTTACAGGCATCAAATAGTCGGTTATCATGGCGCGATAACGGTCGCTATTGACGGTTACGTTCTCACCGGCATAATTTTTGAAGAAATATGGACCGATGATTCCACCGGCCCACAAATCACACCAAACTGTTTTTCTTTCTTGATGAAACAGTAGCTCTTGAATCTCTTCAGGTTCCCCTCCGTCCGAAAAGCGGAATTTTGCTTGTTTATATACTCATTGAGCCAGAAATGGACCTCATCGCTGAACAAAATTTGGCTCGAAAACGTTGAAAATTTTCAAGAGCCCGTAGAGCTAAGCGATGTCGCTTGGGAAGGTCGAGCGGCTTCAGTTCTTGCACAAGCTGTGTTTTTTACGTTCTCAGTTTAAGATCTCGTCGTAAAATGCGCCAAGTCATTCCATACACCAGTTCGAGTTGCTGCGAAACCGTAAGTTGAGCAAAGCGCCTAAACACATTCTTACAGAACGTTAATTTTCGTAATAAAGTTGAATCATGTGTGAACGTTGTTCAGATGGAAGTCCTTCCACGATGAGATGCCAAACAATACTGAACAAAAATAACATGACAGCTTGACACGACTCACGCGTGATCTGTCAAAAAAAGGATATCAAAAAAAGTACCTCTACTTGGATCACCATTTAAACTGCTTATTTGCCGAGAAAAAATATATTTTATACAAAAAGTCACTTACTTATCAAACCACCCTAGTATTTTAAGCACATTTTAACAGCTGCTATGAAGTGTTCATATATGTATGAGTAATTCTTTTTTCAGGACTAAACTCGCTAAAATTAACTCAATTGCTTGTGTTTTCTTTTTTCTCTCTTAAATTTAAGGGGATTTTTTTTTCAAATTTCGTAATTTGATGAGCAAAAAGTGGCGTTCATTTGTATATATAAGTATGCCACCTGGCCTACGCATTGAAAGTCAAACGTTTCGAAGTGGCTCACCAAAATTTCTGGATAATTGTTTTTTTTTTGAATTTAATTAATATTAATTTTTGTTTCTTTTGTTTTGACTGATACCATAGAAATCCTAAGTTTTTTGCAATATATTTTGAACATTTTGCATTTGGCAGTGTTTGAATTGAACTCTATTGAACCAAAATTGAACCGAAAGAGGATACAGTTCATTGACAAATGTTTCAATTTTATTGTAAATATTGACCATGAACCGATGATGATGATGATGATGAAGGCGAATGATTTTCGTTGAAGAGGCATTGCGTATGCTAAATTCGAAGAATTCGAATTTTTTCCGCATATGAATATATTTAATATTGTGACTTTCACACATTTCCTTGTGTTTACTTGAATTTTCATATTTTATCTTCTTTTTTTCAGTATATTGGGTCCACCTGCCTTGAAGCATGCTGCCGAGTCGAAGGATGGACTCGTACGCAATGCGCGACCAGTTTACAATTATTCAATGCGCGGCGTGGTGACGTGTTTCACCGGCATACGCAAGAAGGATGAGTTGGTGAGTGTAATAATGTTTGTTTTTTGCATTTTCATTGATCATTTTACATATTCGTATACAAAAATGAAATTTTAATCCAATTTCTTCTCGCTACTCTCCAATAGACGCGGCTCGTCAATCTGATACATTCGATGGGTGGTTGCATACGCAAAGACATGAATTCCAAGATCACACATTTAATATGCAGTCACAGTGGCGGTGATAAGTATCAGTGAGTTGTCATTTTTGTTGTTATTGTTATTATTGTTGTTGTTGTCTTGATTTAGCTTGATTATCGCGCTCATAAAAAGCTGCCTCTAATGGCATTTTAATCTTTTTTCATTTCATTTTTTATTGTTATTGTTTAAACTTTTTATTATTGTTTAAATTGTTTTTAATCTAAAATCTTGTTGTTGTCGTTGTTGTTGTTAATTCTCTTCTAGATACGCAAAAACATTTCGCTTGACCGTCGTACGACCGGCCTGGGTTTATGCCGCTTGGGAGCGACGCGATGAGCTGCAATTTCGTGCAACGACCGATGATTTTTCGCGTGAGCATAAACTGAAAGCATTCGAAGGTCAGAAAATTTGTTTTTTCGGCTTTCCCACCGATGAGCATCAACATATGGTGGATGTGCTGCTTAGTAATGGAGGCGTGCCGGCTGAGTTGGATGATCCCGAGTGTTCACATGTCGTGAGTTTTACTTCAATTTATATTATCAATGCATATGTATGTTCATATGTATATGTATATGTTTTTTTTTAAACAAACAACAGTTGTAGTTTTATTGTCAGCATGTTGCGTTTTGTTATTATTCTGTGTTATGTGTGCTTTGAGGTGAGTGTGTGTGTGTGTAACATAAATAGTTGTCACTAATTGTTTGTTCAATTTTTCATTATTTGCAACTCTAACCATTGAGTTCAACAGAGAATGAAAACAAAAACAAAAAAAAACATTTTTTAGTTATTATGTTTAGTCAGCCAGTGCCAGGTAGCAGTGGCAGTGAAAATAACAATTCGTTATAATTTGTGAGAAAAACAACGGTATTAGGTGCGATTTAGTAACAAAAAAAATTTAATAAAAAAAAATTAATAACAGAAAAAATATATAAACAAAAAAAATTTAAATAAAAAAAAAACTAAAAAAATAAATAAATAAAAAGTAAAATTAAAACTAAAATAAAAAGTAAAAGTATATATATAAAACATCAAAAAATGTATACAAAATTAAATAAAAAATAAAAAAGACAAAAAATATGAAAATGTGAATGACAAAATTTAAACAAAATTATTTTATAAAACAATGAAAAAAAAACTAAAAATAAAAAGTAAAAAAAAAAATTTAAATGAATATTACAAAACCAAAAAAAAATATAAATTCAAAAACTAAACTAAATGAAAAATTTAATAATAAAAAAACTAAAAAAAAAACTAATTAAAAAAAATTAAATTATAAAATTAAATAAGAAAAAAAACTAAAAAAAAATTAAATTAGAAAGTTAAAAATTAAAAAAAAATTAAATGAAAAATAAAAAATAAATAAATAAAATTTTTTCTTTTAAATTTAAAAAAATTTAAAAAAAATTAAAAAAAAATTAAAAAAAAAAATAAAAAAAAAAAAAAAATTAAAAAATAAAAAAACTTTTTTTTTTTAAATATAAAAAAAAATAAAAAAAAAAAAAAAAAAAAGGAAAAAAAATTAAAAAAATAAATTAAAAAAAAAATTAAATTTTTTTTAATTAAAAAAAATTAAAAATATTCAAATAAATAAAAAAAAAACAAACAAAAAATTTAAAATAATTTATTAAAAAAAAGTTTGAAGTTAAAAAAATTGTGCAATTAAAAAAAAAACTTCACCGCTAAAAAATTTCAAAATTATACAAATCAAAATATTAAAATGAAAAAATTCCAAACAAAAAAAGTTAATAAAAATAAAACAAAAAAGATTTAATTGAAAATATATAAAAATTAAAATAATACAAAAATTCAAAAAATACAAAAAAAAACATAAAAAATAAAAACAAAAATATATAATAGATATATAAAAATATAAAAAAATTAAACACATATAAAAAACTAAATATATATAAAGAAAATTTAAAAAAATTAATAATTTAGAAAAAAATTTTTTTTAAAGAATTTTTTTTTTAATTTTATATAAAATATATATGTATATATATATATTATATATGCAGAAAAAAATATATAGACAAAAAAATTTTAAAACTTTTTTTACTTTAAAAAAATTATAGAAAAAACATGTATCCATTAAAATATTTAAAAAAAATTATTAAAAAAATTAGAAATATAAAATGATAAAAAAAAAATAAAAAAAATTGAGAAAAACAAAAAAAATTATTGAAAAGAAAAGAAAATAAAATTTTTTAAATTAAAAATAAATTATAAAAATAAAAGTAGAAAGTTAAAATATTGACAAAAAAAAATTGGAAAAAATTGAAAAGAAAGAAAAATAAGAAAAAGAAAAAAATAAGAAGAAAAGAAAAAAAAAAAGAAAAAAACAAAAAATAAGAAAAAAAGAAAAAAATAAGAAAAAAAGGAAAAAAAAAATAAGAAAAATATAAAAATATAAATATAAATAAGAGAAAAAAAATTTAAAATTAAAAAAAAAAATAAATAAATAAAAAAAAAATTAAAAAAATAAAGAAAAATAAAAAAAAAAAAAAAAAATCATAAATAAAATAAATAAAAAAAAATAAAAAAAAAAAAAAAAAAAATAAAAAAAAAAAAAAAAAAATAAAAAAAAGGAATTAAAAAAGAATTAGCAAAAAAAATAAATAAAAAATAATTAAATAAATAAGTAAAAATAAAATAAATAAAAACAAATTAAAAAGAAATAAATAAATACAAAAACTAAAAAAAAATTAATAAAAAAAAGTTAATAAAAAATAAATAAAGGTTACTGTAACAATTGAATTGACTAATATTATATTTTTTTTTAGAAAAAAGTTATCCGCAGGCAAATAACAATTCGGTTCAATTAGTTTATTTAGTCTCCATTTGACTTCTATTCCATCGTTACATATGGGTTTCAAAACTAATGCTTAACATTTATTATTTTACTCGTAGTTAGTTCATTTTTAGAATTTTTCCATTCATATTCATACATTTGTAAATTTACAGGTCATGCCTAATACTGGTGGCTATTTTCTCGAAACAATGACTAATACATGCAATTCACCCAAACCTCAACCCATAACTAACCTCCCACCACTCCTTAATCCCAAACCAACAACACCAAAAATTCTAACGAAAACTACTGCGACTAATAAAAAAGAGTCCACGGAAGTGAAAAGTGAGTCACCAGAGGCAATTAAAATACAAAATAAGACTGAAGAAAAGACTACAATTGAAAAAGAGACTGATGAGGCAGGGACATCGACTGCAACTGCAACACCTGATTTTCAAATGGATGTAGATAAAGAGGAATTCGAAGCTGAAAAAATGAATGAGGCGACTGAGAAAGACAAAAACCCGGATAAACTTGATGAGGTAGCTGATAATAATGATGATAATTACGATGATGACGGTGATTACTTTGATGAACGTTTGGTGGTTGATTACGATCGAAATACGGCGCTGCAAATTGGCTCGCCATTGCCTGAGGGCGTTGATATAGATGATTCGGGTGATCCGATTGTTGTAAGCGTCAAGCAGCAGGTTGACGACTCGCCACAAAAGCAGACACACTTCCCACATCTGCAGATTCCCAAATTCGATATTAATGCAAATACGAGTGGTGAAGAAGAACAGGCGGCGGCAAATATGAAGTCCTCTACGGCAGAAGAGATCAATGAAAATGCAAGCACACCAATAAAAACAACAAACCTTGATAAAGAACATAATGAAAGCACCACCGATGGCATGGTGCTCACTAAAGAGTCGGCTAAGGACTTTCATAATCCCAACAACATATCGCCAATATTAAATATACGAGCAACACCAAAGACTGACCGAATGACAGATGAGATACAAGTTGCACCGCCAACTGTGCAAATACCAGATATAATTGTCACCGCTAACGCCAAACCTGAAAATGCGCCACCAGTGCCAATGGAAACGGATGCAGAACCACTCGATTTGAATGCCGCCATCGACGACGACGCTGACGATGTTGTGGAAGATTTTGACGATTTAAATGATTTGAAGCGTAAGCGCGAAAGTTTCGACAGCATTTCGCTTATGTCTGTCGAATCCTTTGCCCTGCCGAATAGCACAAAAAAACCGAAACTACTACGTACCGGTTCAATAACACGTTCCATACGTAGATCAATGAGTTTTGTTGCTGTACGCACACCCATTTCGAAAATATTGCGACCACGGCGCAGCTCAGTAGCATTGGATGGCATGCCAAACGATGAAGATGGTGGCTGCACAGCGGACGATTCATTCTGTTCGATTGCCTCAATAGAGTCAACATTCAATGAGTCGATACGTAAGCCGGTCAAAGAGAAATTTCGCAGTTTACGCAATCGCATAACACGCAGCAGCAGTAAAAAGGAAAAACATAGCGTGCAGGCGGCACAGCCCACCACCACACCTGAAAGGGATGATGCGAAATGCGAACGTGAATTGCCCAGTAGTAGTGGTTTCAAAACACCAAAAGCGCCAACAAAATTCTTAAGCGCCGCTGCAAGGGCCATCGGCACGCCCAAATCGCTGGCAAAACATGCGCTGCATTCAACGCACGCGCCATCACCATCAACAACGTTTCTAGCGACACACAAGCCAATTGATGCCAGCGCTGCTGTTGCTACAGTTCATACAACCAATGCTTCTGCTTGCATAAAATCTGCTACCACTTCAAAGCCACGTTCATTATCACCCATTCACAGCAAGCAATTGCCAAGTAATCAGGATATAATGCTACAAGATGCACTAACGCCGCCAACTGCTTGCGTTACTCAGAATCAGGTAGTGCCATTGCAGGAAACGGCGCCTTGTAAACGCGAGCATTTGCTAAACGATGTCGTTGGACCCTCATTGATGGTACTTTTAAAGCATTTTATTCCATTTACACTAGTTTTGCATAATTTCATTTGCAAACGAACAAGAAATGGAAAAAATTGCATACAAACACACATGAGGAGGAGTGTAGAAATTTACAAATTTAGAGGATTCTTTTTGTACTCAAGGTCGACTTGAAGTACATTTCCAAATTTCTATTTCATTCATTTTAAGTAAAAGAACATTTAGATGGTTAATAATAATTTGCATCGCATTTTTAACATTTTTTTTAGCATTTTTTCTTTGAGGTTATGTCGTCGTTTTTGCTTAAGTGTGTAAATTGTTGTTTGTTTTTTTGTTTATTTTTGTTTAATATTGTTAAATATATGTGGTGTTGGGTAATTAAAAAAAAAATTGTATGATTAGAGTGCAGCACAATAAAATATTTTCAAAAAGCTAATTTTCAACTCTTAACTTTTCATTAAATGTAACATTTTTCCAAAAATATTTTTAATTTCAGCGAAAATTGTTAAAAATGCCAAGCAAATTATATTTAAATAAATTTCTGTATTGAATTTCTGCATTCGTTTTTCAAAAATTTAATTTTTTAAGCATTTCAATTTTTAATTTTGAAAAATTTAATTTTTCAAAAATTTCATTTCTCAAAATTTAATTTATTAAAACTCGTTTTTCAAAAATTTCATTTTCCGAACATTTCAATTTTTAATTAAAAAAAAATTAAATTTTTCTCAAAATTTTATATTTCAAAAATTTTATTTACAAAAATTTAATTTTGCAAAAATTAAATTTTTCAAAAATTTAAATTTTCAAAACATTGGTTTTTCAAACATTTAATTTTTCAAACATTTAATTTTTCAAAAATTTATTACTCAAAAATTTGACATTTTAACTTTTCAAAAATTTAATTTTTCAAAAAATTTAAAATTCTAAATTTCATTTATCAAAACCTTCATTTATCAGAAATTTTATTTCTTAAAAATTTAATATTTCAAAAATTTAATATATCGAAAATTTAATTTACAAAAATTTAATATTTTAGAAATTTCAAATATCAAAAATTCAATGTCTAAAAATTTTGTTTTTCAAAAATTTCACTGTCCAAAACAGTTTTTTTTTGTATAGACGCTTTGTTTTTGTAAAATTAAATGCACTCGCTTCTAACTCTTGTCATCCTCACTCTTGCTATTTTTTCTCTAACTGAAATTTGTGTTGTATGTTTTTTCTTGTTCTTGTTCTAAATGCACTGCTTTTGTCTTGTTTCAACTTATGAATGTGGAAGAAATTCTTTTTTTTTCATTTAATTTTTTTCGAATTTTCCACACAGTATATATACATAACAAATTTTTATTAACTTTAAACTCTTTTAAACCACTTAAATATTGGGTTAGTAATTTCCACAATGCACGTCTAATACACTTAACAATTTTAGCGTTTTGAAAACAATTTATTGTGCTGCCAAAATAATTTTGAGATTGTTTTTTTTTTTAACATAAATTCTTTAATATGTATATATATATTTTAAGTAACTCGTTGCTGCTGCTGCATTGATTCATTTCAAATCATCATATCGTTAAAAGTATATTCATTCAGGCCATTATACTTGTGCTGCTGGCGTGCACATCATAAATGTCGAATTAATTGCTGGATTTGTTATTGTGCAAATTGTTTTGTATTTTCGTAGTCCATCCAACCAATGATTATTTGCATAGTAGACTGGAAAATTTCCGTTTGCATATGCACAGTTAATGTCAATTTTGGTCACTTTGAAATTTTGAATTAAACAAACAGGGTGCCTGGCTGGCTGGATGTACGATTTACGTCTTAAAGGCATTAATTTACAGTTACCATAAACATAGAAATATAAATTTGCGTTGTTCATGCATTTCGAATTGCGAAAAAATTTACTTTACTCAAAAAAAAAAGAAAAAAAAATTAATTTAAAATTACCCTGCTCACATGTTTAAAACGAAATTTCAAAAATTTGATTTCAAAATTCAATTTCAAAATTTCATCCATCCATTCGTCAGGCTAAGGCAAAAGCATCTTTGTTATTTCAACACTTTTGTAAATTGAAAATTTTTCCGTTCGTCAGCCATAGCTAACTGTAATACGCAAATCGTATTCCATATACGATTATAATCGTTTGCTTACATATATCTACATATACATTTAATAAATATTGTAAAATTCGTATGCGTTTACACAGTCAGCAGGCTTTGATGGCACATAGTTTACGCTTATAATTAAACTTCTACCTTCTGTTTATCCAATTTTTCTTTAGGTTGTCGATGAACATACCACTCAATCTAAGCCGGAACCGAAAAATCACCGTACACACATACTCAAGTCCGATTGGTTTTGGTATACCATACAGAATGGCTATGCGGACGAGATGGACTACCTATTTGGTGATGTAAGTTTGTTGCTGAAGTACACCTCGAAAATTACAATATTCAAAAATTTAATTTTTTAAAAATTTCATCTCGAGAATTTTATCTTTCAAAAATGTCATTATTCGAAAATTTAATTTTTCAAAAATTTCATTTTTCAAAAATTTCATTATTCAAATATTTAAATATTTCAAAAATTTCATTTTTCAAAAATTTAATTTTTCAAAAATTTTATTATTCAAAAATTTAAGTTTTAAGTTTAATTTATCAATAATTTATTAATATCAATAATCAAAAATTTAATTTTAAAAAATTTTTTCTCAAAAATTTATGTATTGAAAAATATTAAATTACAGAAATTTAATTTGACAAAATTTTCATTTTTTACAACTTTTGTTTTTTTCATAAATTTAATTTTCAAACTTTTCAAATTTTAATTAAACAAAAAAAAAATTTTCAAAAATTTAGTTTCTCAAAAATTTCATTATTCAAAAATTTCACTTCTTAATTTTTCAAAAATTTCATTTTCAAAACTCATTTATCAAAAATTTTATATATCAATAATTTAATATTTGAAAAATTTTAATTGACAAAAATTGCATCTTTCACAAATGTATAGATTCAATAATTTTAAAGTTCAAAAATTTAACTTTTCTAAAATTTCGTTTTTCAAAAAATTAATTTTCAAACATTTCACTTTTTAATATTTCAAAAATTTAATTTACAAATATTTTATATCAAAAATTAAATTATCAAAAATTTAATTTTTTGAAAATTTCATCCTTCAAAAAATTTCACTTTTTACTTTTTCAAAAATTTAATTTATCCAAAATTTTTTTCTCAAAAATTAAATTTTTCAAAAATTTAATATTTCAGAAATTAAATATCACAAAAATTTAATATTTCAAAAATTTAATTTACAAAAATTTAAGTCTTCAAAAATTTCATTTTCCAAAACTTTCGTTTTTCAAAAATTACATTATTAAAAAAATTCATCTTTCAAAAATTTCACCAATCAATTTCTCAAAAATCGTATATTTCAAAAATTTAATATTCCAGAAATTAAATTTACAAAAATTTAATTTGCAAAAATTAAATATTTCAAAAATTTGATGTTTCAAAAATTTAATTTTTCAAAAATTTCGTTTTCCAAAAATTTTATTTCTCCAAAAACACCTCATCTTTCTCCTCACTTCAGTATTTGGACAGTATTGCGAATACACCCAATACCGATCGCCGTGATTCACTGCCCATCAGTTTTAATAAACGTAAACGGAAACGTTTCTCACAGCGTATACAATTCGAGGGTACACCAATTGGTTCGGGTAAACGACGTTCATCTGTATCTGATGCCGGTCTACTATCCGTATCGGGCTCATTCTTTGACTGTACGACCAGTCCGGATAAGTTAGAGTCGGCCAAATTGCATAATGAAGTGCATATTGAAACGCCCACAGTTTGTGAGACAACGCCGGCAAAGAAATCGATGCGTTTCAATCATTTTATGGACTTCTTTAGCACCGAGTCCAACTATGTGGGCATATTGGATACGATAGTGAAGGTGTGTTTTCGTTAATACGCAGTAGAAATGTGTTTTCGAACTTAGATGTATTTTAATATTTTTCATCTTCATTCATTAGCTCTTTAAGAATCCGCTGGAAGAAATTGCCGAAACCAATGATGCTTTACTCAATAAATCTGAAATCAAATCAATTTTCAATAATTTTCTACCCATCCATGAAGTGCACCAGAGTATGTTGGAGAGTTTACGTGCGTTACAGAGTAAATGGTCAGAGGATTGTTTAATAGGCGATATTATACTACAACATCGTGATGAATTAACAAAAGCGTATCCACCGTATGTGAACTTTTTCGAACAGATGAAGGAAACCCTGCAACAATGTGATAGTCAAAATCCACGCTTCCATGCATTTTTGAAAATCAATCAAACAAAGCCCGAATGTGGACGTCAAAGTTTACAGGATCTTATGATACGTCCCGTACAGAGACTGCCCAGCATTAGTTTGCTGTTGAATGGTGAGTAGAGAGAAGAAATTTCGATGTTGTATAAAGCAATTACTAGTGGAGAAATTAGAAAAAAAAAGCAAGAAAGAAGTCCTGCGCCTTCGGAGTCCAAAGTCTTCATACCTTTCATGAACATTTCAAATTTATTACAAAATTCAATTTCAATGATTTTCAGTGTCAATATTTATTTGAACTTACTTGTTTAGAGTCCCAAATTTCACGTCCTTAGATGCTTTTCTTACGGAATTTTGTCCCCAAATCACATATCTGAACAAGTCGGTTGTTTTGGTGTTATATGATACAGTCCTCCGATTACGATGATTTTTAGTTCGAATATTTATTTGAATTTACGTAGATAGAATACCAAATTCAATGTTCTTAAATGTGTTCTTGGACGGGATTTTACCCTAAACCTTATATTTGAATAAATTGGTTGTATGGGGGCTATGTGATATAGTATTCGGATTTTTATGATCTTCGGTGTAAATATTTATTTGAACTAACTTGTTTATAATACCCAATTTCACGACCTTAGATGATTCTTTCACGAAGTTTTGACCCAAAACCTAATGCTTGAACAATTCGGTTATATGGAGACTATCTGTTATAGAGGTCCGATCTAGCTGCTCCCAACAAATGATCAGTACACTATAAAAATATATCTGCGTACCAAGTTTAGTCGAAATATTTCAAAAACTGAGAGGCTAGTTTGCGTTCAAATAGATTTAATACATACAAATGCGTTCAAAAGACAAATCGTACTAACAAAATGGTATCGAAAAATTTGACGGTTGTTGTTGTTTTAACCGCAGAAAATTTCCCCAAATTATGCTTCGGGGAATATTGCGGAAGTGACAGTCCTCGGTCGGATAAAAATCTGGATCGTTCCAGTATAAAGATCCGACTGTCACAGAAACCATTGGATTTTAGTCGTCTCTTACCACAAGCATACCTTACCGTAGGTAAATTCTTGAACTCCTAACCCGCAGGGTAGCTGGACGGTCGGTATCATCAGTGTATCACCCTTGAAGGAAACTATGTTGAATAAAAAAATATATGAATTTCGCCAAAAAAAATTATTTTTCTATGGTAGACCGAGGACTTTTCAATTGATCTGTTATATCTACTTTCCAAGTTTGGTTGAAAATATTTCAAAAACTGTGACACTAGTTTGCGTTGAAACATATGAACAGATGGTTGGACGGACATGATTCTGATTAGATCGGTATAAATTTTGGTGGATTTCTCATTTCTCCTTCTGGTACTTGCATACTTCGGACCAAAGTTGAAATACCATTCCATGTTCATGAAAAAAACCTTCGTATTAAAAAAATCTTTTTTTTGCCCATCTCATCCTACTTTTATCATTAATTTACTTAATTTTTATTTTACTTATTTTAATTTTAATTTTAATTTTATTTTTTTTAGACGTAGTTATTTAATATGAATGACATCGTCCAAAAAAAAAACCCTTATCATATTGTAGATGCGTAAATACATGCTCATCACGAATACTAATTAATTCAATTTTCCCCTATAGATATCCTAAAACACACAAACAAGAACAATCCAGATTATGTTAAATTGGAATTGGCATTGAAATCCATCAAGGAAGTGATGATGCATATTAACGAGGATAAACGGAAGACGGAATCGCGCATGGCGATATTTGATATCTTCAATGATATTGAGGGTTGTCCGGTAAGCATAATGAAAAAAAAGAGTGCTGTTGTACATTTAATTTAATTGTAATTATTTCATTAATATCCAACTCTCTTCCACTACTCTACCCACCACCACTAGGCACATCTTGTATCCTCGAATCGTAGTTTTATTTCCAAGTGTGAAGTAACAGAATTGTCAGACAATTTGAGCGGTCGTGGCGATTCGCTTATGTTGTATTTATTCTCCGACACAATTGAGGTGTGTAAGAAACGTTCTCGTGCCTTCAATACAGCAAAATCGCCAAGTTCAACAAAATCACACAAACACGTAAAGTTAATATCATTGAATGCGATACGTTTTGTCATTGATATCACAGATAGTCCGCGTGCTTTTGCGTTGCTGTGTCGTCAAGACAAGGAGAAGCTGTATTCATTCACCATTGCCGATGATGAAAGTGATAAGGTGGTGTATTTGAAGTTATTATGTAAGCAAATGGCTGAAAATGCTTGCCGTACGGATACGGTAAGCGCATTACTGAGTCGCACCTCACAGGAGTTGGAAGTGGATATCAGTGATGTGAATTTGAGTACATTATCGAAGGCGTTTAAATTGGCGGCGCGTACGCGTCAAAAGGTGAGTGTGGTGAAATGTGTTTGTATTTATTATGCTTTTAATATGCAGCGAGTTAGTTGATTTTGTGTGTTTTCAATTATTTTTTTGCAAAACAATACGAGGTGTGTTAAAAAATAACGAGAATTTTGTGAGGGCTTGGAGAGTCCGAATGTCAAACATTTTTTTTCTTATATTGGTATACTTAGTAGGGACATAAATACCTTTACACACATTTTATGCTATAAAATCAAAAATAATGTATGTTTTTGGACCAATTTTTCTTACATATTTATTGATATATATTGTATTCATTCGAAATTCCTGCCTTTGGCCTTCACGCACGCTTTAAGTCGGACTGGCCAATCATCGATAGCCGCACGCACCTCCTCCATTGAGAAATTGGCCCCAGCACGAGTCAAAGCTGCCTTAAGAGAATCAATGTTGGGGTTTCTTTTGCGGCAAACCATGTCCTCTAAAACTGTCCATAATTTGTAATCCAGCGGGTTCAAATCAGGACTGCCAGAGGGCCACTCTTCAGAGGAAATGAATGCTGGTAAATTGTTTTGGAGCCAGATTTGGGTCGTTTTAGCTTTATGGGCCGGCGCAGAGTCTTGCTGAAAAGTCCATGATTGGTTTTGGAACATGGAATGGTTAAGTGGTCTAACAACAGCTTCCAAAACGGTTTCTTGGTAAACTTTGGCCGATGTTTTGACCACTTGTTCGCAAAAATGCAAGTCAGTTACCCCATCATAAGAGACACCCCACCAAACCATGACTGAAGCTGGGTGATGACCTTTTTCGAACCGTGGAATCAGTTCAGATGCTTCCTTAGATGACCGTGCGTACACCCTATCATTTTGTTTATTAAAATTTTCCTGCACGGTAAAAATTTTTTCATCGGTAAACAAGATTTTTCTGTGCAAGTGCTTCACCAAAAGACATTTGCATTTTATCACCCTATTTTTTTCAAAGCTGCAGTCAACAAATGTCCGTTACGGCGTTTGAAAGCCCCAAGTCCCAAGTCTTTTTTAATAATTCGACTCATGGACAAACATTCATCTCACGGGCCATGATTTCCTGTTTTCGGAGCGGATTTCACAGAATTCTTGATTTGACAGCTTTGATGACTTGCGGCGTTCGAACTGTGCGTGGACGGCCCGACCGGTGGCGGTCTTTAACATCCCCAGTCTCCTCAAACAGTTTTATGCACTGGTAGACGAACATGCGACTAATGCCGAGCGGACGGAGTGTTTTGAAAATATCACCTTTTTTTCATTTCACACTTAAAAGGCGCAAAACAGCGATACGGTTTTCATTATCTGACTATCCCATGTTGAAAACACACAATTTAGAATTCCCGATACAGACTAACGCTTTACAGGTTATATTTTATAAATCATATGGAAATTATGTGGTATGCTCAATACTTCTATTGAAATGCGTGTGTTTAATGTTATAACAGTATTTATGTCCCTACCAAGTACATGCCACATGTTAAAGCTTTCAGTTGTCTGTGACAGTCACTAAGGTTAGACGTGGTTTTATGAGTTCGCCGATTTTCGCTTTTTAAAAGAATGGAATAAGTACAACAAATCAAGTGAAGTAATTGAAGTAAGGCAAGATCTTGCGAGTAATACAAGTGTTTCCACCCTGCGGGTTAGGGGTTCAAAAATTTACCCGCTTTAAGGCATGCCTGTCGTAAGAAGCGAGTAAAATCCAATAGTTCACGCGACCGTCGGGTCTTTATACCGAAACTACCTGGATTTTTATCCGGCCAAGGACTCACTCCCGAAACCTATTTTGGGGAATATTTTTGCGATTATTACAAAAACAATACGAACGTCTTCGACGCCCCAACACAACAACAATCGACGAAATTATGGAAAATTTTAAAGAAATGGTTATGATCGATCGCCGACAATTAGAGAAGTCATTGACGATGCTGGCAAGTCGATTGGATCATGCCATGCCGATTTTCCCTCTTACGCCTTGGGCATGAAACACAGGAAAATTTGTTAGAAAATTGAAGAATTAAAAAAAAAACATTAAAAAAGGAGTCGATACAGAATTACTGAAACTCATTGCTGTGTAGGTATTTGAGCTTGGCAAAACCGAAAAAAGCTTCACAACTGCAGTCAAACGTCACGATTAGGCACACTGTCCTTCGATTTTAATGGCATAGTGCATCACGAATTCATGTCACTAGGTCAAATAGTCAATGAGTAGTACTACCTACAAGTTCAACGCGTTTGAGTGAAGCAATCCGAAAAAAACAGAACAAGACTTTTGCATCACCATAATGCATTTACTTGCATTTTTTTTGATTTTTCTTAATTTTTAACTAAAAACAATACTGTAACGATGCCCCAGCCACCATATCTCTCTGATATGGCTCCGTGTGACTTTTTTCCTATTTCCCAAAATAAAGAGCACCTTAAAGGGCTGTCATTTTACAGCTTACAGTTGAGATTAAAAATGCATCGCTGAGAAAATGAAGTTTCAGAAACGGTTTCGTGAATTGAAAGAAGCGCTTGCACAAGTGCAGAATCTCTGATGGGGATTGGTTTGAAGAACAATATCATTTGCTAAAAAAAAAAACATTATTTTTTGAACACACCTCGTATATCTTGTTGCTTTGCATGTAAAATCCTTTGTACCTTAATTTTACTATATTTTTTTTTAAATTTTATTTAGTTTAATTAAAACTCATTTTATTTTTTTAAATTTTTATTTTATTGAATTTAATTTAATTTTTTTTAAATTTTACTTTTATTTTGTTTTACTTTCTTATTTCACTTCACTGTTAATATTATTTTATTGTGCGTACAAATTAATTCGGCCCGTTTTTGCTGTTCAAGAAAGTGTTTTTTATAGAGAAAAAATAAAAAAAATATCAAGCAACTACTTTTTCTTACCATTTCCCTAATAATTTTCGAATACCATCTCTAAAAAATGAGTCCTATCAGTCCTCTATCCAATCGTTGGGCCAGTGTTCGTTTGCTTCAAAAGAACCAAACAGATGACCCCAAAAATCGTTTTGCATCCGTCGAAAAAGTTCTATAGAATATTGCGGGTGAGGTAAGACCTCGCATTTAAGCGTTTCCAGTTAGTGTCTGAGCGTTACAGTTACGTCGGGCCGAGCTTTGTCATGTTGTAAAATCACCTTGTCATGCCTTTCGGTCTTTTCTGGCTGTATTTCACGCAATGCGTTACTCAAACGCATTAGTTATAGTGGTTAAGGTTTTGCATCAAGGGTTGACCCTGGTTTTAGCAGCACATAGTCGATGTGACGACGATAAAACTTCTTCAAGAGGCTGCCATAGTATTTTTTCCTTCTTAGGGTTATCGTAGTATATCCACTTTTCATCTGCAGTCATGATCCGGTACAAAAAGCCCCTCTTTTGATGTATTTTAAGAAGCAGTTTCGTGGGGAAAAATTGCCTTCCGACTTCTCTTGGCGTTAACAAGTAAGACAACCCAACTTCCTTGCTTTTAAATAAATGCAACTTGTTTTAACAGTACAGAAATTGTTTGCTTAGTCTCTCCCAAAGATTCTGCGAGTTCAGAAATATGTAACATTCTACACTATCATCAAGGATTCTGCGTGTTCAGTTTGAATTTGGCATAGATCTTGATTCAGTAAAGCCTCGCAATTTCTCATCTTCAAACTTTTGGGGTTAGCTAGGATGCTCTTTGTCTTTGATTTTCAATTCTTTTTGGGCGTCGAAATCACTCTGTATGAATTATGAATTTGATTTTTTTATATAAGTATTTAATTTTTTTTAAACATTTTTTTAAATTTTTTAAATTTTTTGATATTATTTTTAAATTTTATTTTATTTTATTTTATTTTATTCTATTTTATTTTATTTTTTATTTATTTAATTCAATTTTATTTTATTTTATTTTATTTTACTCTTCGTTCATATTATTTCCTTTTAATTTTTTTTATTTTGTTTTATATTATTTAATTATTTATTTATTTATTTTTTTCTTCTTTATTTTCTTTTTGTTTGCTATAAATTTACTCAATTCCACATATTTTTATTTGCTTTAAACATTTATCATGTAGTTTAACGTTGGCTTTCTCTCCCTTCTCACCCTCAATAACCGTTCTCTGTTTCTAATGATGAAATTTATTTATTTCATTCAGGTGGGCCGTGCATTTTCATTCAACAAGACTCCCTCCAAATTGAAGCGAGCTGTTTCGACAATGATGACACCACCTTTTGGCAGTACCAACTCTTTAACGCCCGCCTCACAACTAGCGCAAATGCGTTTGGCGAGTTGTGCTAATATACATGTAAGAAAATACATACACGCACACACACACATAGTCATATAACATATTAAAATTTATAAAAAAAATCTTCACATTTTCCCCACAGGAAGCGGTTGATGAGGAGGGTAACCGTAGTAGTTCGCCATCAATGCAATCAGAAATTTTGCTGCCACCACTTTCCGTACAACCGATGCGTAAAAATAAATCCTCAACGCTGGGTGTTGTTGGACGTCTTTAAATGCACATGATGAGGAGAAGCAACAACTGTTGAGCGGTTAAAACAGCTCGTTAAAATTCGATCGATCGAATTTGTGTGTGTAACGGAAATGCTATCGCGTTGAAAAAATATGGCGTTCGATAGCAGCACATCGTACGGTGCTTCTTGCGCTCGGTTCAGTGCATCAACGCTTCAAAATGTAATTTCAACGCTACTTCGTTATGATGAACTCTATCTACGTTGCTGAACACGCGCTCGCTCTACTCCTGTGTGTGTGTGTGGCTGTCAGTGCTCAAAAGTGTTTTTTTTTAGCAAGCTCAAATCGAAACTTATTGTTGCAATTGTAATTAAATATGTAACGCACTACACACTGTCAGCAGCTTATATAAAGCATCGCAGTTTTGTATTGAATGCCGTCTGATGTTTTTTTTTTTTTTTTTGGTTGTGGGCAGTAATGTTGAATGCTCTTTCGTATGTGTTTTTTTAAGAAAAGAAAAACTTGAAGAAAAAAATTCTAAAAAAATTATCTGGTTAATATGCTCATTTAGATACTAAAACATTGTGTGTGATTCAAGTAGAAAAAAGAAAACTGACATTAAAATTAAAAAATATTTTCTAAGTATCGTGTCACATTACATGAAGAGAATGTGTTGCACATCCGCGTTAAATATATATGTAAATGTAAGATTTTTCATATGAAATTAACTTTAGCTTTTAATGGCTTATGTACATATGTAATATCTTGCGCGTTCGTCATTGTAAATATATAAATGTGTATATACGTAAAAAAAAATATCGTGTTCGATTTTATAATTTTTTATAATTTTTTTTTTTTGGTTTAAGTTTTACGCCCTCCATCATCTTGTTTTTAATAACTTACATGTATTAATTATTTCATATATATATATAAATATGATTACGGAATATACATATAACTGTACATAATTTACGTACAATACTATACTATAACGATAAACTACAAATTATTTGCTAAATTATTAAATTTCTTAAATTTTGAATGCTGTAAAATGATTTACATTCTCGTCGCTCTCTCTATACTTTTCCACGAAGTAAAAATGTCAATAATACGCAGCAAAAGCAGAGAAAAATAATGTAATGTAACAGTTCCAAGCGATTTAATTTAATAATAAATATAAATATTAATGATAGATGATAGTGCTAGATGTTAATTGCACATATTGATGATGATGTGAATAATTTCGCTTTACGAGTATGCATATGAGAGTATGTTACAATATATTTGTATAAGCTTAGATTATTTACATAATGCAGAATAATAACTTAAAAGCATAATATATTTTACAATAAAATATAACTATCTATTGTAGTTAAGTCGAAAATGTCGCACAAGTTTTTATATACAATAATAATGCAGTATACAGTGGGTAAGTGAAGATATTTTAGGCTCTTTTGATTCTCCAACGCAAGTTTCGAATTGAATAGTGCTTATTACTAGTGGAACTTCAGTATTCTGCGTGCCATTTAGGTAGTTAGAAGTACAAATAGTCACTCAGTTTTATTCTAAAGGGTGATCCAAGTAAAACTACTTTTTTCAATAGCCTTTTTTTGATCGATCACCTATGAGTCGTGCCAAGCTGTCATGTTTCTTTCTTGTCCAGTATTTGGCATTTCATCATAGAAAGACTTACGCCTGAACAACGTTTACAAATCATTCAACTTTATTACGAAAATTCACGTTCTGTAAAGAATGTGTTTCGGGCGCTTCGCCAGCATTCATTATTGCATAATATTGGACCGAATAGACCACGGCCAGCACGCAGTGAAGAAAATATAGCGGCTGTAGCTGAGCGTGTACACGAAGATCGTGGAGAGTCGATACGGCGCCGTTCGTAGCAACTCGGACTGACGTATGGAACGACTTGGCGCATTTTACGTCGAGATCTTAAATTGAAAGCGTACAAAATACAGCTTGTGCAAGCACCGAAGCCACTCGACCTTCCCAAGCGACATTGCTTCGTTTTATCGGCTCTTGATAAGTACAAAGAAGATCAGACGTTTTCGAGCCAAATTTTGTTTAGCGCTGAGGCCGATTTCTGGCTCAATGGGTATGTCTTCTTCTTTGCAGTAGGCACCGCTTACGCGATTATAGCCTCATCAATGATAGCGCGCCACTGGTTTCTTCTCTTTGTTGTTTGGCACCAGTTAGATATACCAAGTGATACCAGATCGCTCTCCACGTGATCCTTTCAACGGAGTGGAGATCTTCCTCTTCCTCTGCTTCCGCCAGTGGGCACTCCATCGAATTCTTTCAAAGCTGGAACGCTTTCATCCATTCGGAGGACATGACCTAGCCAGCATAGCCGCTGTCTCTCGATTCGTTGAACTATATCAATGTCGTTGTATAGCTCGTACAGCTCATCGTTCCATCGTCTGCGGTATTCGCCGTACCAACGCTCAAAGCATCATGAATCTTCTGCGAAACTTTTCATCGCATGCAGACATCGTCTAGGCTTCTGCACCATAAGTTAAGCAACGCAGCCGCTAGACTCGCTTCCCACCAAAAACTGCTGATACAACGGAAACTGGTGCAGCTGCACAAACATTCGAAACAACGGAATTTGCATGTAAAATGATCAACAACAACTAAGCAACCAGAACTGCATTAGCAGCAACAAAGCGCATCTTTACTGTGAAATCATGGACAACAAAAAGCAACAATAGCAACAGCAGCAGCGACAACAGCTACCGGCAGCTTAGAATAAGAGGTTGGATTGAAAGCAAAAAATTCAATAAAAGCAGACTCAATTGTGAGCTGAAAAGATAAAGACATCTTGTAATTTTAATTGGCGCCCAACGTGGGGCAGCGAGTAATTAAAAGTAAATTAATACAATATTGCGATAAAAAGTATCCTTGAAAAAATATTGTATAAGGAGAAATAAAGCAATAAGTGTGCATCTTTTTTACCGTGCCCAACAAAATCCAAACACATCAACCAAGATATCTGGACACCGAAGACCTCCAAGTAACAAAGGAGCATCCCCAGAAATCTACACAATCAAGTATCCTACAGCAAAGGAGAAAAGTAATTACTTTCATTTTAAGAAATTTTAAGAAGTGAACAAAGAATAATTGTGAGACAGACAAAATTATAATTATATGAAGTAACATACATACATAAGTATCTAAACGTTAATTTTGAGAAGTAAATAAAAATTGAATAAACAAGTGAATAAAATTGTGAAGCAATATGGCTACAAATAATAGTGACGAAAGTGCTAGCGCAACTGATTTCAGCGCAAACACACGATTTAAAAAGTTGAATTAGAACAATTAAAAAGGCAATTAAGAAATCTTACAGACACCCATAAGGTTACAGATATTGAAAAACAAACTATTACCGAAACAATTCAATGTAATGAAACTTTAGATATTATAAAATCCCTACCAGAATTTAACGGAAAGGGATATGTAAGCTGGAGAGAAGCAGCTAATAATACAATGTCCTTATACACTCGTGGTAGTAGAAAATACTTTGCCGCGTTAACTATTTTGAGAAATAAAATAACTCAGGAAGCCAATGATACTTTAACAAATCATGGCACAACCCTTAATTTCGACGCGATCATCAGCCGTCTAGACTTTGCCTATGCAGACAAGCGCCCTCTGCATATATTAGAACAGGAATTGAATTTAATTAGACAAACAAATTTGAATTTGGTGGATTATTATAACAAAGTGAATTCGCAATTGACACTAATGATTAATAAAACAATCATGACTTACGGGAATAACTCGGAAATAACTAAAGAATATAATAAAAGACATCGTTCAGATGCACTTAGGGTTTTTATAACAGGACTAAATTATCCTTTAAACAATATTTTAATGTCCCTTAACCCAATAGATTTGCCAAATGCGTTGGCTAAAGCCCAAGAAATGGAGTCGAACCAAATTAGGATCAAATTTGCTAGTGAATTCAATCAAGCTGGAAGACAAGTGAATGTTAATAGAAATTTTAGTAATAATAACAGGAATTTTTCTAGACAAAATAATAATGGTCAATATTCAAATCATTTACGTTTTAATCAGCGTCCAATTCAGCAAAACAACAATTATAGAAATTTCGGATGGCAACCTCAACCTAAACCAATACCCATGGAAGTTGATAGCTCGGCTCAATTTAGACAACAACCTTGTCCTCAATCTAGGCAGAATACCTTTAGACAACCTACCCAATTTAATAATATTACACAAGAGCGAATGCCAAAAAGAAGCTTCGATTCAGGTAATAGCCATCAACCCCAACCGAAATAACAAAGAATCAATAATATACAAGAAAATGCTTTTTTTAGACGAAGCAACCCCTTACCTTACATATTCAGACAACTACGAGGAACAAACAGGAAACTAAAAGTTTTGATAGATACAGGAGCAACAAATTGCTATTGTAAACCAAATATTTTACCTAACAGACAACAATTGGAAATAGCAAAACGCGTAAGGACGGTAAATGGCTATACAATTATTACCCATTTCTATAATGCACATATTTTTAATCATTTAACACGATTTTATGAAATTAATAATTTACAAAGCGATATGCTAATAGGAATGAATTTACTAAGCAAAGCAAAAATACAATTGAACTTTGAAGATAATACACTCTTAACTAATAATCATAAAGAAAAATTCTATACACTTGACGAAATTGAATTAGGTCAAATAAATTACTTAAGCGATAAAAATGAAGATAAGATAGAAAAAATAAAAAAAATTATTTTAAATGAACATGGAAATATAGATACGTCGCTTCCTTTTAGAACAGACGTTAATGCAGAAATTAGAACCATTACAGACAGTCCTATTTGGAGTAAGCAATACCCCTACCCTCTATCAGCTAACGAATTTGTTAATAAAGAGATAAAGAAAATGTTAAAAGAAAATATTATAAGAGAAAGCAAAAGCCCCTATAATTCTCCAATATGGGTAGTGCCTAAGAAAGGAGCCAACGAAGACGGTACTCAAAAATGAGAATGGTTATTGATTACAAAAAATTGAATGAAAACACGATAGCGGATAAATATCCTATCCCAGATTGCAACGTAATCCTCTCAAATTTAGGAAAAGCAAAAATCTTTTCCACAATCGATTTAGAATCAGGTTTCCACCAAATATTAATGAAACCAGATGATATTGAAAAAACAGCATTCTCGGTAAACAATGGCAAATACGAATTCGTTCGAATGCCATTTGGTTTAAGGAATGCTCCTTCAATATTCAAGGGCCATGGACAATATCCTTCGGCAATACGTAGGAAAATTCTGTCACGTCTATATAGACGATATCATAGTTTACTCTAGCAACGCTGATGAGCACTATGATCATTTAATTAAGATAATAAATACTTTGCAAAAAGCACATATGAAAATATCGCTTGAGAAATCGGAATTTTTTAAGTCAAATGTAGAGTTTTTAGGCTACATAGTAGCCCATAATGTTATTAAAACAGATGAAAAGAAAATTGAAACAATAAAAAACTACCCTGTACCGAAAACATTGAGGCAACTGAGAAGTTTCCTAGGAATTACAGGATATTATCGGAAGTTTGTGCACAATTATGCACATATAGCAAAACCATTAACAAAATATTTAGCAGGAGAAAACGGAAGAATTTCTCAAAATCAATCGAAAAAAGTTATAATTGAATTAAATGAAGAAGCACTAAACGCAGTAGATCGATTAAAAAATGAATTAGTTCAACAAGTAGAATTAACACAACCAAATTTTAATAAGAAGTTTATTTTAACAACAGACGCATCAAATGAAGCCGTAGGAGCAGTACTCTCACAGGATAATAAACCTATTACTTTTATTTCAAAAACCCTAAATAAAACAGAGCAAAATTACGCAACTAATGAGAAGGAACTATACGCAATTGTATGGGCCTTAAAAAATCTAAGGAATTATTTATACGGAGTAGCAGATTTAGAAATTCATACAGATCACCAACCTTTAAGTTTTGCAGTATCTACCAGAAACCCCAATGCGAAAATGAAAAGGTGGCACGCATTAATAGAAGAATATGCACCCAAAATTATATATAAACCAGGGAACACAAATCATGTAGCAGATGCCCTTTCGAGGCAGATTTTTAAACAATAGTAATTTAGAAAAGGAAAATGATGACTTAACAGATACTGCACATTCAGTGGAAAGCTTAGATATTTTTCACATTAAAACAATCAGTAAACCCCTAAACTCATTTCCCCAACAAATAGTATTAAATAAGGATAACATCAATGACCATTTTAGAACAAAAAGTTTTCATTCATTTAGACATCATATAAAATACAAAAGACTTCGAATTTTTAAAAGAAATAATAACGGAACGATTAAATAAAAATCTATTAACTGGGATAAATTGTAATTTAGAAGATTTGCATGAAGTGAAACAAATATTACGGAATAGAATAACAAAGAAAATCTTCCACACAGACATAGTAGCAATAGATGTAATCAACGAAGAAGATAAAGAGAAAATTATTAGACAAACTCACACTAGAGCACATAGAAATTATAAGGAAAATATCAAACAAATTTTTAAGGATTATTACTGGCCTGAAATGAAAAAGCAATTTAAACAATTTATTAGAAACTGCGATATTTGTAATAAAAATAAATACGATAGACACTCCTAAACAAATACCAATTGGCGAGGCACCAATTCCAGATAAAGAGGGAGAACAGATTCATATTGACATATTCTTTGCTCTAAACTTAAAATTCTTAACACTAATAGATGCATACTCCAAATTTTTAGTAATTAAACATATTGATGATAAAACTAATCTACAGATAAAGTATTAGAAGCAATACAATGCTTCCCAGAAGTGAAAGAATAACTTGCGATAACGAACCAGGATTCAGCTCAGCACAATTTAAATCTTTTGCAGAAAGGATGAAAATTCAAATTAAATATTGCGACCCTAAACATTCAACAACTAATGGACAAATAGAAAGAGTACATTCAACGATAATAGAAATTGCTAAATGTATTAAGGAAGAATTCGAAATAGTAAGCGACATAGAAGTAATAATTAGAGCAGCCCAATCCTATAATCAAACAGTACATACGGTAACAGATAAAAAACCATTCGAAGTTCTTTACAACAAAATTAAACATAATGATTTGTCTAACAAACTTAAGGATGCGGCAAGTAAGGACGTTGACTAGCAGAAATAAAAATAGATTAAACGCGGACATTTCATGAAAAATGAAATAATATTTGAAAAAGATAACCAATATCAGAATAAACTAAAACCTAGATATAAAAAACAAGTAGTCAAAGCAGATTTAAGAATAAGATAATGATCCAAAATAGAAACAGAATAATACATAAGGATAATATTAAATCTTAAAATCTTTTAGGTTCACAATGTTACATCTCATCATAATTTGCATGGCGATCCCCCTGAGTACAGCTCAGATAGAAATCATAGACCTTAATCATGGAAACGGATATTCACTTCTAAAACTAGATGAAATAAGATTAATTGAAAGATATGATAGAATTACCTATTTGATTAATACAACGTTGTATAAAGATCAAGTTAACAATTTAGAAGCACTAGTACTTAATGAAACAGAACCTAACCCACTTTTGATAGCTAAAATAAAGCATATTAGAATTCAGATAGATACACTAACCCCACATCATAGAATCCAGAAAAGAGGGCTATTTAACTTCTTAGGAACAGGATTAAAATATATTTATGGCACAATGGATGATGAAGATCGCGAAGAAATAGAAGGAAAATTACAAGTAAAAATACGGTAAATGCACACAATGCAATTGAACAAATAAATTTACAGAAAAACATTAACGAAAATTTAACCGCGAAATTGAAACTATAACTACTAATTTAAACCATCATTACCAAGAATTGATTCAAAACATGAATAAAGTAAATATAGAATTTGAGAAAGTATCAAAAGAAAAATGGACTAATAAGCTTTTAGAAAATCTAATGTATATTAAGACCAACACTATTAGAATCAAAGAAATTTTAATGACGAGTCAAAATGGCCTTTTAAGTAGAGATATAATTACGGATGACGATATTGTAAACTTTAATATAACTTTTGATAAATTAAGTAAGATAAAAATTGTAATTGTCACTCATAATGGAAATATTGTAATACTAGTTAAAATCCCCTGTTTTACCAAAGAAATCTATCAATCAACATATATCCAACCTATCCCTAATATTAACCAGGCAGAAATCTACATTAAAGAAAATGAAATATTATCTCTAAATGATGTTACATATAAAAAGACTTCCTTTAAGAAACAACTACAAGAATATAAAGACGAATGTATTGAAAACTTATTCAAAGAAAAATGCGCTGCAAGTATATAAATAATAATCAATCAAAAGTAATAGAATTAGATACTAAATCTATGTTTATGTAATTAACGCAAAAAATCAAACTATATATCATAACTGTAGCTCAAACAATTTTACTATTAACGGACACTATTTAATACGCTTTGAAGATTGTAATGTTGAGATTAATAACATAATCTATAAACATCGTAAACCCCTTGTAATACAACTGTTACCAAACCCAGTCAGATTAATCAATGTAACAATCATGAGGAATTTAACCTTGGAAGAGCTCCATTTTAGAAACATTGAAAATATTCGTAAAATAACAGAACTAAAATATGAAGCTAAGAAAAGCAATATGATAAATTACAGCCTAGTAACAATTATAAGTTTAATAATAATAATACTGATAATTTGGAAACACAAGAAGAACAAAGTCAATATAAACATCAAACAGACACCAATAAAAGAACCAGTAATGTCCTTCAACCAGATGATGGAAAGAATCAACTACTACTCATCTTTGAATCGGGACGATTCATCTAACAAAGGAGTTAAGCAACGCAGCCGCTAGACTCAAGCTTCCCACCAAAACTGCTGATACAACGGAAACTGGTGCAGCTGCACAAACATTCGAAACAACGGAATTATGCATGTAAATGATCAACAACAACTAAGCAACCAGAACTGCATTAGCAGCAGAAACAAAGCGCATCTTTACTGTGAAATCATGGACAACAAAAAGCAACAATAGCAACAGCAGCAGCGACAACAGCTACCGGCAGCTTAGAATAAGAGGTTGGATTGAAAGCAAAAAAATTCAATAAAAGCAGACTCAATTGTGAGCTGAAAAGATAAAGACATCATGTAATTTTAATTCCATATGTCAGGACGGGAATGAAGACAGACTTATAGACCTTGGTTTTGGGTCGTCGAGAGAGGATTTTACTTTTCAATTGCCTACTCAGTCCAAAGTAGCACCTGTTGGCAAGAGTGATTCTGCATGGGATTTCAAGGCTGACATTGTTGGTGTTGTTAATGCTGGTTCCCAGATACACGAAATTATCTACGACTACGAAGTTATGACTGTCAACAGTGACGGGGGAGCCAAGTCGCGAATGCGATGTCTGTTTATTTGATGACAGGAGATGTTTCGTCTTGCCCTCGTTCACTACCAGACCCATTCGCTTCACTTCTTTGTCTAACCTGGAGAACGCAGAACTTACGGTGCGGTTGTTGTGACCAATTATATCAATATCATCGGCATAAGCCAACATATGTACACTCTTATAGAGGACTGTGCCTGGTCTATTTAGCTCTGCAGCTCGTATTATTTTCTCCAGCATCAAATTAAAGAAATCACACGATAAAGAGTCACCCTGTCTGAAACCTCGTTTGGTATCGAATAGCTAGGAGAGTTCCCTCCCAATTTTGACTGTGTTTTTGGTATTATCCAGGGTCAGTTTACATAACCGTTTGATTTTTGTGGGGATATCAAATTCAGACATAGCGGCGTAGAGGCAGCTCCTTATCGTGCTGTCGAAGGCAGCTTTAAAATCGATAAAAAGGCGGTGTGTATCGATTATTTTCTCTCGGGTCCTCTCCAAGATTTAGCGCATGGTGAATATCTGTTCAATGGTGCATTTGCCAGGTCTAAAGCCACACTGATAAGGTCCGATCAGTTTGTTGACGGTGGGCTTTAGCCTCTCACACAATACGCCATATAGGACCTTATATGCGATATTGAGGAGACTTATCCCACGCTAATTGGCGCAGACCGTTGGGTCTCCCTTTTTTTTGGGATTGGGCAGAGCACACTTAGGTTCCATTCGTCAGGCATGCTTTCGTCCGACCATATTCTGCAAAGAAGCTGATGTATGCTCAGCTCTTCGCCGCAGTATTTGAATAGTTCTGCCGGTAAGCCATCGGCTTCCGCCGCTTTGTTAATAGGTATGTAAACCAGCAAAATTGCCGCATTTGGGACGAAGAGCAACCTGAAGAGATTCAAGAGCTGCCATTTCATCCAGAAAAAACAACGGTTTGATGTGGGTTGCGGGGCGGTGGAATCATCGGTCCATATTTCTTCCAAAAATGATGCCGGTGAGAATGTAACCGCCAATGGCGACCATTATCACGCCATGATAACCGACTATTTGATGCCTGAAATTTAAGCTCGTGACCTCCGCGATATTTGGTTTCAACAAGACGGCGAAGGGTCCCACACATCCCATCAATCAATGGATGAATTGAGAGAACACTTCGGTGAGCAGATAATTTCAAGTTTTGGGACGGTCGATTGACTGCCAAGATCGTGTGATATCACACCGTTAGAGACCTCTTCCTGTGGGGAAATGTAAAGTCTAAAGTCTATGCGGACAATTCCGCTTCGATTCAGGATTTGGAGCAAAACATTACGCGTGTTATTCGTCAGTTACCAGTGGAAATGCTTGAATGAGTCATCGAATATGGGACTCAACGCATTGACCATCTTAGGCGTAGCCGCGGCCAACATTTGAAAGAGATAATCTCTAAAAAAATAAGTGCCAAAGAATGTTCTTTCGATTGATGATAAATATTCCTCAATAAATTTGAATTTTCTGAGTTTTTTTCTTTAAAAAAGTAGGGAACCTAGAAATAGATCACCCTTTAGTGCATCTGGTAACACTATGGACATGATATCGCCTGTGTAAGGCTCTCTAGTGTCAATTAATTTAGTAAAAGGCAAACACAAGGTTCTCTTTATGATCTAATTGGGCCAAGTGGCGTTTTATTTCATCTTCAATAATATTTTAGCTTTAAATAGAAGATTTTTTTAATACAAATTTATGTGTACCGTATACATATATGTTTGTGCGTTTAACCAATTAAATGCATTTAAGTTTTTGTGCAATGGAAAATGGAAAATGGAAAATATTTGAAGAATGAGAATCTTAAAATTGACGGTTTTTTAATTTCTAAAATTAACATTTAACAGATTAAAAGGCGCCGATGAGTGCCATGAGTGCCGAACTATAACAATACAAAATATATGTATGTATGTATGTGTGTAAGCATACTCGTATCATCTGCTAAGCGGACTTAAAATTTAATTTAAAAATATTTTTTAATAAAACTTCTTACAAATCGATTGAAATGCAAATATGTATGTGTGTGTGTGTGTGTGTCTATATATTTGTTTCGATTTCTTTACTAAAAGAAACATTTAAACTAAATTAAATGCACTAAGTATTGCAGAATTAAGGCGAAATGCATTGCGCTGCGCTGATGTGAGCTTACATATATATGTGTCGGTACGTATGCACGAGTATGCTCACAGCTTATACCCAAAGTACAGCGGCCGCCTCCTCATTGGAAAGTGTTGAGAAACGTTGGTATTTCGTATTGGCATTGCGATAACTGGTTTTCGTTGTTGTTGCTGTTGTTGCTGTTGTTGTTGGTGCTGGTGCATCCCAACGGTGTTGCATATCGTGTGTGGGCTGCAGTGGCACACCCAACACATTGCTGGGATGATTAGCTTTCAAGGTCGAATTACGGCTATCGCCACCAAATTCATTAGCCTCGACATCACACGCAGCAGACGCAGCAGAGTCAACGCTACCACCGGCTGTCGCGCCACCCTTAACCGTACCCAAGCTGGCAGTATCCAATTTAATGCTCGCCAATGATAGACGATTCGGTGTGATGGAGCCATTCGATATCATGGTGGAGCAAAGCGGTACACCGATATCATGAAATGAGCTGATCGAACTGAAACCACTTTCATCCTCTGTGGCCGAGTTGAGTGGATGCTGATGTTGCAGCTGATGTGGGTGCTGGTGTTGGTGCTGTTTGAATGGCGTTGTTAGTGCAATCGGATGATTGAAGGGATGATGTAGCGTAACATCATCGTCGGTCTCCACCTTGCCCGAGGATGTGGAGGCAGCGGATGATGACGAGGTGGATACCACAGACGAATTGGAGGCGGTGGAATGTACAGAGCTATCAGTGGAGCTGCGCAGCGATAAACGTGAGTCGCGTATGTTGTTGGCGCGCAGGAAGAGCATGTCGGGCGAGGCTGAGGCAAGTGTGTTGGCGGTTGGTGTCGGCGTACGTACGTTGCTGTTGTTGCCGTTGTCCGCGTTGGCATTGGCGCGTGTGGATGTGATGAATTTTGGTACGATGGTTGGCAGCGTAGGTGTCTTAGGCGTTTTGACCACCACATTGCTGCTGCATACAGGTGAGGCGTTACGATGCAAACGCAAATCCGGTTGGCGCGTAGATGTGGTAAGCAGATTTTGTATGGTACGCGAAAGCCGGAAAGCTTCCTGATTTAATTTCTCCTCAACATCATTGGAAGCGGCTTGGGCTTTGGCTTCGGCGTACTTCTTGGGTGAACGGCGCCTGTGCGTGTGTGTGTGAGAGAGGGGGAAAAGAAAACATATTAATATGTAAAGTAGGTGTGTGTGTGTGTAAAACTCAGTTAATCACATACCAAGTAAAGTCCTTGAATGTGGTGTACGAATTATTACTGCTGCTGCTGCCATTTGTGGGCGTGTTAATGGCATCGTAACTACGTTTATCTGCGGTCACCGCTGCCAGTATGCTGTGCTTCATCGGTGTGCCGGTGTTGCTGCCTGTTTTCGCATTGCCACTTTGTGCGGCTGCTTGTTTCAGGTCTACGATCAGGTTGCTGCTGCTACGCGTACGCAAACACGAAGATGAGACTGAAGTTGATTTATCGCCAAATGTAACGCTGGCGTTTTGCTCATGACCTTCGCCTTCGCCATCGCCATCGTATACTTGGTAGAGACTTTTCGAACGGGATATTTGCTGTTGTTGTTGCAATTGACGCTGTTGCTGTTTTTGTGTTTGATAACGATCAAGGAAGCGTGCGATCTCTTCAATGACAGCGCGGTACATCTCGTTGCTGGTCTCCAACTGTGGATGAGTTGAGAAAGGAGATGTGTTACATACATGAATATATAAGTATATGTAAATTGAGGTTTTTTACATTTTATATTAAAATAATTATAGTCTGGATGTGGTAAGCTTTGAAAGTAGCGAACATAACTGAGTTGATGGCCCAAATATTATCTCCTAAACAAACTTGAATCTCGACCAACTAGGAAAGAGTGACAAATTCGAAAGGGCAAGTGTTAAAAGGGGATTTTCTCAACAATAAAATAATAAACAATAAAGCGGACCACAACTCGGAGTAGACACATTTCCACGACCAAATCATTTGCCGAGTTTGTAGAAGCTCAAGTGTTTCGACCGCAGTCCAGTAACCACTAAGAAGTGAGAATGCAAATGTGGGTATGTCTTCACTTCGCCCTCATCCACAGAGTTTACCGACAGAAGAGACGAGGCAGGATCTTCAGTCTTTCGTAGGCTTACCCAAAATAATCATTGTTTTAATCGAACCGGAAAGAAGCCTTCCCGTATGAAAAAAATCCTGTTGTTGTTGTTGTACTAACTGCGAAATATTCACAAAAATAGATTTTGGGGAATATGGCGGTAGTGGCAGTCCTTGGCCAGATGAAAATCCGGGTCGTTTCGGTATAAAGGCCCGACTGTCGCGGAAACTACCGGTTTCGAGTCGCCTCTTACCACAGGTATGACTTGTAGTGAGTGAATTCTTTAAACCCCAAACCGTAGGGGTCAAGAAAATCTTCTTATATACCCTGCTTAAGGTTTGCTGATCCGTGTCAATCCGATCAGTTTAGGAGCTGAGGGGCCAAACAAGATTTTTAAATAATGCTGGGTATACCTTATCTTTGTTCCTCACTTGTCCGGTCAAGATCGTTGACAGGTTTAAACATAAGCTCTTCTACAGGGAAGTGGTGAAGCGATTAGCTTCCGAAGACCTGGAATAATTTCCTAAGTTCTTTATAATAAACATTATTAGAAAGATAATTAAAGAGTTATTGAGGTTGTTCGATCGCGAGACCCTGATAAATTAAAATTAGGCCGGCTGGCCCGTTGTGATAAATATGGTGGGCCTGTGAAAAGATATTCCTCGTCTCGAGTTTGTTCACGCTTGTTGAAGCAAGTTCTGTAGGGCAGTTGTAGTAAAAATTAATCAGAAAACAATGTCGGACCACACTGATGGCTGATCAGTGGTAGAAGCAATGTTCTACCGACTCCTCATCGTATAGGTCCCTGCAGCAGCTGCGACAGAAACCATTACTTCTCTAATCCATCCTTCTACCATGGATACCCATTTGACAGCGTTCGGTTATTAAGCTGATTGTTATGCTCATGGTAGTCCAGCTAGTAGAGAAATAGGTCTGCTCTGGCTGCTTACATGGCGAGTGGTTTCATCCTGTCATCTGCTATTGATCCTACTAGTGAAGGCCGATCTCATCAGGTACTATGCCGAAGAAGAAGGTTAGGACTATTCCCTTCCAGCTTCGCAATTCCATGGGATGCCTGCATTCCGGAGGTTCAACCAACGGACATTTCGCATACTTTTCGCGAATTCTTTTAAAACTTCTCTGCATTTTATTGCCACCTTTGAGGTGATGTGATTGCATTGAAGAGATTTAATGGCAGCTTGCCTATCAGAATATATTGTGACTGCCTGAGCTACCATTACAGAGTTGAGTAACCACGAAGCTGTTTCTATTATTAGTATACCTTGAAAGACGTTACAGTAGCTAGAAGTCGCATGCTTATGTCGATTGCGAGTGGTTATGAGTGAACACCACAGCCCACCTTGCTGTCGAGTTTTGAGCCGTCCATGAAGATATAGTATAGGTATAGAGGCTATACAACTTTTATCCAAAGCTGTTACATCTTCCCATTTATTCCCCTCTAGAACTTTTGTTGATAAAATGTTTTCAAAACAGAAAACAGATGTGGTGTCGTTCACCTCTTTCGTGAATGATCTATAGTTTAATATTTGGGCGTTTCCCCTGTGCAACAGTTTCTCCATAGTTGAAGGGCATTTAGCCTTATGGCGTTCCAGCTCACGTGAGAATATTAAAAAGAAATTCAAGAGCTTTCGTAGGAGTTAAAGAGAGCGCCTGTGGGGAGGGTATGGAGGACGTCCGCTGAACTTGGCCCAGCTTGTTCCTATAAGTAGCTTTGTCCGACGCCGGCCACCACTTCATACAGTCAGTATGCAAATTTAATGGTGAATGTTTATTATCATTCGAAAGAACATTCTTTGGCCTTTATTATTTAAAGATCATCTCTTTCAAATGCTGGCCGCGGCTACGTCTCAGATGGTCCATCCGTTGAGTCCAATTTTTAATGACTCGTTCGAGCATTTCGACTGGCAACTGGCGAATGACACGCGTGATGTTTTACTCCAAAGCCTGAATCGAAGCGGGATTGTCCGCATAGACTTTAGACACCTTACATATCCCCACAGGAAGAAGTCTCTAACGGTGTCATCTTGATGGCCAATCGACCGGATCAAAACGTGAAATTATTTGCTCACCATTTTGACGGTTACGTTCTCACCGGCAGCATTTTTAAAGAAATATGGACCGATGATTCCACCGGCCACAGACGATACCAAACCGTTGGGTTTTCTGGATGAAATGGCAGCTCTTTAACATCTTCAGGTTGCTCTTTGTCCAAAATGCGGTAATTTTGCTTGTTTACATACCCATTGAGCTCTGGCTCTGGGCTTTATCGCTGAACAACAATTTGGCTGGAAAACGTCAGATCTTCTTGTAACTTTTCAAGAGCGAAGCGATGTCGCTTGCGAAGGTCGAGCGGCTTCAGTTCTTGCACAGGCTGTATTTTGTACGCTTTAAATTTAAGATCTCGACGTAAAATGCGCCCAGTCATTCCATCGTACGTCAGCCCAATAATGAATGCTGAGTCTCAAGATGGGTTATGGTGTTGCGAATAGTACGCCGCTCAGTAGGCCGATTATGTTGACCATAACTTGAGCGAAGCGCGCGAAAGTCATTCCTTACAGAACGTGAATTTTCTTGAATAAAATTGAATGATTTGTAACGTTGTTCAGGCGCAAGTCTTTCGATGATGAGATGCCAAAAAATACTGAACAAAAATACAGCTTGACACGACTCAAGCGTGATCTGTCAAGAAAAGCCTATTGAAAAAAGTACCTATACTTGGATCACTCTTTAATATCTCTTAAGTATTCCAAAGTTTGATAACTTGCATTTCGCCATATACTCGAAACGAGCAAAAGAAACTACCATTGCCAGTTTAAATAAATTTTTCTTTAACATTTTGATTAATAGAACAATACAATTTCTATATCGCCTGAGAAAATATTGTATAAATATATTTAATTTCAATATTATCCTCCTTTCACACCGGCAACACTCCATACCATCTTCATATGGTAGTGACATAATTTACGAGCGGAATTTTCCCATTAATTTCCAATATTGCATAACGCCGCAGAGATTTGTTTAATTGCCAAAATAAAAGATACACTCGCTCGCTGTTAAATGAAAACCAAACAAGTTGTGGGAGAAAACACCTTACCAACAACAAAATCAACAATTGACAAACCGTTTACTTTTATTATTTGTTTGAAGATGAGTTTTAGATATTGCTTCAGATTAACACAATTGCATTAGGGCGGCTCATGTACAAAGTCTTCACAGTATGCTTTCTTTAATATAAACTTAATCAATTGGCTGAGAAAATGTGGCAACTTGCCTACCTTAGAACCAGCATCAACACCAACAACATTGTCCACTTAGAAATCCAACGCAGAATCACTCGTGACAAAAGGTGCTTCTTTGATCTGAGTGGGCGAATTGAAGCCATGTCTCGACGAACAAAGATGAAACTCTATAGCTCACTCATCACTCCCGTACTCTTATAGGATGTGGTGGTCTGGACATCTGACGATGAGCTGTACGAGATATACGGAAGAGAAAATTTTCGCTGCATTGGAAAGATGGAGTGGATAATGCCCTGGCTGCACTTGATGTCTACAATGTCAGTAAAGAAAGAGTAGTTCTATTCACAAGACAATATAGCATTTCAGCTTGGGTTATACCAAAGCTGGGATAGACCTTTTTGCGAAGTTGACAGTGCTTTCACTATGTAAGACTACGTAGGACTATGTAAGAACACAGTCAAACGACTGGCGGAAAAAGTAGAGTTCATATCTAGTAAGGTAATAAAATGAACTGAATAAATAGGAGGTCCTCTCCGAGGTGAACTTTTCACAAAAAACCCTTTGTGAAGGCTCTAAAGACGAACAAATTGCTGAAAAACTGTGAGATTTATTTGTGAGAGAGAAAAAAATTTCTTTTACATGACCTGACCACTCAAGAGAGAGGAAGAAAATTATTATTGAGGCACCATCTTTAACGAGCGACGGACTCTTCGCATGGAATTTATTTGAACTGAATTTTTAGAATTTTCTTAAAAGATAAAAGAAGCTTTTATATTTTCATGATATTGTCGTTCAACAAGAACGGTCAGAAACATGTTTTGTAATGGAACTCCTCCAGGCACGGTTATTAAATTCACTCTATTCCGGCTCCTTTTCCATGAACTTGGACTCCTTTATACATTTTATTGGTCGCTTACACACGGCAAAAAGTTTTTCCAAAAAACCGAAGTCTATTTCCGATTAGAGGCCACAATAGCCGAGGCCTCTGCTGCCTCGACTTGCGTTATGTCAAGTTTTGTTTCTACTTGAACGCGGAACTTGTGGTTTGCATGTGACTAGACTCATACAATGTATGTTCTATATTCTGGTAGAATCTTCCTGGTCGTTTGCCTTTCAGTTCCTGCTATATCTCTGAGACCAGATGTTCAAATGATTAATATTCTTTTCTGTTTTGTCATCTCCTGTAAAATTCTGCGTTAGCCCATTACGAAAGTAGAGTTTGTTGTGATCGAGCTGATAGAGCTTGTATCGCCACTTGACTGTCACTTAAGAAGAAAGTGTCTTTTTATATAAATATTTCCAGTGAATTTAACAGCTTTCATGTTAGCGGTGGTTGCCATCTAGAATACACTGAAATGATCTCTCAACTTAAATATAAATAAGAGTTCCAATGAAGGGTTCCATGAGAAAACACCTCCCTCCACTCCATCATCAAGTCTTGAAACTTTCCTGCCGGGAATCAATGTCATAAAGCTAGAGCGAGTATCCAAAGTAAATACGGGAGAACAATATCTAGACTTTCAAAATTCAGACAGTACGTAAACCAGGCAATTTTAAGCAATCCAGATAATACACAATCCCGACACTACATTAAACAGACATTACGAAATCACCACCCGACTAAATACAGGTTACACAATATCCAGTCAAGAAAAAATCCTGACAACTCTTTATCTCGATAAATAAATTACTTTCAAAATTCTTTGGTAGTAATAGGAACATAATTTTTAATTTTACAGAGAAATCTCAAATAAAGTTATGGCATCATCTCCTTGCCACTGTGAAAATATTTCCTGCGGCAATCCATTCAATGAAAACTTAATTATTTCATTATTTCAGGGTGATCTAACTCGAGGCTCCCTACTTTTTATAGAAAAAAAACACAGAAAATTCAAATTTAATGCGGAATGTTTATTATCATTCGAACGAACATTTTTTGCCATTGATTTTTTGAAGATTGTCTCTTTCAAATGTTGGCCGCGGCTACGTCTCAGATAGTCCAGCCGTTGGGTCCAATTTTCGATGACTCGCTCGAGCATTTCTACTGGCAACTGGAGAATGGCACGCGTGAATTTTTGCTCCAAAGCCTGAACCGGAGCGGTATTGTCCGCATAGACTTTAGACTTTACATATCCTCACAGAAAAAAGTCTAACGGTGTGATATCACACGATCTTGGTGTCCAACCGATCAGATCAAAACGTGAAATGATCTACTCACCAAAGTATTCTCTCAATAAAACCATTGAGTGATGCGATGTGTGAGAAATGGCGCCGTCTTGTTGAAACCAAATGTCGCGGAGATCACGAGCTTAAAGTTCAGAAATCAAATAGTCGGTTATCATGGCGCTTTAATAGTCGCCATTGACGGTTACGTTCCCACCGACGTTATTTTTGAAGAAATAAGGACCGATGATTAAACCGGCCCACAAACCACAACAAACGGTTATTTTTTTCTAAATGAAATGGTATCTCTTGAATCTCTTCAGGTTGTTCTTCGTCCCAAATGTGGCAATTTTGCTTGTTTATACACCCATTGAGCCAGAAATGGGCCTCATCGCGGAAAAAAATTTGGCTCGAAAACGTCAGATCTTCTTGGAACTTTTCAAAAGCCCATAAAGCGAAGCGATACCGTTTGTGAAGATCGAGCGACTTCAGTTCTTGCACAGGCTTTATTTTGTACGCTTTCAATTTAAGATCTCGACGTAAAATGCGCCAAGTCGTTCCTTACGTCAGTCTGAGTTGCTGTGAACGGCGCCAAATCGACTCTCCATGGCCTTCGTGTACACTCTCAGCTATGGCCGCTATGTTTTCTTCACTGCGTGCTGGACATGGTCTATTCGGTCGAATATTATCCAATAATGAAGGTTGGGTCTCGAGATTTGTGATGGTGTTGCGAATAGTACGCTCAGTAGGCCGATTATGTTGACCATAAGTTGAGCGAAGCGCGCGAAACACATTCTTTGCAGAACGTGATGTTTCGTAATGAAGTTGAATGATTTGTAAACGTTGTTCAGGCGTAAGTCTTTCGATGATGAGATGCCAAACAATACTGAATAAAAATACAAGTTGACACGACTCACGCGTGATCTGTCAAAAAAAGGCTATTGAAAAAAGTACCTCTACTTGAATCACACTTTATATTTTAGAGGGGAATAGGAAACAAATCGTGCGTTTTTTAGTTATTTCAATACTTTGTCTGGATTTTGTTACAGAATTTTGTCGTGTCTGGATTGTGTCGTGTCTGGATTATGTCTGATCTAAGTTTTGTCTAGTCTGGATTTTGTATTTCGGGATTTTGTGTGTCGGGATTTCATTATATATCTAGCAAACACATAGTGGTCTGTGCTGTTTGATAGAAAGGTATACTCTCCAGGATTCTTGTTGTCCTGACGGTTGATATCACTACTGTATATATTTCCTTAAACGAAGAGATGGTAGCACTGCCATTTGATGTGCTACGAATCCTATAAGCGGGATACTAAGGATTACGTTTAGAGCTTCATATGAAATGGTCGACCGACCAACTTTTTTCCACAATTTTAATACCAAAAATATAAAATTGTTATGAAAACCAATAATATAAGCACCACCCTAATGTACAAAACCAAAAATATAAATACAAAATATTCAAATTTATTGCCAATATAAGTAAACTAATGAACTAGTGCCAACCAATACATACATAGATACGAGTACGAGTATATAAAAAAAGAAAAAAACCATAGTTTCGAACACAAAAATTGGGCAAAGTTGTGGCATTTGGGGGGAAGACAACACTTGCTGGCCCACCCGTTGACTGGAATGAGTTGGTGGTTGTTTTTCTGTGGATTACTGAGTGTTGATTATTGGTTGCCAGCTGTTGGCGTTTGCATTAAGCATTATTGTTTTTTTTTTTTTCATTTTCTTTATTTTTTTTGAATATTTGTTTGGCAAAACAAATAATGAGATTTGGAAAATAATTGCATTTATTTGTTGCATACACAAATAAATACAACAAAAATGTACTTTCGTTGAACTATGGTTATGTATAAATACATACATATATGTATATGAGTACAAGCGGCAAAGCTAACAGTGCAACAAATACACTGGGTATGAGATGTGCAACACAGCAGTTGCACCAGCCATAATTTGGCAAATGGATGAGCAAATACCATTAAAATGGGTCAATAAAATAGTTTCGGGCTTAGAGAACCTCAAGTGAAAAGCGCTGTGCATAAGGAAAATGTGTATGAAAATTATTTTGAAAATTAGTAAAATAATTAAAATAAAATTTATTTAATCTACAAAACTGGGTAGCAGGCAGAGAAAGTGGCTTGAAATTGGAAATAATATTTTAGACTTTTATTCAAAGAGGTTTAGAAGTAAAGGGTCTAAACGTAAGCCTTTGTATTCTGTTTATGGGATTGGTAACTCATCAAATGGCAGGGCTACCCATCTCTTCGTTTAAGAGACATATACAGTACAGCTATCAATCATCAGGACACTCAGGAATCATTGAAAGTTATACCTTTCTACCAAACACAACAGACAGCTATGTTCTTACTAGATGTGTAACGAAATCCCGACACACAAAATCCCGAAATACAAAATCCAGACTAGACAAAACTCAGATCAGACATAATCCAGACACGACCAATTTCTGACAAAACATAATCCAGGCACAACAAAATTCAGATGAGTCATAATCCAGATCATCAAATTCGGACAAAACATAACCCACATACGACATAATTTAGATACAACAGTGGTTAAAGGTTTAGTGGTTTCGAAAGTGCAGGTCTCTATTTTGACATCTGAAAAACTTAACTGTCAAACTAAACTTGTTTTGTTTCAGTTAAAAGTCAAGCATTAATGAAAATAGATTGCGTTTCGTGCTTTCGAAGGAGATTATGGTGCACCTGATCGTCCAACTCCTCTAGCAATTGGTAGCATTTTAAAGAAATTTGAAGAAAACGGATCGATTAGATATTTTATAAGGCCTATTGCATCATCATTTTGCTCGTTCTACCTCCACCATCGCTGCTGTAAGTGAGTGAAAGTATTGCCGAACACCAAAATGTGTTTACTTATCGATGTTCTGAAGAACTGGGACTTTCTTACGTCACATTATGGCGTATTTTGCATTTGAACTTACACCTAAATCCATATAACGTCCAGCTGACACAATAACTGTAGCCAGCTGACAATTTCACAACGCGTTACTTTCGTCGATCCGGTGCTTGAGCAACGAACAGTGGCGGACCGTAATTTTTCCAACAAAATATTCTTCAACGACGAGGCATTTTTCTCATTCGGTAGATACATAAATAAGTAAAATTGACGCATTTGGGGCTCAGAGCATCCCCAAGTGCTTGAATAGAGGCCAATGCACCCAAAAAAACTTACAATCTGGTACGCTCTTTGATCCAGAGGTATTATTGAACCTTACTTCGTTGACGACGAGACTGCCATTATCAATTCAGAGCGTTATGATTGTATGATAACCGATTGTTTTGGCCTGCAATTGCAAAATACGATTTGGACAATGTGTGGTTTCAACAAGGTGGTGCCACTTGCTACACAACATGAGCGAATATGGCTTTATTTCGATAGAAATTTTCCGGTCGCGTAAGCTCTCGTCTTGGAGATGTCAATTAGCCACTGAGATCTTGTGATTTGACACCGTTGGAATTTTTTTTTTGTAGAGCTACGCGTAATACCACGTTTAAGCTTTTAACTCTTGGTTAGTTGAAAGGATTCGTCAAATTATGGCTGAGTTACCGCCCAATATGTACTATAAAGAGGTAGAAAATCACCTCAAACGGATCGAAGTTTGCGAAAATTCACGAGACGATCATTTGAATAATGATGGTAGTGTTTCACATATAATGCCAAGGTTCAAACTTTATAATAAACAAGGAATTTCATGGAAAAAAATTATTTTAAATGCATGAAAATGAAATGAAAACAAAAAAATGGATAACCCTGTATAATGTGCACTCAATCGGAGTAGAATTATTATTCGAGCTGAGATATGAATTTTTTCGTAAAGAATACAAGCCATAGTTTTTATTTTTGCAATATTTTGTTTAAGTTGGTTGGTTGGTTGGTGCCTTTTTTGAGATGGCTCTATATCAAGTAGACATGAACATTGCTCCAAAAGGTTTAATGGGCACTTCTTTTTAGTTGTGCTCCATATATGAAATTTAGTAAGGGTCTTACGAAACTTGTGTAAAACCTCCACCTTGACGCAATATCTGCAAGTAATCTAATTTGGTGATATATTTCGCTCCAGCGTCATTAAATAGAAAATCTTATTGAGCCAAGCGTCAATTTGAATAAAAATGAAAATTAACTTATTTGTCGAGATAAAGAGTTGTCCGGACTATGTATTGTCGGTACTTTATCTTGTCTGGTTCTGGGTTTTGAAAGTCTAGATTATGAAGTGCTCCCGTGCGTGACACCACCCACTTTTGGGTCTAAAATCTTTTATACAAGTACATATAATTCCCATTGACTAGTATGATCACGCATTGAATATGAGCGCAATCGGGTAACAATAACGTCTTTGTGCCATATAACGGACTTTTTACTTTGCACCCTCTGTTTGACTCAAAATCTAATATTTATAATGTTTAAAGTATAAGCAACAACGAAACTTGGAAGGTTTTCTACTTTTAATACCCAAAATAATTGACTTAGATAAAGAAATACACCTGCTTCTCAAATAATAGACCTTTTACTTTTGACCGCGCTATGGACTTCAGTTAGTTAAAAAAAACACAAAAATACACTAGTAAATCTGTTGCAATCGGCTCAATCGCTCATTTCATCGAGGAATCCGATCACTAACCGTCTTTGCAGTGGATCCATCGTTTGACCGAACGGTCGCGAGACCTTTTCAGCTCGATCGAACGCGATCAAGTCGTACTTGTTGCTCGCCTGGATCTATCGTAATCGAGTGAAGCAAACCAAAACGAGCACTTCTTCCATAAATAGCGATTTTGGTGTTTGTCAGACCTGATCACGATCAAAGTAGATGTGTAATTTATCATTTTGATTTGTCGCGATCGGTCGTTTTCTTACTTTGCTTAATGTATATACCATGCCAGTATCAAATGAGCCTTACTTGATAGTTTAAAAAATGAGGAAAAAAATCTAATTATTCCTTCAAATAAAGTATATTGAAATGCTCACACCAATAGTGATAACTTTTCATCTCTTCCATTTTTCTCTCTACTATTTTATTCTCTTGCTTCTCTGAAAAATAGGAAATTTTTCGCCAAGAAAAAAGTAAACTTCACATGAGATTAAAATATATTAAATATGTTATGTATGGAATGAGAACTTTCTTTTTTGAATTTTTTTTTCGTAGTGAACCTTGTTGGATTCATAGGGGACCTTATTTACTCTTTCAAATATTTATTATAAATTTTCTAATTGACTGTTTAGCAAATCTGTGTCAACATCTATGGAGAAAAATAAAAGGTGATCTAAGTGGAGGTACTTTTTTCAATAGCCTTTTTTTGACAGATCACGCGAGAGTCGTGTCAACTTGTATTTTTGTTCAGTATTGTTTGGCATCTCATCATCGAAAGACTTACGCCTGAACAACGTTTACAAATCATTCAACTTCATTACGAAACATCACGTTCTGCAAAGAATGTGTTTCGCGCGCTTTCGCTCAACTTATGGTCAACATAATCGGCCTACTGAGCGGCGTACTATTCGCAATACCATCACCCATCCTGAGACTCAGCATTCATTATTGGATAATATTTGACCGAATATACCAAGTCCAGCACGCAGTGAAGAAAATATAGCGACCGTAGCTGAGAGTGTAGACGAAGACGAACGACTTGGCGCATTTTACGTCGAGATCTTAAATTGAAGCCGTACAAAATACAGCTTGTGAAAGAACTGAAGCCGCTCGACCTCCTCAAGTGACATCGCTTCGCTCTATGGGCACTTGAAAAGTTCCAAGAATATTCGGCGTTTTCGAGCCAAACTTTGTCCAGCGATGAGGACCATTTCTGGCTCAATGGGATGTAAATATATAAAATTGCCTTATTTGGGACGAAAAGCAACCTGAAGAGATACAAGAGTTGCCATTTCATCCAGAAACAACAACGGTTTGGTTTGGTTTGTGGGCCTGTGGAATCAGCGGTTCATATTTCTTCAAAAATGATGCCGGTAAGACCGTCAATGGCGACTGTTATTGCGCCATGATAGCCGAGTGTTTGAAGCTCGTCTGAAATTAAAGCTCGTGATCTCCGCAACATTTGGTTTAAACAAGAGGGCAGCACTCTCCACACATCGCATCAACTAATGGATTTATTGAGAGAACACTTCGGTGAGCAGATAATTCTTTTTTCTTTTCCTTTTTTTTTTCCTTTTTCTTTTCCTGTTGGGATATGTAAAGTCTAAAGTCTATGCGGACAATCCCGCTTCAATTCAGGCCTTGGAGCAAAACATATCGCCTGTCATTCACTAGTTACCTGTCGAAATGCTCGAGCGACTCATCGAAAATTGGACTCAACGGATGAACCGACTGAGACGAAGCCGCGGCCAACAATTGAAAGAGATAATCTTCAAAAAGTAAATGCCAAATAATGTTCTTCTGAATGATAATAAACACTCCCCATTAAATTTGAATTTTCTGTTTTTTTTTTCTTCTTTAAAAATGTAGGAAACCTCGAAATGGATCACCCTTTACTTCAGTGCATATGAAGGGCTGAGTTTAATTAAATCTCACCCACTTTAAGTTAAATTTTGGTTAAAGATACAGTGGAAATTTGGCTAATACAGCTTCTATGTAGAAATACCTTTCCCTCTTTCATTGGAAATCTTCACTTTTCGCTGCAACTAAATGTAGGTTAACGTTGTTGGCGGCATTGTTTGGCTTGTCGGAACCGTTTACATATAATCACCGTGGGAGAAATTAGTCGGGAGCGCATGTATATACAAGTAGTACTCAAAATATCAAGTGAGAGCTTGTGCAAGTAAGTAATTGTGACATTAAATTGGCTAACACTTTGGCACCTGCTGCTTGGATTAGTTGGCAGACAAAGAAGTATATTGTAGAGAATTGGCTTCCCAACGACAAGCTGTTTATCTGACATACATAATTAAGTATAAATTGCTTGAGGTCGTCTGTAAAATAAATATTTGCAGATATTTTAGTTAATTCATGTGAAGAATGAAAACGAATTGAGAAATTTAAAACCATTTCGTAATTTAATTGAATACAAGAAAGATTTGTAGGGAGGTAGGTATACACATTTTTAAATGAATTTTAGTACTGAGCGTACTAGTCGCAACACCATCACCCATCTTGAGACAAATTACTCATTATTGGATAATATTCGACCGAAGAGACCACGTTCAGCAAGCAGTGAAGAAAATATAGCGGCCGTAGCGGAGAGTGTACACGAAGATCGTGGAGAGTCGATCCGGCGCCGGTCGCAGCAACTCGGACTGACGTATGGAACGACTTAGCGTATTTTACGTCGAGATCTTAAATTGGAAGCGTACAAAATACAGCTCGTGCAAAAACTGAAGTCGCTCGACCTTCCCAAGCGTCATCGCTTCGCCCTATGGGCTCGTGAAAAGTTCCAAGAAGATCCGTCGTTTTCGAGCCTAATTTTGTTTAGCGATGAGCAGATAATTTCACGTTTTGGTCCGATCGATTGGCCACCAAAATCTTGTGATTTCGCACAGTTAGACTTTTTCCCGTAGTGATATGTAAAGTCTAAAGTCTATGCGGACAATCCCGCTTCGATTCAGGCCTTGGAGTAAAATATCACGCGTGTCATTCGCCAGTTACCAGTCGAAATGCTCGAACGAGTAATCGAAAATTGGACTCAACGGATGGACCATCTGAGACGTAGCTGCAGCCAACATTTGAAATAGATAATCTTCAAAAAATAAATACCAAAGAATGTTCCATCGAATGATAATAAACATTCCCCATTAAATTTGAATTTTTTGGGTTTTTCTTCAATAAATTAGGCAACATCGAAATGGATCACTCGTTAAAGAGAATCTTTGTTCAATTCGTTCATCTCTACCCTCGAGGAGCGGATGCAAATCAGGAGTATGTTCAAAAACCTGGAATTAATAACTACAGTGACTGGAATACTCGTTGATAGCGTCTTTTGCAAACTCTGCAGTCTTTTATATGGCTTCTGTAGTAAATGTCTCAAGCATCTATCTGAGGTAACCTACGAGAATTTTTTCATATCTGGAGCAGTAGTATACGAAAAACGAGTAGCAACTCAAAAAAACAATAAAATAAAATAAAATGAAAAGAAATATATATGGAAAATTTCCCAATGAGGGAGTCATGCAAATACTGACACTAAAGTTGAGTTAAAAATAGTGAAGCATATGTGAATGTAGCAGATAAGCATATATGTACATATGTAACAGTAAAAAAGCATGAAATTGAAATAAATAAATACAATAAAAACAACAAATGGCTTTGAAAAAGAAAAAGTGTAACATCGAACTAAAGCATCACGTACATGGACGCGGCGCATGGCGATTAAACGCTGAGAGAAAAAGTAGATGACAGATGAAGTGAATTAATGGCGCAGCCGATTGCATATATCAGCGGCCGATTGACCGACTGACTCGCTGACTGATGGCACACTATTAACTGTTCGGAAATTTGCAAAAGTCGATTTTTGCAGCTTGTGATCTGTATATATAAAATACATATTTATGTATGTATATTGATTAGTCTTCGATGAGTGCGTGGAGCACATAACAGAAAGTGATTTTTTATTTTTGGAGCATGTATCACGCATAAAAATAACCAATTAGATTATAGGTAAGTGGATAGTTTACAATAGCCTCGAGCCATCGATTCTACAAGTTTCGAAACTCATAATCTTGTGGAATCTAATGATCTAATTATACGTTTCATGTACTTGAAATGGTATTATAACTTTGGTCCGAAGTACGAAAGTTCCAGATGGAGAAGAGATAGATCCATCAAAATTCATACCGATCGTATCAGAATCAGGAGAGAAATAGATTTAACAAACTAGTCCCTGAATTTTTGATATATTTCAACCTATAGGAAGATGCAGCTTTAAGTTTAAACGATCATTTGCAGGAACCGACCAGGTCGCAACACTTTGTCATATACAGTAGTACCTACGAACTAGTAATACTGCACATTCATAATGAGCTACATATTGGTACTGAAAATTATCAAAATCGGACGTATATAACTCTAGCTCCCATACACCGATACTTTCAAATGTAAAGTTTTGGTCAAAACTCAGTCAAAAAAGTATTTAGGAGCATCTAATTTGGTACTATCCACAAATATTATTAAAGGCATATCGGTACTGAAAATCAACGAAATCGGAATAATATAAAATAATAATTTCAGATAAAAAGAAAAAAATTATTAAAATCGAATTTAGAGATTTGCAATAAATTTCATATATTTGTATTCGTGAAAGATATAAAGACTTTTGGCATGACCGAAGACAGTCATTCTTTCTTGTTTTATTTTAAATACTTTCATTGCGTTTCACTCTATTTAGTTTTTAATTATTTTATTATATTTTGTCTTATTTTATATTATTTTATTTTGTTTTTTATTATTTGTTTTATTCTATTTTTTATTTTAAATAATTTTTTATTTTATTTTGTTTTGATTTATTTAATTTAACTTTAATTAATTTTATTTTTTTTTATTTTAATTTATTTTTTTATTTATTTATTTTTATTTATTTTTTATTATTTTTATTTTATTTTATTTTATTTTTTTACTTTAATTAATTTTATTTTATTTATTTTAATTAATTTTTATTTTTATATTTTTATTTTTATTTTTTTAAATTTTGTTTTATTTTATTTTTTTAAATTTTTTTTTATTTTATTTTATTTTATTTTATTTTATTTTTTCTTCATTCACTTTGCATTAATTCACCTTATTTTAATTTATATTGATTTGATTTAGTTTAATTGTGAATTGTCTTTTTCTCGCTCATTGTTCATTAGCTTTTACTTTCATATATAATTTAATGTTTTTTCATACATTATATTTAATAGGTTTTTATTCTAAATATTTCTTAATTTTTCTCTTTTATTTTACTTATTATTTATTATAATAATTTTTTTATTTTTTTATTGTTTCATTTTATTTTATTTTAGTTTCATATATTTTATATATTTATTTGTTTATTAATTTATTATATTTATTTTTTTTCTTTTTTTTAAAATTAATTTAATGTAATTTATTGTTTTATCAGTTTTTATTTTAGTTTATTGAATTTTTTTCTAAATATTTTATTTTTTTATGCGTATACTCTGTTTTATTTTATTTATTTTATTTTTTTCTTTATAACTTATTTAATTTAAATATTTAATTTAATTTAATTTGATCTTAATTTGATTAATCTTAATTAAATTTATATTGGTTTAGTTTAATTTAATTGTTCACTGTCTCTTTTCTTTCATTTTTTTTCATCTTTATGGTATTATTTATTAATTATACTTTTATATTTGATTTGATTATTTATTTATTATTAAATATTTTATGTTACATTATTTCCTTATTTTATTTTCCTTTAATTTGGTTAATATAAATTGATTTTTTATTTGCTTTTATTTTAATTTTTGTTCAAAATTTTATTTTATTTGATTTAGTTATATTTTATATATTTTTTTCTTAGATAAATATTGTTTTTTTATTTTTTTATTTGTTATAATTTTGTTTGTTTGTTTTTATTTCAATTTATTTATTATTCTTTTTCATATATATATGTTATATTTTCCTCTTTCATTTTTTAATTTAAGTTAATTTATTTTAATAAAATTTAATTTTGTTTCGTTGCGTTTCATTTTAGTTTTCAGTTTATTTAATTTTTTATTTGATTTAATTAATTTTTTTTTTAACTTTTTGAGTAATTTTTTATTTGTTTTGTATTTAATTTAATTTAGTGTTTTTTTTGAAGTTGCCTTGAATATTATTTGCAACACAACACTTCGGTATACATTAGAACTCTAGGAAAAATGGTCTCAATGTTCACAATACAATCTATGCGTGTAATTATCACAAGATAGGCATGTGAACGGAAAGAATGGCTAGAAAAGTGCACTTAACACTCAGCATTTCAATTAAGTTAAGGCCAAGCAAGAATGGAGTTGTACAAGTGTTGTGGCCATTGCGAATGGATATTCCGATTCTTCTTTTATTCATTAAGACCGTCTTTGTTGTGTACGCACAGAGGAAAAGTATTTGAAATTAAAATAATTGAGGAAATTATGCGCAGGGTTTGCTTGAAATTAATCAATTAACTCTTAATTTGCCGCAATTAATGGCGTAATGGAGTGGTGAGTTGTCGAGTTGCTCGCTTAAGTCTTTTGATTTTCGTTATTATTTGTATGGAAAGAGCAATTAATGAAGGCTTTTATGCGATGAAAAGGCTTGATGAAGGCAGTTGTACGATATTCATTTACTGCTTACTCATGCTTACTGAGGAGATATTTTTAAACTGTGGTCAGATGACTGCATTGTTTCGATCAATAAAAGTAAGCATTATACGCAAAACAAAGCAAAATAATAATAATAATAATAATTTATTATTAAAAGAAATATTTTTCACTCTAAAGGAAGCTTGACGTAACATGCGTACAGCAAACACAAGCATAAAAAACTATCAATATTCCGGTAGCGAAAACTTCAAACTCCTAACTGATCGAATGAAATAGAATAAATACCATATTCCCACTACGAGCATATGAGCAATACAAAAAATGTGTCGTAATCCACCGTGGGAGTGGCACTTAAAATTTACAACTTCAACGAACACGTGCAGCACCGTGTGCACCGTTAATTCATAGGTGTGAACGAAACCACAAAATTTACCTGTTTCAGCTGCCACTGCAGCGTGTCCACTTGGTTTTGCAACAAAATCACTTGAACATTGGCTGCATTATCGCTCGGCGCCTTCAAAGCAGGCAAACGATGTACCAAACGTGAGGGTGCGGTCCGAGAGAGCATGGATGATGGTTTTGTTGCAACATAATGAAGTGTTTTTAGTGTTGAGCGTTTGGCAGGCACAGGTGGCGGTGGAGCTGCCAATGTAACATTGCCATCCTCATACGCCTCACTCTCATTATCATCATCATCATCGATGTCATTATCATTACTATCATCTGCCGCGTCATTGGCGTTTAAGTCATGCTCCTGAGCGTACAAGAGATTATGATCCTGTAAAGAGAGAGAGAGAGAGAGAGTGAAAAAAAATATTGAGTAAATAAAAAATCAATTGCAACGGTTTTCAGTTGAAAATTTGTTTGTATGTATGCCAAGTAGCTTATGTGTTTAAACTCTGGAGCAACAAAATTGGTTTTTGGGCATTTCCGACACATTTTCTTTTCAAAGTAAAATTTTTGTGGCATTAGAGCTGTGTCACTTGAATGCGAAAACTCGTTCGTTGCAGCCTAAAATAAGAAGAAAAAAAAAAAAACAAGAAAGAAGGGTTGTCCTCGGCCAAGCCGAAGTCTTTATACCTTTCATGAAAATATAAAATTTATTGCAAAACTTTAATTTAAGTCTGTAGAATACCAAATTTCAATGGCTTTTTTTTGCGAATTTTGGGCGCAAAACCTCATATTTGAACGAATCGGGCTTTGACATTTATTTTTTGAAAATTATCTTTTTCAAATGTTGGCCGCGGCTACATCTCAGATGGTTTATCCATTGAGTCCAATTTTCGATGACTCGTTCGAGCATTTCGACTGGTAACTGGCGAATGACACGGGTGATATTTTGCTCCAAGTTTTGAATCGAAGCGAGATTGTCCGCATAGACTTTAGACTTTACATATCACTACGGGAAAAAGTCTAACTGTGCGAAATCACAATATTTTGGTGGCCAATCGACAGGCGCAAAACGTGAAATTATCTGCTCACGGAAGTTTTCTCTCAATAAATCCATTGATTGATGCGATGTGTGGGCAGTGGCGCCGTCTTTTTGAAATCAAATGTCGCGGAGATCACGAGCTTCGATATCAGGCATTAAATGGTCGGTTATCATAGCGCGATAACGGTCTCCATTGACGGTTACGTCATCATTTTTGAAGAAATATGGACCGATGATTCCACTGGCCCACAAACCACACCAAACCGTTGTTTTTTCTGGATGAAATGACAGCTCTTGAATCTCTTCAGGTTGCTCTTCGTCCCATATGCCGCAAGTTTTGCTAGTTTACACATCCATTGAGCTCTGGCTCTGGACCTCATCGCTAAACAACAACGTCGGATCTTCTTTTAACTTTTCAAGAGCCCATAGGACGAAACGATGTCGCTTGGGAAGATCGAGCGGCTTCAGTTCTTTCACAAGATGTATTTTGTACACTTTCAATTTAACATCTCGACGTAAACTGTTCCAAGTCGTGCCATACGTCAGTCCAAGTTGCTACGAACGGCACCAAATCGACTCTCCACGGTCTTCGTGTACACTCTCATCCGCGGCCGCTATATTTTCTTAACTGCGTTCTGGACGTAGTCTATTCAGTCAAATATTATCCAATAATGAACGCTAGGTCTCAAGATGGGTGAAGGTGTTGCGAATAGTATGCTCAGCAGGCCGATTATGTTGACTATAAGTAGAGCGAAGCGTGCGAAACACATTCTTTACAGAACGTGAATTTTTATAATAAAGTTGAATTATTTGCAAACATTGTTCAGACGGAAGGAAGTATTTCCACGATGAGATGCCAAACAATACTGCACAAAAATAACATGACAGCTTGACACAACTCACGCGTGATCTGTCAAAAAAAAAAAGGCTATTGAAAAAAGTACCTCTATTTGGATCACCCTTTAGCAGTATGCTTTCGATGATTTTCAGGAACAATATGCAGCTCATTATGTATGTATACTGTAAATTTAACAGTTTATTTTCTTTAGAGGATTTATGACCTCAAAAGTTTAAATCTGAAAAATCGCACCCGACAAAAGATCGTTTAAGCGTATAGGTACATCTGCCAACCAAGTTTGATTGAAATATCTCAAAAACTGAACGACCATCTAAATCAACTCGATACGATCGGTGTAAATTTCTGTGGGTCTATCTCTTCTTCTTCTGGTACATGGTACATACTTCGGACCAAAGTTGGTATACCATTTCATATACATGAAGGGTATAATAAATTAACAAACACACATATATACTTATACACAGTGTAAAGCTCACGTGTGCTTAATATAAAAGTGATTTCAGTTTCTGCCCAAATAAATTTTTTTCTTTTTTCAAATGTTTCTTTTACTAGTTCCGTCCAGCATTAATTGTGTTATGTTTAATTAAAGTTATTGTACAAGTAATGCCTGTTTTGACTTACACACACACATATTTGTATAGATATACATTTATTTATGCAAATAAATGCTAACGTACTCACATATACATGTCATATACAAGTTTAAGTGTAGCAATAATGCTAATAATAAATAGTGTGAAAACGTACTTTTATGAATGGTCTCGAAATTTAAGTGTCCACAATCACATACACACATAGAGAAAAATCATATTTTTTAGTTTAAAAATAATTATGTGCATTTCCGCATATACATATGTACATTTGTAGTTAAACAATAAACTTTTTTTGTTGATAGTTTTTGAAAGTTGATTTTTGTCTGATTAAGTTTCAGCTGACTTTATAAATAAAATTCAAATGTCAGTAATGAAAGAAACATGCCGTTGTTGTGGAGTAAAGCAAACAAGATAATTTGTGCATAAAATGTTTTAAATTTTGATTTTACTTTATTTATAAAGGGTGATCCATTTCGAGGTTTATTTTTTTAAGAAAAATAAAAACACAGAATATTCAAATTTTTATTTTGTACTAAACGAGCTTCGCAATAAATTTGAATGGAAAGCGCCTTAGCTGATTGGCTCTGTAGTGTAGGCAAGTTCCTGAACACTATTGGGCGCCAGATAAAGGACGTTGAGTCATTCACCGATTAGTTTCTGGGAAGTTTTTCGAAGTAATTTTTGGCAGCAAGCTGTTGTGAAAATTCAATGGAGGAAAAGGCTGATGAGGGCCAAAATCGCCTTTTACGCTTATAAGCTTATGCTCTGGTTTTATACGGGAGTGTGGTCAACTCAATTTTGTTCTACGACGCTTGGGTGTAGCCACAAACCGTGGGCCATTGAAAATAATACAGGGATGTGCTGCACTCTGCTTAAAATAAGCTTTAAGAACTACTAAGAACTAAAGGGTGATACATTTCGAGGTTCCCTACTTTTTTAAAGGAAAAACACAAAAAATTCAATTTTAATGAGGAATGTTTTTTTTATCATTCGAAATAACATTCTTTGGCATTTGATTTACAAATATTATCTCAGATGGTCCATCCATTGAGTCCATTTTTCGATGACTCGTTCGAGCATTTCAACTGATAACTGGCGAATGACACGGGTGATGTTTTGCTCTAAGGCCTGAATCGAAGCGGGATTGTCCGCATGGACGTTAGACTTTACATATCCACACAGGAAAAAGTCTAGCGGTGTGATATCACACGATCCTGGTGGCCAACCCAACGGAGCAAAACGTGAAATTATCTGCTCACCGAAGTATTCCCTCAATGAATCCATTGATTGATGCGATGTGTGGGAAGTGGCGCCGTCTTGTTGAAAAAAAAATGTCGCGGAGACCACGAGCTTCGATTTCAAGCATCAAATAGTCGGTTATCATGGCGCAATAACGGTCGCTATTGACAGTTACGTCTCACCGGCATCATTTTTGAAGAAATATGGACTAATGATTCTACCAGCCCACAAACCACACCAAACCGGTATTTTTTCTGGTTGAAATGGCAGCTCTTGCATCTCTTCCGGTTGCTCTTGGTCTCAAATGTGGCAATTTTGTTTGTTTACAAACGTCGGATTTTCTTCGAACTTTTGAAGAACCCATAGAGCGAAGCGATGTCGTTTGGGAGGGTCGAGCGGCTTCAGTTCTTGCACAAGCCGTATTTTTTTCACTTTCAATTTAAGATCTAGACGTAAAATGCGCCAAGTCGTACCATACATCAGTCCAAGTTACTGCGAACGGGGTAGTTCGTGAACAGTCTCAGATACGGCCACTCTTTCAGTGAAAAGATCAGTTTACTCGGTATATTGGTGAGGGCAACGAAAGCAAAGTCGCAGCCGAACCACATGGAAGGACCAACTCCAAAAGGACCTGTCTTAGTTGGCCTGAATAACCGATGGAACTTCGCTAAGGAGACAAAATATTGGCAAACATAAATGTTCTTGGCCAGAACTTACAACCGACAAGAATGAACATACACATCCCCTGGGGGTTAGGGACTCAAGGCATGCTTATCGTAAGAGGTGATTAAAATCCAATAGCTCTTGTGACAGTCGGGTCATTATAACGGAACGACCCGGATTTGAATCCGGCCAAGGACTGTCACCACCGCAATATTACGCGAAAACCAATTCGGGGAATATTTTTGCGGTTTCTATAACAACAACAACAACAACAACAACAACAACAACAACAACAAAACATACACTGATAAAGCTCGATCAGTTTGTTCACGGCGTGCTGCAGTCTTGCTCAAAGTATCGTCGATAAGACTTTATATGCAATATTCGTAGAGCTAATCCCATGATAATTGATGGAGTGAGTGCAGTCGCTCTTCTTATGGATTAGTCTGAACACATTCACACTTCGAATATGCACACATCTGTCTACAATCTGCAAAGAAGCTGATGCAAGCAACTTGGCAGTCCTTCGCCGCCATCAGCTTTGTTATTCTTCAAGCGGGCAATTCGAATAGCAATTTTCTTCATAGTCGGCTGATGGCACGCTTATGCCAACGTGATCTAAACGGGGTTAGATCGCCGAAATGGTGACAGCCCTTGGCTGTATAAAATCCAGTTCAACTGCGGTGCGTAGAACTCACTATCCTGATTGGGCTTTCAGGTTCACCGTTTTCGAGTGGTTCAATTTCAGGTTGGGTAGATGTTACCTCTATAAACTCGTTATAGTGTCAAAATCAGTCACCAGTCACATCATTTCCTGTCTAGTGTCTACAGCGAAAAGCTTCGGTCTTGAAATTTGCTAAAAAAAAATCACCCCACAGTGCCATTAGACTTTCGTACATAATAAATATTCAAATTAATTTGCCAATGTTTTTCATAATCTTCAATACATGCTGAAAGTTTTTTTTATTGGCTGAAAAGAGATAAGTATTCACATATACATATATAATTGTGTTATTTATCCCCCTATTATTAATCACAATCAAATTTAAGCTGACAAATAACAAATTATTAATTTATCAGCAGGCACAGACAAAGGTTGTGTGCCCTAGAAATGAAAAAATTTAGTAAAAAATTTACATACATATATATGTATGTATGGAATTTAAAAGGCACACCTATTACACTGGCCTACACTCATTTTGGTGCCTAAGATTTTAGACCTGATTTTGGGTATATTTTGTGAGCTGATACGAGAAAACTAGTCACATTTTTCATATCAGCTCTTGTTTATATTGCCAATTTCAATACCAAAGTATGCAGAATACAAGCGAATTACCGTGTCATTAATCGGTTTCCGTTGATCTTTCATTATATAATCACCACATATGTAACAAAACATATTAGGATTGTTAATGCAACATCTCGACTTACTTGCCATACTAAATTTATACGATTAATGTCATAAAAGTCGTTATAACATTGACTGATTTCGAATAAAAGCGGAAAAATGTTAAAATAAGAATCGTAGGTAAACCAGAGCTGTCAGCTGATATCTAGTAGCAGCAATGTAGTTCATCCTACCTACCTTATCGACTACAGATGTGAACAGAGCTGCACGAAACCAAAAAAATTTTTTTGTAGGCCAGTGTTATACTTATATATTTAAAAAATTATATCTCATCATTATAAATTAATGATATATGATCAGAAAAAAGGGTTTTCCAATAGGGATAATATGATTTCTAAGTGCCGTTTTGGTGGCCATTTTTATATGATCTGTCATTTCTTTTTCATTGTATTCAGTAATGTTTACCATGTCATCATGGCAAGATATATGGAAGAACAACGTTTAAAAACAACGTTGGAACAACTTGAAAACGATAACGATTTTTTTAAGAAAATCACCTTCTCCGATGAGGCTCACTTTCGCCTGAGTGGTGCGGTAAATGAACAAAACTCTGGATCTGGTGCGATAAAAATCCACAAATTATTTATGAACAACCATTACATTCACCTAAACAGTGACAGGCAGTTTGGTGTGGTTTTTGCTCTGGTGGAATCATCGGTCCGTACTTCTTTCGAAATGAAATTGGTAGCACCCTTACTGTCAATGGAGAGCGGTATAGATCGATGATAACCAACTTTTTATGGCCACAATTGGAAGAAGTTAATCTTAACAACATGTGGTTCCAAAAGACGGCGTTACGTCTCACACAGCACTTGCAACAACCGAATTATTGCGAGAAAGCAAAAGATTCGATTGTTTCAAGACATTGTGGCATTGAATGGCCTCCAAGAAGTTGTGATTTCACACCATTAAACTATGTCTTGTGGGGTTATTTGAAGTCATTGCTGCTTAAGCAATAAACCACATTCTCTTCAAACTTTAAAAGTCAATATTGAACGTGCAATTCATGTCATACGACTTTTTTTAGTGGAAAAAGTGCTCAAAAATGGGGTTCATCGAATTCGTTCCGGCAAAAGAAGTCGTGAAGGCCATTTGAATGATGTTATATTCAGCAGTTAATTGTATCGATTGTAAAGGGTGTTTTTTTTATAGAGGTATAGAACTTTAAGTTGCAATACAACAACGATGGATTATTCGATTGACATGAATTTTATTTATCCGAAAGATAATCTTTTGGCATTACATTTTAAATATGATTTCTGGCATATAACCGCCACGGCTGGCGCGGATGTAGTCCAATCTGGACGTCCAATTTTCGATGACTTTTTCCAACATTTGTGGCCGTATATCGGAAATAGCACGGCGAATGTTGTCTTCCAAATGGTCAAGCGTTTGTGGCTAATCCGCATAGACCAATGACTTTACATAGCCCCACAGAAAGTAGTATAGCGGTGTTAAATCATAAGAGCTTGGAGGCCAATTCACAGGTCCAAAACGTGAAATTAGGCGGTCGCCAAACGTGTCTCAATAAATCTATTGTGGCACGAGCTGTGTGGCATGTTGCGCCGTCTTGTTGAAACCACATCTCCTGGACATCATGGTTATTCAATTCAGGAATGAAAAAGTTAATAATCATGGCTCTATACCGATCACCATTGACTGTAACATTCTGGTCACCATCGTTTTTGAAAAAGTACGGACCAATGATTCCCCCAGCCCATAAAGCGCACCAAACAGTCACTTTTTCTGGATGTAACGATGTTTCAACATACACTTGAGGATTACCTTCACTCCAAATGAGGCAGTTTTGTTTGTTGACGTAGCCATTCAACCAGAAGTACGCTTCATCGCTAAACAAACTTCGCTTATGAAAATCGGGAACAACGGTAATCTCGTTTTGGGCCCATTCGACGAATCTACGCCTTACTTGAGTCTATTCATGATGAATTGCCAAACCAAACTGAGAACAAATCACTTGACAGCTGTTAAATCGGTCGCCATCTTGAAAAGTAATGCCAACTTAAAGTTCTATACCTCTATAAAAAACACCCTTTACTTCACATTAAATAAAAAACATTTGAATTTTCTTAACAATTAGTGTGTGTGTTTTTTTTTCAAAAGAAATCATATCACTCTAAATTGGAAAACCCTATACAAGCGAATAGTTAAAATCAGCGCAGTAGTTCGGTTCTTTCATACCAAAAAATGGTGCAATTGAGCGACTTTTTTATTTAATTTTTATTTATTATCTTTTTTCATTGAATTTTATTGTACAAGTAAACATTTATAGCTACATACGAGGTGTGTTCAAAGGAAGAGGTTAATTTTGAATTTTTTTAAATTACTTATTTATTCATCAATATCTATTTTGCTCAAAGTAATCCCCTTGTGCCAATGCTTTTTCACAATTCTCGAAGCAATTCTGAAATGCACTTTTCGGTTTGGCCATCAGTTCTTTCTTCGATTCTGACTTGATCTTCTCATCAATTGCGCTTTCCTTTCTTCATTGGTTTCGTTAGTTTTGGGAATTGGAAAAAGTCGCAGGGAGCCAATTCATCTGGTGATTATGGTGGTGGAGGCATTATTACGGTTTTGTTTTTGACGCAAAAAAAATCACGAATAAGCATTGATGTGTGAGCTGGTGCATTATCGTGATGCAGAACCAACGATTTGTTTCTCCAAAATTCCGCTCATTTGATCCATATTGCTTCACGCAAACGTTGCATAACTTCCTTGTTGCAATCCTCATTAACTGTACGACCTTTTGGCAGGAGGAACTCACGATGCACCACACCATTGAAATCAAAGAAAACAGTGAGAAAAACCTTCACCTTTTACTTTGAACATACCTCGTACATACATATGTAACATACTTATGTGCATATATCCGTTTCATATGTGTCTTTTTGTTACGAATTGGAGTTTGAAATTAATTTTCTGTTGATGATGCGAAAGCAATTGGATCGCTTGCTACCGGTGAGTTGTTACCAGCAACCAGCCAACAGCAACCAACAATTGAGGTAGTTAATATTCTGCAACAACAAAATAATAGCAACAACAATAACAATGATGGACGCCACAATAAATTTTTATTTCAGCCACATAACCATTTTCAATTGTTAACAATGCACAAATTTTTGTAAATTTTTCATTTTTTTTTTTTCATATAAACGAACGAAAAATTTGTATTTCACTATTGTAGTGCATAATTATTTTACGCTTTTGTTGTTATTGCTGCTGTTAGTTTGCTGTTGTATCAAATATAAATGCAACAAATAACCGTTGAACAATGACAATTGATGACACATCCCGGCCATTCATCACACAACGTGTTGCGGAAGTAGAAGTAGGTGAAGAAGGAGACGAGTAAAGAAGAGAGACGGGTAGTGAAGAGAGAGAGAGAGAGAGTGAGAGAGTGGCGAGTAAGCAGTGCGTGTAAAACACATTCGGCAATCCTATTAAATTTAAGTGGTTTACGTAATGGCTTTTAAAGAGGCTCAAATAATAAAAAAATGTATTTTATTTTATAAGTAATTTTTTCGAACTTGGCTCTCATTGATATACGTTAAGTTGAAGTGATGCATAAACACAAAAAGCGACTAGCATGAATAGGATATCCTCGTTTTTATATAACAAAAATACCCTGATTGGGTTAAATTACGGGGGGCTGGCTCATAGGTTTGTTGATTGATTTATGTCATAGACTGTGGATGGGTAAAATTTGTGATAAAATGAAAATTTTCCATTCTCAATGTGTACTTACTTTTCAACAAAAAACCTCTTCACGAGAGTACCCACCTCAAATAGATATTACTGTTGTTCCAGCTGTTGCAATGACTGCTTGGAAGCAGTTCGTGTGTGTTGCAATCGAGAGGTGTCAAACTAAGGTAGCACTTGGGTATTCGTTGCTCCTCAATAGCAGAACATTCAAAGATGAAACCTTAATATGGAGGATATATAAAAAGGGTTTCAAGGTGTCAAGATAATACAGTGTCGGAGAATAGCTTACTCTCGAATGGTGATTACGGATACCCGCTGCATTGTGTAGTTAGATAACTTTTCTTGTGTTGCTCCTCCACACTCATGGGTTCAAAAATTAATCATAATCAAGGAAATTGCCGAAAACAAGAGGAGTCCAGTTCTTCTTCTAAAAAACCGAGAGGAACTAGTTTTTCCGTGAAGAGAGCAGTGTTTTCAACGAGCTCTAAATGGCCAATACGAAGCCAGGAGCCAAGCTTGTTCTGAGTTCGAAAGCTAGTACTAGTATTGAAGCTTTAGATAAGCCTAGCTCCAAAAAGGCATCATTATGCGGAACCAAGCCAAGTGACCAAAGCAAAATGGGAAGGAGATGTCAAAGTTGAGGTTGCCCAACTAATGAGGAACTTACAAAAGAGATTCAAGAATCCATTGATAGTGCGAAGACAGTGGCAATAAAAAAAAACCGAATTATCATTGGCGTTCTGACTGAGGGTAGTCCCGAAGAAAAATTTCACATAGCCCACTGGTAATGGACACAATCTGCATTGACAATGGTGGCGGTGTAAGTGCTACCAAGCAAGAGAGCTTAAGAGGAGCCATCCTTTCACTACTGAAAAATAGACTACTTAATTCCTGAAATCCGCGGTGGCCTTTTCGACAGGTTAGACCTCCATGGTAAAGTCGATAGATTCTGACTGTTAACTACCACAAGTTACTTTTTCTATATTACCCACTTGGTAACTCGTCCGGGTGGACGTATGAGCCGAGTATGTGTCGAGTGGTTAGCAATACAAAGGTGTTCTCGGAGTGCATTTCTGATATAAAATGAAGAAAAAGCTCTTCATAAAAATTCATCAGCAGTCTGGAGGCGGCTTAATATAAATTGTAGGTCCCTCCATTTGTTGGTGAAAACATCAAGAGACACACTACAAATCGAATGCCGCTGAAACTTATGAAAAGGACAAAACATGACCACCAAACTTACTAACGAGGACTAGTAAGATGCTACTAAGGCAGATATGCGCCTACTGGGCGGCCTCATGCCATACTTGGAAGACATGCTTTGCAGGCGGAGTCCCTGCAAACAGTTGCTTGTGAAGCAGACACTCCCTCAGAACATTATGAAACATATCCACAGCGCTCAAACGCTATTCAAAACAAATTCGTTAACGTCTCTCACCGCTCTCACATAATTGGAGTTCTAGTTCCAGTAAATACAGAGAGAGAGAGAGAGAGAGAGAGAGAGAGAAAGACTCCTATTAAACCAATACAATTAAGGACATTGTAACAGGCTAAAGCCCCATCTAAGATATTTTCAATACGATACTAACTACCGCCCTTAGTCAACTCATTTAACATACATCTCCTCGTAAACCCTAAGCTGTTTGAATCGATAAAAGTTATTAAACGGCAATAACAACGATCCAAATTGTCATCTGAAGTGTCGAAAAGATGTGTGGATGAAGTTATCGATTTATTAGGAACTTCGGAGTTAGGAGGGAATTTAAAAATGTAAGGGATTTTGTACAGTTGAAATCGACATTGAACTTCATCATTACAAGAATTGAGATTCAAGGTTTTCGAGCAAAATGTAAATATTCCATACAATACAATTCGTCTTGTAATTAAATATTGTAGTTACAAAAATTATTGATAAACAAAGTACTCATGTAAATATTTAACCCTTTCATGTCTAGTTTCTTTTTTAAGTTCTTCTTCCGCTGAAAAAATGCTTCATATTTTAAATTTATATAAAGAAAAAATATACAGTACCGTAAGAAACTTCTAATTACTTCAAAATTTAGTAGGTTTTCCTTTTTCACATTTAAATTAATTTTCATAAAAAAGTAGAAACCAAAAAAATTACTTACGAAACAACTTTTGGAAGCTATGGAATTTGTTTTTACCGTAAAAAGTGTTATTTGGCATTCTATGAAATGAAAGGGTTAAATATGTTTGTAAATAAATTATTTGAATTTTTCTCAAAAACAGGCAAATAGAAGGCAGCTGGTAGAAGCTGGTATAAATATTCTGGGTACACAGTTGTTTCTAGAGACAATTATATACAAATGAGTATAACATATGTTTGAATGTAGATATGGCAATGAATACAGGGGTTTCACGATTCTGAAGTTTAATTTACATAGTACGCATATAATTTCTCAGTGACCCACTCGGGAGCGTTATGTTTTGTATCAGAATTCTATATGAATACAAATGAAATATGAAACTTTGTGATAAACGCTAAGATAATGATAGTAATTCAACCGAATCAACGCTCTAAGCAAATTTTGATTGAAAGTTTTAATTGAATGCTTTGAAGGAGATATTATCTACATAAACGAGAATGTAGAAGAATTACAGCAGTAAGTGCTTTATGAGCCGAAGAGTAATAGGTTTGAGCTAGACTAGACCAACATGTGTTTTTCCGTAATGTCTGTTCGGCTTTTGGCTCTCGATACTTCCTAGTATATTTATGGCAAGCAAAGAAAACTTTCTAATAAAAATTCGTCAGACATTCGGATGTCGCCTCAATTTGAAGGCCCTTTAATTGGTAGGAAAAGTTAACATATGCCCAAATCGGTATACGTTTAAGCAGTTGGAAAACGTATATTTTTTTTAATTTGTAAATAATACTGAGATACTAACTTTTGAAAAAATTAATAATAGAAACATCTAATCTTTAAATCTTAATTGTATATTTTACTTCGAAATGCTCTTGAGTGAACCCAAAGTGACCTACCTCGAATTAATAATAAAATATTTTGAAAAATATAATACAAAAATTAGTTAAAAAACTTTTTTGCTATTATTAGAAATAGCTATTATTTTAAATCACAATTTCAAGTGAGAAAAGTTAAAAAATTGTTGTTGTATAATTTTTTATTTACTTAAAATTAAATTAAATATTTATATATTATTATTATGTATTATTTTTTATTATTTTCGCTAATTTTAATAAAATTTTTTACTTTTTATTTTCTTTTCTTTTATAAAAAATCTTTTTATTTTATTTCTTTCTTTTCTTTTTCTTTTTTACTTGTATTTTTAGTAATTTCCTTTTTACTTTTTTATTTTTTTACTTAGTTTTTTTTTAAATTTTTTTCTTATGTTATTTTACGGTTTTTACATTATTTTATTTCATTATTTTTATTTTATTATAATTTTTTTTGTTATCCTTTTTTTATTTTCTTTTCTTTTATTAATTTGTGGTTATTTTCATAAGTTTTTGATATGATTATTATCAATTATTTTATATCATTAATTTTATTTTACAAACTTTTTTAATTTCACTCTATTTATTTAGTTATTTTACTTTATTGTATATTTCAAACTTTTTAATGTAATATAATTTCATTTTGTTCATTTAATTTAATTTGATATAATTTTGTTTAAATATATTTTATTTTATTTTATTTTATTTATTTTTATTTTTATTTATAAATCTTTATTTTGTGTATTATTATGCGTATTAAATTAATTTTTTCACTTCATTTTATGTTTGCAATTTTATTTTACAATATTATTTTATTTACTTTATTCATTATTTGTTTTTTTTTTTTGCATTTTATTTTATTATATTTAATTTAATTTAATTTAATTTAATTTTTAATTTAATTTAACTTAATTTTTCATTTAACTTATTTATATTTTTTCTATTTTATTCAATTATATTTTATTGTGTTTTACTTAATCTATCTATCTTAATAATATGGTTATGTTAATAATATGCTAGTGCTGTGAGAAAATGGTGTCATGAAATTTCGAATATTTTATTAAGCGTTAAGCGGCGTAAAATTATAAAATTTATTGAAACAGTTGTGAGCACAAAATTATAGCAATAGTATTTCCAACAGGCAATGTTGCATCGAATTAAAACCGAAATTACCAGGTAAATATGCTAAGTAAATATGTAAAATAAACATGGGTAGGAATTAAAATATATTTTTATATATTTATATATATACATAAATTAAAACGTTTAGAATATAATTGTTTCACAACATACTTCAACATCGCTTAAAGTATATTGCCAGAAATTAGAAAATTTATATTTTAATAATTATAAAACCGAAAAAGTGGAGTGAAAAAGTGTTGAAATTAAAAATTGGCCAACCATTTTAAAAACTAAAAAAAAAAATATAAAAATAATTCTCTTAATTTCAAAACACAAATTTCGAAATGCCAGTAAAATTAATGCTAATATTTCTAACAACTTTCATGGCTTTAGTACCACATATGCGAGCTGATTTCGTTAACTCACTTGAAAGCTGGTCGAATGTTGCTGAGCCTGATTTGTTGGGCTCATTTTCTTTGAATCATGATGGAAAACGACATCGCGTAGTGAAGAAACAGTTAAAGCCAGCTAACTATAGATGGGTGGAATCGATAAACGATTGGGAGCCAGTGTGAAATGAGATGAGATTACCAATAGAGAAATGATGTTTTAAGTTTGGCTGAGTGAACGGGTTTATGGAGTTTAATAATTGTCATAATGCAGGCATTACCCTACGATAAAAAAATTTTGAATAATATATGAGTATAAAAAAAAAATTATATAAAATCGTATAAAATATATAAAAAATTAATAATAACAGTAAAATATATGTGCGTAAGCAAAAACTAATTTTTTGAACTTTTTGCTTCGTTACATGTGAGTATAATATTCAAATAAAATGTTTTTTAATTTCATAAAAATTATTCCATAAAAATTATATTCCATTAAAACCAGCATAACTCAAGAATCGACTTTCTTTTGGCAAAAAAGTTATAAAAATAACTACAGGCAAGTAATAAAAAAGAAGGTTTTCAACCCCTAGAAAGTGACTTTTTCCTCTTTTTAATAACTTTTTTTTTTGCTCATTTTAAATGCCTTTAAAGGTTTAAATACAACAAACTAGTACCGCATATCAGTGCACGTGCATATGAGTAAATAATGAGAATTTGACTGGGAAAATGTCGTAAGTGTAGCACCAATTTAGTCACTGTCTAATTTTTTATGTTCCAGTACAATGTTACACTCCATAAATGTAATATTTTTGCTATTTTATTATGCCGTCTATTTTCTATATATACTAGAAACGAGTTCTACAATAATTTAAAGCATGAATAATATGTGTAAATAATTGCTGTGAGTGCATTACAAACATAACTTATATATAAATTTAGGTCATTTATAGTGTTAGAACTTGCTTTATGCCACGTGTGAAGCATTTATTTATAACACTTAAACTATTAAATATGCTTTTTAAGGGCGTAATATTTTGTAACAAAATTTTAAATTTGACTCAGTCCACTTTGTTCTAATTTTCTGCAATGGTTTTTAGTGATTTTTATCGAAGCTCTTCAAATGAAGTTATTGAAAGAAACAGTTTTTCCATGAAAAGGATTATTTTCATAAGCGTGATCCATTTCTTAGTTCCCTACTTTTTCAACAAAAAAAAAAAAAAAAAAAAAAACAGAGAATTCAAATTTAATGGGGAATGTTTAGTATCATTCGAAAATATCTCTTTCATTGTAGGCCACGGTTACGTCTCGGATGCTCAATCCGTTGTGTCCAATTTTTGATGTCTCGTTCGAGCATTTCGGCTGGTAACTGGCGAATGACAGGCGTGATATTTTGCTCCACGGCCTGAATCGAAGCGGGATTGTTCGCATAGACTTTAGACTTTACATATCCCCACAGGAAAAAGTCTAACGGTGTGATATCACACGATCTTGGAGGCCAATCGTCTGCTCACCGAAATGTTCTCTCAATAAATGGGCCTCATCGCTGAATAAAATTTGGTTCGAAAACGTCGGATATTCTTAAAACTTTTCAAGAGCCCATAGGACGAAGCGATGTCACTTGGCAAGGTCGAACGGCTTCAGTTCTTGCACAAACTGTATTTTTTACGCTTTCAATTTAAGATCTCGTCGTAAAATGCGCCAGTCGTTCGATACGTCAGTCCGAGTTGCTGTGAACGGCGCCGAATCGACTCTCTACGGTCTTGGTGTACACTCTCAGCTACGGTTGCTATAGTTTTTTCAGTGCGTGGTCGTGGACGTGGTCTATCCGATAGGTGATAGTGCTGCGAATAATACGCTCAGTAGGCCGATTATGTTGACCATAAGTTGAGCGAAACGCGCGAAGCACATTCTTTACAGAACGTGAATTTTCGTAATAAAATTTGAATGATTTGTAAACGTTGTTCAGGCGTAAGTCTTTCCATGATGAAATGCCAAACAATACTGAACAAAAATGGCATGACAGCTTGACACGACTCACGCGTGATCTGTCAAAAAAGGCTACTGATAAAAGTACCTCTACTTGGATCACCCTTATATATACATATTTCGCCTTGCACATGTAGCATAAGGCTGTAATTAACTTTCTTTAATAAACATTTCTGAAAGTACAACTAAACTACAACTACATCAATTTCAAAAAATTAACTTGTAAGCATTTTTGTAAAAGAATTTGTCATCCATTCATTAAAAAGCAACAATTAAATGGAGATTTATTTAATTAAATAACTTTTATTTGTTAAGACTGTCTTAAATTTCCCACTAGCTAATGATGTATGCGACAAAATTGGCAAAGTTACAAAAAAAAAAAAAATACTCGCAACAGTACTACAGGCTTGTAACAAAGTACTCTTTTGAAAAAAAAAATCGCATCCGTTCATTTGCTGTGCTTATTAAAAGCAAACTGTTGACAAGAAAAGAAAAATGTTTGAAAGCCATAAACAACAGAAATTTCATGTCATCAACACCATCAACACAATTATAATTGCAAAAATTTTTAATTGCAACAACAATACTTGGCAAAAATATAGCGAACATAACAACATAATAATGACATTAAAGATTCAAAAGAAACATACTTTCTATCCTAAACTGTGTGAAAGAGTATTTTTTATAAAGAAAAAAATAAATAAAGAAAAAATAACAATATTTTAGGAAACATAATTTTTATAATACTTTTCTTTTTTAAATTAAAAAAAAAAAACAGATGAGAAATATTAATGTTTAGCGGACGAAAATATTTGAATTTTTAATTGTTTATTTTATTATTATATTTTCTTCTTCTTCTCTAGCGTAGGTACTGCTTACGCGATTATAGCCACATCAACAATAGCGCGCAACGCGTGCCTTCTCTTTGCTGTTTGCCGCCAGTTAGAAATAAATACCAAGTGAAACCAGGCTGCTCTCCACCTGATCCTGCCAACGGAGTGAAGGTCTTCCTCTTCCTTTACTTCCACCAGCCGGTACACCATCGAATACTTTCAAAGCTTTCGGATGACATGACCTAGCCAGCGTAGCCACTGTATCTTGATTCGCTGAACTATGTCGATGTCGTCGTATAGCTCGTACAGCTCTTCGTTTCATGCGTCTGCGGTATTCGCCATTGTCAACGCGCAGAGGACCATAAATCTTCCGCAAAACTTTTCTCTCGAAAACTCCTCCATCGGTTGTCGACATCGTCCAAGCTTCTGCACCATACAGCAGGACGAGTATGATGAACGACTTGTAGAGTTTGGCTTTGGTTCGTCGAGAGAGGACTTTACTTTTCAATTGCCTACTCAGTTTAGGGAGGGACCTTTTGGCAAAAATAATTCTGCGTTTGATTTCAAGGCTGACATTGTTGGTGTTGTTAATGCTGGTTCCTAGATAGACGAAATTATCTACGCTTTCGAAATTATGACTGTCAACAGTGACGAGGGAGCCATGTCGCGAATACGATGACTGTTTATTTGATGACAGGAGATATTTCGCTACCAGAACCATTCATTTCGCTTCTTTGATTTCTTCTTTGTCTAACCTGGAGAATGCAGGACTTATGGTGCTGTTGTTATGACCAATGATATCAATATCATCGGCATACGCCAACAATTTCACACTCTTCTATAAGATTTTACCTGGTCTATGTAGCTCTGCAGCTCGTATTATTTTCTCCAGCATCTAATTGAAGAAATCACAAGGTAAAGAGTCATCTTGTCTGAAACATCGTTTGGTATCCAACGGCTCGAAGAGGTCCTTCACAATTCCAATTGCGCTTCTGGGCTTACTTTCCGTAAGTTTTGCGCTTTTTTGATTAATTTTTATTTTAAATTAATTTTCTCTTAGTTATTTAAGTTCAATTTCATGAGAGCCACTTCCTTCAAAATACTTCTGAAGAAGGAAACTTCTATGGCTCCCTGGCACATGCCAATATATTCGGCTTCCATAGAGACTTTAAAGCAGTAACACCTTGTTTTTTCGACTCCCATGCCACTGCACTGCCAGCAAAGAACACTGCAAACACGCTATACGATTTTCGATCCGTAGAGTCGGATCCCCAAATCGGCATCTGTATAACAAATTAAAATATCGTTATTACAAGAATAAGATAAGACACCTTTCGTTGAGCCTTTTAAATAACGGAGTACATGCTTTGCCGCTACAAAGTGCTCGTGATGAGGATGACAGTTAAACTGTGACAGTTTCGATCCAGTATAATTTATATCCGGTCTGTATATCATAGCTAAGTATGTCAATGACCCAATGAGACTTTGATACACAACTTCACATAACATAACGAAACCTCTGTGCAATCATTCCTTTGACACTTTGTCAAAACTATTCCACATGATAATGGAGTTGACGCCGGCTTGCACTCTTGCATACCATACTCTTTTATTAGATCTTCGGTAAAGCGAGATTGATTAATTTGAACGTCGCCACACGTTGTAGTTCTCAAAACTTCCATATCCAAAAAGGACTGAATTGGACTTCGATCTACCACTTCCACGTGTTGATTCAATGATAGAATGATAACATGGACTGCTTCCTGAGAAGAACAGGATACCAACATCGTCGTCTAAATACAACGCAACGATAGACGTATCGTCAGCCTTTCTGCGAAAATACACACAGCCGTCAGTGCAACTTCTTCGGAAACCAATCTTTTGTAAAATGCGATGGATTTTCCAGTTCCACCCTCGTCCGGCTTGCTTCAATCCATACAACGCTTTTCGCAGCCTGCACACCTTTTCTGTATTATCTTTGTCTGTGAACATTAACGGCTGCTTCTTAAACACTGCCTCTTGAGATACACAGCCACTATATCAATGTGGCTAACAAACAGCTTGTATTGAGCAGCCAACGCAAGGATTGACCTTATTGTAGAATACCTCGCTACTGGTGCATACGTGTGCTCATCATAGTCCACTTTGTATTTTTGGTCACAATCTTGCGCAACCAATCGTGCCTTATGCTTCTCAAGTTTACCGTCGGCTCGTTTTTTGGTACTAAATACTCACTTATAGCCAATAACATTTCTATCATCTGGTTTAATTACCAAGTCCCAAGTTTTATTTTTAATTAGGGAATCATATTCCTGCCGCATCGCATCTCGCCACAACTCAGAGCACCCATCCAGCACCCATCCAACATAGCCTCTTTAACGTCGTTACTTTATTTAAAGTTTCTTGTTGCTGCTCTGTGACGAAAATTTTCCGTGGTCTGCCGATTTTATTTTATTTTATTTTATTTTGTTTCATTTTAAATCTTAGTTTATTTTGTCAAGTTTTTCTGATTTCAAGGTTAGATTTCTCTAATCCAATCTGCCAAACTCAAACCTCCTCCTAACCTCAAATTCTTTTACTAAAAAATTCATAAAAATTACTTGTTTAATATCTTCTTTCCTCATTCGTAAATTGTTTCATATATAAAACCCGTTCGAACGGACCGATAGTCAGTTTATACTTGTTTTTGTGTGGGTTCATTTCCTGACTGCACTCATTCCCATTGATTGCCATGGACTTCCTGTAGAGAAAGAAGTATGTATGTAAAATACAATTAGCTTCTACTTCATTAGAGACACCCAATGCCGGTTGTAGCACATCTTCATTAGCCATGCAATGTAGCAATGAGATAACAGCAACAGCAACAACAACAACATCAACAACATGTGTGCCAGTCTACGGCACTACAATTGCCTCCTGCTCATCAACGTCACACGAACAAACGGGTCAGGGAGATGGATGGGTTGTTAGCACAGCGGGTAGAGCTGTAAGCAATGACAGGCAAAAAAAAAAACGAAACTTTTACAATAACTACGCCGTAGGGAGAACGGATCACATGGCACTACACAGCTTACAAAACCTGGAGTTGACGAACGACCAACCGACCCTCTTAAGTCACTAAATAATTCTTTTTTTTTGTATTTCTTCTTTCGTTTAAAGGTATTTGGTTGAGTACCTGTTGCTTCTTTGCATTGCTGCTGCTTGCAATGGTGGTAACATTAACAACAACAACAACAACAACAATACATCTAACAACATTAGGGAATGGAAATAATTAACCAGTCAGCAAAGCTAATACAATGACTTTCAACAGCCATTGTGCAGCAGCTGAAAAAGCTGTGGTGTAACTGTGGAGCACCAACAGTAACAATACCACCACACAAAAGCACCGTCACCAGTAAAGTGGCATTTGTTTTCTGTTTTCAATTTTTTTTTTTTTTGAGTTTCAGCGATAACTCACAGGTGAGCTGCATAGCGCTTAGGGACGCCCGTGGAAGTGGCAAAGAGCGTTAACTCATTCATGCTATACGAGTACTCAACTCATTGGAAACTATGGTAATAACGAAGCGAAGCAGAAACGTTTTAAAACTCAAACTCTTTGGCACAGTCAAGGGAATCACGGAGAGCAAGTATGTTAACACACTCATGCTTGTACTGCTCGCATTTCGATGTATGTGTGAGTCCCGGTAGGTAAAACTAAAAGAAGTGAGAATATGTACATGAAAACTCAGGTCTCTTATTTGCGAAGAGTTCGTTGATTCGGCTTGTTGATATTCTCGTAAAAATTAAGGATAACAAAACCACCATTGAAGACATGCAATGAATTGCACAGAGACGAAAGAACGAATGTTTCTGGACGTTGTGTTTAGCGAATCTATGAAGTAAAGAATACTTGGAGTGGCTTCTGTGGTAGGAAAAGGACTCTGCCAACGGGTACCGGTAATTATACAGGGATCCGTTGTACTCAGCATAACAGCAACTGCTAATCTCGAAATTTTATTCAATCTATCACAAATCCACATTACAGTGACAGCTTTAAAGCGAAATCAGTTGTAGGATTCAAGGCACTAGAATAGTTTTCTGCAAGTAGATTCGGGCATAGCTCGATAGGGAATAAAATGGTAGACAAAATAGATCACATACTTCTACGCTTTATCTGAAGAATGTTTGAAACAACATCAAAATAGCACAGATGGCGCAAGAATATGCTTCACGCCAGCGGAATTTGCAACTTCGACACGGGCGGATCAGAAAATTGCTGATGGAATGGGCGTCGGAATAAATCTGGCAATCCTTTCCATTTCTACATGAAATTCGAAATCGCTAAAAATGTTATACAAAGGAACAACGAATCTGGGTTAGCTGGAATGCCTTAACGGCACGCAACACCTCCACTTTTTGCTCACGCTATCACGAGAGGACCGCAGGATAGGTGTGGGCCTAATGACAGGTCACAATCTATTGGGATCATATATGAGAAGAATGGGTATTAGTAACAATGGCACATAAAAGAAGTGCAGAAAGGAAGGGATGCATGAGACGCTGGAATATCTCAGACGAATTATCAAAATTGGATATCAAAGCTCTGTTAAACATCGTAAAAGGTATTGACGTTCTACACGAAATCTAACTTAGCTCTAATAAATTTAATCTCTATTTGACACAACAAGGAACCAGCAGGTCTATATGAAGCTTAACTATTAGTAACCTAACCTAACCTATAATTAACACATTCCTAAATTTGGTATTAAAGAATTTCAGTTCAATATTTTGATGAGAAGGAGAAGTGAAGCATAGCTCAGGCCCTCGCTGTATGAATGTTTTGGACAGATGGACTTCTTTACAAAAACAATGATCTTGAGATGATGAGATAGGATGGTTGAAGTACGAACTAAAGCTTTAGGATTTCATATTAAAGACAAATTTAGGTAGAGAGTTTGTCTTTTCGTTCGTGGACTTGGTTATTCTCTAGGTGCGGTCGTAGCAAGAAAATGTTGCCATGGGATGTTTTTTTCGGAACCGAATATGAATATGGAACACGTGTTATAATTTGTGTAGGGTCTCCGACCCTAGAGGACTCAATTTTCACTGAGTACTATGCCAATATCTATGTAAAAGTGATCCAAGTACCTTTTTCAATAGTTTTTTTTTGACAGATCACGCGTGAGTCGTGTCACGCTGTCATTTTATTTTTGTTCAGTATTGTTTGGAATTTCATCATTGAAAGACTTACGCCTGAACAACGTTTACAAATCATTAAACTTCATTACGATAATTCATGTTCTGTAAAGAATGTATTTCGCGCGTTTCGCTCAACTTATGGTCAACATAATCGGCCTACTGAGCGTACTATTCGCAACACCATCACCCATCTTGAGACCCAGCATTCATTACTGGATGATATTCGACCGAATAGACCACTTCCAGCACGTAGTGAAGAAAATATAGCGGCCGCAGCTGAGAGTGTACATGAAGACCGTGGAGAGTCGATTCGGCGTCGTTTGCAGCAATTCGGTCTGACGTATGGAACGACTTGGCGCATTTTATGTCGAGATATTAAATTGGAAGCGTACCAAATACAGCTTGTGCAAGAATTGAAGTCACTCGACCTTTCCATGAGACATCGCTTCGCTCTATGGGCTCTTGAAAACTTCCATAGAGCCAAATTTTGTTCAGCGATGAGGCTCATTTCTGACTCAATGGGTATGTAAAAAAGCAAAATTGCATATTTCTTCCAAAAGCCGGTGTGAACTTAACCGTCAATGGCCAACATTATCGCATCATGATGATATTTGATGCCTGAAAATGATGTGATCTCCGCGACGTTTGCTTTCAGCAAGACGGCGCCACTTCCTACACATCGCATCGATTAATGGATTTATTGAGAAAACACTGCGGGGCACAGATAATTTCGCGTTTTGGGCCGAACGATTGTCTATGCGGACAATCCCTCTTAGATTCAGGCCTTGGAGCAAAACATCACGCGTGTCATTCGCCAGTTACCAGCCGAAATGCTCGAACGAGCCATCGAAAATTGCACTCAAGGGATGGACCATCTAAGGCGTAGTCAACAGTTGAAAGAGATAATCTTCAAAAAAAAAAAAAAAAAAAATCCCAAAGAATGTTCTTTCGAATGACAATAAACATTTCCCATTAAATTTGAGTTTTTTTTTAGTTTTTTCTTTAAAAAAGTATGGAGCCTCGAAATGGATCACACGTTATTTCATGAAAAGTGAAATCGTTTTTCAAATTTATACAAATAAAATATGCTCATGATTTGAAATATGCTTATTGAAAATTTGTATGACAAAGTTGTGTTTCGAGCATCAAGAAGGAATTGAGGCATGCTTCCAACTCAATATTTCCAAAACCTTAATCTTCCCACTTTTTGTATACTATTTTTTGTAGTCTAAGCTTAACAAACTGAGAAAATTTTATAAATATTTCTATTATTTCCGTTCAATTAAGCGACACATCCAATTGACCCAATTATTGTTGTCGTTCCTACAGGGTATTTGATTTTATGTGTATTCCCCCTTTGTTTTCGACTCTCATTGAAACACATGTGAATTTCTATGCATTTTTTCGTTCACCTGTTTATAGGAATGTACGTATATACATATGTATATATGAATTTGTTTGTAAATTTATAGTTGTTGCCTTTCCGGAGTTGGCTCTGCAGTAGTGGCATGGCTCTTTTGTTTACCAAAACAACTAACTTTAGTTGGTATTTAGTTGTTGGTGTTTTTTTTTTTGTTTTTACTTTTTGTCTGTTACTTTTTAGCAGCATTCAACAGTCAACACATTCAGCATTCTATTTTACAATTTTAAATTTTATCTCTTTACTCCAATTCGAATAATAAATAAAAATTACTGGAGCATGGCGTTGACAGCCTTGCCACTTAAATGAAAATTTAACTAATTATATATGTTTGAGGTATTTATATTTTCATACACATATAACATATGTCCATGGATAAGTATGTACTTGTATGTATGCATTAATTAATTTATTTTTATTCATATGCAAAGAGGTTTAGTGAAGGAAGGTGTGCGATTTGGGATTTGCATTATAAAAAACATTAAAATATTACAGCTTAACGGCTTAGGTTAATTGCAAAAAAAATAAAAAAATCTATATATATATATATTTTAATACCATCCAAATAAGAACGAAATAAAATATTAAACATTAATTTTTTTTTAAATCTCGTAGGATTTGAATAGTTCGTCTCATTTTCGTCGGGGAATTCAATTTTCCTATGAAAAATGGATTAAAAATTCTATCGACTGATCGATTAAATGCAAAAAAAAGGAGGTATGTCGACTCGCACACTTCATATAATATACCCAGAGCTCTTTTATTTGGTATAATTTTCCATACAAGTAGCGTTTTTTTCCATTCTTCTGAGAGCTACTACAGTCCCACTCCCACTTATGACGATTAGCTGCCAAGCCTCAATTTCTATGTTGTCTAAGTTGGGGCGTATGACATAAGGCAAGACGCTCATCTACCGTGGCGACGTTGTCATAGAGCCCCAAACTGATAAAAGTTGCATTGAAAGCGACCGGCACGGTGCACGAGAGCGTTTACGAACTACTCCTGGATTTCGGATCAAACAATATTAAAATGAACAAAGGCTAAAGGACCATAAGTATAGGGAATCGGCTTCAGAAAGGTATCGGGTTCATCATTTTAGGAAATATTGGTAAAAATAAGATTTTCAATACTGCAAGTTTAAGGTCTCTACTTATAACAGATTTCGAAATGAACAATTTATCCCCAGGAACTTGTAAAGCTATTAATCTCAATTTTGGATATGTTCTAGGTGATAATAGTAGCTTCTACCATAAAAATTAAGAGCTATATCGGTTCAAGAAATCCTTCATAAAAATCGAGGTTATGTTCAAAATTTTCTTAATTTTAAATTGAAAGTATGTTAAGATTCTAATACAAATTTCAAACAAATATTGCTGAAGCCTTCATTCAATTTGCTGTTTCTTGTCAGACATATACTCACCGCTATTAGAATAATTAATTTTATTTTTGTATTTAAATTACTTTTCTATAAATTTAGGATATTAGTTAGTTCGGCTGTTGTATTTTGCTCTGGGTGGGCCTGTTAAGACGTGGTCCGGTGGTGGTTTACCCTTGCAGTCAGGCGGAGGAGGCTTTTTGCTATATGTGGTAAGCTGCATGTATGCATTAACCGGTATCCGGGCGGCTCCGTTCGAAGACAGTCGAATGCCACTGACTGCAAGCCATCCAATGAGCACGGAAATGCTTCACAGCCTGGATGAGGGGAGAAAGTCATATTCGACACCCTTTTAATCCGCAGTGTTCGGGTGGAAAGAGGGTCAAGAAGATCACATTCTTCTTCCTGACTGGAGATTTAAGACTCTGGTACAATGGCACCATTGGGAGCTGTGTTGCGCTTCACTCCATTACACCACAGCTTGACCACTTTTGCATGATAGCGCACATTGCTAGCTACTCGACCATTGCGGTCGCATACTACATACAACACTAGTAAACGTTGAGGTTTAATGGCTGCGACATTGAGAGTGGATGGAACTACAATAACACAAAGTCCTTGGTAGAGATATTTAATTTCGATTAAATTGGGTCAGTCATCCTCAACCCAATACTAGGAAAATACTTTTATTTTGGAATATCTGGCTTACCAGTTTCCGAATGGTCAAAAAAAATCTGAAATTCGACTCATTGTAATTGCTAAACATTAGAGAAATTTTAGCCTTAGTCCCGACACAGCATGAAAGTCAAGAAAAAGTGCTGATATACTTATATTGAGTCGGTTTTTCAGTGACCAGGAGAGGGGTAAGAGTTTTTTTCGATCTTCGTAAAGCTAGAGAAATCTTGTGATTACGCAGAATTCGTCCAACTAACTTGAGATCCATCTGTCATCCCCAGCTCATGGCGGCTTTCAAATGAGCCTTATCGAAAAATAATTAATTTGGCGCTTTAGAGAGAGAGAGAGAGAGGTCAGGCATATTTAACGAGAATAGAGTTCACTAAATGCCATGCTAGCCGTCTTTCTGTCAGAATTGACGCAGCCATCATTAAACGAAGTGCAACTCGGGTGCATTAGATATACCAGTTCCTTGATTACTTCCACACTCGCTTGAAAACACTACATTGGTTGGAAAGTATGAAACCGTAGCTGATTGCCAGTTCTGGATGTTGTTGCTGTTGTCATATCCCTCGTTAGGAGAGGGCATCGAACGTGAATCCCATTAAATTTGCTTTTCAACGTGTTAGCGGATTCAAAACATACCGAGAGAGAGAGAGCCGATAAGTCAACCTTAGTTGGCATGCAAAGTGGTGGTTTAAGCTCGTACTGCGAGTCATGCATGGAGTTGTCTGTAGTGACCAGACATTAATTGTACCAGTATCAGTCGGGTTTCACAAAGTAGTTAGGGCTTTTCGTGTGCTATGGCTATTCGTTGTATTCCGATTTCGGCATTCACGGGGAGAGAGTTAATACAGTTGTTGACAGACTCTCTGAAAATGGCCTTTAGGGTCTGTGCATAGATGACGTCAGTATATTTCCTGCTATGGTCGGAAAGGCGGTGTTATGACAGGCTTGTAGCTTCTTCATATTCCGATTGCTTTCTAAGATGCGAGCGACTTTTTTTTTTGTCTTTTCTGCAGGTGTTGTTGACCAACGACGACTAGAGGCTTTTCTTGCTGCTCTGTACTTTGCTGGCAATCACAGTGTTATGCGGAGTGAAGGAGTGCAGGCGGTCGAATGTGACTTCCGCTAGCTTTAGGTTGTTTATAGTAAAAAATTTTACGTCATCGACTTTGACATTCAGTTCGAATCGTCACTTCTTCGTGTTCGCTGCGTGTGATAGTGGTTCGCTGTGGATTTCGCTGGTTATAGTTGTTGTTGTAGTCGCGGGCAGTGAAGTGAGAAAGGCAACGAGATGGGAGATTGTCCTTGAACAAAGCTTAAAAATATCGTAGTCAGATGGCGATATCGAGTAGTTGTCGGCATATGGGAACAAGAGGAGTAGAAGGAGCCACGAAACTAAACAATAGCGGGGCGAAGGCAACATTTCGTGGAACAATTTCATGCACTTTTTGCTTCTTTTTCACAATTTTTATGTTTAATTGTTTGCTTCATATATATTTTTTCGTTTAAATCCAATTAGTTGTTGAAATGAAAATTCGAGTTACCCAATTCGAAATTGAAAAAAATTCCAATGCGACCAAATAAGTTAAAGAAATCAGTTCATTTGAGCGACATGCAATGAGATGCTGGCCATAATAGCGATAAATGCTGATAATTATGACGTCATACAACAAAAAAAAATGCGCTTACATCGGAGCCGCATACTCGTACATACATATGTCTCCCAATAGGCTCATTTATCGGTCATTGCCAATGCGAAAAATAGGAGACAAGCGAAAATATAATAAACACACATGTAAAGGGTGTTTTTTATAGAGGTATAGAACTTTAAGTTGCAATAAAACAATGATGGATTATTCGATTGACATGAATTTTATTTATTCGAAAGATAATCTTGTGGCATTACATTTTAAATATGATTTCTGGCATATGACCGCCACGGCTGGCGCGGATGTAGTCCAATCTGGACGTCCAATTTTCGATGACTTTTCCCACCATTTGTGGCCGTATATCGGCAATAACACGGCGAATGTTGTCTTCCAAATGGTCAAGCGTTTGTGGCTTATCCGCATAGACCAATGACTTTACATAGCCCCACGGAAAGTAGTCTAGCGGTGTTAAATCACAAGATCTTGGAGGCCAATTCACAGGTCCAAAACGTGAAATTAGGCGGTCCCCAAACGTGTCTTTCAATAAATCTATGGCGGCACGGGCTGTGTGACATGTTGCGCCGTCTTGTTGAAACCACATCTCCTGGACATCATGGTTATTCAATTCAGGAATGAAAAAGTTAGTAATCATGGCTCTATACCGATCACCATTGACTGTAACGTTCTGGCCACCATCGTTTTTGAAAAAGTACGGACCAATGATTCCACCAGCCCATAAAGCGCACCAAACAGTCAGTTTTTCTGGATGTAATGGTGTTTCAACATACACTTGAGGATTACCTTCACTCCAAATGCGGCAGTTTTGTTTGTTGACGTAACCATTCAGCCAGAAGTGCGCTTCATCGCTAATGGACGTAGTGCGCGATACGTTTTCCGCACAGAATCATTATTTTCGAAATAAAATTGCACTATTTGCAAGCGTTGTTCAGGCGTGAGTCTATTCATGATGAATTGCCAAACCAAACTGAGAATAAATTACTTGACAGCTGTTAAATCGGTCGCCATCTTGAAAAGAAATGCCAACTTAAAGTTCTATACCTCTATAAAAAAACACCCTTTATATATGTAACATATGTATTTGCCACTTCAATTTGTTGCAGCAACACATGGGTATGTCTCTTCAACACAGCTGTGTGGGCTCTTTGCAACATAAAAAGTAATAATAAATAAAGAAATAAATAAATAAATATGTGTATGTATATGTATGGCTGTCGTAATGCCCACTTTTGGCGACGGAGGTCAACTGCAAAAACTTCACAATGACAACAACAAAAAATTGTGTTTCATTTTTAATGGACTGTGGCAACGTGTTTAGGCATCGACAATAGCAGCAACAACAAATGCAAGCACATAATTCGGTTGTTACGTAAGCAAGCGAAAAACGTCAATTTGACTATGTTTTAGCAAAAATGACTTGTTGCCACATTTTAATGTTTTCATTTTTATTTTTTTCATTATCTTATTTTTTAATTTTTTTTCTTCTAATTTTTTGCTTAATGTTCAACAATGTAAAAGTGTTTAGTATTAGAGAGAAAAAAAAACGAGCGTAGCTAAACAGCCTTAACAAATTGAAATGGTGAAAATGAAGGTCAGCAAGCCACATACAGTCAGTCAGTTAACTATAAGTACATCTGAGCGCTTGTATATATATGACGGATGATCCATTTCGAGGTTCCCTACATTTTTAAAGAAAGGAACACAGAAAATTCAAATTTAATGGGGAATGTTTATTATCATTCGAAAGAACATTTTTTGGTATTTATTTTTTTTAAAGATTATCTCTTTCGAATGTTGGCCGCGGCTGCCTCTCGGTTGGTCCATACGTTGAATCCAATTTTCGATGACTCGTTCGATCATTTCGACTGGTAACTGGCGAATGACAAGCGTGATCATTTTGCCCCAAGGCCTGTCCGCAAAAACTTTAGACTTTACATATCCCCACAAGAAAAACTCTAACGGTGTGATATCTCACGATCATGGTGTCCAATCGAGTGGCCCAAAACGTTAAATTATTATTTGCTCACCGAAGTGTTCTCTCAATAAATCCAAACCAAATGTCGCGAAGATCACGAGCTTCAATTTCAGGCATCAAATAGTGGGTTATAATGGCGCGATATTGGTCGCCATTGACGGTTACGTTCTCACCGGCATTATTTTTGAAGAAATATAAACTGAGGACTTAACCGGCTTACAAACCACACCAAACCGTTGTTTTTTCTGGATGTGTGTCAGGTTGCTCTTCATTCCAACTGCGGCAATTTTGCTTGTTTACATACCCATTGAGCTCTGGCTCTGGACCTCATCGCTGAACAAAATTTGTCTCGCAAACGTGGGATCGTCTTGGAACTTTTTAGTAGCCAATAGAGCGAAGAGATGTCGCTTGGGAAGGTCGAGCGCCTTCAGTTCTTGCACAAACTGTATTTGGTACGCTTTCAATTTAAGAGCGCGACGTAAAATGCGCCAAGTCGTTCCATACGTCCGTCCAAGTTGCTGCGAACGGCGCCGAATCGACTCTCCACGGTCTTCCTGTACACTCTCAGTTGCGGCCGCTATATTTTCTTCACTGTGTGCTGGAGGTGGTTTAGACGGACGAATATTATCCAATAATGAATGGTGTGTCTCTCAAGACGGGTGATGGTATTGCGAATAGTACGCTCAGTAGGCCGATTATGTTGACCATAAGTTGAGCGAAGCGAAGCGTAGCTGAATGATTTGCAAACGATGATCAGGCGTAAGTCTTTCCATCATCAAAATGTCAAACAATACTGAACAAAAATAACATGACAAGTTTACACGATTCATACGTCATCTGTCCAAAAAAGGCTATTGAAAAGAGTACCTCTACTTGGATCACCCTTTATGTATGTATATGTATGTTGTTGCTTAAAAAAAGTACTTTAAAAGAAAAAGTTTACAAATTACCTACATATGTACGTACATAAGTACCAATCGACTGACGGTCACAATGACTGCTGGTATGACATTATTGCTGGTATGGCAATAAGCCAAGTACAGCCGGAGAAGAAGAAGAAGACACCACCAATTGACAACATAATTTTTATGCAAGCTTTACTTCAGCACGCTTGGCTAATTATTGAGCTATTAACGTAAAGTAGTACATAAGCGGTAAGAGGTTGCCATATTTAGGCGGCAAAAATTGGTTAAAATGCCTATAAATGAGGAAAAAGTTGATGAGGTGGAAAAATGTGTTATATTATATGTTATTTTTATGTATTTTTCCTACCATTTCAATTTATATTATTTTATTAATTTTTTTATTTTTTTAGGGTAATGCTCGAAAATTCTTTGAGAGGATGCGGCAATTTACAGAAGATTTCAAGACCAGAGCAAGCTCATGTAGAGACAAAGGAGGTTATCTGGTGACAGATGTCCCCAGAGCATACTTAGTTTATGGAGGGAATGCTTCACCAACCTGCTCAATGTCAGTTAAAGTGAAAACCCCGGTGATGGCGAACCCGAAACCCCAATAGATGACGATGCTATAGACCTTCAATCAGCCGACTATGAAGAATTTCGAATTGCATGATTGTCTGCTAAAAAATAAACAAAGCGGCGGGAGCCGATAGCCTAGCGGCAGAGCTAGTGGTAAGTGGTGGTAAGAATATGATCGGACGAAAGAATGCCCACGGAATGGAACTTAAGTGTGCTCTGCCCAATCAAAAAAAGCGAGACCCCACGGTCTGCGCCAATTATAATCCTGTATATTCCATATAAGGTCCTATCTAGCGTATTTTGTGTAAGATTAAAGCCCAGCGTCAACAAAATGATCAGTCCTTATCAGTGTAGCCTTAGACTAGCCAAATTAACCATTGACCAGATATTTACCATGCGTCAAATCTTGGAGAAGACCCGAGAGAAAAGAATCCGAGACACAACACTTTTTCAACTATTTTAAAACTGCCTTCGACAGCACGACAAGGAACTGCCTCTAGGCCGCTATGACTGAATTTGATATCCCCACAAAACTCATACGGCTATGTTAACTGACCCTGGATAATACCATAAGCGTAGTCAGAATCGGGAAGGACCTCTTCGAGCCGTTCGATACTAAACGATGTTTCAGACAGGATGACCCTTTATCGTGTTATTTTGATGCTGGAGAAGCTAAATCTTCTACAAGAGTTTTTAATTGTTGGCGTATGCCGATGATATTGATATCATTGACCATAACAACTGCACCGTAAGTCCTGCATTCTCCAGGTTATACAAAGAAGAAATTAAAGAAGCGAAGTGAATGGGTCTGTAGTGAACGAGGGCAAGACGAAATATCTTCTGGCATCAAATAAACAGTCATCGCATTCGCGACTTGGCTCCCACGTCACTGTTGGCAGTCATAACTACGAAGTCATAGATAATTTCGTCTATCTAGGAACCAGCATTAACAACACCAACATTGCCAGCCAATGCAGAATCACTTTTGCCATCAGGTGCTGCTTTGCACTGAATAAGCAATTGAAAAGTAGATCCCTCTTTCAAAGAACCAAAACCAAACTCTACAAGTCGCTTATCATACACGTCCTGACATATGGAAGAGAAGCCTGGGCGATGTCTACATACGATGAGTCCGCTTTAGGAGTTTTCGTGAGAAAAGTTTTGCGGAAAATACATGGTCCTTTGCGCGTTGGCAACGGCGAATACCGCAGATGATGCAACGATGAGCTGTACCAGCTGTAAGACGATATTTACATAGTTCAGCGAATCAAAAGACAGCGGCTACGCTGGTTACGTCATGTCGTCCGAATGGATGAAAGCGCTCCAGCTTTGAAGATATTCGATGGAGTACCCGCTGGGGAAAGCAAAGGAAGAGGAAGACCTCCACTCCGTTGGAAGGATCAAGTGGAGAGCGACCTGGTATCATTTGGTATTTCCAACTGGCGCCAAACAGTAAGGAGAAGGCACGGGCAGCGCACTATTCTGGATGCGGCTATAATCGCGTATGCGATGCTTATGCCAAAGAAGAAGAAGAAAAGATTTTTTGTTTAGTTTTGTTCTATTTTATTTAATTTTTTTATTAGTTAGTGAAACAGAAATAAAAGTTGAATTTTAGCTAAACGGTGTGTGCGTGCGTGTGACAGTGAAGGCGTACAAGTCAATGCACAAATTTTATATAAAAAAAAAAAATCATTGTAAAACAAATAAAATAAATTTAAAAATATATACATATATATATGTACATAAATATGTATTGTTGTACGGAAAGGCGGCGCCCATCTATATACATAGTTATATGTATATGTATTTGCGTACAAATTAATTTTCATATGCAATGGAATGAAGTGTCGCGTAACTGGCGGATATCATCGGTTCCACTTCGCAGCGCATGGATTTTAAATATGCACAACATATACACAATTCGATATAACATATACTCATATGTTTGTATGTATCGAGACATGCATCAAGCATAAATGCATACTGTACGTACATACAAGTATATACCCATTCATATGCATAGAACATTGCTGTGAGTAAAAAAAATGTATGACAATTGCAGGATGGAGCTTACAACTTGTTCAATTGGGATTTGACAGGTGAACAGCATACGAAAATGCAGAAAAAAATAAAATATAATAAACCAATAATTTATGTCTGTATATGTACGAGTATATCTAAATATATTCAAAAACAATTCTAAAACAAAAAAGTCCGAAATAAAAATCAATACCTTAAAATTTTATTGCAGTCAGATGAATGCTAGCAGAATGAGTATTCAAATCGTTCCACAAACATCTGAAAAGGTAGTGCATTTCAAAATTTGTTTTACATAAAAACCATTAAAGGGACCTAGAGTCTCTAGATAATTTTAAAGCGATACCAAAGTTAAGCTCGCTAAGTAGGAATGAACTATTGATGATACCTTTCAACTATTTCGTTAATTAAAATCAGAATCAAATAAAAAAAACCGTAATGAAATTTAAAAAACTTTGGTAAGCAGAAAAATTCATATTCGTATCTCAGTATAAATTTCTTAACGCGAAACATAGGAATTGCTTTTGTACAGATTCTCTTATCTAATGCTCCAAAATTAGCCTAATGAGTAAAGTAAAGTGTAATCTGGCACTTTATGGGTTGTTGAACCTATCCCATTGTTTAAGGAAATTGATGACCCATTTTGCATTAATAGCTGAAGAATTTGAACGATTTTTAAAATCTAGCTTAGCTTAGTGAGTAACTTATTCAACATTATCCATTTTGTGGTTTTGAAAGTCCAGGGCTGTATTTGATATGTATCAAACTTAACTGTCAAACCAAATATGTTTTGTTTTAGTTGAAAGTCAGGAATTATGAAAATGGGATCCACAGGAATGTTGATTCAAACCTGGCCAGGTAAAGTTTAAAGAAATTTGAAGCGACTGAACCGGTTACAGATATTGTAAGGCCTGTGTATCATCGTTTTGCATGTTCCCTCCTCAAATATCGCTGCTGTAAGTGAAAGTGTAGCCGAAGACCCGAATGTATCCACTTCTTGAACGGCCATTGCAGCCAAAAAACAGCTTACTGCCTGGTGTGCTCTTTGGTCTGAAGGTGTGATTGGACCTTAATTCTTTGAAAACGACAACGGCAGGACTGTCAGTGTCGATTTGGAACGTTAAGGTAGTATGATAACCGAACTTCTTCTGGCTTGTAATTGAAGAACACGACTTGGACAATATGTAGTGCTAACAAGATGGTGCTACATGCCAGACAACACGATCGAATATGACCTAATTTTAAGAGAAATTTTCCGGCCACGTAATCTCTCATCTTGGCGATGTCAACTGGCCACCGAGATCGTGTGATTTGGCTCCCTTGTAGTTTTTTTTTGTGGAGCTACGCGAAATACCGTGATTATGCGGATTAACTGTTAACTCTTGAGCACTCGAAAACCAACATTCGTCAAGTTAAGGCTGAGATAGCGCCCAATATGTGCCAAAAAGTGGTCGATAATTACTTCAAACGGAGCGAAGTTTTCAAAAATTCACGAGGCGTTCATTTGAAGGATGTAGTGTTTCCCATATAATGCCAAGGTTTAAACTTCATAATAATACAGGATATTCATGAAACAATTATTTTAAATTCATTTAATTTACCACAAAGATTACTATTTTGAGAATAAATTTTTTGGAGTTGGCTTGAAATTAGTAATTTTGAAATTCTTATGAATATTAAGCCGGCTCACCTATCAGCTGACTAATAAATTAATTAATGTTTAATCAAGAGACAAATTAAAATAAATAATCACAAAGTTGATTAATCAAAATCTGATTGATTTTAGAGTTTTTAATAGAATTTGCTTTTAATAGAAACCCACTTGTTTATAAATAATGGAATATTTAATTTTTAGTTGTCATATAGTTTAGATTTTTATGTCCAACTGTTTAGAGTGATAACGGCAAATAATATATTTATATAAAAAGGATGATCCAAGAAGATGTACTCTTTTCAATATCCCTTTTTTTGACAGATCACGCGTGAGTCGTGTCAAGCTGTCATGTTTTTTTTTGTTCATTATTGTTTGGCATTTCATCGTGGAAAGACTTACATCTGAACAAAGTTTACAAATCATTCAACTTCATTACAAAAATTCACGTTCTGTAAAGAATGTGTTTCGCGCGCTTCGTTCAATTTATGATCAACATAATCGGCCTACTGAGCGAACTATACGCAATACCATCACCCATCTTGAGACCCAGTATTCATTACTGAATAATAGACCACGCCCAGCACGCAGTGAAGAAAATATAGCGGCCGTAGCTGAGAGCGTAAGCGAAGACCGTGGAGAGTCGATTCGACGTCGTTAGCAGCAACTCGGATTGACGTACGGAACGACCTGGCGCATTTTTGGTCGAGATCTTAAATTGAAAGCATACAAAATACGGTTTGTGCAAGAACTGAAGCCGCTCGACTTTCCCAAGCGACATCGCTTCGCCCTATGGGCTCTTGAAATGTTCCAAGAAAATCCGACGCTTTCGAGCCAAATTGTTTTCAGAGATGATGCTCATTTCTGGCTAAATGGGTATGTAAATAACCAAAATTGCCGCATTTGGGACGAAGAGCAACGTGAGGAGATTCAAGAGCTGCCATTTCTTCCAGAGAGAATAACGGTTTGGTGTGGTTTGTGGGCCGGTGGAATCATGGGTCCATATTTCTTCAAAACTGCTGCCGGTGAGAACGTAACCGTCAATGGCGACCGTAATCGCGCCATGATAACCAACTATTTGAAACCCGAAATTGAAGCACGTGATCTTCGCGATATTTGGTTTTAACAAGACGGCGCATCACTCAATGGATTTATTGAGAGAACACTTCGGTGAGCAGATAATTTCACGCTTTGGGTCGGTAGACTATTTCCTGTGGGGATATGTAAAGTCTAATGTCTAAGCGAACAATCCCGCTTCGATTCAGGCCTTGGAGCAAAACATCTCGCGTGTCATTCGTCAGTTACCAGTCGAAATGCTCGAACGAGTCATCGAAAATTGGACTCAAGGGATGGACCATCTGAGACGTAGCCGCGGCCAACATTTGAAAAAGATAATCTTCAAAAAATGCCAAAAAATGTTCTTTCGAATGATAATAAATATTCTCCATTAAATTTAAATTTTCTGTGTTTTTTTTTTTAAATAATGAGCCTCGAATGGATCACCCTTTATTTGTTAAGTTGATAAGGCCTAATGAATAGGCCTTAAGTATTTTAGGGTAATTTTTGAAATGGAGTAGAATAAAGAGAATGAGAAGGTAAAAGGATGAGATAAGTATACAATTTCTATAGTATTATTTTTAGGAGAAATGTGGTGTTCACACTTAGATCCTCTTAAAACTATTGCAAAAAGTGCCATAGAAAACATTCCGAAGAGCATTTCAGCTTTTCACACAAGCGATGATTTGCAATTTATATTCAAAGTACTACCTAAATTGTATTATCTCCCAAATAATTTTATGGAGATTCTTTTTTCAGCTACTGGAGGAGTAAATCTATTCCCATTTTATGTTAGCCTCTTGAGCAAATGCCCTCAAGGTATACCAAAGAAGTCTTTCTGATCAAAGCAATTTAAATTTCCAAAAAAATTATTAAAAACTCCTATATACGCGTACGTACATATGTACTTCACTCAATGTGAAGTGTGTAGAGCTATTAATGAACCAAGAAAATTTGAAATGTGGTAAGTATAAACAAAATATCGTTACGCATGTGTATGCTTGTTTCTAAGGTTGGTAGATGAAGCGTTGCTGCATGATTGGCAACACTCAATGCCAAGCTTCTCGCATTAGAAAAAAATTCTAAATTAATTTTTTTTTTTTAATTATTTTATCCTTCTTTTTTTATTATATATTCCTACCTTTTTTATTTTTTTTTTCAGGCTGGTAAGGAAGCATATAAAATCTTTATTTTCCCACGAATTTGCTTAACGGTCGATATATAAGTATATAATTATTCAATAGATGAACAGAATATAGAAATGGGTCACTACTAAAAAACTCTAACAATTTTATGTGAGTGAGTGTAGTTTTGTAAACTAAACATTTTTGTAATTAATTTTGTATTTTATGCACACTCACTAATTGGGTTGGGTCAAAAAAAAATTTTTTTTTGAAATTTATTTTTTTTGTTTGAATTATTTTTATTTATTTACTTACATACAAACACGAAGAAGTAATTGAATTGATTTACACACAAAAGTGACAACAAATTAATTCAATACTTAATTGTTTAGAGTGATTAAAATGCATCCCAATACTTAGGCACATCAGGGTGATACAAAGGAAATGGAATAATTGTACGTTGATAATACTCGAATCACCCTTGCTCAACAGCGATTTTGGTCTACATATTTTTTCTTATTCAAACTAAAATTTCAATATCAGTTTCAAGAATTTTATACTGTATTTATATAAAAAATGTCCCGAAATGGTTCAGAAATCATAAGTTATAAGAAAGGATAAACTCAATTTTTATAGATCTCTATATTTGCCGCAGAGTTTGCATTATTATATTAAATATATGATGTTTTAGGGATTATCTGGTTCTGACTTATTTGGATTTCGGAGAATGGAATATTCCTAAAATTAATTCCAAATTGTTTTCGTACATAATGAAGGCGCATTATGCATACATATAAGAAATAAAATGTTTAACTTAAATTTCAGGTTTTTTGCAAATAAATTGTATTCGATTTGGCAACGTAAATGAGTTTCTTGTTCCCAAATCTAGCATGTCTGATTAATTTAGAGACCAAAATGCGAAAATAATATTTTCCTTGGTATACAGGAGGAGTAGATTTTCTAATTTATATGGTTGTTATGACATTTTGCTCAAAAGATATAATTGAAAAAAAAAAAAACAGAAAGTAGGTAAATAACCTATATTATCCAGTACTTTTAAGTCTTCTATTAGTTCTTTTTTTTCAAAAGCGTCTTTATTTCGAAGCTTAATTTTTTCAAATTCGATAAATAATTTTTCAAACTTTTCTGCCCCTTATTAGGCGTTTTATGAAGATGTAAAGAAAGGTCTAAGAAGACAAACACACATTCTGATGGGTGGACGAGGTTAATCACGAAAGCATTCAAGCATCGTGTGAGCAATAAGATGAGATGTGAATACGGGGGTTGCATTACATATTTCGAGACTATAGGATAGAAAGAAATATTAATTATTGAAAATCGAGTTTTCTCCAAAACATGTGTTCTGAGCATCAAATATATCTCATAAGCTATCGAGAAAACTCTCAGTTCATTTTTTATGTACGGGATTAAAAAGCAGTCATTTGGTGCGAAGTCAGAACTTTACGGTGAATGACTCGTCAAATTGATATTTTGAGTGCTGAAAAATGCAGTTGTTTCTCTTAGCCAATGTTTGAGAGCTCGCTTGCCACGGCGCAGAGTGATAAGTCTTAAGCGGTTTTTTTCCTTAAAAGACAACTGACAATAAAATGGTTGTGTACCACTCAGAATTTATTGTTCTGCATTGTTCTAGTGGTACGGTTGCGACATGTCTAGGTTTTCCAGAAAACCTTTTGTCTGGAGGTGCTTCGGTCGCAAGCAACTTTTGTTAGATTCGGCCCATCTTGAAACGCTCATACAGTCGACAGTTGTTCACTTTCGTGCTCATACGCCATGTCATAGACGATTTTTTAAAGTACCGCTATCGCATATTTTTTTAACCTTTCTCTTAAAAAATAGAGACGAGCCTTTTTTTGAGCGATTGACAAATAGTTTTGGATACAACATGAATTTTTTTAAATTAAATCTTCATGCAATATTGAATATATGCTGGTTCCACAAATAATGACCTATACTTGCCTTAATCCCACGATAGATCACATGTCAACATAGCTCCCTTCAAGGGTAATATACTGATTATAGCGACCCTCCAACTTTTCGAAACCAGTTTTGTAGTATGATTTGCCCTTTGCTTCAAAATGGGCCTCAGTTTCGTCGATCACCTCTTCATTCGACAAAAATTTCTTTCCAGCGAAGATTCTTTTGATACCTGAGAACAGGAAGTAGTCGTTGGTGCACCAGCACAAATTTTTTCTTCAAATACGGCTGTTTTTCGACGATTTATTCCTTCAAACGTCCCATAACGCTATATAATAGTCTCTGTTTTTTTGGTCCTTCCTTTTTCAAGGTAGTCAATGAAAATTATTCCATGCACATCCCCCGCCATGCGCCATAACCTTGCCAGCCGACTGTTGCGTTTTCGAATGCTTTGGAGCGGGTTCATCGTGTGCAGTCTACTCGCATTACTGTTGACTTGGGTTTATTGCGCTCTCCAAATACTGCTCCGAACCAACAACTCGTCGTTGTTTTTGGTCAAAAGTGAGCTCGCGCGATACCCACTTAGCACAGAGGGTTCTCATACCCAAATATTCGTGAATGATATGATATGCACGCTAAGTTGATATCTTAAGAGTGTTCCTTTTTATCAATTTTTTCATAATAACAAAAGTTGCTACTGATCCGACAGCTATAAAATATACGAGTATCTTGACGATTATGGTTAACTAAAAATTTATATGGATTTAGCGCTAGTAGCGCCATCTTTCCATTTTCGTTTTCCAGTTCAGCTTGGCATCAATCTAAGTATTTTAAAGTGAGGGCAAAAGAATTGTTGTAACGCTAAGTAAACGAAGGTGGTGTAATGGTATTTGGCTTCAGCTCTATCTTATTAGGATAAACACCTAGTCCGTTGTTCATAGCCTATGAAATGTAATCTTCGTAATGCTCTCTCCATAGTATTTTGATTGTAGCAAAAATCCAGTGGCTTGAGATCATTTGCATAAGGTATTGCATTTGCTCCTATGACATAGGTTTGGAGTAGTAAAGGGTGATTCTTTTTGAGTTTCCCTACTTTTTTAAAGAAAAAAACACAGAAAAATCAAATTTAATCGGGAATGTTTATTATCATTCGAAAGAACATTTATTTGGAATTTATTTCTTGAAGATTATCTCTTTCAAATGTTGTTCGCGACTTCGACTCAGATGGGACAACCGTTGAGTCCAATTTGCGATGACTCGTTCGAGCATTTCGACTAATAACCGGCGAAAAGCACACGTGATGTTTTGCCCCAAGGCCTGAATCGAAGCGGGTTCGTCCGCATAGACGATCTTGATGGCCAATCGATCGGCCCAAAACGTGAAATTATCTGCTCACCGAAGTGTTATCTCAATTGATGCGCCGTCTGTCGCGGAGATCACGAGATTTAACTTCAGGCATCAACGGTCGCCATTGACGGTTACGTTCTCACCGGCATCATTTATGAAGAAATACGGACCGATGATTCCACCGACCCACAAAACATACCAAATCGTTGTTTTTTCTGGATGAAATGGCAGCTCTTGAATCTATTCAGGTTGCTCTTCGTCCCAAATGCGGCAATTTTGCTTGTTTACATACCCATTGAGCCAGGAACGGGCCTCATCGCTGAACAAAATTTGGCTCGAGAACATCGGATCTTCCAGGAGATTTTTAATAGTCCATAGAGCGAAGCTATGTTGCTTGGGAAGGTCGAGTGGCTTCGGTGCTTGCACAAGCTGTATTTTGTACGCTTTCAATTTAAGATCTTGACGTAAAATGCGCCAAGTCGTTCCAAGCGTCAGTTCGAGTTGCTGCGAACGGCACCGAATCGACTCTCCACGGTCTTCGTGGTACACTCTCAGCTATGGCTGCTATATCTTCATCACTGCTTGCTGGACGTGGTCTATTCAGTCGAATATTATCCAATAATGAACGCTGAGTCTCAAGCAACTTGGGCGATGGTATTGCGAATAGTACGCTCAGTAGGCCGATTATGTTGACTATAAATTGAATGAGGCGCGCCAAACATATTCTTTACAAAACATGAATTTTCGTAATAAATTTGAATGATTTGTCAGCGTTGTTCAGGCTTAAGTCTTTCCATGATTAAATGTCAAACAATACTGAACAAAAATAATATGATAGCTGGACACGACTCATTGATATGTCAAAAAAGGCTATTGAAAAAAGTACCTCTTCTGGGATCACACTTTATTTTGCTAGCGCATCCACCCGTAGATGCGGGAACAGAACACCTTTCCGAGGACAAATACCAATTGAATAATTTGTTGAGTAGAAATTTGGAAATCAATCAAATATTCTTTGTACGAATCAATAGGCTTTCAAAATTTAATCTATCATCACCCTAATGTGCACACATATGTAAGTATTATAAATCAGTGTGTGTAATTTTGTAGTCCACAATTATTGATCCAACACGCATTCTCGTTCGACGACACCAAGCAATGCGATGCGACAAATGCATGCAAACATTTTTATTGCACCGTTAATAAATGTAATTTATACATATTAATGGGCGCATGAGTATGTACATATGTTTGTGCGCTGTGTGGGCTGCCAACAGTATGCGAGTATGCATTTCACGTGCAATTTATGTTAAGTCGATATGCCTCAATATATTCAACACAATATCAAATTTAAATTCAAATACGAAACGATAAGTATGTGACGAAACTACTATTTGTGTATGTATGTATGTATGCATGTTAAATACCAATAAAATTGTTTTATATTGTACAATACATAAAATCGATAATAAAACCAACGAAAAAAAATTCACTCATTTTTTATGCATGCACAATTTGTTGTTGTTGTGTTCAGTTACGCATGCACGAAGTACCGTTTCCGTTAGAGTGCTCGTACATGCGAGCGTTATGTTTGCGGTTGTTTAATGCCAATCAACATTTTATTGATATTATTTTATTCGCATATTTGTTGCTGTGTTGTGATTGTTAATATTTATTATTACACATATGACAACCATTGCATGCAGTTTTTGTTGTTGTTGTTGCATTTAAGCTCATCTCAAAACCAGTAGCAGTTCACAGACCCTGCGCGCTCAAACACGCATATCCACATATGTATAAGCTATTGCAGAGGTATCAAATTTTGGAAATTTATTTCATTCATTACAAAATCTGATATGGAAGTGTGATGAACTCACTTAGTGAAGTGGAAAGTTTTTTTTTTATCACTGAAATGCCTGTAGTTCACAGCGACCGGCTAGATTCATCAGCCGAGCCCTTAAGTGCTTTTAGTTGGCTGTTCGAAAATCTGATGACCTCAAATTTAGTAATTTAGTGTCCACCTTAATGCTATTTTTAGAAAATATGGTATGTTTTTTTAATTAATATAATAAAATCAGTTATTCTTTTCTTCTTCTTCTTCTTTCTAAAAAATTTCTAAACACCTTACCAACAGCATTTCATGCTGCCATCATCTATTCCACGTGCTCGCTGCAAAATATTAGCTTTCAGCTCATGAACCCAAATGCGATACTCTAAATTGCCTATTACGAATAACGGTAAATGCACCAATTTAAATGAAATCCATTAATTTTTATGATCCATCGATTTATGCCGCACTTACTGAAGCGAGCGATCAATCGATTAAACGAACTGGACAGACACACGAGACGTTCATTTGGAACGAGTAAGGCACACGTTCGCTGCGCTATGAAGACTCGTTGCTGCTGTCAAACATCAATCGTTGCTTTGTGGCAGCGAGGGAATTGTAAATGCCTTTTGACGTGCAGCAATTTAGTTCGCTTTCAATGAACTTGTGTCCAAAAACAATATTTCAAAAAAAACAAAAAAAAAAAAAAAAAAAAAAAAAAAAAAATTGAATGCATTTACAGGTAATATACGTAGCAACAAAATTAATTCCAACACAAATGGTTGTCGGTCAAAAAGAATGGCCAACAAAAAGCCAACAACGAGCGTCCAGCCAACCAGCCAACAATAAATCGATCGTTCTTTTTTTCTTTCTTTTTTTTTTTAAAGTTATTACAAATTTTTACGCTCACTCACTCGCCGGGCAGCAGAAGCCAGGCGGAGAATTGGTTGTTGGCCAACACCGAGGTACGAGTTACGTAGAATGTTATTAACTTGTTTAAAAGGCGCGCAATAAAATTGTCGGTCATCAGCGTTCTCAAGCCAATTGTTATTGTTTTTGTTGCCTTTGTTGTAATTTTATAGGACTTTTTTTATATTAAATTCTCGCTGTTATAGAGAGGAACTTCACTGAAACAACGTTGCATCCGTTTGCAAGTGTTTTTTGTTTATTGTTGTTGACTCGTGGCCCCATGTGTGGAGACATGATTCCAGTACGTTTATATGCACTTCCGGTTGAAGGTAAAATACACCATGTGTTTGTGCACACGAACATATGTCCACAGTGCATAAAAAAATGTTTTCAAGTTCTTTTTAAATTTCCAATTGAGGAAGGAAATAATTATTAGGTAGTAAAATATTTAAAAATAACGGTAATAAAGGTCAATGGTGTAAACCTTTTCTAGTTTTTTTGAATGATAATTTAATAAAAGCTGGTATTCCAAATTCATTATAGACATATAATAGACGCTTTATAACAGCTGAAGTGATTTTCGGCAGACCTCCGCATTGTGTTTTCTTTATCTGGTTCTTCTTTTCAGAAAGTGGAAGACCCCAAAGTTTATTCTAAACCGCCTTTGAATGGTTTGAAGGTTTTATTTATTTTGTTTTATGAGAAGATTTTATTTCATGTCAGAAATACATTCGGAGGGGTTGACATTTCCAGCCGCAGAGCGATTGCAATTGGAAATATTTTCAACATTTTTCATATAAATAAATTTTTTATAATTTTGAATGTTAGTCTGACCAATTTGCCAGTAATTTTTGGCTTCAAAAGTATTTTTTTTGAGAAATAAGCATTTTATTTCTCAACATGCAGACTATGCGAGGTGTTTTCAAGAGAAAAGGTGAATTTTGATTTTTTTGAAAAGTACTTAATTTTTCATTAATATCTATTTGACCCCTTCAAAGTATCCCCCGCGGATATAACACACTTGTGCCAACGCTTTTTCCAAATCTCAAAGCACGTCTGAAATGCGCCTTTCGATATGGCCATCAGCTCTTTCTTCGATTCCGACCTGATTTCATAAATTGTCGCAAAACGCCTTCCTTTCCGTTTCATTTCTTTAGTTTTGAGAATAGTCTGGTGAATACAGTGGTTGAGGTATGATTACCGTTTTGTTTTTGTCAAAAAAAAAAATCAAGAATAAACATTGGTGTGTGAATTGGTGCATTATCGTGATGCAGAATTTGTTTTTCCACATTTCAGATCATTTGAGCCTTATTGCTTCACGCAAACGTTACATAACTTCCTTGTGGTATTCCTTATTAACTGTACGACCTTTTGGCAGGAACTCACGACGCACTACACCATTGTAATCAAAGAAAAGAGTGTGCAAAGCGCCTTTTCTCCTTTTCTCCTTTTTTTTTCCAATTTTTCTATTCCTTCCAAATAAGAGAGTTTTCCAAAGCCCTGAACGTAGGCATTTGTTTCTGTGGCGACCTGCTCATTCGTCCTGAATCTCTTACCGCTCAGACATTTCTTCAGGCTTGGAAACAAGAAGAAATAGTCACAGGTGGCTAAATCTTGAGAATATAGTGCTTGGAGCAGCAGTTCGTAGTCCAATTTATGAATTTTTGCCATAGTGACTGCCTACGTGTGCGCACCTGTGCTTTGTCATGATGGAACATTACTTTCTTTCACCTAATGCGGCCGTATCTGCTTCAAATCAATATCGAATCTGTCCAAAAGCTCTGAATAATATTCGCCGGCGATCGTTTTACCCTTCTCAAGGTAATCTATGTGTATGACACTTCGTGCATCCAAAAAAACTGTAGTTATGACGCTGTTGGCCGACAGACCCACCTTGACTTTCTTTTGCGCTCGCTTATACGGAGAAACCCACTGTTTGAATTGTTCTTTGATCTCTGGTGTGGTGTGGTGGATCCATATTTCGTCTACGGTAACGACACGGCCTAAAAATGTGTTTCGATTGCAGTGGAACATCGCCAAACACGCCTTCGAAGTGGTTACACAGTCGAAGTTATGATCGTGTGTGAACAATCGTGGCATCTATCGCGCGGATAGCTTTTTCATGTCCAAATATTCATGAAAAATGTGATGTAGCCGCTCAGTTGAGATACCTACAGACTCAGAAACCTCACGCGATTTTATGCTCCAATCGCTCAATATAATTTCATGGATTTTATCAAGGATTTCTGGAGGCGTGACGACCTCCTCCTCTTAGACGACCAGAACGTACGGCGTCACTTGTATTGGCACGACCACAACGCAACTCAATAAACCACTTCTTAACCAATAGAATTGATGTTTCAGAGTTCCCATAGTATCTATCAGGTCTTTCCTTGGTCTTAATGATAGTATTCACGCAAAAAAATAATGCTTAACCACCACGGGAAATTCGTTTTTTTTTTTAATTTTTGTCAAAATTCACGAGGGCTTTAGAGCAGCCTATTAATCGATAACTGTTGACGGGAGCAGTGTTGTATTTACAGCAACTACGTGCTCAAATTCAATAGGTCACTGTCTTATCAAAAAGTTCTCGTTTGTAGAAAAACGTACCACGCCAAGCTCGCTAAGTCTCTACTAGCGGCAAGGGCTGCTATTAGTGTTGTTAACGGGACATTGCCTATTGGTTTCTCATTCTCTTCAAATTGAGTCTGCTTGAAGACAACAAATGCAGTAAATGCCTGCTTGAATTTGCTAAAAGAGCAGTAATATTCTTCAGACTGACATAGAGAGACAACAGAAAGTGTAGTAGAATATGAGCAGGTGGCATGTAGTGCAACTGGTAACACTATGGACGTAACATTGCCTATGTGAGGCAGCCACTTAAATCTAACCTAACTTTCGGGGCAGTGAAAAACGGTTTTTTTTTTTAATTTTCAACTTCAACTTGCAAGCAAGTTTTCCATGGGAATCCTTGTATATATTTCTAATAATTAACGGTGGAATTCAATAGAATTTGGACCCTAATACATATATATGTACATATGAATGTAAATAAAATATATCAGGTTATATTTTTTTACAGTTATGTGCATGTTTTTCGGAAAATAACAGAGCAAATCGTTTGAAAAAGACCTTAAGACCTTCACATAGTTTTCTGGATTTACAAATTTCTCACTTGAAACAAAAAATATTGCTCCATTCTTTACGACTGCAGCCTCAGCATGAGTGATATCTAATCAATTTTTGATGACCGACCATTAAACTTGACCAACATACGAGAGTTGGAGAGAAAAAAATAAAAAATAAAAATAAAAAAATTAAATAAAATGAAAATAAAGCAAAAACAACATGCCCATCATACACTGGTATTGCTGAGAGCAAAAAAATCGATAACAAAAAGCCCAGATTACATGGCGTATTACATTCGGAGCAATGTTGCAGATGTACTACAAAATATATATATATTTACGTGTATATACGGATAAATGTGTAAAAAAAAATATTCAAATAAATATTTATGTTAGTATGTATGTACAAGCGCACTGATGTATTGAGAGGCCATTAAAAACAAGTTGATCTTCCTCCATTCATTTGGTCGTTCGGCACTTGCAACATTTACAGCGCGCCGTACAGCGACGACCAGTGGCGTTTGGCTATGCAATGTGAATTATCGACAACTGCCGAATTTGACCTTCGTTGGGTGCGTTTCCATGCCGAGCACCAACAAATGCCGTTGCACCTACATCGTGCCAACAGTGAACGGTTGACCAGAAGGGAAGAAGCAATGGACAATAACTGTTGGCTTTTGATGGCTTGGGCAGCAAAAAAAAAATTAAAAAAATAAAACAGGTACTACATGCACAAATACATACATACATGAATACGTATATGTATATTGAACAGTATGTGGAAAATAAAAATTACAACAGCAAGTGCCTGTGCACAAAACAATGGTACTTAAAAACAATGAAATGACAACAACATACTCAACAAAAGAAACATTGGTCATCAGTTATAAAAGAGAAGAAAAATACAAAAATAAAAACAACAAAGATGAAGTTTAATACGAAAAAAAAAACTCTTTGAAATAATAAAATTAATTATTAATTATTTGTTGCAAAGTTGGAAACAATTTTCATATTCACACAACAAAGTGAGCAGGAATAGTGAATTAAAAAAAATTAAAAAAAAAAAAAAATTTGAAAAAAAAATTTTAAAAAATCTTTATAAAACCTTTTATTGAATTATAATCATTTTATAATTAAATTAATGCATCAGCAAATAAAAATTCATAAAAAAATATTGTGAGATAACTTAGTTTTGTTGTTTGAAACAGAAATAAATTGATTTCAGCAATAAAAAAATTAATAAACAATTTAATTTATATTTAAATTATGGTTTATTTTCAACTTCTCACATTTTAGCATGGAGTACGGCTTTAAAGCTTTGTGAGAAAATATCCTTCGTCAATTTGATTCAATTTCCCGACTAGTTACCAACATGAAAATATTGATTTAATATTACACTACGCAACTGTCAACAGTGACGTGGGAGCCAAGCCGCAATATGCCCTCTTTCTGAGGCCGATGATGTCACCACTAATATTGAAATATGCCAGCTGTTGTACGCTCTTATAGAAAATTGTACCTTCTTTGTGTGGATCTGCAGCTCGTATTATGAGAAATGCTGCGTTGCATACTGGGGATTTTTGTACGAAGATTTAAAAAAAAAAGCATGTATCCTCAAAAATATTGAAATTAGCAAAATATTGAATTAAAACATTGATTGAATTAAAATATTGAATAAAAACCATATTCCATCCATTAGAAGTATTATTTCAGATTACGATGTTACGAGGGTTGTGAGGGTGCCGCGCAGTAACTGTAAATACAACACTGCTACCGTCACCTGTTATCGATTAATAGACTTCTGTCAAATTTTGAGCCAGTTGCGCCATTTAGTTTGTGTTTGACAGTCATTAAAAGCAGACGATCTCATGAATTTTAACGAAAGGCAGTGGGTTTCTCCAGGTGAATGTACATCAAAGAAGGCCAAGGTGGGTTTATCGGCGAACAAGGTCATGGCGATAGATTTTTGGGATGCACGAGATGTCATTAACACCGATTACCTTGAGAAGTATAAACGATCACCGGCGAATATTATTCAGAGCTTTTGGACAGATTCGATATTGATTTGAAGTAGAAACGTTCGCATTTTGCGAAAAAAATGCTGTTCCCTCAGAACAATTCAATGTGTGTTGCCACCATGTCAAAAAATCATAAATTGGTCTACGGGCTGCTGCCCCAAGCAGTATATTCTCCAGATTTAGTCCACTGTGACTATTTCATGTTTTCAAACCTGAAGAAATGGCTGGGCGGTAAAATTCGTGTGTTGAACGTTGAATACCACAGTCGTGGAATGATGAGCTGAATAAGGTATACGTGGATATTCTTTCCTCCTCCTCAGAGGGATGTACCCTCACCACTGATGTGGAGCAAGCTCATCAGGCCTCACACATTGGTATTACACAGCGGGAGTTAGGCTAATCTTTCTTTATGTTGCTTTGAAGTGGTGGGCCGCTGCCACTAAAATCTCATACAGGAAACCAAAGGAGGCAATTTAGTGGTTTGCTGCACTGCATTCGAAAGGTTATTCAACCTACCTCTAATCGTTATTTCAGTGGGGAAAAATGGAACTGAAAGTCCGATCGAGATGAGATGGAATGCCTTAATGGCTTGCGAGAGTGCCAAGATCATGTGCATTGGCAATTTCTGTTACTGCTTACATGTTCCCGAAATGACTGCCAGACAACAGATCGCAACATATTGACATCACACATGCGCAGAGTGGACATTAGTAGCAGTGACACATGTAGGAAGACCAAAGAAGAAGGCATGAGTGAGCTGTTCTCTGCTTCTATCTGGCTTCCTCTACAACTTTTATGTCTAGGTTTAGGAGCTTCGTAGTTCGAAGGACTAGTTGAAGTATCAAAATTCCATCTGACACTACAAAGGATCAGGATCATGTATGGCGTAACGGTCAGCCCAGTATAACCTAGATTAACCTACAGCGATGTCCATATACGGAGCTTAGCAAATTAAGAGACAGTGGCTACCCGATAAAAGAGGAAAACCTTCATTCCATTGGTGAGGTCAGTTAAAAAATCTGGGAGCAGAAATGACTGATTGGGCTATAATCCCGCAGGCAATGCGTCTCAATTAAGAAAAAGAAGAATTTTGAATAGTTTACCCTTTTTTTCAGTTAAATTGTGGTGTGAAAATGTAATTTTTTTTATATTAATTTTTATTTGATTGTGAGGATGAGGAGGCAAGTTTTATATTCTGCTTCCTTCATACACAATCAATTTCCTAATGGCCTTACTGAAACTACAGCTAAATTGGCTCTTGGCATTGAAGTCGTGGTAGGCAAAAGCTAATATAAAGGATGATCCATTTCGAAGTTCATTGCTTTTTTAAAGAAAAAAGCACAGAAAATTCAAATTTAATGGGGAATATTTATTACCATTCGAAAGGACATTCTTTGGCATTTATTTTTTGAAGATTATCTCTTTCAAATTCTGGCCGCGGCTACGTCTCAGATGGTCCATCCGTTGAGTTGAGTGAGTGATGACTCGTTCGAGCATTTCGACTGGTAACTGGTGAATGACAGGCGTGATGTTTTGCTCCAAATCCTGAATCGAAGCGGGATTGTTCGCATAGACATCAGAATTCACATAACCCCATAGGCAAAAGTCTAACGGTGGCCAATCGATGGGCCAAAATATGAAATTATTTTCTCACCGAAGTGTTCTCTCAATAAATTCATTGATTGATGCGATGTGTGGGAAGTGGCGCCGTCTTGTTTAAACCAAATATTGCGGAGATCATTAACTTCGATTTTAGCATCAATTAGTCAGTTAACATGGGGCAATAACGGTTGTATTGACGGTTACGTTCTCACTTGCATGCTTTTTGAAGAAATATGGACCGATGATTCCACCAGCACACAAATTTCTTCAGGTGGCTCTTCGTCCCAAAAGCGGCAATTTTGCTTGTTTACATACCCACTGAGCCAGAAATGGGCCTCATCGCTGAACAAAATTGGGCTCGAAAACTTCGGATCTTCTTGGAACTTTTGAAAAGCTCATATAGCGAAGCGATGTTGCTTGGCAAGGGCGAGCGGCTTCAGTTCTTGCATAAGCTGTATTTTGTACGTTTTCAATTTAAGATTTCGACGTAAAATGCGCCAAGTCGTTCCATACGTCAGTCCGAGTTGCTGCAAACGGCGCCGAATCGGCTCTCCACGGTCTTCGTGGTACACTCTCAGCTATGGCTGCTATATCTTCATCACTGCTTGCTGGGCGTGGTCTATTCAGTCGAATATTATCCAATAATGAATGCTAGGTCTCAAGATGGGTGATGGAGTTGCGAATAGTACGCTCAGTAGGCCGATTATGTTGATCATAAGTTGAGCGAAGCGCCCGAAACACATTCTTTAGAGAACGTGAATTTTCGTAATAAAGTTGAATGATTTGTGAACGTTGTTCAGATGGAAATCCTTCCACGATGAGATGCCAAACAATACTGAACAAATGAAAGCTTGACACGACTCACGCGTGATCTGTCAAAAAAAAATGGCTATTGAAATAAGTACCTCTACTTGGATCACGCTTTATATTAATAGTCGTAATTCTGGCGCTAATGATGGCAACATCGAAGTCGAAGACACAGTTGGTGGCGCATTGTCCCGCTACTGTTACTGAACTCTCTCTCTCATACACATTGTTGTAATGGCAATGTGCGTACTTCTAACTCTGGGTGCGCATCTGGAATAATAAGTATGTAGTTAAATGTGTGCGCTTGGTAGTATCGCTCGGTATTCTACACATAATTCTTTGTCTGCTTTTTCTACCTCTTTTATTTATATTTATTTTTATTTTTTTTTTGACACGCATGTCGCAATTTGATTTGCTTAACAGTCTAACGAAACACACGATATTACGGTTTCTTGTGCTGCCATTTGAATGTAGTACATATGTATGAATAGAGAAGTATGTATGTAAATGTGTATATATTTATGTAGAACTAATTTAAATTCACAGTGAATGTAAATGTTCTACTGTTAACTGGGTATAATTCTTTACTATTTACAATTATTTTATAACTACTTATGTCGGGTGGTGAAGGGGTGCCATCTTCAATTGGCTTCTGCGCATTTCAAATGTTCTAGTATTTAGTTCGTTGAACTTTTTTGTTGTTGTTTTTTTTTTTGCAGCGCAAATGAGTGAAGAATTACATAATTTGTTTGTGTGTGAAAAATTTAAATAATTTTTATGCATATTTAACGCACAAAGTTCAGGGCTGCGAAATCGGTACATAACAACGATTGCGTTGCGAATGTGAAGAATTGGTTAGACCACTACGAGCATGGAGTGTTGAATTTTTCATTAACACATACATACATACATACATACATACATACATGCATATGTATGCACTAATATGAGTTTTTGTTTAAAATTTTATAGCGGTTTTGTTATTAAACCACAATGTGTTGGGCAAATCATGCAGTGGCGGTGGCATGCTTTCCAAATCTTTCTACTGATTATTATGCTACTTGTTGTTGGGTGTTGGGCTGTGAGTACCGGAAACTAATTAGCTTCAAATGAAATATTCATTAAGGGTTGTATACATGATTATGCAATAAGTGATATGACCCATATGCGTATGTATGTGTAATGGTAAAACGATGGGAAAATTATGTTACATACAGAAAGTTACAAAATTTGCAAGTCATTGGAAGATAAATATTTTTTTTACTATGAAAATATACATAATTTTTGTTTTTAATTTTTTTTTAATAATTGTTTCAAACTCAAGTAAAAATCACAAAAATAATAATTCCAAATGTCTTAAAATTTGTATACCCATATTAAAAAAATAAACTATCTCTGGAACTATTTAGTTTGATAAAAAATTTTTTTTTTTACTTTTTTTATATTTTTTAATATTGATTTTTGTTTAAATTCTATTAAAATAACTTTTATGTTAAAAGAGAAATATATAATTTGATTAGTCATATTTTTAAAAAATTTTTGAATTTTTTGAAAAAATTATAAATATAATTTGAAATTTCAAAACATTTTTCCACTTGAAAAAATTTACTTAAGAAAACCAAGATTTTTCATGTAAGCAAAATTTCTACATAAAATAAAATTAAAAAACAAAAATATTCCAGGCACACATTTATTTTTAATAAGGGGTGATCCATTTCGAGGTTCCCTACTTTTTTAAAGTTTTTAAAAAAAAAAACAGAAAATTCAAATTTACATATTTTGAAGCACATAAATTTCAAGCCTCAAAAATCGAAATATTTGAAATACAGCGGAGAGTGTCGAAGTAAGAGGTCATTTGGAAAGTCCCCGCTCTGACACATAGATGTCTCTACTAGAATTAAATCCATATAGATTTCTAGTCAGCCCTAACCTTCAACAGACGCTTGTCTAAAATTTGACAACTGTCGGATCATTAGTTTGTGAATTATAGCATTTTGAGTGGAGCAACTTTTGTTAGAAAAAAATGGATAAAAATGAATTTCGCGTGTTGATAAAATGTTGCTTTTTGAAAGGGAAAATTTACAGTTGAACCAAAAACTTTACTTGATGACGACTTTCCCGACACTGCCCCAGGAAAATCAACCACCAAGGATTAGCATGCCAAGTTTAGACATGGTGAAAGGAGCACCGAAGGCGGTGAACGCCTAAAAGAGGTTGTTACCGAAGAAAACATCCAAAAAAAATCCACAAAATGATTTTGAATGAGCGTAAATTGAAATTGAATGAACTGAAGGCTTTAGAGTGCCATCACCTGAAAGTGTAAATCATATCATTCACGAATTTCTGGGTATGAGAAGCTTCTGTGCAAAGTGGGTTCCGCGCGCGAGCTCACTTTTGTCTAAAGATAACGACGTTTTTGGAGATCTTCAAACGTAATAAACCTAAGTTTTTGCGTCGATGTGCGTTAATAGATGAAACATGGCTCCATCATTTCACTCAGAGGTCCAATCGGCTGTAATCCGAGTGGACTGCACACGATGAACCCGCTCCAAAGCGTGGAAAAACGCAACAGTCGGCTAGCAAGGTTATAGCGTCTGTATTTTGGGATGCGCATGGAATAATATTCATTGACTATCTCGAAAAAGGAAGGACAATCAACAGCAATTATAACATAGTTTGAAGGACGAAATTGCCTAATACGGCCGCATTTGAAGCAAAAGTAAGCGTTGTAGCACCAAGATATTGCACCGTGTCACAAGTCAGTGAAATCGATGGCAAATATCCATGAATTGGTCCGCATCCACCCTATTCTTCAGAACTGACCCCCAGTGAACATTTTCTGTTTTCAGATCTCAAAAGAATGCTCGTTGGGACAAAATTTTCTTCGAATTAAGAGGTAATCGCCGAGACTGAGGCACATTTTGAAGCAAAGGACAAATCGTACTACAAAAATGGTAACGAAAAGTTTGAGGGTCGCTATAATCAGAGTATTTACCCTTGAAGGGAACTACGCTGCATAAAAAAATGAATTTTAGCCCAAAAAAAATTTGTTCTACTATGGTAAGCCGGGGACTTTTCAATTTACCTTTTAGTTGTTCTAGTAAAAGGTTATTCTTTGAGTGCTTTCAAAAGTGCAGAGCTGTATTTTGATATCTGTCAAACCTAACTGTCATACGTAACTGTCAAACCATACATATTTTATTTCAGTTAAAATTCTGGCTTTTATGAAAAGGGATTGCTTAACAACCGCACAATACGTTAAAATTGTTGAAACCTCCTACAAAAATTGTGATTCAAACGTGGTCACGTTTCGTGCTTCAAGGGGAGATTATGATGCACATAATCGTCTAACTACTCAAGCAATTGGTGAAATTTTAAAGAAATTGGAAGAGACTAGAACGGTTACTGATATTGTAGAGCCTGTGCATAGTCGTTTTGCTCCTTCCATCTCCAATATCGCTACTGTAAGTGAAAGTGAAGCCGAAGGCCCGAATTTGTATATGTCTCGACGTTCTCAAGAGCTGAGACTTTCTTACGGCACATTATGACGTATTTTGCACTTGGACTTACACTCACATCCATATGAAGTCCGGTTCTCACAACAACTGAGGCTAGCTGACTATTTAGTACGCTGTAGTTACGTCGATTGGGTACTTGAACAACCAGCAGTGGACCGCGATTCTTCCAATAAAATTTTCTTCACCGACGAGGCACATTTCTCACTTGGTGGATACGTAAATAAGCAAACTTGTTGCATTTAGGGATCTGAGAATACTCAAATAAATGGAGAAAAGCCATTACGCCGAAAAAACTTACTGTCTGGTGCGCTTTGTGTGTTAATTGACCACCGAGATCTTACGTTTTGATACCGTTGGAGTTTTTTCTGTGGGGCTACGCGAGAGACCGTGTTTATGAGAATAAACTTTGAATTACTGAGCACTTGAAAACCAAAATTCGTTCAGTTATGGCTGAGATGACGCCCAATATGTGTCAAAAAATGGTTGAAATTTACCTCAAAGGGATCAACTTTCACGAGGCGGTAATTTGAATGATGAAGTGTTTCACAAATGAATAATTCCAAGGTTCAAACTTTATAACAAAAAGGGAATTTTACGGAAAACAATTATTTTAATTGCATTTTATTTACGTTAATTTTGGAAATTACAATTCGAATTGGATAGCCCTGTATGATAGGGTATCAAGACCAAAATTGTTGATAGAGTGTCTGTTAACATTTGAATCTACCACTTATATGACCTGAAATGAAGCGTGTCTGAATTTATCAAAATGAAAATTGTACAAAATTTTTTGAAATATTAGTAGTACATCCAATAAGGATGGGAACAATTTGTATAGGCTGGTAACTATATATAGAGGAGAGAGCCAAGCCATATTTACAGCATTTCACCATAAAAATAACAGCAAAAATTTTTAAGATATATTCTGGTAATAGGCAAATAATAGCAGGGGCATTTTCCAATGGCCTCTTTGTGAAGTAAAAATCTCAAATTTGTTAAAAAGAATACAAAAATTCAAATATAGCCTCGAAAACAACACGTTTGTATCACTCGTATCAGCATCATTCATCTTTAGGTGATAAGATTAGGATAAGCACACCAAGTCCCTTCCGGGATTCGATTACAGGGAAAAAGCTAAGAAATAACGGGTGGTTCCCTAATTTTTATGAAAACACACAGAAAATTAAAATTTAATGGGGATTGTTTCTTATCATTCAAAATAACATTCTTTGGCATTTATTCTTTGGAGATTATCTCTTTCAAATGTTGGCCGCGGCTACGTCTCAGATGGTCCATCCGTTGAGTTGAGTGAGTCGATGACTCGTTCGAGCATCGAGCATCGATTGGTAACTAGCGAATGACAGGCGTGATGTTTTACTTCAAGGCTTGAATCAAAGCGGGATTGTTCGCATAGACTTTAGACTTTACATACCCCCAGGAAAAAGTCTAAGGGTGTGATATCACACGATATCGCACCGGTCCAAAACGTGAAATTCTCTGCTCACCGAAGTGTTCTCTCAGTAAATCTATTGATTAATGAGATATGTGGGAAGTGGCGCCTTCTTGTTGAAACCAAATGTCGCGTAGATCAAGAGATTCAATTTCAGGTATCGAATAGTCGGTTACCATACCGCGATAATGGTCACCATTGACGGTTACATTCTCACCGGTATCATTTTTGAAGAAATATGGACCGAAGATTCCATCGGCACACAAACCACACCAAACCGTTGCTTTTTCTGAATGAAATGGCAGCTCTTGAATCTCTTTAGGTTGCTCATCGTCCCAAATGCGGCAAATTTTGCTTGTTTACATACCATTGAGCCAGAAATTGACTTCATCGCGGAACAAAATTTGACTTGAAAACGTCGGATCTTCTTGGAACTTTTGAAGAGCTTATATAGCGAAGCGATGTCGCTGGAGCATGTCGAGCGGCTTCAGTTCTTGCACAGGCTGTATTCTTTACGCTTTCAATTTAAGATCTCGACGTAAAATGCGCCAAGTCGTTCCATACGTCAGTCCGAGTTGCTGCGAACGACGCCGAATCGACTCTCCACGGTCTTCGTGTACACTCTCAGCTAAGGCCGCTATATTTTCTTCACTGCGTACTAGACGTGGTCTATTCGGTCGAATATTATCCAATAATGAATGCTGGATCTCAAGATGGGTAATGGTGTTGCGAATAGTACGCTTAGTAGGCCGATTATGTTGACCATAAGTTGAGCGAAGTGCGCGAAACACATTCTTTGCAGAACGCGAAGTTTCGAAATAAAGTTGAATGATTTGTAAACGTTGTTCAGGCCTAAGGCTTTCCATGATGAAATGCCAAATAATACTGAACAAAAATAACATGACAGCTTGACACGACTCACCCGTGATCCGTTAAAAAAGGCTATTAAAAAAGTACCTCTACTTGGATCATCCATATTATGCATTAATGTATATATTTTTGAGATTAGTAGTAACATAAGACATGTTAGAGAACTTCTTAATGAAATTTATGCCAACTGCATTGAAAATATCTACTCTGTCAGATTGGCGCAACTACTTTTACAATTTATTAATGGAAATATGACATATAAATCTTCGCGCTCCTACCTGTTACCATTGTATGGCTATTCCATAGACGGTTAAAAGAATGTGCAAAAAGGAGAAAGGCATAAATCTCTGCAAACCAGAATCGTATTTCTGAATAGCCAACGGTCAAAGTGGCCACACAAATCGCGACGCTGAGAATAAGAAATTGATTTTTTTGTTCAAAAAAAAAAAAATAAAATAAAAAAAAAATAAATTAATGCAAACTCACATTGTTCTCAAACGGCTACCATTACAAGTTACTATCGGAGAATGTTCACAAAACAGGTACATACATATGTACTTTCTAAATTTTTTTCCTTATTGTTTTGCTTCAAGCATTTGAGCATTTTGTAGTGAAAAGAAATTACAGCTTTAAGTTTACAATTACACTTTAAGGTATTTCAATTGTTCACGATATACTGCACTGAATTGCAGTATTTTTTATTAGACCGATCCCATTGCATAGCTTCCGATTCCTGCATACATACACGTATGTATGTATATCTATTATAATATGCATTGTTCTGTTTACTGAATGAATTCCATTTTTTTCTACGATGAGCACCTCAGCTTGTGAAACCCTTTGGCTGATAGAATTTCTAACATTTCTGTACCGTTATAATGAATTATTCTTACTCGTAGAAGTATTTCGATCGGAATCAAAGACAGGAAGTCTACTTGTGTGTAATTGGTAAGTGTGAAATGTGATGCAAAGGTGCAATAAATATGTATATATATATAAACACAAACACATACATATGTATATGCACTAAGTACGTTCAATATCAAATGTGCCAAGAAGCGAAATCGACAGATCTTTCTAAACAAGTACATACACACATATACCTAATATGTATGTACATTGAAGAAGTGTTGCAAGTGTAAATATGAAAACATCTCATACATATGTATTTATATACAGATGTATAAGTGCTTACTTACATACATCTATAAGCATATGCACATATGTGTGTTTGTATGTACTTGTAGTGAATATGCACCACACTGCACGTGATATTGTCCGCAAAAAGTTGCACAGACCAACACGCAGTAGAAAAAATATATATGATCTTACAACGGCAACAACGGTTTGGACTACATCAATTTGAAGAAGAAGACAATGGTTGATATGCATCTTAATGAAATGGTATTGATATATTGTTACAATTGTTGTTGTTGGTGTCGTAAAGCTAATGTTTTTCATAGCATTGTTCACTAAATGTGTTGAATTAAATACACAAAAATATAAAAAAACAACAATTTTTTTTTGTTAATGGTTTTCCAAGATTTCCAACTTCTATTGTAAATGTTATTTACTAGTTTAATTTAGACTTTGTTATTGTTGTTGTTGTTGTTGTTGTTGTTGGTATGATGTATTTTTCATTACAGCATATTCTTTGCGGCTTGGCTTTCAACAGAGTATATAAATATGTATGTACATAAATAAAATAAAACTGCAGCAGATCTAACTAATAAATAAAAAATAATAATAATAAAAATTACTTGTAAAATAAAAAACATAAAATAAAATTAAATAAATAAAATAAAATTAAAATGAAATCAAATTAAAATAAAGTAAAATAAAATGAAATTATTTAAAATAAAATAAGATAAAATAAAAAAATGTAAAATAAAATAAAATAAAATAAAAAATAATATAGTAATAAAATAAAAAAAAGCAAAATGAAATAACATAAAATAAACAATTTAAAAAAATTAATAATATATATTAAAAATAAAAATAAAACTAAAAAAATAAAATAAAATAAAATTAATTAAAATGGAAAAGAAAAATAAAAAAATAAAAAATATAAAATAAAATTAAATTAAATATAATTAAAACCAAATAAGCAAAAAAAAAATTAAAATTATTTTTATTAAATTAAATAAAGTTAAATTAAAGAAATAAAAAAAAATTTAAAAAAAAAGAAACAAAGCAAATAAAAATAAAAATAATAATAAAAATTAATCAAAAAAAAAAAAACAAATAAGAAAATTCAAAATAAAATAAAATAAAATAAAAAATAATTTAGTAAAAAAAAAATTAAATTAAACATAATGAAAAAAATTAAAATAAAAAAATTTAAAATAAGTAAATAAAATTAAATAAAAATAAAATAAAATAAAAATAAATATAAAAATTAAAATAAAAAACATAAAATAAAAAAAAATAAAGAAAATAAAATTAAAATGAAAAAAATATATAAAAAAATAAAAAAAAATTAAGTTTAAAAAAAATATGAAAAAAATGTAAAAAAAAAATTAATAAAATTAAAAAATAAATAAATAAATAAAATATGAAAACATAAACTAAATAAAATAAAATAAAGTAAAAAAAATGAAAAAAAAAAATAAAAATAAAAATGAAAAAATAAAAAAATAAAAAATAAACAAAATAAAATATAAATTAATATAGTAAAAAAAAAAAAAAAGCAAAATGAAATACATTAAAATAAAAAATTTAAAAAAAATAAATAAAATATAATAAAAATAAAAATAAAACTAAAAAAATAAAATAAAATAAAATTAAAAAAACGAAAAATAAAAATAAAAATAATAAAACAAAATCAAATAAAATAAAATGAAACAAAATAAGCAAAAAAAATTAAATTTTTTTAATTAAATAAAATAAAGTTAAATAAAAGAAATAAAAAAAAAAATTAAAAAAGAACAAAACAAATAAAAATAAAAATAATAATAAAAATAAATCAAAAAAAAAAAAAAAACAAATAAAAAAAATTAAAAAAATTTAAAATAAATAAATAAACTTAAATTAAAAAAAATAAAAATTAAAATAATAAAAAAAATTTAAAATAATATAAAACAAAAAATAAAAAAAATAAAATAAACAAAAAAAAATAAATTAAAATGAAAAAAAATGAATAAAAAGGAAATAAAATAAAATTAGCTAAAATGAAATAAAATAAAATATAATGAAACAAAAAAAGCAAATATAAAATATACAACAACGCTAAAACACAATAACATAAAATAAAAATAACACATGAAAGAAAAATTAAATAATTAAAAAAAAAAATTAATTAATTACAATAAAATAAAACAATATTAAATCAAAAATTAAAAAATAAAGAAAATTTATAAAAAAGGAATGGAAAATTAAATAAATTACATTAATTAATATAACCAATAAATCAAAAGAAAAAAATAATATAAGTTAACAAATAAAATAAATTAACTTCTTATTTTATAAAATTAAATGTATTTAAAAAAATAAACAAATAAAATAAAAATAAATAAGAAAAAAAATTAAAATAAATTGAAATAAAAAAATTTATTAAAATAAAATAAAATGAAAAAAAGTAAAAATAATAAAATATACAAAATGTTAAAGTAAGTAAATTACATACAATAAAATTATAATTAAAAATAAATAAAGTAACAAAATATAAAATAAAATAAATTAAAATAAAATAAAATAAAAAAAATAAAATAAAATAAAACCAAACAAAACAAAACAAAATAGATAAAATATAACTTACAATAACATAAAATGAAAAAAATTAAAATTAAATAAAATTAAAAAAAAATCGATTGATATAACCATATGAAATAAAATATGAAAGAAAAAAAAAACAAAATGGAAATGAAATAAAATACAATAATTAAAATAAACAATTAATCAAAAGAAAAAATTAATATGCGTTAAATAAAATAATTTTTTTTTTAAATTAAATACATTAAAAAGACTACAATTAAATAAAATTTAATGAATAAAGTTAATTAAAATAAAACAAAGTAAAATTATATAAAAAATAAGTTATTTAATACAGTAAATTAATGAATTAATTTGAAATAAAATAAAATAAAATATGTTAAAACAAGTTAATAATATTAAATAAAATAATAAATAAAAAACTAATTAAAAAAATATAATATACTAATATAATAAAAAAATAGAATAATATAGCATAAAAAAATATAAATTATATTAAGGGGTTAGGCCACTTTAGAATTTTCAGAAAATCAATTTTTTTTCTTTCAAATGATATATTATTGTCCCAAAAATGTTATCCCGAAAGATTATGACAGATAACAATTTTTAAATGCCTCATTTTCGTTCTCCAGTTGAAGCGTCTGTTTCAGTCAGTAAGTCATACTCAAATCTGTAAACGCATTCATCTCAAAACTGCTTTTTTCAAGTTGCCGGAAACATAACTCAAACAATTTACAACCGATTCACTTGAAATTTTGACAACATCTTCAGAAATACATTATCTGCAGAAGTGCGTAGGATTTTTTTATCTTGCATAGTTTTTTTTTTATTAACAAATTTCGAACAACTTTTTTGTGACCAAATTGTTACTTTTTCCTTTAGAGACCCGCCATTTTGTCGAAAATGCATATATTGAAAAAATCCTACGTACTTCTTTTGCTATTGCTATTTACAAGCGGAAACCGTTTAAAAACTTATTAAAATCAAAAAATTACACGAGCTGTGTGTCCAGCCATGGTGCCTGAAAAAAATGGAGACATCCTAGGGAGAACGCTGTATAGCCGCCATTTTTAAATTAATTTTTCTTAAAAAATACTTATGAGCAGTTAATTATATTTATAATAAGTGCATTTTGTCGAAAATCAGATTTTTTTAATAGTTTTCCCCCAAAAAAATCTCAAAAAGCCCTCTTTTGTAGCCCTCTAGAGTGGTCTAACCCCTAAAATAAATAAAAAAATTTAAACTAAATAAAATCAGAAAAACATAGCGCTGTTAATACATAGTTGCTTGTTGGTAATGATTTGTATATTGAAACAACAAATTACATAGCCTGTGAAGTCAGGATACGTTGGTTCGATCTCTGCCATAAGAAGTCTGATAAGAAAACATGGTGTCCCACTTCTAGTATTTTTCTCGGTTGTATAACAAAATATTCAATAAAAAAAAACAAATAGGCCTTTCGAACAAAGCAATTAAAATAAAAAATTATAAATAATAATATTTAATATTTAATAAAAGATAAGATAAGAAAAAATATATAAGAAAATAAGACCGAATTTTTTAATTAAATAAAATCAAATAAAATAAATTAAATTATTTAAATTCAAATAAGAAGAAATAAAATAAAATATTTAAATAAAAATTAAAGAAAAAAATAAGAAAATTTTTTATTAAAATTAAATAAATTTGAAATAATATATAACATTACAAAATATAATTAATTAAAATCAAAAATTAAGATAAACAAAATTAAATTAAATTTAATATACACATAGTTTCGAATTTCTTGTTTACTATAAAATCCTCTATTATCATATATATTCATATTTTCTTCTAAAACATTTGCGAAGTAATAGTCATTGCTAAGCTAATATTACATATGGTGTATGTATGGTCATCTTCTCTGTTAAATGGTTTGTTTTATAAAACCATTGTGGTCATAAATGTAAATGGTTCATGTTTGTTTTTTTATGTATATTACCTGAGGTGTCATAAACTTCATATGTATGTATGTATGTTTTTCTATATATTTTTTTTTTAAATTCGGTGTGACTTCATAATGCAGAAACCCTACAATTTAACGGACGATGCATTATGCCTTCTCTTCTAAAGTTCATATATAATTTTGTGTATGTACAGGTAAATATGTACCATGTGCTTATGGATCGGATGATGGTTACTGTAAGTAACACTACATATATATATGTAGGTTGCTATATTGTATCATATTTCACTTTTTCTGCAACAGTGCAAGTGAGTAGTACACAATTTTCATATAATAACTATAAATTTGTACGTATGGATTACATTGAACTATATATGTACGCTCGTATATATGTATGCATGTAAAAAAATTTGATAGAATGTTGCAAAGAATGAAATGCATTAATGAAATAGCTTGTATGAAATGAACAGATATTAAATACAAAAACTAAAAAAAACTAAATTAAATTAAAATAAAATAAAATAACATAAAATAATATATCATAAAATGAAACAAAACAATATAAAATGAAATAAAAAATAAAATTAAACTAAAAAAATAAAATATATTAAAAATAAAATAAAATAAAATATAAAAAAATAATAAAAAATAAAATAAAAATTAATAATAAAAAAAAATAAAAAATTAAAAAAAAATTAATAGTAAGTAATAAAATATAATAAAAAAATAAATTAATTAAAATGAAATTAGAAAAATTATATAAAACAAAATAAAACGAAATTAAGAAATATAAAAAATTTGAAACTTTCAAATAAAATTTTTTTTATAATTAAAAAATAATAAAACAAAATAAAATAAAATAACGAAAGGAAAATTTCATAAAAAAAATTTTAAAATTTAAACGAGTAAAATAAAATAATATAAAATAAAAATAAGATAAAAATAAATTAAAAAATAATAATAAATAAAACAATATAAAATAATTAAAAATAAAAATAAAATAAAAAATAATAAAAAATTAATAATTAAATGTAAAATAAAATTAAATAAAACTAAAAGAAATAAAATAAAATCAAATCAAATATTTAAATTAAAACCTTTGTTTTATGTAAACTATAAATATACAAAACAAAATAAAGTAAAATAAGTTTAAATTAAATTATACTTTATTCAACTTTAAATAAATAAATAAAAAATTAACAAAATAAAATAATTACAAATGATATAAATTAAAATAAAAGTAAACAACATAAAAGGTGATCCAAGTAGTGGTACTTTATCAAAAGTCTTTTTTTTTGACAGATCACGCGTGAGTCGTGTCATGCTGTCATGTTATTTTTATTCAGTATTGTTTGGAATTTCATCATGGAAAGACTTACGCCTGAACAACGTTTACAAATGATTCAACTTAATTATGAAAATTCACGTTCTGTAAAGAATGTATTTCCCACTTTTCGCTCAACTTATGGTCAACATAATCGGCCTACTGAGCATACTATTCGCAAAACCATCACCCATCTTGAGACGCAGCATTTATTATTGGACTATATTCGACCGAATAGACAACGTCCAGCACGCAGGGAAGAAAATATAGCGGCCGTAGCTGAGAATGTACACGAAGACCGTAGAGAGTCGATTCAGCGCCGTTCGCAGCAACTCGGACTGACATGTGGAACGACTTGGCGCATTTTACGTCGAGATCTTAAATTGAAAGCGTACATAATACAGCTTGTGAAAGAACTGAAGCCGCTCGACCTTCCCAAGCGTCATCGCTTCGCTGTATGGGCTGTTGAAAGGTTCCAAGAAGATCCGACGTTTTCGTTTTTCAGCGGTGAGGTCCATGTCTGGCTCAATGGGTATGTAAACAAGCAAAATTGCTGCATTTGGGACGAAGAGCAACCTGAAAAGAATCAAGAGCAGCCATTTCACACAGGAAAAAAACAGCGGTTTGATGTGGTTTGTAGGTCGGTGGGATCATCGGTCTATATTTCTTCAAAAATGATGCCGGTGAGAACGTAACCGTCTATGGCGACCGTAATCGCATCATGATAACCGACTATTTGATGCCTGAAATTGAAACTAGTGATCTCCGCGCCACTTCCCACACATCCCATCAATCAAAGGATTTATTAAGATAACAGTTCGGTGAGCAGATAATTGCACGTGTTGGACTGGTCGATTGGCCACCAAGATTATGTCATATCACATCGTTAGTGACTTTTTCCTGTGTGGATATGTAAAGTCTAAATTATATGCGGACAAACCCGCTTCGTTTCAGGCCTTGAAGCAAAACATCACGCCTTGTGTCATTCGCCAGTTACCAATCGAAATGCAGGAATGAGTCGTCGAAAATTAGACTCAACGGATGAACCATCTGAGACGTAGTCGCGGACTACATTCGAAAGAGATAATCTTCAAAAAATAAATGCCAAATAATGTTATTTTGAATGGTAATAAACATTTCCCATTAAATTTGAATTTTCTGTTTTTTTTTTTTTTTTGATAGTAGGGAACCTCGAAATCACAATTTAAAATAAAATGAAATAAAAATACTTAAAAAATAAAACTATGAATAGAGAATAGCATAAAAAAAAAAGTCAATGAAAAGTAAAGTAAAATATTAAAAAAAAAAAAAATTTAAGTGAAATAAAATTTAAATTAAATCTTATTAAATCGTTACTGCATTTTTCTTTCCCACCACTGTAGCGTACAGTGCTACAATAACCTACTTTAAGGGCTTAGCGCTGCACGCACGCTTCAATATCCAAGTATACATACAAATACATATGTATGTACAGTACACTGTACAGTGTACATATGGCTACGTAATCAACTTCTTTGTAAGTAACCCAATGCAATGCATACAGTAACGGTGCACTGTTGTTGGAGCTTACAACTGCTGCCACTTGGCTACCGCATAGCGGTGAATCGTGGTAAAAATGCTGTAAGTTTCGAATTTGCATATTATTGTACGCAGAATAAGCGATAGATCGTTAAGGTAAGGAAGGTATCAGTCAGTAATGATATTATGCCACTTCATACATGCATACATATTGATATATATGTGCGTATATATCTATTTATCTCTATGTAGAGTAGTTGTAGAAAAAGCCAAAGTGCAAATGTGAAGAAAAATGTGTGAAGTTTCACTGTTTTGTTGAACCGAACCGAAAAAATTGCATTGTTCATTGTTGTTTCACTTAAATTTTGTTTAAAATGCAAGACAAAGCGGTAAATAACTTGAAGGCAGGTAATTAATAGACGAAACGCCTTTTGGCATTTTTGGAGATTTTTTTTCTGACAACATTGTTTAATGAGAGAGAAAAAAATTCAAATTTTGTTGTTGTTGCTTTTTTACACACACATGATTAGTTGGCCACTTTGTCGTTGAAAACTAATGCAGCATACATAATTTATAACTGTGCACACTTACACAAGCACATGTACGTGTATAGGTATTTCTTGTATTCATCTATGAAAAATACTTGCAACAAATTGTTTAAGCTTTTGAAATATTTATGTGTGTGAAAGAAGGTCGTGTGTTTGTTTGAAAAAGATTTATTAAAAATTTCAAAGAAATTAAAACAAAAACAAAATAAAACTGCAATTAAATGCCAAAAACATAATTAACGGTTTTTAAGTATCTCAGGGCTACTTTCAGTAATTTTATTGTTTCCCCATTACCAACACATCACATACTAGTGCTAGCAGTGCTGGCATTAGTTATGTTACATACATATCTATTAAATGTTGGAATGTAAAATAAATATTATTTTGCTGTGATGTTGCATGCCACATGCATCTATTACTTCAATGAGATAAAAAAAAAAGTAGATGAGTTGAGGTGATGTGAGGCGCAGAGATGTATTTTTATAATTACACATCTCAGAGCTGAGATACAATTAAATTTTCCATGAGAAGTGAGACAAGGGAGCTTTCTAATCTGCAAAGACAGTACAAGACGAGAATAAATTATTCTGGAGTATTGTCTTGCCATGGCGCAGAAATTTTTTCAGAACGTTTTGTATCGCCTGAGAAGAGAAACTGGAGGGGAAGGACTTACTGAAGGTAAGGAGCAGTTAAGTTCCTCAGATATTCTTTCGGAACGGAGCTTCACGGACGTATTGGTCTTCTGTCTTCTGTTAAGTATTGTCCATCCGTGCAGAGTAGGGATTCCAGACGGCGTTTTTCAAGCGGAAGTAGCTATTATTAAAACGCGGTGGATACATTGCTTCGAAGTGTAGTTTCTGTGAGACAAGCTAACACATAGCCAATCGGCTATTGCGGCCTTGAGCTCAGTCATGGTAAACTCCAAAACTCTGAACGAACGTTGTTGCTATCTATTTCTATAGCGTCGAATTATTTCAAAATTAAAATAGTTTGGGTACCGGGTCACAGCGTAATTGGTGAAAATTGCAATGCTGATGAGCTTCCACGTTTGGGCACCACCGGTTTGGTAAAGCAGGATAAAGCGAAGATAGGAGGATCTGTCAACTTGCGATCTGCTTCTCAGCATATGCTGGACTACCACCATATCATGGAAGCTTCTTTTTTTCATCCCAAGACTAAAGACAATTTGTTTATGGTGGGCTTTAATTTTACATATAATTAGCTGGATAGGACCCCATAAGTGATGTTGAGGAGGCTTATCCCACGATAATTGGCGTAGACCGTGGGGCATGCTTTGCTCCGCCATGTTCTGCAAAGAAGCTGATGCATGCACCTTGTCAGTTCTTCGCCACCGTATTTGAATAGCTCTGCCGTTAAGCCATCGGATTCCGCCGCTTTATATTTTTAAGAGGACAATGGCTATTCTGTACCATCGTCCTCGATTGGGGTTTGTGGTTCGCCATATTCGTTAGTTTCACTAAATTAAAAAAATTTTCTATAATTTTGACTGCTGGTCAAGAAATGTAAGTAGCTTCCTAGGTTTCATAAAATATACTAAACGCTTTGAACACTAAGAAACGTGAAGGTTGAGGTTCCAAGTGCAAGATGTGACCTAGTTACCACACATTAAATCAAATTAACTACGGGCAAGGCTGAAACATCCTTTACAATGAATGATTATCAAAATCAGCATTAATCGTAGACTTAATTAAAAGTCTAAAGTATTTTGTCTAAAGGCTAAAGTATTTTGTCATCTAAGTAAGGACATTTTGTTCAGGAATGGTTTCAGTTGACGACAGGCAGTATTCCTAACCAAAATTAATCCTTTTTATAGAATGCTGAATCCTAAGTTTTTTTTTTTGGAAATCTGCTGATCTATATTCTTATACCTTTCAGGAACATGAAATGGTATATTAACTTTGGTCCGAAGTATGCAAGTACCACATGCAGAAGAGATACCCCCCTCGAAATTTATACCAAACGCATCTGAATGACGAACTGAGCTGATTTAGCCATGTCCATCTGTCTGTCCGTCTGCCTGTTTGAACGTAAACTAGTCTCTCAATTTTTGAGATATTCCAACGACACATGCTAGTTAGATGCGCGCATAAGTTGAAAGGATCATTTGTCGGAACCTGATAGATCGGACCATTATCACCGCATATAAACGACCGATTTGTCAGATTTGAAATTTTGAGTCATAAATCCGTCAATCCGTCCGTCCGGTTTGGTTCTGAAAATCATCGAAATCGGTCGACTATAACACTCCTCCTATACACCGACTTGTTCAGATTGAAGGCTTTGTTCAAAACTCAATTAAAGGAGCATCTAGAAGCGTAAAATTTGGTATTTGACACAACTAACATAAAATAAACAGTGGTAAACTGGTAATCATCGAAATCGGACGAAAGTAATATATAGCTCCCTTATAATCGATTTGTTCATATATGAGGTTTTGGCTCAAAAATCCCTTAAAAATATCTTCTTCTTCTTCTTCTTACGCGTAGGCACCGCATACGCGCTTATAGTCTCATCAATAATAGCGCGCCATCGTTTCTTCTCTTTGCTGTTTGGTGCCAGTTGGAAATACCAAGTGATACCAGGTCGCTCTCCCCCTGATCCTTCCAACGGAGTGGAGGTCCTCCTCTTCTTCTGCATCCGCCAGCGGGTGGAGCGCTTTCAAAGCTGGAGCGCTTTCATCCATTCGGACGACATGACCTAGCCAGCGTAGCCGCTGTCTCTTGATTCGCTGAACTATGTCAACGTCGTCGTATAGCTTATCGTTCAGTCGTCTGCGATATTTGCTGTTGCCAACGCGCAAAGGACCAGAAATCTTCCGCAAAACTTTTCTCTCGAAAACTCCTAAAGTCGACTCATCGGATGTCAACCTCATCCAGGCTTCTGTACCATATGCCAGGACAGGAATAATGAGCGAATCGGAGAGTTTCTCTGTGATTCGTCGAGAGATGACTTTACTTTTCAATTGCCTACTCAGTCCAAAATAACACCTGTTGACAAGAGTGATTCTGCGTTGAATTTCAAGATTCACATTGTTGGTGTTCTTAATGCTGGTTCCTAGATAGACGAAATTATCTACAACTTCGGAGTTATGACTGTCAACCATGACGTGGGAGCCAAGTCGAGAATGCGTTGACTGTTTATTTGACGAGAGAAGGTATTTTGGCTTGCCCTCGTTCACTACCAGACCCATTCGCTTCGCTTCTTTGTCTAACCTGGAGAACACAGAAATTACGGTGCGGTTGTTATGACCAATGACATCAATATCATCGGCATACGCCAACAAAAAGCATCTAGGAGTTTGAAATTTGGCCTTATTCACAGATATTATGACTTCTATATTGATGATGAAAATTATCGAAATCGGGATACCATATCATATAGCTCCCATACACCGATTTGTTCAGATATGAGGTTTTGGGCCAAAAATCTGCCAAAAAACTATCTAGAAGCGTGAAATGTGGTATTCTACAGACGTAAATTTAAGTTTACATTGACACTGAAAATCATCGAAATTGAATTTTGCAATTTTCAATAAATTTGATATGGTCATGAAAGGTATAAAGACTTCGGGATAGCCGAATATAGATCTTCTTTCTCTTTTGCTTTGGAATAGGGTTAGTTGTTAAGTCAGAAATTATTCCTACGATTGATATTCTTTTTGCTCTCTCGAAGTAAACTAGGAAGTTTGTATAAATAAGACCCTAATGTTTGGATTTTCTATAGCTCGAACTTTTTTGTTTGGTCTCTCACGTAAGATCTTCAAAACCAGTGAGAGCAAAATTTAATTAATTTAATTTCATATAATTTTTAGGCCCGTGAAAAGAAGTGCGAAACAATAGAGCATACATTTTGAGACGAAAGATAATAAGAAAACAAATAAATAAAAATTTGTATGTATATATATTTAGCAAAGTATGAATCCATGATAAGAAGTAGATCTGATTCACCACCCCTTAAATGCCTTCCACGATGATGCAAATATTTTCGTTTCATTAAGTTTTTCTTCAGATATGCAATGAAAAAAAAAACCTATTACGATGCTCTTTTCACACTTGTTTACTCATATACATACAGACATATGTATGACAAAAAGCAAATTTTTGCAAAATTATTTTGCGGCATGCAAAATTTATGTGGGAAGCTGCAGCGAAATACGACTTACTACAACAACTGCTCGTGCAGCATTCATTCATTTGAAATGAGGAAAGCGTCTTAGATGGGGGAAAAGCGTCATAAGCACGCACATACCAATTCAACTAAGTATGACCATAAGTAAATATAAGCAAACAAAAGCACACACATACACACACACACACTTGTGTTGAGCGATTTGCTGCTCCTCATCAACATGCGGCCTAGGCATGTTGGCGCATCTTTCTGAATTTCCCAAATGCCTCGAACGTGTTGGCAATAAGAGAAATTGTTGTTACGCTGATGCCACTGGTTGTATGTGTGTATGTATGTATGCATGTGCGTATGTAAGTAAGAAGTGTTGTTTGGTGGTTGGCATATAGATTTTTGCAGTCGGAAATTGTGAATTCTCATATAAATCAGTGCTCGGTAAGACAAATTTGTAAAAAATTAAACAAAAAGAGAAACAAACGAAAGAATGGCTCCCATCTTCGGGTAGCGTGGTTAATCCAGAGCAGACAGTGGGGTGTGCTAATGTAAGATTTTAAATTGTTTAGTAATTTTTTAAAAGTTAGTTGAAAATTTTGAAAGTTTTTAAATGAATCTTCACTCGTAAGGGCAGCAAAAGAGGTTTTTCATACTTCATCTTGAACAGGCTTGGCATGAAATTTATGGAAAAGACCTTAATTCTCGAACGATTGGCTAATAAAGGGTGATCCAAGTAGGGGTACTTTTTTCCAAGCCTATTTTTTGACAGCTCACGCTGAGTCGTGTCTAGCTGTCATGTTATTTTTGTTCAGTATTATTTGCCATTTCATCATGGAAAGACTTACGCCTAAAAAACGGCCACATTGAGACCAATCATTCATTATTGGTATATTTCGACCGAATAGACCACGTCCAGCACCAGGGAAGGAAATATGGCGGCCGTAGCTGAGAGTATACACAAGCGTGGAGAGTCGATTCGGCGCCATTCGCAACAATTCCGAACGACTTTGCGCATTTTACGTCGAGATCTTAAATTGAAAGCGTACAAAATACAGCTTGTGCAAGAACTGAAGCCTCTCGATCTTCCCAATCGACATCGCTTCGCTTTATGTGCTCTTGAAAAGTTCCACACATAATCCGACGTTTTCGAGCCAAATTTTGTTCAGCGATGAGACCCATTTCTGACTCAATGGGTATGTAAACAAGCGAAATTTCCGCATTTGGGACGAAGGGCGACCTGAAGAGATTCCATTTCATCCCGAAAAAACAACGGTTTGGTGTGGTTTGTAGGCCGGTGGAATCATCAGTCCATATTTCTTCAAAAATTATGCCAGTGGCGACCGTCATCGCGCCATGATAACCGACTATTTGATGCCGGAGATTGAAGCTCGTGATCTCCGTGTCATTTGGTTTCAACACTTCCCACTTCCCATACATCGCCTCAATTAATGCATTTATTGAGAGAGCACTTCGGTGAGCAGTTACTATCACGTTTTGAGCCGGTCGATTGGTCACCAAGATCGTTAGATTTTTTCCTGTGGGGATATGCAAAGTCTAAAGTCTATGCGGACAATCTCGATTCGATTCAGGCCTTGGAGCGAAACATCGCGCGTGTTAACAGTCGAAATGCTCGAACGAATCATCGAAAATTGAACTCAACGGATGGACTATCTAAGATGTAGCCGCGGCCAACATTTGCAAGAGATAATCTTCAAAAATTAAATGCCAAAGAATGTTCTTTCGAATGATAATAAACATTCCCCATTAAATTTGAATTTTCTGTGTTTTTTTTTTCTTTAAAAAAGTAGGGAACCTCGCAATGGATCACCCTTTAGAAGGGTGTTCGAAGAAATTTGTGTTTTTTTTTTTAATAAAATAAAATAATTTTTAATATTCTCTTCAGCCACTGTATCCATTATGCCTATCTGCAGCATTACCGCTTGTTGTTGTACAAATTTTTTTATTTTCAGCAACAAAGTAACAATTTTTTTGCGAAGAATTTATATTTATTTGCGACTTCTTCTAAATTGGTTACTTTTTTAAGTTTTTTTTTTTGTTTGTTAGGGAGAAAATGTCAAAACATTGAGACTAATCTATGTACATACTCGCACATACTCTAGTGTCTACTAGAAATATTTGGAAACATTTTGAAAAACATTTAGGAATATAAACTCGTAGACGACGTACTTGTTGTTGGCGATTAATGTTGGCGTGTGAGAAATTAGCTTCTTTTTATATATGCAAGCATACATATATTTGTATGTATTATATTTATACATATGTACATATATATAGGTCACTTGCTAGAGAGGTACTTGTTGTAAATAATATTAACAAAATATACATAATTTGTTGGAATTCTTCATAGGCAGGCCTCACTTGCATGTGCGTGTGCTTGTAATTTTACTTGTAAGCAAAAAATTTTGAAAAAATTGAATCAATGAATTTTTCGCCAGAAATTTTTTAACGCTGAAACACGCATATTTATTGTGCATTGAGCATACATACTTACCAAAGTATATGCTGACCCAGTAATAAATCAGCGTGAGCAATCGAAAATATATACATATATGGTGATTTTCACGCACTCAGCATTATTATTAACTACTTGCGGAAGGCGGTTGTAAGTATTTACCTAGAAAGAAAGAAGGAAAAGTTACATTAAAAAATAGAGCTTTTTATTTGAGCATAATACTGTATTGTAAATATAATACTATAAGGAGCGTTAGCCAAGCCGTTAGCATGGCATACTACAATTCGGCAGATTTGGGTTTGAGTCCAGATTCGAACAAAATCCAAAATTGTAGAAAATAATTTTTTCTAATTGCGGTCGCCCCTCGGCAGGGAATGTCCAGCCCTCCGAGTGTATTTCTAACATGAAATAAAAACTCCTCATAAAAATCTTTCAGCCGGCGGCTTAGAATAAACTGTAGGTCCGTCCATCTGTTGGTAAAAATATTAAGATCAAATAATCACAAATTGAAAAAGAAAAGTAAAGGGCTGGGGAGTTCTGGAGGACTATACTGGTAGCGATTACCATTATTTAACCTTTACGATAGAATGTTCGACCATATTCAACCTGTTCAAAATGGTAAACGTAGCGCTCTCCACAAATGGAATATTTTGAAGCTAAACACCAGCTTACTACTATCCGAAGTAGATAAACAAGAACCAGAAACATGAGGAAAAAATGTTGTTGTTGTTGTTGTTTTAACGGTAATACGCCGGCCGCGTCTGGGGTCAGTCAAGTTTAGTTTCAGTCATCGAGGTCATCTAACAGGAGACCCAAGAACGTGCTGTTTCGTCGGGTTCGGACCAGAGGGAGTGGGGTGTTAGATGAGTCGGGTGAAGTGGGCATGCAAAGAGGTGGCTAGTGTCGTGCGGGGATACGTTGTATGCGGGACATATGTTGGGTATGTCAGGGTCGAGTCTGGATAGGTAGGAGGTAGGCCTGCTACAGTATCCAGATCCTAATTGTGCCAGAGTTACGCGGGTCTGACGAAGCAGCTCGAGCTCTTGTTCTGCAATGGGTCGTGATTGGACTCTGAGAAAATCATTCACGGGAAGAGTGTTCACGAAAGTGTTAATGGTCTCTCGGTGAATGGTGTGTCTGGCATATCTGCACGCCGTCCTGTTCAGCGGGTCTTGTCTGTATTGCTGTATGTCGTCCCGGTAGTCAAGTACTCCCTTCCTGATGTGCCTAGGTGGTGGTTCGGATCCCTACGGTTGCATCCCAGCAGATATTGCTTACACAGCATAACATTATGTTCTTTAACTGGGAGCATAGATGTGTAAGTGGTGCTTCGGCGCGATCAGGAAGTTTCCCGTCACGGTCCGAATGATGGTGTTCTGGCAAGTCTGGAGCTTCTCCAACTGCGTCTCGCTAGTCGCCGGCATCCAAATCGGCGCAGCACAGTTCACGACCGTCCGGCCAATTGCCTTGTACGTTGCCAGCAGTGTTTCTTTGCCTTCCTCTAGGTGCTACCGGCTAGCGATTTGAGGATTTTGTTGCGGCTTTGTACTTTGGTGGCAATTGCAGTCGTATGCGGGGTAAAGGAGTGCAAGGTATCGAATGAGACTCCCAGTAACTTTGGGTTTTTCGTGACCGGAATTTTTACGTCATCGACCTTCACATTGAATTCAAGCCGGTACTCCTTCGTCCAGCTGGTGAAAAGGGTGACAGAGGATTTCGAGGGTTGTAGGTGTAAATGTCGTGCAGTGAATAAGTTGGAAAGGTCTGCGAGATAGCAGTTTACTTTCGAACAAATATCCTGGCCAGACGCCAAAATCGAACAGTCATCGGCGTATGAGATCAAATATACGCCCTCTGGTGGTGGAGGAAGCCTCGAAACGTAGAAATTGAACATCAAAAGGCAAAAATGTACGGCCTACTGGTGGACAGAAGAAGGAAACTAGGGAGAACGTGTCTCCACTTTCGAAGAGTATATACAACGAATAGGCGTAGAGGCAGTGCAACCACAGAAATGGAATAATACAATGCCGCGAAAAAGGAACTTAAGCGTGCCTGAGTGAGAGGAGTAGCGTGATGATCTCAATAGAAATCCTTGGGGACTAGTAGTACAGAAGAGTGATGAAAAAACTCGGCGCTAGGACACCACCTCCAGAATTAAGCGGACATAAAACGAACCACATTGTCAAGGCCTTATTTTCGACACATGAGATATGTGAAGAACCAGCAGTGCCGGAAAGCCCTCCTATAGAAACACTTTAATTTACCACTGCGCTGAAAGTTATTGCCTTGAATCGCCCAAACTTACTTTTAGATATTTTTTATGCCTGTCTTAAATCAGTTCTCTTCCCAGAAATTTGGAAAAGACAACACCTTGAACAGTCCATCGGCATACCATGTTCTCCGCATGTTGGACACTACCGGAAAACTTCTCGAAAGTTTACTTAAGCCGATATTAGAACCAGCTATTGCTAGTTCTGGTGGCCTTTCACCAAAGCAATACGGTTTTACACCCGGTAGATCAACACGGGCCACGAAAACTCAAGGTAACAGCAGGCGCAGCGCAGGGCTCAATACTCAGGACAGTCCTCTGAAATTCCAGCTACGATGGCATATTAAACATTGAGATGCCTGAAAGCACATATCTTGTGGGTTACGCTGACGTCATCGTCGCGATAATTATTGCGCCCGATACGGAAGATGCACGTTGAAAGTTAAACCAAGTAATGATAAGAGCACAAATGTGGGTTGACCAGCATGGACTTAGATTTGCACATAACCTTAGGTGAGTTGCGATCACGAAAAGTATTTAATTATTTAGGTGTAAGATTAGACCCTAGACCCTTCTACTGGACCCAAATCTACTGCACAAAAAGCCTCCAGAATCACTTCTCAGCTTAGCATACTAATAGCCAATATCGTGGGGTCGACTCAGGAAAAAAAGGAAGCTTCTAATGGCGACCACATTCAATACCTTACTATACGGAGTATGGGCACACACACTAGAGGAATAACAGGCGAAAGGTACTAGCTAAAGTGTACTGGGCATCAGCTCTGAGGGTAGCAGAAAGAAAAGAAACTAGACACTAAGAAAAATGAGGAACCAAGGAAATACTGTCAAGAAGATATAGGACAGGAAACCCTCAATCAGTGGCAAAACTGATGGGAAATGGAAAATCGGGGACGCTGAACGGCCAGGCCGTCAGATTATAACAGATGTCAGAATATGGACAATTAGAAAATTCGGGGAGGTAAATTACTACATTACACAGATGCTGTCCGGTCACGGATACTTTCGGAAATATCTATATACAATTGGGAAACCGAAGATCCATCATGTTTCTATAACGACGCAAACGAAGACCATGCCGAACATACCTTCTTTAAATGCACTCGCTGGCAAGCTGAACGAATCAGACTCGAAAACACAGTTGGACCACTTAGCGCAGATAATATTACTTCAGTCATGCTGCACTGCGAACAAAAGTTGAAAAACGTAATGTAGATCGTAGGACATGTGCTACGAGCCAAAAAGCGGTACGTGGACGCAGGTGACGAGATGTAATCTCACTACGAGAAAAATGGAACGCCACTCTGAAGTAATGCGAAAGCGGTTCTAGGCGACGGTTTCTTAGAGGAGAGTTTTTTAGTGAACTGCAAGTGGCACATACCATTGCTGTGGCGAAACAATGGTGATGCGGTAGGCATTTTTTTCTGTTTACCCGCAAAAAAAAAGGAAATTGTATTTTATTTTACTTTATATTATTGAATTTTATTTTATTTCATTTCATTTCATTTTATTTCATTTTATTTTATTTTATTTTATTTTATTTTATTTTATTTTATTTTTTAATTTTTTTATTTTTTTATTTTTATTTTTTTTTTTAAGTTTTTTTATATTTTATTTTATCATATTTTATTATATTTTTATTATATTTATTTTTTTATTTTATACTATTTTATTTTATTTTATTTTATTTTAATTTTTTAAATTTAATTTAATTTAATTTTTTCATTTATTTTTTTTTAAATTTTTTTATTTTATCTTATTAAATATTTTTTAATTTTTTAATTTTTTTATATTTTATTATACATATTTTATTTTATTTTTATTTATTTTATTTTATATATTTGAATTTTTTTCTTTACATTTAATTTAATTAATTTTTTATTTTATTTTATTTCATTTTATTTTATTTTTTTAATTTAATTTTATTTTTTTTATTTTATTTTATTTTTATTTTTAATTTATTTGAGTTTATTTAATTAAAATTATTTTTTTCAATTTTTTTTAATTTTAAATTTTTTTTCTTTTCAGTTTATTATTTTTTTTATTTTAATTTAATTAATTTATTTTTTTCTGAGGAGCGAAAACTCATACTTGATTGATATAAAACAAAAATATTTATTATATTTCAGACGCATTTCTCACTCACAAACACTTTGCAGGAGGTGCAAATGATGAAGAAAGTGGTATAAACATTCACGTAAAATTATAAACAATTTTTGAAGAAAAATGCTTACATTTAATTGCTTCCTTGAACTGTTTCGCAATTTTTATGTTTACATAGATTTTGATTGAAAAATTCTTAAGATTGTTTATAAATACTTTAGTTGTAAAATGTTTAGATTATTATACTTAGTTCACCTTCTCATTCTGCATTTACTCATTTACTTTGTAGGCATACTAAATTTTGTTAAAATAAATTGGCTACTCAACTTAGCTGGAAAATATTTAGCTTTCAATTTCTATTGAAAGTTTCGAATATTTAAAAAAAACTTTGCACACGAAAAAATAAAAAATGTAAAAAATTAAAAAGAAAATCATAGTAATTTTAAACAGAGGAAATATTTCCAATTGAGGGTCGAATGTATTGGAAGGTCAGTTTAAATGAGTGGTTAAAGAACAAATTTTATTGGCAGCAAATGCATTGGTGTATAGGTAATAATTAAATATTTCGGAACCAAATAGATGTTAAAGAACACCTGCTTGACCTTTAATTTTTATTTTTTTATTATTTAATTTAAAAATCTAATAGAAAAAGTAAATTTTAAACGGTGTAAGACAGTTTTGAAAAGCCTTTTATCCAAGGATCGTTAAAAATACTTTAATTTAAATAATTACACATAATTAAATTATATATGTAAATGTATAGCAAAAAGCTTTTGCTTTAAAGAAGAGAAAGCTTTATTTACAGTTTAAAATAAAACGAAACCAAGTATCAGGTGGATAATTTGAAAACTTCTTGACCTTATGAAAAGCGAAATTTTCTTTGGCCAAATAAGCGTTTCTTAGCAGAATGTTTCTTTAGTTTCATACATTTAGTTGGCAGTTTTTAAAAGATTGTTTTTTAAAAGGAAAAAAATACAGTTGAAGCAAAAACGTGGCTTGATGAGGAGTTTCCAGACACTACCCCAGAAATGAACACCGAAGACGACCGAAGTGGACGCCCAAAAAAAGATTGTTACCGACGAAAAAGTTAAAAAAAAATTCTACAAAACGATTTTGAATGCCCATAAAATGAAATTGAGTGAAATAGAAATGAATATTGGATTAAACGTGGCTCCATAATTTCACTCCAAACTTCAATCGACAATCATCCGAGTGGACTGCAAACGATGAACCCGATCCAAAGCGTGAAACAGTCGGCTGGCAAGGTTATGGTTTGGGATGTGCATGGAATAATTTTCATTGACTACTTTGAAAAAGGAAGAACCATGTACAGCGACTATTACCGTTTGAAGAACGAAATCGCCGAAAAATGGCCGCATTTGAAAAAAAAAAAGAAAGTGTGAAAACGAATGACAAAAATCCATGAATTGGGCTTCGAATTGCTTCCGCAACCACCATATTTTCCAGATCAGTCCCCCAGCGACTATTTTCTGTTCTAGAATGCTCGCTGGGAAGAAATTTTCGTCGAATGATTAGGTGATCCCCGAAACTGAGGCCTATTTTGAAGCAAAGGACAAATCATACTACAAAAATGGTATCGAAAAGATGGAGGGCCACTATAATCAGGTTATCACCCTTGAAGGAATTTGTGAATAAAAAAAATTAATTTTGCCAAAAAAAAAAAGTATTTTACTATGGTAGGTCGGGGGCTTTTCGATTGATCTACGTTACATTTTCTAAAGTCTTCAAAATGGATGTTTGTTCTTTTATTCATAGCCTCTTCATTGGACTAATAATTAATTTTTTCAGGAGTGGAAAGTAAAAAATAGTTGGACAGATAGGGAAGATCTGCAGAAAATGAAACCCACTATCTTGATTGTTCCTCGCTTCTGGTGTGGTGTGATAGAACCATATTTTCGTTTATGGCAGCGAAATGAAGCAAAAATTCTTTTCGATAGGCGCTAAATATGGCCGAACATTTCTTTGAAGTGTTTACACTTGCTTAGGTAATTCGCTGCTTGATCGGCTCGATCACTGACATTGTACGTTTTCACTGCGCGACCATCTTTACAAATGATGAAGTCTGCGAAAAAGTTTTGCAGAGATCCTTCGCTATGGAACTACTAGATGGATCGAAACTTCAATGTGAAAAAACCAGATTTTTCAATCAGATTAAGATCAGATTCAACCCGAGCATTGAATTGGAGAAGAGAGCTGCTATTATTAATGAATAGCTGAATCCACTGCTTCGTAGCATAGCTCTTGTAACGATTTCAATGTATACTTACTTCGCTGTGTTTGGGTGAATGGGTTGCAGCTTCGTCTTGTAGTTGAGTTTCAGCGAAAGACAATGGAGCGGTTCTGAGTTCGCACGTAGAGCTTAGCCAAGCTTCTAAGAGCCCACCTAAAAGAGTCCGACAAAGTCTTATCTCGACGAAGACTGATCAACCGTTACCGTTCTGTTATATGATATAGAGCATCTATTTCGGTATCTGATAAGTTGGCTCAAGCAGTTTTCCAGAGAAAAGTTTTGCGATAGAATTATGGTCCTTTGGACATTGGAAACCATGGACAATCAGCGTGAAGGCTCCATAAAGAGTTTTTTCACACTTCTGTTTTGCTGAATAGCTTCTCAAGCGATTGGGATAATTTTTATTAGAAAAATTTGAGAGGTTTCTTGTGATACCAAGCTTACAATTCGCTATTGCGGTGGAGATTATGACTGACCATAATGGGTTTGGATATTTACTGTTTCACTGATCACTACAGTTTAAATTATCAAGAAGAGGTTGAGGGAACTACGAATTGCTCTAGAACTTTATATAAAATTTCAGAGAAAATTACTTTTGGAGACATCAGAAGCATAAGAAGGCTCTTTGTGATCCGTTTCTATAATCATTCGAAACCTTCCTGTATTTTTAATATTCGGAAGATAGTTTTTATTATGAAATAAACTTGTTCAAACCTCTGACTCATACCATACGAGACAAGAAGACGAATAATAAGCCAAAATAAAACAATAAAGATGAACGAATAAACGAAAGATAGCATGAAAATTCAGCAGACCATTTAATTTCGTATAAAGAATTGCCATGAAATGAAAAAAAAATACAAAAAATAAACAAAAAATACAAATAAAAAACACAAAAACATCCAAAAAAAAAGTCAAAACACCAAAATAAGTTGTGTGATAAAACGAAAAATGTACAAGAAGAAGCTACTAAACGAACCTAAAAATTGAAATAACCGCGTGTTGTTGAAAAAATGTAAATAAATAAAATTGTAAATATTTCATGAGAAACAAAACAAAAAATAAACAAACAAAAATTACAGAAGAAAAAGATCGAAAAATTATGCGCAATGTTCCTCTTCAGCGAACACCCTCGCCGATTGTGGCTTAGAGTTGCGCATGCGTATGAAAAGTGGCAAGAAGAAGCAACATAGCTCTGTAGTAGAGTTTTTTGGAGGCTACACTCGGTTGGGACAGCAACAACTTGTTGCTTTGAAAGCATCAAATATACAGCGTGCGATGGCACTGGTGGTTGTTTTTATTGTTATTGCTGCCTGCTGTAAATGCTGGTGGTTGCAATCAACACATACGACGTGTTGTTGTTGTTATTGTTTGCTGATAGTTGTTGGCTGATATACTGTCAAGTGTGAAGCCAGGAACAGGCGTAACTAAAAATTCATGATACACTTGCGTTGTTAATTTTGATAAATTTTTTTTTATTTTTGGATTTTTTTACTATTTTTATTTAAACACATTAAAGTCGCAAGTGTGTTGTTGATGACTCAGTTGTTGCTAGTAAGTATACTTGAAAGTGAGTTGTTTTTGAAGTTGAGTTAGTACATACATATATTCTAGTTCTTATAGTAAAATGTCCGATTTTTTTCTCACGTCAAAATTAAAAAAAAAAAGCTATTGTTGCTGTTGAATTATTGTGCTTAGTTGGCGGAAATAATAAATTGTCTGAAATTGTGAGTTCATTGACTGAGAGCTTGACAATTCATTTATGGTCACCCCTTTAAATTAGAGTAACGATGATTTGGAACTACAAAAAAAAAAAAAAAAGTGTAGACCACGTCCAGCACGTAGTGAAGAAAATATAGCAGCTGTAGCGCGGAGTGTACCCGAAGACCGTGAAAAGTCGTTTCGGCGCCGTTCGCAGCAACTCGGACTGACGTATGCAACGACTTGGCGCATTTTACGTTGAGATCTTAAATTGAAAGCTTACAAAATACAGCTTGTGTAAGAACTGAAGCCGCTCGACCTTCCCAAGCGACATCGCTTCGCCCTATGGGCTCGTGAAAAGTTTCAAGAAGATCCGACAAATTTTGTTCAGCGATGGGGCGCATTTCTGGCTCAATGGGTATGTAAACAAGCAAAATTGTCGCATTTGGAACGAAAAGCAACCTGAAGAGATTCGAAAGCTGCCATTTCATACAGAAAAAAACAACGGTTTGGTATGGTTTGTGGACCGGTGGAATTATCGGTCCAAATTTCTTCGAAAAAGATGCCGGTGAGAATGGAAGCGTCAATAACGACCGTTATCGCGCCACGACTATTTGACGCCTGAAATTGAACACTTCGGTGAGCAGATAATTTCACGTTATGGGCCGGTCGCGGTCGATTGCCCACCAAGATCGTGTGAATTTACACCATTAGACCTTTTTTGTGGAGATATGTAGTCTAAGGACAATCCTGCTTCGGTTTAAGCCTTGGATCAAAACATCACACATGTCATGCGCTGGCTACCAGTCGAAAAGCTCGTCATCGAAAATTGTACTCAACGGATGCCATCTGAGACGTAGCCATTAAATTTGAATTTTCTGTATTTTTTCTTTAAAAAAGTAGGGAGCTTCGAAAAGGATCACCCGTTAAAACTAACATAGCCATTCGGTCACAAATTACATGACTCAGCGAAAAAAAGACGCACGGACTTATGATTACATTCAAATTATCCTAATTTTTATTTGTCTGTCGGTGATCTTTTTCCCGTAAAGAAATGTTTCAAGCAAATTGAACTTTTTTCCTGATCTATGGTGTATTTATACATATCATCTAAAATTTTAACCAAATCGAAGTATAAACATTTTTTTTTCTCAATTAAATCGGTTCATTGTCCTCGAAATCATCATTCACATAAATCGAACCATAAAAAAAGATTTCAAATAGGTCTGTTCATGGTCCACTTACAGGAGAGGAAAGTGGTGTTCCTACTAATCTAGGCAAAATTTCGAGCAAATCGAACCAAAAATACATTTTTTGGAATTAGTCCGTTCCAGGTCAAAGCTCATCAGCATATCGGCCTCTCTGCATGCTTGACACTGCTGGCAAGCTTCTCGTAGAAGCTATTACTAGGGCAGGTGGCTTATCACCCAGGTAAATATAGTTTCAGACCTGGCAGATCAACACTTGGAGCAATTGAGAATGTAATGAAGAGTGTAGAAGTGGCGCATAGAGGACGTTACAAACTCAGACGAGTTGTTTTACTAGCCAACCCGGACGTACGGAATGCATTCAACAGCGCTCAATGGAAGAATATGATTGAAGCATTAGAAGAAAACTTTAAACCTACATATCTCACCCTAATGATGAGGAGCTTCTGAAGTACCGCGCCACTTAAAGGTCACGTCAGGAGCAGCGCTTGGGTTCAGACCTCTGGAACGTCAGATTCGACGGTATATTAAGTCTCCAAATGCCCCAAGATGCAAACCCAGTTGGTTACGCATACCCAGTAGGCTTACTTACTGGTTGCAAATCCAACATGTTGCAGAAAAGGCCTCTAAAATAACATTCCAACTCAGCAGAGTAGGGGGACCGACAGAGGAAAAACGGAAGCTTTTAATGTCAACAACACTGAATGTCTTGCCATACGGAGCAGAGCTATGGACGGACTCACGGAGGAACAATAACCGACGTAAAGCCCTAAAGCGCACAGATGCTCTGAGAGCAGTTTCAGCATATCGTATAGTTACAGGATCTGTGAACCAGCATTAACGACACCAACAATGTCAGCCTTGAAATCCAACGCAAAATCACTCTTGCCAACAGGTGCTACTTTGGACTGAGTAAGCAATTGAAAAGTAAAGTTCTCTCTCGACGAACCAAAACCAAACTCTACAAATCGCTCATCATACCCGCACTGTTGTATGGTGCAGAAGCCTGGACAACGTCGACAGCCGATGAGTCGACTTTAGAAGTTTTTGAGAGAAAAGTTTTACGGAAGATTTATGGCCCTTTGCGCAACGGCGAATACCGCAGACGATGAAACGATGAGCAGTACGAGCTATACGACGACATTGACATAGTTCAGCGAATCAAGGAGACGGCGACTACGCTGGGTAGGTCATGTTGTCCGAATGGATGAAAGCGCTCCAGCTTTGAAAGTATTCAATGGTGTACCCGCTGGCGGAAGCAGAGGAAGAGGAAGACCTCCACTCTATTGGAAAGATCAGGTGGAGAGCAGCCTGGTTTCACTTGGTATTTCTAACTGGCGCCAAAGAGCAAGGAGGAGAATCGAGTGGCGCGCTGTTGTTGACCAGGCTATAATCGCGTAAGCGGTGCCTACGCCAAAGAAGAACAAGGATTCGCATAAAATGCGAAAAACTGATGCACCGGCTTCTGCATATACAACGTTGCGATCGAGGATAACGATGAATACACTTTTTCAAACGCATACGTCGGCAAACGGAACGCAATAGGCTGCAGACTTTGGTCGGCCCTCTTAATGCTGACAACATTATAACTGTCATGCTTCAAAACCAGGACAACAGGAATAACATGAGAAACTACATAGAAAACGTACTCTGGATAAAAAGACGGGTCCTGGACGCAGGTAATGACATGTAAGTTTTAAGACGACGAGAAATATGGAATGCCATACTGAAGTAATGCGAAAGTGGTCTCAGGGTAGGAGAGGGTTCCTCCGAGCAGAGTTTTTTAGTGACCTGCAAGTGGCACACACCATTGATGTGATGACGCAATGATGATGTGGTAGGCATTTAAAAATGTGTCTAAAGAAATGGCCACCTGGAAGAAGCTGGCTGTTTTGCTGAGCGAAGCGCAATTTTCAGAGTCGTAAATTGTATTGTTTAAAGATTTGCATAATCTATTTATTTCCTGTTTTAATTTTTAATTTTTTTTTCTCGTAACAGCTTAGCGGTTTTCCTTGATCATTCCCATATACATTTTTTCCCCATTGTTTCATAATTTTCTACACGGCACAGCCATTGTAAGAAACACCTTAAGCAGTGGTGTGATCATCACAGAGATTAGAAATAACGACAGTTGGATTTATGTGTATGCACATACATATGTAAGTATGTCTATCAATTAACAGTCTCAATGGCAGGCCGTCATACAATCACCGACAATTTCCGCTTGATCATTTCCAGTTGTCGGTTGGGGAGTGGAAGATTTGAAAAAAAAAAATATTAAAAATACTTGGCAAGATCGATAACAATACTGTCGTAATGAAGATATTCCCCATAGAAATATATAAATAAATACATACACAACACCATTTCAAACAACCACCTACAACTTCCTACCCCCCATCGCCAGCAACGTCTATATTTTCTTTCCCATTGCAGTCATTAACATCTCTTTGCTGGCTTCTTAAGACGCTGCGTTCACACACACACACACTCATAACATATGTTAGGTGCATATGAGTGAAAAAAGAAAAATGCAAAGTCAACATATTGTCATCAGATGATTATGCTTTTCATTTTTTTCTTTTGCTTGGAAAGAGCTTAGAGGTGCCTGAGATCGCTTTCTAAATTGAAAAAATACTCAAGGCAAGCGCTCAGGCAAGTGCTAGCCGTCTTAAGGCTATTGCTGTTGTTATTATTTATAAGGTTGTTGATTGCAGTTTGTGGTTTGAAATCGAATGCGTGTCATTACTAATGTCTCACCATGGGTGGGGGGAGGGAGTTGAGTAGGAGTTGACTGAGTTCAACTTTCGCAAAAGGTAAGTTAAAAAGTAAATAAATAAATAGACACAACAACAAAGACAACAACAACAAAGACAACAATAATAATAACAACAACAACAACAACAACAACAACAACAACAACAACAACAACAACAACAACAACAACAACAACAACAACAACAACAACAACAACAACAACAACAACAACAACAACAACAACAAACATGAAACAAATCATTTCTTACAATAAACAACCAACAGCTCTAAGCCATCAGCACGCTCATTTTCAAAATACTCTTTAATTTTCCATATCATTATTTGTGCTTTTTCCAGCACTCATTACTTGCTTTTGTGGAAGAAGCTGTATGGCAAACTTCAATTTACATTGACCTTTGTAATACCATTGCCAGTGTTGAAGGTTTTATTTTCTTAGCCTTCTCTGAGTGCATGCATATGAATATGAGAATATGAAGCCTCAATATATGAAATAAAAATTTTTTTTTTAATATTTTTTTTATAATTTTTAAGTAATTTTTCTTTGTTCTTCTCTTAAGTATTACTATTTTTTTTTTTTCAAAAACTACAATTGCAAAAAAATCGCAAGCATTTAATAGCCGCCAATTAGCGTGCATAAAAATATGCATAAATACAATATACCATAACTACTAATTTTGTTGTAATTTTTTGTCTTGAAGTAGCTTCGTGGGAGTTAATTTGATACGTGCTCTTGCTAATTTTGATTATTGCGATTATTATACCTTTCATATGCATGGAATTGTATATTAACTTTGGCCTGAAGTATGCACGTAGAAGAAGGAGAAGTGAGAGAGAGACCCACGAAAATTTATAACCCATCATAATGTTATTAGAATAACGAGCTCCCATAAAACCGGTTTGTTCAGATATGTGGTTTTGGGTCATAAATAGTTCAATATAGCATCTACAAACATAAAAATAAGCGGGACCTGGACGTAGGTGATGAGATGTAATTTACACTACAAGCAAAATGTGACGCCACACTGAGATAATGCGAAAGCGGTCCCAGGTTGGGCGACGTTTCCTTAGAGGAGAGTTTTTTCATTACCTGTTTTTTTTAGTGGCTTGTGACAACACAATGATGATGCGGAATGCATTTTTGTTATCCTCACATGCAAAAAACAAGTTTTGTTTTATGTTATTTTATTTCATGTGGTATACATACAGATCGTATTGCAAATTGGTTCTGAAAATCATCGAATTCGGACTGCTGTTTCATATAGCCCCCATAAAACCAAATCGTTTAGATATGATGTTTTGGGTTAAAAATTCGCCAAAAAAGCATCTAAGTGCAGTAAATTTGATATTCTATGGACGCAAATTCAAGTTCATATGGACATCGGTTGAAACTTATCAAAATCGAATTTTGCATTTTGCAATAAATTTGATATGCTCATGAAAGGTATGGAGACTTCGGCATGGCCGAAGACAGCCGTTCTTTCTTCTTCTATTTATTTTTTCTGTATTTTAAATTTTTTTAATTTATTTCATTCCATCTATATTTTTACCTAATTTATTTTTTATGTCATCATTTTTTTTGATAAATTTCCTTATTTTTTATTTATTTTATTTTATTTTATTTCTCTTTGCTTCATTTAATTTAATTTAATTTAATTTATTTTATTTTATATATATTTTACTTTATATCCTTTAATTTCGTTTATCTAATTTTATTTTATTTTTTATTTTAATTTTTTATTTATTTAATTTTAATTTCTTTAATTTAATTGAATTTTTATTTTTATTTTTTCAATTATATATTATTATATTTTATTTTATTTAAGGTACTTTATTTTATTTTATTTTATTTTCCTTAAATTTATTTTATATTATTTTATTTTTTCATTGAATTTTATTTTATTTTATTTTATTTGATTTTATTTTTATTTTATTTTATTTTATTTAAATTAATTTAATTTAATTTAATTTAATTTAATTTGATTTTTTATTTTTTTTATTTTTATAGAATTTTATTTTATTTTATTTTATATTATTTTATTTTATTTTATTTTATATTATATTATTTAATTCTTTTTTAATTTTTTATTTATTTATATTAATTTTTATTTTTCATTTAATTTTGTTAATATTTTTAATTTTATTTTGTTATATTATTATTATTTTATTTTTTATATATATTTTTATTTCATTTAATTATAATTTTTATTTTTTTTTATTTTAATATATTAAATTTTTTTTGGTTTTATTTTATTTAAATTTAGTTTACTTTTTACTTCATTTTATTTTATTTTATTTTATTTTAATTTCTTTAATTTAATTTAATTTTTATTTTTATTTTTTCAAATATATTTTATTTTATTTTTTTTTTTTAAGTACCTTATTTTATTTTTCTTATTTTTTTATTTATTTTATTTTTTTCATAGTATTTTAATTTATTTTATTTGATTTGATTTTATTTAAATTTTATTTTCTTTATTTTTTATTTTTTTTTATTTTTTACAGAATTTTATTTTATATTATTTTATTTCGTTTTATTTATTTTTATTTTTTATATTTTTTTAATTTTAATTTTTATTATTGATTTAATTTCGTTTTTTTAAATTTTTTTTTGTTACATTTTTCATTTCATTTATTTTTTTATTTTTATTTCATTTAATTATGATTTTAATTATTTTATTTTAATTAATTATATTTTTTTTTGGTTTTATTTTATTTAAATTTAGTTTACTTTTTATTTCGTTTTATATTATTTTATTTTATTTCCTTTAATTTAATTTAATTTTAATTTTTTTTCAAATATTTTTTATTTTATTTGATTTTTTTTAGTATTATTATGTATTAAATTTATTTTATTTTATTTTTTCATAGTATATTTATTTTATTTTATTTTATTTTATTTTATTTTAATTTTAGTTTATTTATTTTATTTTATTTTATTTTTTGATATTTAATTTAATTTTATTTGATTTTATTTTTTATTTCTTTTGATTTTTATAGAATTTTATTTTATATTATTTTATTTTATTTAATTTTGTTTTATATTATATTTAGAAAAATTTTATTTATTTTTATTAATTTTTTTTTGATTTAATTTTTGATTTTTATTTTTATTTTCATATATATTTTTATTTCATTTAATTATTATTTTAATTTATTTTATTTTAATATATTATATTTTTTTTGGTTTTATTTTATTTAAATATATTTTACTTTTTACTTCATTTTATTTTAATTTATTTTATTTTTTAATTTTATTCTATTTCATTTTAGTGTTTTCTGCTTTAATAATTTTTTATTCCAGCTGATTATAATTAAGTTAAAATTTTTTTTCTATTTTTTTTTTCATCTTATATGGAAAATACACCTGCTTTTCGTACAGTGACACAATGCGCCTCAATCACTGACTGCTGCAGCATTATTTTAGCGCATTTTGAATTTATAGTTATGCACCGGAAAATTGCGTCTTAAACGGTTACCCTCAACATCATTTTATTATTTCGCTACCTGCCAGAAATATGCGCCATACATTGCGCTCACCTCAGTGCCAAAAAAAAGCGGGTGAAACAAGCTTAAGCCAACGAAGACATTCACAATAGAATGCAAGTATGTATGTCGATTTATGTGAATTAATATAAGATTGCCTTGTGGGGAGAGAAGATGGTAAATTACTTGCGAATACTCGTATGTAGATATGTGAGCTAATTTAATTTTTACGTTTCGTAGTTTGCAGTCACTAAACGCATACGAACTACTTGCATGCTTACATACATATAAATGTTACTTACATACATATGTATATGCTATTGTTACTGAATAAGTGAGGTCGTCGGGCTCACAGTGCATTAGTAAAGTGAACACCCACATAGCGTGCACTTACATATGTACATACTTACAGGGCGCGTGTAGTGCAGTGATGCGGCAGATAATTCGCTGGTTAAGCTTTATTAGCTGCTGAGATATGCTTACAAATACATTTATGCATAGATTAATATACTTATACATATTTATACGTATGTATAACAACATATGAACTATTTACTGCCTTGATAGCTCGTTCCCAATCGCTTTATTATGCAAATTAAGGTAAGAATTTTGATTTTCTACTTTTTTTTTTTTGCTTTTCTTCTTTTTTGTCATATCAAAGAGGCAAACGCGCTGCGAGCTTGAATGAGTTGAACAGCGTGGGTTGTGCACATTTGCTTTCAAGCAACTATGTATATTTGTAGTTTGTATATCTGTAGGTATTTAAGCAATTTATAAGCTTAGTTGCGACAGATGAAAGTGGAGCATCTAAATTCGAGTCTAATAATGCCTATAAAATGGGGCAAAACAGAATTGGAAGACTACTTTCTTCGCCTACGAGATAGTAGTTTATATGAATTGCCAGATGTATGCATATGTATATACAAGTAAGTATAAGTATTTTGTACTCAGGCGAACATTTAGTGAGAGCTCACCATGATGCTCAGTCAGTTTATTCAAAATGTGCAAGTTTGTGCTGCCCAGAGCTGAGAAGGAAGATGGGAGGGAATACTCTATATTGTCTCAACCATACTTGTTTTACCACTCTTTGTAGAGATAGTATAAGTTTTGCGTTGTTTTACAGTTTACAGCACTCAGATAGAGACTAATCTCTCACCTACTTCACCCGTTTATGAGATTTTTATGAACCAATAAGATTTTGGCGCTCTTTAAATTGCGTATCGAGAAGTCTTCAATTAGTTTTGACTGTCTTAGGCACATAATATAACTCTGTGACGTTTTCTCATAAGATCTCTCACTTCACAGCCTTAAAATTTATACTACTTTCTTTGGTTACCCTTAAGTTAAGCTTATAAAGGCTGATTCAAATAGAGGTACTTTTTTCAATAGCCTTTTTTTTAACAGATCACGCGTGAGTCGTGTCAAGCTGTCTTGTTCCTTTTATTCAGTATTGTTTGGCATTTTATCATAGAAAGACCTACGCCTGAACCACGTTTACAAATCATTACGAAATTTCACGTTCTGTAAAGAACGTATTTCGCGCGCTTCGCTCAACTTTTGGTCAACATAATCGGCCTACTGAGCGTACTATTCGCAACACCATCACCCATATTGAGGTCCAGCATTTATTATTGGATAATATTCGACCGAATAGACCACTTCCAACACGCAGTGAAGAAAATAAAGCGGCCGTAGCTGAGAGTGTACACGAAGACCGTGGAGAGTCGATTCGGCGCCGTTCGCAGCAACTCGGACTGACGTATGGAACGACATGGCGCATTTTATGTCGATATCTTATCTTGAAAGCGTACAAAATACAGCTTTTGCAAGAACTGAAGCCGCTCGACCTTCCCAGGTGATATCGCTTCGCTCTATGGGCTCTTGAAAATTTCCAGGAATATCTGACGTTTTCGAGCCAAATTTTGTTCAGAGATGAGACCCATTTCTGTCTCAATGCATATGTAAACAAGCAAAATTGCCGCTTTTGTGGCAAAGAGCAACCTGAAGAGATTCAAGAGCTGACATTTCATCCAGAAAAAACAACGGTTTTGTGTGGTTTGTGGATCATACAGATGTTGAAGGTAACGAAAAGACGGACAAAATGGCTCGCAGTGGTGCCGGTGTCGCAGCGGACTGCCTCAGACCTTTCAATCAATTCAAATTTTGTATGAGGTTGTAGACCCTAGAGGAATATTAAGGTCGTGGAGCATTTCTAATGTAGGTAGGGCGTACCACTAAACAGTTGTGGGGCAGCGTGGATTGCACATAGACTCTTACTAGCACTAAGAAAAGACGAACTTAGTACCCTTGTAGGTGCTGAGCAGGTATATTTGGTGTGGAATTTACTGAGTGCGGAAAAGAGGAAGAAGGCCTTGAGCACTGGTTTTACGAGTGACCGGTCTTCAGCCGCTTTCGGCGTCATATCTTCCATGATGGGCCCAACTGTAGCCTGATGGAGATGGGCAAACATGGATGGAAGTTAGGTTAAAAGGGGGAGCATAATGAGCTTTTGTAACCGACCCAGCCACCAATCATTTTGGAAGGACATTACAATAGACTAAAAACTATTTCTGTAAACTTTGAGTTGAGTACCCTCCTAACCTTTCCTTTTCTATAAACTTTCAGTATAGAGATCTACCCACCGTTGGGGTGTCGTCGAAGACTTGAAATAATTTGAATTCATCTTTCAGCTACGAGACTCCTAATTATGAGTCTAAGTCTCGTGCCTTCAATCAGAAAGACATGAAAAACATCCAAAATGATGATCTATTTGAGTTCGGAAAATAGTACGGTGAAATATATTTTAGTACTGTCGAGGTCTTTTCTGTGACGTCTCACATCAGGCATAAACTAATTAGCTCAGAGCTTTAGCTCTCTCTCTCTCTTAGCTGAGTCGGCTTTAGGAGTTTTCGAGAGAAAAGTTTTGTAGAAGATTTATGGTCCTTTGCGCGTTGGCAACTACGATTAGCGCAGATGATGGAACGATGAGCTGTACGAGCTATATGACGACATTGACATAGTTCAGCGAATCAAGAGGCAACAAGGTCATACCATCCGAATGGATGAAAGCGCTCCAGCTTTGAAAGTATTCCGTGGAGTTTCCGCTGGTAGGAACGAATTTTCATCATCCCTTGTCAATTTTGGTTTTGTAACAAACCGGTTTCGGCGAACCGCCATCTTCAGTGTTTGATTTCGTTCAGGTGAGTGGGCTAAGCTGTTTACTTGGCTTTCAGAGTTACAGGATCTTAGTTGTGACTGCAATTCTCATCCTTACAGCACGAATATGTAGGACTTCACTAGCTCTTTTAAAGAGCTGTAGTTCTACATTTTTAATGTACTCGGAGCAAGGCGGATCTTAGCAGAACACATATTCAGTCGAACAACCTTGAGTGATAATCCAAAACTCGGTATAAATGAAGCATAAGACACTGCTCTAAGGTTTTCCTACTTTAAAACTTTTCTTACGTATATAGCTTACGTCCAGCTCCGAGGTACCCAGAATTTTGGGGCTAGATTTAGCCCCTTTGCATGAGGATTTACCTTCCTTAGTTATTTTCCCATAACAATATTTTATTTTTGTGTAATAAAAATAGTTCATCCACCCTTTGGTGAAATATCTCCAACTGCAGTATGTGCAATATTCATAAAATTTTAATTTTCGAACTTGCATGACATTTTTTCTGATTTTTTGTTTGTTAATAAAACCACAGGTTTAAAACTTCGTGCTGGCTCGCAAGCGATTAACGCTGCATTTTATTGATATGCCTTTGCACGCAGATTTAACTGTCAACTGAAAATGCGGCAGCACTTCATCAATTTGCCACTTTGAATTATTAACCATAATAAAAATTCCATTTACCAGTTGAGGCGGGTTTTTTCGCTAAATAATAAATAATTGATAATTTTACATTAATAAACTGTCTCGTTAGCTATGCAGGCATGCAGTGCTGCCCAACGCAACGCAGCGTTGTGCTGTGCGGCGTTGCCAATTTTCTAATTACTACACAAAATTTTTCGCTTGTTAGCGCCGGCAGGGGGTGCTGATAAAATTTCATGAACCGGTAGGTCGGACCGGATATACAAGAAGTAAGTGTAAGTGTGTGAAAGATTATATGTGCAGGTAAGTGTATTAGGGTGGTTTACGCACATGTTCATATGGAAGAATTTACGTTAATTTTTTTTTTTTACCAAAATTAGTTTGAATTTTTGTGCTACGTTATAAAAATAATTGAAAAAAATTAGTTTGCCAACTTTCAAAAGAATTATTTTAGGGTTACCACCTTTTAAAAAAAATTTAGGTGAAATTAAAAACTGTTCAATTTAATGAAACGCGCGCGCGCATTCCCAAAAGTAAAGCGATGTTTGAAAGTTAAATTTTTTAAGGGTTACCGCCTGTATTTAAATATTTAAATGCAAAAAAAGAACCATCAATAAACCAGTTTTAATAATTTTTGAAATGATTTCTTGCAATAAGCAAAGCCTAAAAAATAATTTAAAGGTTGCCATCTTTTATAAAATTCAGTTATAATAATATATAAATACGAATTATGAAGAATAGAGGTATATTAATCAATTTTTGCGCTTTTCATTTCTCCTGTAATATATTTTTGTGATTGTTAATAAACTTAAAGGTTGCCACCTTTTCAAAAAAAGTTAAAATAGAAAAAGAAATTAGTTAATTTCACAAAAAAACTTCTTCAAATTTTCATTAGAATTCATTAAATATAAGGCAGTTTGAAAGGTAGCAGTTTTAGAGGGGTTGCCAGCTGTATTTAGATTTTTAATTAACTTAAAAAATATAAGAGTACTTTTTTTCAAACGATTGCTTTCAGTAAACGTTTTGTTTGAAAAAATTTAAATGTTAAGTCTCGAAAAAAAATTTCAATAACTGAAAGATCTCAAAACTCTTTGAATAGGTTTTTATAAGCTAAATTTGAATAGAATTGCCAACCAATTCTGAAAAAAGTTTCAATACAACTTTTTATTAAAAAAAATGTTTTTTTGGGATCACCCTAACTCGCATATGCTTACATACTCGAAACTTCAACTAACGATAACAAGCGGCGTAAAAAAGTCGACAGGAGCAATGCCAACGATGATAAGCATTTTACAACAATTACATAGGACCCACAACGGCCGCTTGACTATAAGAAATTGGCAACTGCTTGCAAGTAACTGTAATATTTTTGATATGCTTGCATGCATGTGTGTACACACATACAAGTATATGTATGTATGCGCCCATCGACAATTTGTCACTGTGATTATGCCAATTTGTTAAGCTGCCAGCTGTGGCCAAGTGGCCACCAAGTGCCACTTGGTGGTGTTGGTGTTAATGTTGTTGATTGTGTGTGGCGCTACTGGGCATTGCCAGCTGGCACAGCTCAGTTCGTCGCCTTGGCAATACCATTCTTCTCTCACGCAGCGCTTGTGTGGTGTTAACTCACAAGCGTGTTTTAAATCGCGAATAAAGCTCACATCGATTTCCGGTAAAATTTGTAATTACGCGCATTTTTCGAATCCAACTGGGCTGTAACTTAAATTAAATGCTTAAGCTGTGTGAAAGGCTAACATAAATTTGTTCATACATACATATGTATATGCATATTTTTCACAGTATAAACTTTACATAGCTACAAATACTCAGAGTGCAGTGCGTTGAGCGGCCATATCAATGCTGGGTTGGGCTCATATCCGCTGGGCTGATGGCAGCTATTTGCTGATAATCGACTGTAATAAATAGCTATATATGCTTGTTTGTATAAATTATAAAACTAAAATAAAAACTAAAAAACAAAAAAACAAAAAAATGGAGAAAAGTTAAAAAAATTGAATTAAAAATATAAAATATAATAAATTTGAAAAAAAGTATTAAAAAATTAACAAAAGTTAATTTAAAAAATAAATAAAAAAAATAACTTATAAATAAATTAAATTCAAATAAAATTAAATATAAAAATTAAAATTAAATAAATCGAAATGAAATGCAACAAAATAAGTAAACTAAAAAATTAAAATTATTTAAAAATTAAAACAGATTAAAATATAATACTTAAAAAAAAAAAAAAAAAATAAAGTAAAATTTAAACAAAATAAAATAAAATAAATTAAAAAAAACAACATAAAATTTTTTTTTAGAAAGTTCAATAAAAAATAATATTAAAATTCGAAATTGAAAAATTAAAAAAAAAAAAATTTATTAATATAAAATAAAATAAAACAAAATAAAATAATAACAAAAATAAAATATATGGAAAATAGCAATTAAAGTAACATGAAATAATGGAAAATATAAAAAATAAAAAGAAAAAAAGAAAAATTTTAAGAAACAATAAAAAATAATATAAAAAATCGAATAGAATAAAAAAATAAATAAAATAAAATCCAAAATATTTCTATAAAATATAATAATGGAAAATAAAAGGAATAAATAGAAATAGAATAAAAAATAAAACTGTTTAAAAATAATATAAAAAATAGAATAGAATAAAAAAATTAAAAAAAAAATCCCAAAAAATTTCTATAAAATATAATAATGGAAAATAAAATGAATAAATAGAAATAGAATAATAAATAAAACTGTATAAAAATAATATAAAAATTATAATAGAATAAAAAAATTAAAAAAAAAATCCCAAAAAATTTCTATAAAATATAATAATGGAAAATAAATAGAAATAGAATAAAAAATAAAACTGTATAAATTAAATCACAATAAAAAAATTACAACAAAATAAATATATTAAATAATTATAAAATATATAAATTGAAAAAGAATAAAAACAAATCGAAATAAAATTAAACAAAGTAAGTAGTAGTAAAAAAATTTAAAAAAAAGTTAAAAAATTATATTAAATAAAATTATTAATAAAAAAATGAAATAAAATTAGATAAAAAATAAATAACATAAGTAAAACCACACAAAATAAAATAAATAAAATAAGTAGAGTAAAAGAAAAATAAATAATAAAATAAAATAAGTAAAATAAAGAAATAATTAAAAAAATTGAACAAAAAAATTATTTTTATAAAAAAAGTAAAATGAAAAGATTTATTATGGTCAACGTAATGGGCCTACTGAGCGCACTATTCGCAACGCCATCATCCATATTGAAACTAAGCAATCATTATTGGATAATATTCGACAAGAACTGAATCCGCTAGACCTTCCCAAGCTATATTGCTTCGACCTACGGGTTCTTGAAAAGTTCAAAGAAGATTCGACGTTTTTGAGCCATATTTTGTTCCGCTATGAGGTCCATTTCTGGTTTAATAGGTATGTAAACAAGTAAAATTGCTGCATTTGGGACGTAGAGCAGCCTGAAAAGATTCAAGAGCTGCCATTTCATCCAGAAAACATAACGGTTTGGGGTGGTTTGTTAGCCGGTGGAATCATCGGTCCATATTTCTTCAAAAATAATGCCGGTGAGAACGTAACAGTCAATGGCGACCGTTATCGCGCCATGATAACTGACTATTTGATGCCTGAAATTGAAGCTCGTGATCTCCGCGACATTTGGTTTCAACAAGACGGCGCCACTTCCCATACATCACATCAATCAATGGATTTATTGAGGGAACACTTCGGTGAACAGATAATTTCACGTTTTGGGCCGGTCGATTGGCCACCAAGATCGTATGATATCACAAGTTTGGCCTTTTCCTGTGGGGATATGTAAAGTCTAAAGTTTATGCGGACAATCCCGCTTTTATTCAGGACTTGGTGCAAAATATCAAGCGTGTCATTCGCAAGTTACCAGTCGAAATGATCGAACAAGTCATCGAAAATTGGATTCAACGGATCTGAGACATAGCCAAGGCCAACATTTTAAAAAGATGATCTACAAAAAATAAAGGCTAAATGTTGTTTCGAATGATAATAAACATTTCCGACTAAATTTGTATTTTCTTTAAGTCGGATGATCGGCGATCGTCAAGTTCTCAGTGATGTCGGATAAGCTCAAAAAACCACTCGACACCTATTCCCTCGGTCTTTCTATATACGATTCCTGCTATACGATTAATTTTCAAAAATTTTAGTATGTAATATAATTTCAAAACGGAGTATAACTTAAAAATTTCATGCATGTATATGTGCATGTGCGTAAATTAATTTTTTTCAGCGCGCCTGCGTTTCCACTAAACACAGACTAATTTGCAGTGAAATGCATTCAATTGAAAAGTGAATTATTATTATTTGCAACTCAAAGTGTCCCACTGGCGCCATGCGGTACATATGTATATACATACATATGTATGTACGGTGGCAACATGTTTTAGAGCTAAAGTGCGCATGCGTGGAGAAAGCAAAAGACTTGAACTTATTTGCAAATAGCTTTGCACAAGCGACGTGACTATTTTACTTTCATTGACCATTTACACGCCTGTTAACATAAACAAATATTAATAATAGTAATAATAATAATTTTTATTCATTTATTTCAATTTTTTTCTACTTTATTGCTATGGGTAAGCATAAATATTGCATACATATTTACAATTTCAGGTATATATGCAAGCTAATTGTGAGACAAATAAAGCTTGATATCGAGCATGAAGTTGAAAAAAAAAATGCAAGTTGTTGAAATTCAAGTAGAAAAATTTACAATATTTGTATGAGGACAGCAGAGCTGGGCTAAAATGCTGCGGCGAATAGCTGGATATTAATATATGTATGTACGCACATATATATATTATATGCAATAGAAGTGCTATACCGCTGGCGCAAATGCCACATATTTACACTTGTAAACGCATTTTAGGCATATATGTATGTACATATACATACATACTATTATTTACATACATATATACATAGGTACATGCACGCCAACTTGGCATTTGATTAGAAATGGGAAAAAATCCCAAAGCCAAAAACAGGCAACTGCAAGTTGGATTTGTTGGAAAAAAGCGTGAAAAGCCAAAGAAAAGACAAAAAAAAAATTGCAAAATAATGCAAAAAAATGCAAAGAAAAAATGCAAAAAAATGCAAAAAAAAAAAAATGCTGTCAACATCTACATACGATGGCAAATTAAAATGGTGGCAACATATCTTGCTGCATGTTATTTTTCCAATGTTTTTTTTTGTTTTTTTTTTGTGTTTTTTTTTTTTCGTTTGCAAAAATTTGCAAATATTTTACTCTGCATGCCATTTGCACGAGCGTTAGTGGGCTTGTGTGCAGATTAAGTTGGTAAGTGCAACGCCAATTGTGGCGTTAGCCACATTTTTGCGTTCAGTGGGACGTCGCACAGTGGGGTAAATACATTGAAAATTTTACCAAAAAAAAAAAAAAAAAATTAGATTAATTTTTAATTTATTTTGTGCTTTATGTCATTATTATTTTTTTAATTTTGTTTATTCTCATTTAATTCTAATTCACTTAATTTTTTTTTTAATTGCTATATTTTTTTATTTAATTTCATATTTTGTTCCGAATTGATGCAAAACCCCGAAACGGTAGCAAGCAATGCAAGGATTCTGCCTTACTTAATTTAATTTTATTTGATTTGATTTTTTATTTATTTATTAATTTTATTTAATTTTTTTAATTATTAATTTTATTTTATTTTATTTAAATTTATTTTAATCTATTTTATATTATTTTACTACTAGCTACATAGGTTATGGGCTATTACGTTAATGAATTAACATACTGAATCTGTGTAAATTATTCGGGGAAGGTAAACTTCTCAGCGCATTTCTATATTATCGGCTTCTCAGTTTTTCCGGAGTTAAGGTCGGTATGCAGCTCTTACGAAAATCAAAAACTCCATATAAAAAAGTGCAAAAACGATGCGCGAAATTTTTTTTACGAATCGGTATGCAACACGAACGAAAAAAAACCCATTTTCCACTGCCTACTTCGAAACTTTTTAAACAGATACGAAAGCACGGCAACACAGGTTTCCGAGCGAAATAAATAGTCTCGTATATATTTCGCGAGAAACAAGAGGAAGACTAGTTTTCAAAAGTATTAAAGCGAGTTTTTAAATCAATTTATGTAATGGTTTTAGTTTTTTCATCAATTTCTAAACCTTTCGTTTATTTTTAGCCATGAGAAAGGTAAGAGTATATAATCAGCGACAAATATTTACCGCGCTCTACTCATGTTCTTCGTTTTGTTTATTTAAATTTCCATATCTTCTTCCTTTGTAAAGAGCTGTTCTTAATAGAAAATCATCTGTCAAATTTTCGTGCCTACTTACATTTTTCCATCCACGAAATATATGAGTTTCTTTTTTCGTCAGAGCTGCATACCGACCTTTAAGGGGTTAGGTGGGTTTGAAAATTAAAAAAAAATCGAATTCTTTTTGTCTTATTAAATTGCAAGATCTGTTTAAAATATTCTTCTAAAATTTAGATAGACCCTTTGAACCCTTTTTTCTTCGTCCAATAATGTACTAATGAAATATTTTTTAATTTTTTATTTATTTTGGTGAACCGATAATGAGTTATGCTGTCCACGGCGAGAGTATTTTCTTTTGAGACGTCAAGGGAGATGAAGTACCAACGGCTGAGTTTTCGGAATTTTTTGAACAAAAATGTCTCAAAATGTTGTCAAAATATGTATCTTTGATGTGATAAATTGTTTGAATAAAATATATGATTGTATATATAAAAAAAAGAAATTGTGAAAATTCATTTTTTTTACCTCTGAAACCCACCTAACCCTTTAAAACCAAAGCAGACGGGATGTCGGGAGTAATTGCGAAAAGTTATGCGAATCAGGCGTTTGCTTATTACTCTTGATCCTTGGATAATGGACAGACAATATTTTGATTATATTGAAGAGAAGAACAAAAGATAATATTGGCGTCGGGTAAAATTATAAACGCCCGAGGTATTGGAACAGTGAAATTTAAATCGGATTATTCATTGAACGAAGTATTTTATGTTCCGGAGTTACATTCGTATTTCTTTTCGATCGGAAATTGGCAAATTTCACACGGGTTTTGTGTTACATTTTTAAACAAAATGGCTATAATGAGGAACAAAAATAAGGAAGAGATATTATCTGCATCTTATGATAAGGGAATATTTTTTGCGAAATTAAAGAAATTGGTTTTGAAAGAAAAACTACTTAACTTTAGCGTCGATGGTACTAATAATGAGAGACCTACAAGTTACTTAAAATTTAGTGAGCAAAGTCAAGCGGATGATAGATTTGACGGCAGCGAATCTGTTTTGGGTGAATCGCAGGTGAAACGAAAGAGAAGTCAATCAAAAATGGATAAATCAGGTGGCAACGGCAGACCAAGAAAAAGTTGGTGTGTGAAGAATTCATCTGTAGTGACAGAAGCATTAAATTCAGAGAACGCTCAGTCCTGGAGAAAAACAACACAGGTTGATTTTTTAACACGAATTTTGTATAAGACCCGGGATCTAGTGGAAAAGCTAGTAGGCAAAAATAGAATCAGAAGAAAATGCGACAAATGTATTTACAAAGAGCTCGGCAAAAGGAAATCACATTAGTTGTTGTAATTTATTAAATTTAGACTAATATACGTTTTAAAGTAATTTCAACAAACGTTTAATTTGAGCAGGAGTTTCTTGTAATATCTACTTGCTTATATTGGACTGCACAAATCAAACATATTGTAATTAAGTAACATTTGCTAAGCGCCTGCTAAACACTAACTGTATTTTTGTAAAACTTTTAGTCTGAATAAATTTGTGTGCCCGAATGGAATCGTTGCCTATATTTTTTTAATTTATTTTATTTTATTTCATTTTAATTCATTTTATTTTATTTCATTTTACTTCATTTAATTTTATATTTATTATTTTACTTTATTTTATTTTATTTTTCTTTATTTTATTTTGTTTTTATTTTATTTTTATTTTATTTTATTTTATTTTATTTTATTTCAATTTATTTTTATTTTAATTTTAATTATAATTTACATTTTAATTTGCATTTAAATTTTAATGTTATTTTTAATTTTAATAAAAATTTTAATTTTAATTATAAATTTAATTTTAATTTTAATTTTAATTTTACTTTTAATTTTAGTTTTAATTTTAATTTTAATTTTAATTTTAATTTTAATTTTAATTTTAATTTTAATTTTAATTTTAATTTTAATTTTAATTTTAAATTTATTTTTAATGTTAATTTTAATTTTAATTTTAATTTTAATTTTAATATTAATTTTAATTTTAATTTTAATTTTATTTTTATTTTTAATTTTAATTTTAATTTTAATTTTAATTTTAATTTTAATTTTAATTTTAATTTTAATTTTAATTTTAATTTTAATTTTAATTTATATTTTAATTTTTAATTTTAATTTTAATTTTAATTTTAATTTTAATTTTAATTTTAATTTTAATTTTAATTTTAATTTTAATTTTAATTTTAATTTTAATTTTAATTTTAATTTTAATTTTAATTTTAATTTTAATTTTAATTTTAATTTTAATTTTAATTTTAATTTTAATTTTAATTTTAATTTTAATTTTAATTTTAATTTTAATTTTAATTTTAATTTTAATTTTAATTTTAATTTTAATTTTAATTTTAATTTTAATTTTAATTTTAATTTTAATTTTAATTTTAATTTTAATTTTAATTTTAATTTTAATTTTAATTTTAATTTTAATTTTAATTTTAATTTTAATTTTAATTTTAATTTTAATTTTAATTTTTAATTTAATTTTAATTTTAATTTTAATTTTAATTTTAATTTTAATTATAATTTTAATTTTAATTTTAATTTTAATTTTGATTTTGATTTTAATTTTAATTTTAATTTTAATTTTTATTTTTATTTTTATTTTTATTTTTATTTTATTTTTAATTTTAATTTTGATTTTGATTTTAATTTTAATTTTAATTTTAATTTTTATTTTTATTTTTACTTTAACTTACATTTTAATTTTAATTATAATTTCAGTTGAATTAATTTTATTTAACTCAATTTTATTATATTCCATTTTATTTTATTTTATTTTATTTTATTTATTATTATTTTTTTCTTTCTTATTTTATTTCATATTATTTTGTTTTATAATATTTTCGTTTGTTTTATGTTTGTTATTTACTTTTTTTATATTTTTTATTTTACTCTATTTTATTTTTATTTTTATTTAATTTTATTATTATTATTATTATTATTTTTAGTATTATTTTTAGTATTATTATTATTATTATTATTATTATTATTATTATTATTATTATTATTATTATTTACTTTAATTTTTTTTGAGGTTATGTTTTCATTTGAATTTTTATTATTTCAGTCTATTTCACGAAAAACTTAATTTAAGTAATATTTATTTATCAATTAGGCCGAGTTACAAAAATTTCTATTCAAAAAGTTCAAATTTTTCATTTATGTAAACTTTGAAGTTTTTTTTTTTTGATTTCAATGAACTGCTTTCATCATATCATTCAATCAAATAATTTGTTGCCGGCGCGCGTCGTAGTCGTTGGAAATTTGTTTGCTGTCACACGATTTGATTTTAAATCAAATGCGGAATTTTGCATGCCACGCAATTTTCCATTTCGATATTACGTTTACGTTTTATATACATACGTGTTATCTGGCATTTTCTTGCGCGCGCGAGTGACGTTGATGTTTTCGGTCGTGTCGTCATAATTTCTAAACGTTTAATCATTTACGAATAAAAAACTTATATTTATGTAGTTGTAGTAGCTGTCGTTGTTGTTGTGTTTTTTTAATGTTGCTTTGCCAACGCAGTGTTTGACAGAGTTGAATGTGCGTTGATACGCACTGGAATGCATAAATATTGTAACGAATTGTTGCTGCCACAAATGTTGATTTCACTCATTAAATAGAGTGACTAAGTAACTGAGTTATTATTTAATCAAATTTAGAAGATTGTTAAAATGCTTGAAGAGTTTCAAAAAATTTTTGCAAAAAAAGGTCAAAATTAAGTAATAAAGAAGACATTGAAAAATCAATAAAAATTTTGCAAGTCGAAAAATAAAGGTTATGTTGAAGAAACAAATCTTTTTCATCCTTAACGTCAACCTAAAAAAAGGGAAAAGTCACATTTTTCTTCGATTTTTATGCCCCATTGTACCTCCAACAGACCTGTGAATCGACAGATCAATCGATCAAACAGTTTTTGTTGGTCGTTTGATCACAATTTCAGAAAAAAGCAGCAAACCTTACAACTCTGAGTACCCTGTAATCGCCATCAAAATGGTAAATTCAATACTTTTTAAATTTTTTCACAATTGAACATCTTCTATTCATTGAATTTGAGATTGAGATTTAAAAGAAAACTAATAAATATTGTTAAATGGAAAATCCCCAACATTCCCCTTAATAACGGTATACCACTTCATTCATAAAACAGGTCAAGTAAAAAGTCCCCGGCCTGACACATAGATGGCGCTGCTAGAATTAAATTCATATAGATTTTTAGTTAGCCCTAACCTGCAAAAGACGCGTGTATAAACTTGACAGCTGTCGGATCATTAGTTTGTGAATTATAATATTTTGAGTGGAGCAACTTTTGTTATTATAAAAAAAATGGATAAAAATGAATTTCGCGTGTTAATGAAATATGGTTCTTTGAAGGGAAAGAATTCAGTTAAAACAAAAACTTGGCTTGATGATGATATTGCCTTAGGAAAATCAACCATCAGGGATTGGTATACTAAGTTAAGGCGTAGTGAAATGAGCACCGAAGACGGTGAACGCAGTAGACGCCTAAAAGAGGTTGTTACCGACGAAAACTTCAAAAAATTCACAAAATGATTTTGAATGACTGTAAATTGAAATTGAATGCAATAGCAGGCACTCTAAGAATATCAACTGAAAGTGTACATCATGGTATTCACAAATATTGGGGTAAGAGAAAGCTCTGTGCAAAGTAGGTGCCGCGCGAGCTAACTTTTGACCAAAAACGACGACGAGTTGATGATTCGGAGCAGTGTTTGGAGATGTTCAAGCGTAATAAACCCGAGTTTTTGCATTGATATGTGACAGTGTATGAAAAATGGCTCCATCATTTCACTCCGAAGTCCAATCAACAATCATTCGAGTGAACTGCACGCGATGAATCCGCGCCGAAGCGTAGAAAAACGCTACTGTCAGCTGGCAAGGTTATTTATTGCGTCTGTATTTTGGAATTTGCATGGAATAATTTTCATTGACTACCTTGAAAAAACAAGGACCAGCTGCTGTGATAGTCGCGTATTTGCGTTATTGCACCGCTTGAAGGATGAATTCACCTAAAAACGGCTGCATTTGAAGAAAAAGGAAGTACTTTCATCAAGGAAATGCACCGTGTCACAATTCAGTGAAATTAATATAAAAATTCCATGATCTGTGTTTCGAATTGTTTCCGCATCCACCGTATTCTCCAGATCTGGACCCCAGCGACTATTTCTTGCTCTGAGATCTCAAAAAAAAAAAAAAAATGCTCGCTGGAAAGTAATTTTCGCCGAATGAAGAGGTGATCGCCGAAGCTGAAACCTATTTTGAAGCAAAGAACAAATCGTACTACAAGAATGGGAGGGAACTATCTTGAATAAAGCAATGAATTTTGCCAAAAAAATATGTTTTAATATAGTAGACCGGGTACTGTTCAATTGACCTGTTAGCTGCTGCGACTACTCCATTCTCTACTGTCTGCCGATCCAATTTTTCAACACATTTCCGGTTCTCTATGGCCTTCCTCGGTTGGCGTGTCACTTGTTCTTAACAGCTTCTCACAAAAGAGCTTACGGTGTCAAATAGCAGCTGCGAGACCACCAGTTGATTCGGCAAATTATGCAATTTTTGGCGAAAAATATCAAAAAAAAATTTTAATTTGCATAAATAAATTTAAAATTAATGAAAAAAATTTTGTTAAAAAAGTCAAAGCGTTTGTCAAAATACTCGAAATGCTCGTGCTCGGCTCGAAAATTTTTCGAGTAATGAGCGATGAGCCGTTGTGCGAGTGCTCGTTGCTCAAATGCTCGCACAGCTCGAAAATGTTTGAGCAAAATCTGGAGCTCTACTCAAAACTGCAGTTCGATTTCAGTCGATGTGTGAGAGCTCGCATTGCTTGGATGAAGAGTGTTTCGTATTCGGCGGTTGATTTTCCTGATTTCTCGAATGACAACTGGTAATACAGTGGTTGTGTACAGCTCAGAATTTACTGTACTACATTGTTCTAGTGGTACGGGTGCGACATGTCCAGTTAAAAAAAAAAAAAAAAAAAAAAAAAATACCATATATTTACTTGGCAGCGCTGCGGTGCGAACAACTTTTGTTGGATTCGGCACATCTTCAAACACCCATACAGTCGACTGCTGTATACTTTCGTGCTCATAAGCGTAAATCCACGATTCATCACCTGCCACGATGCTATATACGTGTGCCGAAGCACCACTTTCGTATATTTTTAATATTTCTATCAAATAATCTAAACGAGCCTTTTTTTGAGCGATTGGCAAATGATGTGCGATCCAACGTAAAAAATTTTCTTTACAATCAAATCTTCATGCAATGTTGAGTGCATGCTGGTCCCACTGATACCTATACTCGGCTCAATCTTACGATAGGTCACATGACGATCTTGCAATATGAGTTAGCAGCCTCAATAGCTTCCTGAAAAGGAACTGTTTTTGGACGACCGTCACGAAATTCGCCTTGGAGTGATCTATAACCTCTAACGAATTCACCACAGCATCGGTAAATATTGGTCTTTAAGGGAACTTCATCTCGAAAAATTGAATTGATTTCTTCTAAGCACTGTACGTAGAAAGTTGGAAAAAATAATCGGCCGAAAATGTTCGCGATTTAATCCATTTTTGGCCGAAATGAATGTTTTAAGCTACTGTAAACAACAAAAATATCGCTCGTATATCAGAACGTTCTGAGCATATAAGTATAATATCAAAATGTCAACGATAAAGTATAACATCAAATGTCAACGATAAAGTTGTCAGTTGCAATAGTGAAAAACTAGGGTTGCCAAATCCCGATATATAGACGGAAACGCTCGTATATAGATTTTTTTTTAAACCCAAACGGAGTACTATGATTCATTTTGTTCAGAAATCAAAAAAATTATTTTCTTCACTATTAATCGTTTAATTAATCCGAAAGATAATCTTTTATTATTGGAAAAAATTTTATAACAAAAAAATTGCGAAAAAAGTCTTTAATAATTTTTTTATTTGTATTTAAAAATCGCTCCCCATAAAAATTTAATGGCCGTTCAGAGGCGGCTTAGAATAAATTGTAGATCCCTCCAAATGTTGGTAAAAACATCAAGACGCAAAACCACAAATTGTAGGCGGAGCTCGGCTGAAAAATGTTCAAAAATATTTTAAAATACAAAAAAAAAAAATAAAAAATTAAAAAAAAAAATACTGGATAACAAATAACAAATAAAAATTGCAGGTGAAATTAAAATGAATAAAATTTATGGTCGCTTACATGTCATAAAATAGTTTAAATTCTCATGTTTAACATAAACTTTTACTAATTTGATTTACCTCATAAGTACATATATATTTATATAAACATACATATGTATGTAGTCCAACACCTAAAAACACTTGTCAACACGTTTTCCAATTGCTAAAGGCGCACGTTTCCACTTAAAATGTCATACCAAAATCATCCTCTCTTCACAGTTATTAATTAGTTGCAACACCAAATATGTGCGTTGCGCTAATGCTACCTGTGCTACATTGTGCCTTATGGCTGGCGGCATTCCCTCATTGTGGCATGGCATACATTATAATTTTCTCCAATGACATATATAAATACATGAAATGAAATGAAATATGCGCATCATTTCCTATTATGGACTATTAAGTGACAAGCTACTCATATTCATCATAAATTAAGTGTTGTTGGATACCTAAATGGCAGCAGATGCACATAAGCGTGTATGTATGTGTTTCGATGGTAAAAAAAACAAAACAAAAAACATGCAATTCGAAATACTGTAATTTTCTACATTAAACTAATTTAAATAATTCGAAGTTAGCTGTACTGCAAATTTGTTGGTGTGAAAGTGATAAACTTGGCTTTTAATTATGTTTAGTATATTGAATAAATAGTTTTTGATCATCAGCTGAGGATTCTGGATGTACTTATTTGACATACTAGGGTTCGAAAACAAAGAAATTTATACCCAAAAAAAAAATTCTTCTCTTAAATGGATGAGATAAAAACAAGATTTTTTTACATTATTTGCATGGAACCGAATATTAGCTACCCGGCTGATATTTATATATGTAAAGGGTGGTTTTTTTATAGAGGTATAGAACTTTAAGTTGCAATAAAACAACTATGGATTATTCGATTGACATGAATTTTATTTATCCGAAAGATAATATTGTGGCATTACATTTTAAATATGATTTCTGGCATATGACCGCCACGGCTGGCGCGGATGTAGTCCAATCTGGACGTGCAATTTTCGATGACTTTTTCCAACATTTGTGGCCGTATATTGGCAATAACACGGCGAATATTGTCTTCCAAATGGTCAAGCGTTTGTGGCTTATCCGCATAGACCAATGACTTTACATAGCCCCACAGAAAGTAGTCTAGCGGTGTTAAATCACAAGATCTTGGAGGCCAATTCACAGGTCCAAAACGTGAAATTAGGCGATCACCAAACGTGTCTTTCAATATATCTATTGCGGCACGAGCCGTGTGACATGTTGCGCCGTCTTGTTGAAATCACATCTCCTGGACATCATAGTTATTCAATTCAGGAATGAAAAAGTTAGTAATCATGGCTCTATACCGATCACCATTGACTGTAACGTTCTGGCCACCATCGTTTTTGAAAAAGTACGGACCAATGATTCCACCAGCCCATAAAGCGCACCAAACAGTCAGTTTTTCTGGATGTAACGGTGTTTCAACATACACTTGAGGATTACCTTCACTCCAAATGCGGCAATTTTGTTTGTTGACGTAGCCATTCAACCAGAAGTGCGCTTCATCGCTAAACAAAATTTTGCTTATTATATGCGCGATACGTTTTCCGCACAGAACCATTATTTTCGAAATAAAATTGCACTATTTGCAAGCGTTGTTCAGGCGTGAGTCTATTCATGATGAATTGCAAACCAAACTGAGAATAAATCACTTGACAGCTGTTAAATCGGTTGCCATCTTGAAAAGTAATGCCAACTTAAAGTTCTATACCTCTATAAAAAAAACACCCTTTACATGTGCCATACAAATCTTGTGTTCGTTTGTAAAGTTCCGCATATCTTGAAAATTTACCTATCGATTGATTTGAAATGTTTAAACAACGTTGCCCTGAGCACCGCAAGTGTTTTAGTCCACTCATCGCGAACTACAGATATTCGGTAACGACCATTTTATCCATTTTTCAACATAGAAGATGAACGAACAACGACGCCATCTGCTGAGAGCGAAGCGAACACTCGTCACACTGATCACCCGCGCCAGCAGTGTAGCGAACGTGAGACGTGTTCAGTAACTACAGATGCTCGATGTACTTTGTATACGTTCTTTTCACAAAAAAAAATTCAGCCTCGCTCAAAATCGTAACATAGTTACAAATAAAAATATAGCTAAGCGACGATTTCTTTCAAATCAAACTGAGCATCAGCGAGTAGCCATGAGCGATGACGTCGGGCAAGGATTAATTCAAATGCGTACAGCTGAAACAGATTCGTTCGAAACCAAATGAATGCGATAGGGCGAAGAATCAGCGTTCAGTTCTTCATCATCTCGCATTTTGGTTGAACTTAGTCGAGGATTACAGTTTGAGCCGCTATGAAATTCAATGGTGATACGAATGGGATATTTTGTGAGGCTGGAAAAATCAAATTACCACAACTAGAAGCACAACAGAAGCCATTAAAAATTCTCCTTGCTGGACTGGTCGATGAATCACGGAATTTCATATCAAAGAACGGGAAATAAAACTCCAGTTTCCAGATGACGTCATTCAGTGCAAGAATTATTATAACTGGATAATTCATGCCAACATTCAAGGTGAGAGTACAAATTTATCAGAGAGACGGCCTCCTGCCCTCTCTCCTCTGCCATTAAAACATTCATTGTTTCCTAACTATAAAAGCTTCTTCATGAGAGTATTTATTCAAAATATGAATCGATTTACGGAGTATTCCCGAATATCCAAATCAAGTATAGGGATCAGGTTTGACTGACTGACGTAATACAAGCAACAAGCAAGAGACTCCAGTTCCCTGCTCGACTAGCGTTTACAATCACCATCAACAAAGTTCAGCGCCAATCTTTGAAATTTTTCGGTCTTTATTTGTATACGAACATTGTTGGCCATTACAACCGCACTGCTAGTTCTGCTTTCTCCAGGTTATACAAAGAAGCAAAGCGAATGAGTCTCATGGTGAACGAGGACCAGCTTGTTGATGTTCACCAACAATGTCTGCCTTGAAATCCAACGCAGAATCACTCTTGCCAGCAGCTAGCACCTGTTGGACTTAGTAGGCAATTGAAAAATAAAGTCCTCTCTCTGCGAAACAAAACGAAACTCTACAAGTTATTGGAGTTCTGATAAATGGTGCAGAAGCGTGTACGATGACGACACCCAATGAGATATCGCAAGGAGCTTTCGAGAGAAAGGTTTCACATACGATTTATTGCTGTACGAGTTATATGACGACATTGGCATAGCTCACCGAATCAAGAGACAGCGGCTACACCAGCTAGCCCAAGTCATACGAATGGATTTGGGCGATCCAACTTTGAAAGTTTTCAATGCCATATCAGGGTGTAGTAAAATACAACTGCCCCACTCCCGTTCATCTTAGAACTATCTGTAAGTTTATGCAGAGCCCCCAGACAGTATGTTAAACTTGAGTTCTTTGCTCAATCCGTTAGCTTCCCTTAAAGCTATCAGAGGTTTTCCGTAAGTCAGGCGAGAGATAGTTCTCAGAGATAACGATATACTACTTTGATTCACATCTTCAACCGGAATTTAATGACAACAGGCGCTCTATTCGAGTTGCTGATCTAGCAGAAAGAAGAATTTGGTACAGGTCTTTGGAATGTATTCTCATCTTATATCCCAATAAGGGAATACTTTGGAAAAATTGTCTATGATTCGACAATGCTATTGGAACGTGGAAATGAAAAATAATACCAACAAATTTTCTTTTCGATTCGACTTCCTCTTTCTCTCTCATCTCTCTTCTTTACCAGAAATAGGTGAGTAATGTTATTGGAATAATACAGACTAAACATGTTCTTCATTGCGAGGATCTATTTAGTATAAGTAGTAAGACTAAGCACGTCGATTGCTCAATATTATTGGCTTCAAAGATCAAGGCCGGTTGACAGTTCTAACACGGATTGAAGTATGCTTAAAATTGTAGGTCTCTCTGGTTGTAGCGAGAACATCAAGATACACTCCATGGCTCAGCTCTTTTATATATTTGTTTGAACATATGTATACCTTTCGACATAACCACCTCAAAACAATTGAATAATATCTGCAATTATTACATATATTAAAAAGAGCAGTGATGCCGCTGCTCAAACGAGGTCGATGCGATGAACGTCACAGACCCTTCCTTATAAGGTCGAATCGTAATACAGATCATATAAATTTTATTGCATTGATTAAATGGAGCGCATAGCTGTTCTCACATAACAAGAAGAGATGTTTGATTGCAAATACATAACTGCTTAGAAATTGTTTTAATGTATAAACTGATATATGTATGTATTTGGATTTTCCATCATTTCAAACCCACTTTTCGCATTTCACTTCGTCGATGGCTGTTCGCTGCCGTCGAGACATAGAAACGTGAAATAGAAATGATTTCACCAGAAAAGGAAATTTATTACACATATACACACACATATACAATTACTATATACGTACAATAAAAATGTGAATGCGTGGAAAGAAGGTAAAAAATAAAATTAATGAAAAATGAAATATAAAAAAAACGTAGAAGTAAAGAAAATCTTGCTCTAAAACTCGCACAAATGCGATGAAAGCCGACATACAGTGTATTAGTGAGCGGTGAAATTGGAACATAACGAAAGAATATTTTCAAAAGAGAAATACACGAAATTGCAAAGAATTTTCGAAACTGATATTATACAGTTTTTTTGGTTTATAAAGGCTGATCCAAGTAGAGGTACTTTTTTGAATAGCCTTTCATTGACAGATCACACGTGAGTCGTTTCAAGCTGTCATCTTATTTTTGTTCAGTATTGTTTGGCAGTTCTATAAATAATGTGTTTCGCGCGCTTCGCTCAACTTATGGTCAACATAATTGGCCTACCGAGCGTAATATTCGCAACACCATCACCCATCTTGAGACCCAGCATTCATTATTGGATAATATTCGACAGAATAGACCACGTCCAGCACGCAGTGAAGACAATATAGCGGCCTTAGCTGAGAGTGTACACGAAGATCGTGGAGAGTCGATTCGGCGCCGTTCGCAGCAACTCGAGCTGACGTATGGAGCATCTTGGTGCATTTTACGTCGAGATCCTAAATAGAAAGCATAAAAAATACAGCTTGTGCAAGAACTGAAGTCGCTCGACCTCCCCAGGCGACATCGCTTCGCTCTCTGAGCTCAACGATGAGAACCATTTCCGGCTCAATTAGTATGTAAACAAGCAAAATTGCCGCATTTGAGACGAAGAGCAACCTGAAGAGATCCAAGAGCTGCCATTTCATCTGTAAAAAACAACGGTTTGGTGTGGTTTGTGGGCCGGTGGAATCATCGGTCAATATTTATTCAAAAATGATGCCGGTGAGAACGTAACCGTCAATGGCGAGCGGTATTGCGCCATGATAACCGACTATTTGAAATCGGAACTGTGATATCCGCGCCACTTACTACATACCGCATCAATCAATGGATTTATTAAGAGAATACTTCGGTGAGCAGATAGTTTCACATTTTGAGGCGGTCGATTGGTCATCAAGATTGCGTGTTATCACACCGTTAGACTTTTTCCCGTGTGGATATGTAAAGTCTAAAGTATATGCGGACAATCCCGCTTCGATTCAGGCCTTGGAGCAAAATCTCACGCCGTGTGTCATTCGCCAGTTACCAGTCGAAATGCACGAATGAGTCATCGAAAATTGGACTCAACGGATGGACCCTCTCAGATGTAGCCTGGGCCAACATTTGAAAGAGATAATCTTCAAAAATTAAACGCCGAAGAATGTTCTTTCGAATGATAGCAAACATTCCTCAATAAATTTGAGTTTTCTATGTTTTATTCTTTGAAAAAGTGGAGAAATTCCAAATGGATCACCCCTTGGTTTTTTGATGAGAAATATTCTAGTTCCATGCGAGTTTAAAATTTACAAGAATGTTACTAGATCATTTCAAACGAAAACAAGATATTTTCTATTTATTAATAATTTTGTCGATGGCAAATGCCAGAGTTTAAACAGGAAATTACTAGCCTCATACTAGTTAAAAATATACAAAAGGCCATCATTAATTCTCAAAATAAAAATAAAAATGTTTTCGTTTAAAAAATACTATTATTTTTTTTTTTATTTTTTGAAAGTTTTTTAATTTTGTTTTCATATTAGAAAATGGATTTTTTTGTCCTTTTTACTTAATAAAAAAAAAATACTTTATTTAATGCAGTGATTTCCCATGAGCTGGCAATTGAGAAGTTTTAAACAGAAATATACTAGTCTCATACCAGTTAAAAATGTGGATACATTTTTCTAGTTCATTTGCTTCTTTTTATTTATTTATTATTTTTTGTAGATTTTAATCAGTGAAAGACTAATCTTATAAAGGGTGTTTTTTATAGAGGTATAGAACTTTAAGCTGCAATAAAACAACGATGGATTATTCGATTGACATGAATTTTATTTATCCGAAAGATAATCTTGTGGCATTACATTTTAAATATGATTTCTGGCATATGACCGCCAAGGCTGGCGCGGATGTAGTCCAATCTGGACGTCCAATTTTCGATGACTTTTTCCAACATTTGTGGCCGTATATCGGCAATAAGACGGCGAATGTTGTCTTCCAAATGGTCAAGCGTTTGTGGCTTATCCGCATAGACCAATAACTTTACATAGCCCCACAGAAAGTAGTCTAGCGGTGTTAAATCACAAGATCTTGGAGGCCAATTCACAGGTCCAAAACGTGAAATTAGGCGGTCACCAAACGTGTCTTTCAATAAATCTATTGTGGCACGAGCTGTGTGACATGTTGCGCCGTCTTGTTGAAACCACATCTCCTGGACATCATGGTTATTCAATTCAGGAATGAAAAAGTTAGTAATCATGGCTCTATACCAATCACCATTGACTGTAACGTTCTGGCCACCACCGTTTTTGAAAAAGTACGGACCAATGATTCCACCAGCCCATAAAGCGCACCAAACAGTCAGTTTTTCTGGATGTAACGGTGTTTCAACATACACTTGAGGATTACCTTCACTCCAAATGCGGCAGTTTTGTTTGTTGACGTAGCCATTCAACCAGAAGTGCGCTTCATCGCTAATGGACGTAGTGCGCGATACGTTTTCCGCACAGAACCATTATTTTCGAAATAAAATTGCACTATTTGCAAGCGTTGTTCAGGCGTGAGTCTATTCATGATGAATTGCCAAACCAAACTGAGAATAAATCACTTGACAGCTGTTAAATCGGTCGCCATCTTGAAAAGTAATGCCAACTTAAAGTTCTATACCTCTATAAAAAAAACACCCTTTATTAGTCCAAAATGGACCAAAAGGACATTAGTTGATGATCAAAACTAGAATAAGAATATTTTGGTTTAAAAATATACTATTATTTTTGTTGAAAAATTATAAAAATGAAGTCGTGGGCAGATGAAGCAGTATAACTCAGGTGCACCATTTGATCGGGTTGCCATTGATGTAGCCGGTCCGGTTATGGAGTACATTAGTAAATGACCTGAGGTATACCCAATTCTAAATCAGGAAGCCAAAACGGCTGCGGATGCATTCACTCACAATAGGGTTACCAGATACGGTGCGCCTATAGAATTGCACTCAGACCAAGGAAGAAACTTTAAATCGACGGTGTTCCAGGAGGTGTGCCTGATAGTTGATATTCGAAAAACGCGAACAAAAGCACTGCATCCTTCAATCAAATCGGTTAAACGACGTAGTGTATAGAAGCCAGACCGTTGGGAGGCCAAGAAACAAGATGAAAGTGGTCCACATAGAGAGACTTGCAGCGTTTGGAACACTAAATGTGTCTTAGGTGGAGAAAAGTGTGGCAAAAATGCGAAGAGAATGTCAGATGAAAGATAGAAGCCCATAACGGGCATGTTATAGAGTTTTCATCGAGAACATTCGTTATCGAGAACAATTCTATCATTCCAGGCGCTAACTGTAACCAATCGACTAGTATATAAAGTGAACGCGTAACAATCCAAAATCGTAACAATATCAAACCGAAATAGGAATTTATTCATTTTTTAATTTATTTATTAAAAATTTTATAGATGGCAATGGGCAGATTTTAATCAGATGAATACTAGCATAATATTAGTTCGAAACGGTCCAAAATGCCAATAGGTAATATTATATAGATTTATAAATATCACTTTTTAATAAAAAAAAATATAAAAGAATTTCGCATCAAAATACTTAATTTTCTACTTTTTAAGTTCCAGTTCGAAATCATTTTAAATTATTTATAATTTAGTTTATAAAATTTTGATTTTTTTAACTTTTTCAACTTTTTCATCTTTTTAAACATTTTCAACTTTTTGTAACTTTTTTAACTTTTTCAACTTTTTCAACTATTTCAACTTTTTTTTTTAAGTTTTTTAACATTTTTAACTTTTTTAACTTTTTCAACTTTTTCAACTTTTTTAACTTTTTTAATTTTTATCATATTATTTATTTTATTTAATATTTTTATTTATTTTATTTTTATTTTTTTTTAAAGTGTATGTATGCAACTTTTTTTATGTTCATAATAAAAATATTATCTTATTACTTTCACACAAAAAACTCAAAAATTCGAAAAAACTCAAACCTGCGACGCTTCGAGCACTCTTGCCCCACTGTGCGCCAGCAGACTATGGAGGCGAAGTAATAGAATGAATGTAGGTAGTTATGCATGTCGGCATGTCTGTAGGCATAAGAAGAAAAGAAAACAATTCAAGAAAGCCAAATAACAAACCTGTTGCAGCTGCTGCTGTTGTAGTTGTTGTTGATGTTGGTGTAGTTGTTGTTGCTGTTGCTGTGCGGCATCGCGGTCTGTAGGCCAAACATTCCTTCTATTGCTTGCATTGCAGCCAACTCTAGTGGCATCTTCATTGCCATCGATGCTGTTGTGGTTGCTGCTGTTGTTGTTATTTGCACTACTATTCGAGTGATGTTGCTGCGGCTGTTGCTGCTGCAAATTAATTGGCCTGTTAAAATTCCCATGAGTAGTGCCTGTGGCTGCCGTCACATTCTCGTTTTCCTCCACATCCTCATCATCGGCAAGCCTATATTGCGCCAGCAGAAATTGTTGTTTACGCTGTCGCTGTTGTATATTCAATGCACCGGCCGACTTTGACTTCGTGATAATGGGACAACGCGCTGGTATGGCTGGCGGTTGCTCATCCATCTCGTCCACCCCGTTCGCAGCCGTCACATCGTTCAGTTTCAAGTAAGTTACGCTTACACTGTTTTTGTTGTTATTGTTGCTTTTACTGCTGTTGTTGGCCTCATTCTTGTGAGCAGCCGCCGCAGCTATGGTTGCTGTGGCTACCTGTCGGCGGCGCTCCGGTAAAGGCGGACATTCGAGGCTTTTGGTGTCAATATTTGCATTGTTGTCGCTATTGTTACCGTTGTTGTTGCTGCTGTTGTTGTTGTTGCTGATGTAGTTGCTATTGCCACCATTAAACGCGCTAATTTTGCGATATTGACCGATATCGAAATCTAATGATTTGCATTGCATATCATTAGCGCCGCCACCGCCAGCTACGCCGCCACCACCCTGATGCATGGAGAGTGAGCGTGCAAAATTGCTTTTGAAGTAGCGACAAGGCAAACTGAAATCGAAATCTGGCGGTGAGGAGCTTGCTGAAGAGCTCGTTGAGCTTGCCATATTGGTTGCCAGCCGGTGTGTGTGTGTGTTTTTGTTTGGCTGTTGGTTGTGTGAACGTGCGTGCGTGCGTTAGGTATGCAAATAGTGGCGACTCGGCGACAAAAACGTTTTTCAATTAAGTTTTTGTTATTTTCTTTTTGGTGCTATTGTTGTTGCACTTCAATTTAATGTTGTTACAGTAGCGTTGCTCACTACTCACTTAATCATCATATTCGTGTCACGTTCACGGCACTTAACACTTGTGCATGTAAAGATGTGCGCAAACACATAAAATATATTTTTGTACATACATATATGTACATATACATATATATGCATAAATAAATTTATTTCTACATGTGTTAGCCACAAAATAAACGCGCCAGACGACAGCTGGACGATGTTGCGATCGACGCGTGTTGGTGCTCCCACTACCACTGCCAATATGTGTTTGACCACTCGTTCGCTATTGTTGTTTTTGTTGTTGTTATTATTTTCGCTTCTTTATTTATTTTTCCTTGCGTAAAGAGGAAGTGATTAGTTATTAAACGCACTTTTTCACCTTTTTATTGTGTTTTTTTTTAGTTTTATTTATTTATATTTTTGTTGCGCATTTGCTTTGTTACTCTGCAAGGAACCGTTATGGACGGGCAGTGTTTCTAACTGCACATTTCCTCTGAGCAAGCATATGTATATATTTATAGGTCAAAGTTTGACATTTTATTTTGATTTTTTTTTCGTTAGTAAAATTTTCGTTGGTAGAATTTTTAGAAGTTTTGCTTTTTAGTTGTTTTTTTTTTGATGAGTAACGGCACTTTTCATAAAAAGTTGATTTACATTCATATAAATTGTTTCTTTTTCGATTTATTTCTATAAAATATAAGTAAACAAACAAAAAAAATTAATTTTAAATATATTTTTGGCAGTTTGATTAAACAAATTTGATTGAAAAGCACAAACAATTTTTTTAAACAAATTAAACATTTTAAATTATTTTTAATACTGAATTTACTTTTTTTAATTTTATCATAGAGTTTAAATTTAATAAAATTTTCATAATAAAACACCCAATAATTTTAAAATTATTTGTACATTAATTAAAAAGAATTAAAAAAATTAATTTAAAAATTAAAAAAACATAAAACCTGTTAAATTATTTAAATCTGTTCTACTCGGTCAAAAAATCGAACTTTGTAACCGCTGAAGCGATTTTTTGGCTGATTAGAACAGAGTTAAATAATTTAACAGGTTTTACGTTTTTTTTTAATTTTTAATTAATTTTTTTAATAATTTTTAATATATAAAAATAATTTTACAATTATATAAAAAGTAGTTCTGGGTGTTTTATTATGACAATTTTATTAAAATCTATTTTTTATAAAATTATATTATTATTATGATTAAGTTTTAATTATAATACTTTTTGATATTTTAAGTTCTTGTTATTTGCTTAGTGTTTAGTTTAATAGGGTTTACCAGTTTTAAATTTTATTATGTTTTAAATTGAAAAAAAAATGTATTTATAAATTTTCACTAGGCCTTTAGTTGTTTTTTAAAATTAATTCATTGTTTTAACTTTTTAAATAAAGTTTTTAAATTATATTATTAATTAATTAATTGAATTAAATTATTATAAATATTTTTTTTTAAATATAAATTTTAATATTTTAATCAAAACCTTTTTATTAAATTATTTGACTTGTTAATTTTTCATTAATTTTTTAATAGTTTTTTGATATAAGTAGTTATAATTTTGAAATTATTAAAAATTAATTCTGGGTGCTTTATTATGAAAATTTCATTATAATTAATTTTTTATAAAATAATATTATTATTATGATTTATTTTTAATTATGCTTATATTTTCTGTTATATTTATGCGTTTTAAATTTTATTATTTTTCAAATTAAAAAAATATTTTTATATATAAATTCTCACTAAGCCTTTTTTGTTGTTATGTTAAATTGTATTAACTTAAAATTTTTTTTTAACTTTTTAAATAATATTTGTTATTAAATTAAATAGTTATAAATATTTTTTAATATAGATTTTAAAATTTTAAATAAAACCCTTTTATAAAACTATTTGAAATTTAAATTTTTTAATTAATTTTTTCATTAAATTTTTATATTACTTTTCACTTGATTTTGAGCTGTTTTCAAATTTTTGATTAAGTTTTAAAAATTTTATTTTAATGTTTTTTTGTTTTTTTTTTTGTTATTTGCTTTGCTTTATTTGAAATGCCTATTTGTTTGTTTCCATTTTTATCACTTATTGTTTAATTTGTTTCTCAATTTTTTTTTGGTTGCTGTTATTGGAAAATTATTTATTATTATAAAATACGAAAAAAGTGGTAAATATTTTTATTTAAACATTTTTTTCTTTTTTTTTTAATTTGATATTTTTTTAATTTAATATTTTATTATTTTTGTTATTAAATAATTTTAACTCTTAGTTTTTATCAGCTATTGAATTTTAATATTGTTGTTATCTTCATCTTGGACTGTTTTCATATTTTTTTTATAAATTTTTTTTCTATTTTTTTTATTTTTTTGAACTTCTTTATTATTTACATTGTTTTATTTGAAAAGACTATTTGTTTGTTTTCATTTTTAGCTTTATTTAAACAATATTTTTTTTTAATTTTTATTTAAATTTTAAATTCTTGAATTTTTTAATTAATATTTTATTAATTTAATATTAAATTATTTAAATTTTTAGTTTTTACCAGCTATTGAATTTTTAATGTTGTTGTTATTTTATCTTTTTTATAAATATATTCATATATTTTTTCATAAAAGAATGTAATTATATATATATAATTTTTCATACATATACGTTCATATAATTATTATTCTTTCTTCAATTTTTATAAAATTTTGCATATTTTTTAAAATGATAAATTTTTTTAAAATTAATTTTAGATAACTTTTATTTATTTTCATCTAATTTTTATGGATTTTTTAATTTTTTAAATATTACTTATATTTAATTTTTGAATAGTTAGTTTTTAAATAATATTTCTTTCTTTTATTTTTGATTACTTAATGTATCTTAGTTATTGTTATTATTGCTTAATATAGACAAACAATTACTTTTTTTTACATATTTCCATCGATTACAAATATAACTTTAGAACATATCTGAAACATTTTTTTATATATTAAATTATCTTTGGTTCGGTAATTATTCTTTTAACCTATATTTAAAAAAAAAATTTTTACATATGTTTTTCTTTAATTAAAATTTTTTTTTATTAAAATATTTATTATTTTATGGTTTGTTAATTTATTATTTTATTTTACATTAGTAAATATTTATTTTGTTATTATTATATTTGTAAATTTTTTCTTATTATTTTTTTCTGAAAACACCTCTTTTTTTAAACATTTAATTCCCTTTGGTTCGGTAATAGATTTTATATTTTTTATCCTAAATTTTAAAATTTTTTTAAATTGTTTTTTTTTTTAACTTAAAATATTTTTATTAAAATATTTATTATTTTATTTGGTATTATTTAATTTTATTTATTTATTGTTTTAGTTATATAGTTTTCCATATCTTTTTTTTAGAACATCTCTGAACTAGCTAGATTTTTTATATATATTTATTATTCGTTAGATTGGTAGTAGTTTAATTGATATTTTATTCTGTATAAATTTATTAATTTTTTTAATTTTTCTGAATATCAGTTAATTTTTTATTAAGTTACATAACATTTTATATTTTATATCTTTTACATCAGGCCTGTAATAATTTCAATACTTTTTTTATTTTTTTTTTTATTTTAATACATATATGTTTTTGAATTTTTGGAATTTATCTTTATCAGTTATTGATCTACAAATATTGTCACTATTGTAAAGTTTTACGTATTTTGAATATATTCTTTTATCATATTTGAAAATAATTTACATAACCTGTAGTACTTTATATGATAATTTCGTTTTAGTTTTTATTAAAATTAGTTGGAGAAAAATTTTTGTAAAATTTTTAAATTCATATACATATTTTTATAATAATTATTTTTATAATTATTTATTGTACGTTTTCAGTTTTTATTAATATTAGATAAATATTTTTTGCTAAATCTTTTGATTCTTATTTTAATTAATTTATATATTTTTAATAGTAATTATTTTTAATTTTTTTATCAGCTTCTAAATTTTAAATATCCCTATTATTACTTATATATTATTCTATTTATAAATTATATATGAATTTTTTTTATAGAAATTATGTAAATTAATTTTTTATTTTTACTTTTATTTTCTTATTTATTTTTAATTAAATTCAGCCAATGTTATTTTGTTATTATTATTTTTTTATAATTTTTTATTTAATTTTTTAATTGATATTATATTAATTGAAATTATAATGTATCAAGTTTTTTTTTTTAGTTTATATTGATTTTTTTATGGTGCAGTTTTTTTACATTGTACAATATTTTTTTACTAACATTTTTTGTTTTCGTTATAAGTTACACAGTTAGTTAATTATTTGAAATTATTTAATGTTTAACAAGAAAAAAAATTATAAATAGGAACATTGTAAAATTTTCAAACATATTTGTATATTTTTTTAAATTTTTTTAATTTTTTCGAGTTTTACATATTCTTTATTAATATTAGTTACGAGAGATTTCTTCATATCCTCCATACAAACACACCAAAAACCATTTTTCTTTATTTATCAAATTTCCGTTTTTCGCTATTTTGCTACTTATTTTCTGTTTTCCACCATCAACTAATAAATATTTTCAATACACTTGTTGAATCATCGCACAGCTTAGAAAGTATTTTTTCCATACTTTTTTCTTCTGAATTTTCAAATACTCACATAATATATTTATGCATCTTTCCTTGGTTCAACTTTTCACTCCATAAACGCAAAAATTAAATTAAAAAAAAAAAAAAAATTATAACAAAACAAAAATGCAAACCACAAGAGATTGAACACTTGTTCGCCACTTGGACATTGCGTGTCCGTAACGTTTTTTTTTTTTTGAGTATTTCTAATTTTTTTTTGCTTTTCTATTTTTCCGCTCTACAGTATTTTTGTAGTTTGCCGCACTTGGCGTGGCGTCCAAAACTCATACACGTCCGTCCGTTACAAACTTTGCTTAGATATTAAAAATTCAAATTCATCAGAGTGAAAAGCATTTTTTATTTATCCAAACAACTGTGAGTAACTAAGCAGCCAGCGGCGAGCACATGTGAGCGAGACCAGGCAATACCAAGTGGCTGTTGGTTGGTTGGTTGGTAGAGCTGGCTGCTTGACTGGCTGACAGAGCGCGTATAGCAAATAGTCAAATTGTATAGCCTGAAATACAGTCATTTGCTCTCCAACATTTACTTTGCACTTTTAACAAAATGCACACATTGAGAGCGGCAAGAGAAGGTGCGAGCATAACTATATGCGATCGTTAGCGTTTGGCTGACCGGTGATTTGAACAAACTGTTTTATTGTATGCCGGTAAATGACAACAATAAACACAGCTGAGATACGTAAAAAGGTGAGCGAGTTTGTTTGATTACCTGCTTTTTCTCTCTCTTGTTTTAGTGGAGCGTGCGTGGAGTTAGGTTTGTTCTGTTGGGCAGGAGTTAGGCAGAGTTGCCATGACAATATTTTGTGGAAATGTTTTAATAACAAGAAATTTGTAGTATGACAGGTGATAGCCAAGGATACGGCATAAGAGTGTGTCATATAATGTTCAGTGCTAATAAAATACCGAGATATTTAGATCGCGCTGCTGTTATTTCTTTCCTCGATTGGCACAAACAGTATTTAAGAATATTTAAGATGAATTCAAGGTGGCAAGAATTCTTGATATTTGAATCACCAGATTCTAGTAACTTATGAACACCCCTGAGACGTCTAAGATCCAATAGTTATCGCGAGAGTCGGGTATTTACACCGGAACAGCCTGGATTCTTATCTGTTTAAGGACTATCACTCCCCGAAAACAACAACCAACCAACTTATGAAGGAATAACTATATATTTACAGCTATTATTGTCCAAAGGTCAAAACCGCTGGTTTGGTGGAACAATATAATCAGAAAAGTACCAGATCATTGTAAATTTAAAGAAGTATTTAAGTTTGAATACAAGGAGGACATTTAATAAATTAATAAAAATAAACAAATATAAATAAACAAAATAACTATAAAAATGAACAAAAAATTAATAATAATCAAAACTAAAAAAAAAATATTCTTCGCTTTTAAATAAATATAAAATTAATTAATAAGTAATATTCCAATTAAATAAGTAAGCATTTGAAAAAAATAAACAGAATATAAAGAAAAAGCTAAATAAAAAAATAAAAAAATAAATGAAAATAAAACAAAAAAGAAAACTTATCAATTAAAAGAAATAAATAAATTTAATGTTAATAAAATTAAAAAAAAATTAAACTTTATACATAAAAACGGATAACTAAATAAAGGAAAAAATAAATAAATGAATAAAAATAAATAAATAAATATAAAAAAATAAATAAATATATAAATAAATGAATAAACAAGTAAATAAATAAAAAAATAAAAAATATATAAAAAACTTACTAAACAAATATATAAATAAGTAAAGAAGAGAAGATATATTAAATAAAAGGTAAAGAAGATAAATTAATTAAATGATAAGAAATAGGTAAATAAATCAAAAATAAATGAAAATAAAACAAAAAGGCAAACTCATCAACGAAAAGAAATAAATACATTTAGTATGTTGATAAAATTAAAAAAAAAATTAAAAATGTATACATAAAAATGGATAAATAAATAAAGGAAAAAATAAATAAATGAATAAAAATAAACAAATAAATAAATAAATAAATAAATAAATAAATAAATAAATAAATAAATAATTAAATAAATGAATAAATAAATAAATAAATAAATAAATATATAAGTAAAGAACAGAGGATATATTAAATACAAGATAAAGAAGATAAATTAAATAAATGATAAGAAATAAATAAATAAATAAATCAAAAATAGATAAACACAAAAACAACAAGAAAAAAGCCTTAAGAGGAAACGTGGTGGTTTCCGAAATAACTGAAACCTCTACCGCTCAGATTGTTGTTGTAATTTTTTCACTTTCCCAAAAATTATATATGATTTGACCCAGCTCAAAAAACTAAATAATGTATCTGAACAATGAAACGAAAAAGCATAATTAAAAATAAACAAATAATTGGAAAAAATATCCAACAGAGAAATTATTAAAATAAATTAATAAACAAAAGGAAATATAAATATAATAATAATCATTTAAATTTTAAATTAATTAAATAATTAAATAAATACACCACCACATAAATAGTGCATAAAACCCAATAAATACGTAAACAAAATCATGAATGGATATAAAAGAAATAAAATAGTTAAATAAATATGCGGATTAATTAGCAACTAAAATAAGAATTAAAGAAAAATATAATAAAGGTAAAACAATTCGTTTACTTTTTAAGTAATTTATTGTTATTTTCTGCAATCCAAAACATTCACAGTAATTGCCTGACATTTGGTAACCCTTAAACTGTTATAAATTTGGTTTGCTCTCTCTCTGTCTCTCTCTCTCTCTTTTTTTTTTCATTTTTGCCAATTCGAATTTATAGCCAGTTGAACACAGGACTAAAAAAATAATACACTCACAAATGATATCAAGGTCATCCAAAATTCAAGTTTGTCGCAAAATTCTATATTCAAAAACTGTCATGTGCATACGAGCAGGAAGGTATGATCATGAGCGATGAGTCTCTACCTGTGAAATTGCGCAAAAGGGTGATGCGCTGCGTAAGGTGTAAGAGCTCAATACTAAATACGAACATAAGTACATACATATGTTTGCATGCAAGGAAAACCAAAAAATACGTTTGCGTAGCTAAGAATTTTTGCATACTCAGCTGACTAACACCTCTTGTGCCCAAAATTAGGGGCTTCATTTACTGAGTGAATTCGAAAAATAGATAAAAGTGTACAACTGATTCTAATCATAGTAGGTGTGTATTTAAATAAAGAAAAAAATAAAATTATATTAACTATAAATACTCGTAATAATTTAACTATTCTTTAAACATTCTCTGTGAATACTTTAAGATACTAATTTACTTATAAACTTTTAAATAAGTAGTAATAATAAGTAAATAAATATTTACATAAATATATTTATAACATTCTTTAACTAGCAGGAACAATAACACTTTGACATTGTATTTCCGAAACTCTAAACCCACACTAACATACATTTTAAGTAAAAACAAATTTAAATCGTTGCATATCCTCAGGCGCACATATATTTGACGAAGACGCTCACCGGATATGATTTGAGTGAACACTGAATAAAGTATCGTAGCATACTAACAAGCGCAAAAACCTATAAAATGAGCTTCATTTCCGGCGGAACCGACACCAAGCAATTAAAGAAAGTAAATCTTAGAAGAAATTTAAAATTTTTATAAATAGTTTTCAATGCGTTGGAAATCAAATTTTTATCTTTTTATTTACTTTTTTAATTCTTATTTTATTTTACTTAATTTTATTATATTTATTATTATTTGATTAAATTTTATTTATATTTATTTATTTATTTTAATTTTACAATAATTTATTTAGTTTAAGGGGTATACCAGTCTAGAATTTTGGACAGTTCGATTTTCTTTTTTTTGCATAGTTTTACAAATCAACTATTTAAAAATATGCCTGTAAGAGGATTTTTCAAATTTGGCACGAATATTCCTTAAATATCTCTCTATCGCACGAACCAACTAAAATTGGAAATTTTAAATTTGTAATATTTTGAAAAAATTCGAAAAAGTTAAAAAATCGACTTATATTTTTGAGCAGCCGCAATTTTATGAAAATTTTTTTCCAGTATTTCAGGTTCATGAGATAGCGACATCCGTACTAATTAAGAATCCATTATTGTTTTATTTTTCAGATTACCACAAAGGTAGAAATCATGCCGACGAGGATACGTCCTTTTTTCCCTCTCTACTTCAAGGACTCATAACTCCATGAAAATTTTTTAATTTTTTTACATTTAATTTTGTGTAATCTTGAAATATTAATAAACAAATGATAAAAAAGTAGTTAGTAATAATTTCAAATTATTTTTTTTTATAAATAGTCAAAAAACGCTCGAAATGCCTATATTTTTATTTTTCTAAATTTAATAAATTTCTATATAAATTTTTTGTTTTTATTTTTAATTTTAATTCTAATTTTAAATTTAATTTTAATCTAATTTTAATTTTTATTTTAATTTTAAATTTATATTTAATTTTAATTTTAATTTTAATTATAATTTTAATTTTAATATTAATTTTAATTTTAGTTTTTATTTATTTATTATTACAAATGTTCCCAATACCATTAAGAAGTTGTTCACACATTTTCGTAGTATTTATATAAACCAGTGATTTGCTTTATATTTTTGTGAATATCTTATCTATCGCATTTTATTTAAAGTGACAATTTAAGACAAAATTTAAATTTTAAGTTTTAAATTTTAAGTTAAGTTAATATTCAAAAGAGAATAAGATGGCGGTGGGAGCGAGACTTTGTCTTCACAATATAATGAAATGTTAAGCGAACTGACATATGTTAAGACCAAAAGACGGCTGGCAATTGAAATATAATTTGAAATTACAAATAAGCTTTTTATTTATTAAAAGAAAAAATAAATAAATAAAAATAAAAGCAAATAAAACGTAGATAAACTACTTATCTTATATACTTATATATATATATAAATAAAAGGTGGTAAGTATAAAAGCAGACTACTGATTAAATGTTTCTGTAAGTGTGCACAGTTGAGGCTTTCAAAACTTTTGGTTAAACAAACCAGATATGTACATATTTACAATCAATCATAAGTAGAGTACTTTATCATGTGAAACAAATTTATGAGGAATTTTTGCGAAAGAGATACTCCATTTTTCACTTCTTTATGACAACGGAATATCTTTGAATATCTAAATCATTGGACCATCAGTTCCGGCTTTTCGGACTTACTCATAGTCGATTATATAAAATACAGGGCAATTGAAAAGTCCCCGGCCTATGTTAGTAAAACACATTTTTTTTTTGGCAAAATTCTTTTTATTTATTCAACATAGTTCCCTTCAAGGGTGATATACTGGTTAAAGCGAAACTCTAATTTTTCGATAACACTTTTGTAGGACGATTTGTCCTTTGTTTCAAAATAGGTCTTAGTTTCGATAAAACCTCTTCATTCGACAAAAATTTCTTCCCAGCGGGCATTATTTTGACATCTGGGAACAGAAAATAGTCGGTGGGGCCCTGAACTGGGGAATACGTTGGATGTGACACGGTGCATTGGCTTGTTGAAACAGCACTTTCTTTTTTTTTCAAATGCGGTCATTTTTCAGCGATTTCGTCCTTCAAACAGTCCCATAATGCTAAGCAACAGTCACTGTTGATGGTATTTCCTTTCAAAAGATAGTCAATGGAAATTATTCCATCCGCATACCAAATACAGACGCCAAAACCTTGCCAGCCGACTGTTGAGTTTCTCCACGCTTTGGAGTGCGTTCATCGTGTGCAGTCCACTTGGATGACTGTCGATTGGACAGCGAAGTGAAATGGTGGAGCTATATTTCATCCATTGTCACATATCGAGCGCAAAAACTCGGGTTTATTACACTTGAATATCTCCAAACACTGCTCCGAATCATAAACTCAGCGTGGTTTTTCGTCAAAATTGGGCTCGTATGTGAATGATGTAAAGTGCCTGCTTGTTTCATTCAATTTCAATTTACGGTTATTCAAAATCATTTTGTGGACTTTTTGATGTTTTCGTTGGGGCAACCCCTTTTGGGCGTCCACTGTGTTCACCGTCTTCGATGCTCATTCCACCAAGTCTAAACCTAGCATAACATCTCCTGAAAGTGCTCTCCAAGGATTGTAGTATTTTCAGAGACATTTAATTTCCCAAAATGGCCATGCCAACTAATTTCTAGTGATTCAAATTCGATAGCTCTTGAAATGAAATTTCGAAATTCTTGATTTTGATATGCAATTTTAAACCAATTAATTGCTTTGTACTTTTGACGGCACCTTTAAATACGAATGTATATCCTGTGCAACACATATTCTCTTAGTGTAATTACTTCTATGGAGTTTATCGATCGACGGCGCGATCAACATATGCATATTCCAACAGTCGCCGCTTTTCATCCGAACAAGCCCACTGTGTGTGCGAGCAAATGAAGTCATTGCATAACTATTATATAAACATCAAATATTTATGTAAGTATGTAAGTAGACAGCACTCAAAAGCTTGTCTGTCAATACTCAGCAGATGAGGTGAACAAAATAATTTCATGTACATCCAAGTCAGCGGACTCGTGGTCGGAGAGCGCATTAAAGCAACAACAACAACAACAGCTCACATTGACATACATACATATGTACTCCGAATGATACTCGTATCACGGTGCATTGATATCGCCCACATGTGTTCACCTACAGGGCACTTTGTTAGATTGAGCGCAAGCATACACATATGTATTTATGTATGCATGTACAAATCATAAAAAAATATTTATATAAGCATATCAACATAAATGCATAAATATAGGGTAAATGTGCTGGTGAGCGGACAGTACCAAGGGTTTTTTTTTAATTAAAAAACAATTAAAAATTTTATATCAATAATTAATGCCATGGAGGCAGGGATACATTTTTAGTTAATAACTTATTTAATTTTCAACCAATTTCATCACCATTTTTGTTTAACAGAATTTTTATTGGTGCATCTAGGCCAAAGTGCCAAATATTTAATTTTTGTTTTTGCTAGTGAAAGAGAGATTTTTAAATGAAAAAATATTTCTTACTACAGGGTGGCACACAAATTTTGTTACAATAGGAAACTTAAATAGCTTTTTTTTTAATCACTAGGTGTGCTGATGCGCCATCTTGCTGGCACCAAACGCCATTGAAAGGTATACGTTTTCGACGCAGTTCTGGGCGAAGAAAACTCATTTAAATAACGGTGTCCATTGAAAGTTATTTTGACACCGTTTTCTTCAAAGAAGTATGACCCAACAATGTACCTTGATGTAACAGGGCTGCACACAATAACTTGTTTCGGGTGAAGTTCCTTCTAATGAATTATTTCTGAATTTGATTCACTCCATATATGGCAATTCTGCTTGTTTTAGATCAAAATGGGGGATTCATCAGACATAAATTAATCAAATTATTGTCTTCTTCGGCTATTTCAATCATTATTTGGCAAAATTCCAGGCGAGTAGGCAAATATAGAGGGGTTTTTTGGCTTGTCAGTGGAATTTTGTACGGAAATTGGTTTAAGTCATCATGAGTTATCCGTTGAAATTACTATCTACCATCTAACTCCAAGTAACGCCGATCAATTTCGAGTCGAACCGTTTTGATTTGTCTGAATTGACTGAATTGAACACGAACGTATGGATCTCGATGGCTCGGTCTTCTTACAATGCTTCCTGATTCGGCCAACAGGTTTACCAACCTCAAAATGATCGATCTACTCGTGGGAGCGCCGCTAAACTCCCGTCTGAATTCCCTTTAGACGTACCATAAACATAATTTAATAATCATAAAAATATTAGTTGTATGGTTCTGGAATGTAAATAATCTGCAATAAATGGAATAATAAATACGAATTTTATCGAAGAAGTCGGTCACTGGTCCACTTTTCGGAAGAAAAGCCAGTGTTCATATTAATCTTAGCAAAAAACCACTTACATACCCAGTTTCAAGGAAATTGAGCATCAATATATTTGATTTTTGGAATAAATCGGTCTCAGATCCAGTACTTGGAAGACAAAATGGTCCTCAACTTAATTTAGCTGTACGGCTACCAAACTGCATCAAATTTGAAGAAAATCGAAACAAAAATGTGATTTTTTGGAATCCCTGACCTACTCCCCGATTTTTAATTCGTATTAATATTGCTTGGTCGGAGAAAAATCCGAACATCAACTTAATTTTTTAAAAAAGGTTCGAAAAATCGAACAATTGATATAATTTTTGGATTAGATCGCTCTTAGGTCTACTTTCCCTTTGTTGATTTAGGCAACGAATTAAAAACAATAAGAAAATCGAATCTTAGTTGAATTCTTTAAGATCCCAGATCGCAGGCCTTATGACCTCTTCCCGGTCAAATGTAAAGTTCGTATCAAACCAATCGTAAAGCTACCAAATTTGATGACAATCGGATAAAAAAATACGATTGTTTTGAAATATTGGTTCGTTATTCACTTCCTGGATTTTTCTTTCGGATTTTTTCCTGTTTGGCCGGAGACTGCTCCGATTTCATTCCGATTTTCTTGTGTTATAAGCGTATTAACTAACAGCACTTTCTTTTATAAAAGGTGATTCATTTCGAGGTTCCTAACTTTAAAAAAAATACAGAAAATTCAAATTTAATGGAGAATATTTATTATTATTCGAAAAAACATTCTTTGGCATTTATTTTTTAAAGACTATCTCTTTCAAATGTTGGCTGCGGCTACGTCCCACATGGTCCATCCGTTGAGTCCAATTTTCGATAACACGTTCGAGCATTTCGACTGGTTAATGGCGAATGACACGGGTGATATTTTGCTCCAAAGTCTGAATCGAAGCGGGATTGTCCGCATGAACTTTGGACTTTACATATCCCTACATGAAAAAGTCTAACGGTGTGATATCACACGATCTTGGTGGTCAATCTACCGGCCCAAAACGTTAAATTATCTGCTCACCGAAGTGTTCTCTTAATAAATCCATTGATTGATGCGATGTGTGGGAAATGGCGCCGTCTTGTTGAAACAAAATGTCGCAGAGATCATGAGATTCAGTTTCGGCATCAAACAGTCGGTTATTATGGCGCGATAACGGTCGCAATTGACGGTTACGCTCTTACCGGCATAATTTTTGAAGAAATATGAACCGATGATTCCACTGGCCCACAAACCACACCAAACCGTTGTTTTTTCTGGATGAAATGGCAGCTCTTGAATCTCTTCAGGTTGCTCTTCGTCCCTTTTGCGGAAATTTTGCTTGTTTACATACCCATTGAGCCACAAATGGGCCTCATCGCTGAACAAAATTTGCCATCCCATGTCGCTTGAGCGGCTTCAGTTCTTGCTCAAGCTTATTTTGTACACTTTCAATTTAAGATCTCTTCTTAAAGTCGTTTCATACGTCAGTCCGAGTTGCTGCGAACGGCGCCGAATCGATTCTCCACAGCTTTCGTGTATACTCTCAGCTGCGAGCGCTATATTTTTTGTTCCCTGCGTGCTGGACGTAGTCTATTCGGTCGAATATATGCTAGTTCTCAAGATGGGTAATGATGTTGCGAATAGTACGCTCAGAAGCGAGCGAAACATATTCTTTACAGAACGTGAATTTTCGTAATAAAGTTTAATGATTTGTAGCTGTTGTTCAGGCGTAAGTCTTTACATAATGAAATGCCAAACAATATTGAATAAAAATAACATGACAGCTTGGCACGACTCATGCGAGATCTGTCAAAAAAAGGCTATTGAAAAAAGTATCTCTACTTGGATAATCAGATATTTGGAGACAGTGAGAAAAACGCTTATTTATTTTCAAAAAATTCTATTTATTTCAGTAAAAAATATTGCAAAATAGGTGTCCACTCATTAAAAAGAAAATCCGGTTACTAGAGAATTTTGACTTATTTTACAAAAAAAAAAAAAAAAAAAGTATTGTTATTAAACTTTATCATTTTTAGTCGACTCAGAATTAATCAAAGGTGCTGAATTGATATAAAATCTTTTGACATAATTAGTAAGTAGTAGATATATGCAAGAAAATTGAGCATAAAGTGGAAAATACATTGATCATCCATTCACTAGCACATTTACTCTACATACATACATATGTACATGTATGTCTTATACAGGCATACAATGTCTGTTATACAAATATTACATTATAAATGCGTAAGCGTGGCAGGCCACGCAACTTTGCTAGGCACTCAGTCGGTTAGGCTCAATTCAAGATCATCTAACCGCTAGATGTCATCCCCTCTCAATGGACGCCTGTGGGTTGCGAGCTCCATTAACAACCAACAGCCAACAACAACATTATTCTTTCTTCCATGGTGTACGCATATACACACGCACGCACGCCAGCACGCATCAAGTTCCGATTACAAGTACAACAAAATATATTATCGAATGCATTTCTCAGTTGTGTTCCAATTCTCGTTAAGATCACTTTCGCTATTTTTTGCCCGATTTCGTAATGGCTGAGTGAGTGTTGTGTTCATCTTACTTATGTAGGTACTAACGTTTATATAAATAAACTATAAATAAACTCTGACAACAACACCAACAAACGGACGCAACGAGTCAACCGCAAGCACAGCGAGTTAAAATTCAAATATTCTTCTCATTATATAATACATGCTTGCTTGCGGGTATGTACATATGTATGAATGTACAAACAATGTGACTATTTGTAGAAGCTCACTACTGAGCACCGGCGTCTAGCTATAGATTATTATTATATAACGGCACTAGATTTCCATCGGCGGTGTAAAACCATTCTCGGCGATTCCGTGTGGCCATTACGTTGCCGAAGCACGTTTCGTGTGCATCTCACGTCTTTTGTCCGAGCGGATTCAGCGAGCGAGCGAGCGATTGAGCGCCCATACATACATACATACATACCAACGACCGACCGACCGACCCCACGTCTCAACTCTCGACCACAACAAAACGACCAATCCGCGTAATTTACGTCGCTTTATTTTGTAATACAATAGTAATAATAATAACAACAAAAACAAATTAAACCGGCACAACGCGGGTGCACTTTTTCCTACGCGCATTTATTCTTAAAGTTAAAAAAAAAAGGAAAAACAATTCCAATTGACATAGAACAAGTGTTGACGCGCAGGCGGTATCGTCGTTGTGGTGGTCTCAAGTGTTGTACTACTTACATACATAATTGCGTGCATTTTGTTGTAGTAAAGTGTGCTGTAGTACTACCTACGAGTATTTAAGGCACTTACCCAGTGAAGTTTCTATTGTTTTTATTGCAACACATTTTCTTTTCACACTTTTACTTGATTGACAAGCACAAATGTCGTCGAGTGGTGGGAATGGACGTAAACGTTTTGTCGGCGAACGGCCACGTGTCAGGAAGACGCTGAAACGTTTACAACGCCAACAATATGCAATAATGGATTTGTCAATGAGAGGTGAGTACGTGTGATGAGTGAGTGTGTGAGCGGGAGAATGCTTGCACTGCTCGTGTTGAGCATAATGTCATAATTGTGTTAATGGTGGAATTATGAAATAATGAAATAATTTTTTTTTCTCTTAAATATTCATTAAAATCATATTGCTAAACAATTGGAATATTGTTGAGGCTATTTTGGTAATCGCCGAAGAGGAAAGTGAAAGAAAATGGTTTATTAATAACTTCGAGACGAAAAAATAATACTTTTGTAGGACTTAATTAACTATGTGATCTACACAGTCGATTGTGGAATATGTGCTGTAGTTAGCCCATTTTCATATTTTTCTGCTCCTTCCAACGGATTGGAGGTCTTTATCTGCTTATTCTTCTGCTACTTTCAAAGCTAGAGTATTTTCATACATCTGGTCAACATGACCTTGCTAGCGATACCTCTGTGGGCTAGGGTTTCAAGAATTTACCTGCGATGAGGTATGCTTATGGTAAGAGATGATTAAAATCCAATGATTCCTGGGACAGTTGGGTCTTTATACCAGAACAACCCGGATTTTTATCCAACCGACTATCACTCCCGCAATATTCCCCAAAAACCAATTTGGGGAATATTTCTGCGGCTACAACAACATCAATCTAGCTAGCGCGAAACCGATGTATCTTAATTCGCTGAACTATATCAATATACATGTAATGGGTAGTAGTAAAGGGTGATACAAGTAGAGGTGCATTTTTCAATAGTCTTTCTTTTTTAAAAGATCACGCGTGAGTCGTATCAAGCTGTCATGATATTTTTCTTCAGTATTGTTTGGCATTTCATTGGAAAGACTTACGCATGAACGACGTTTACAAATCATTCAACTTTATTTCGAAACTTCACGTTTTGTACAGAATGTGTTTCGCGCGCTTCGCTCAACTTATGGTCAACATAAGCGGCCTACTGAGCGTACTATTCGCAACACCATCACCCATCTTGAGACCCAGCATTCATTATTGGATAATATTCGACCGAATATACTATGTCCATCACGCAGTGAAGAAACTATAGTGACCGTAGCAGAGAGTGTACACGAAGACCGTGGAGAGTGGACTCGTCGCCATTCGCAGCAACTCGGGCTGACGTATAGAACGACATAGCGCATTTTACAACGTGATCTTAAATTGAAAGCGTACAAAATAAAGCTTGTGCAAGAACTGAAGCCACCGACCTTCCCAAGCGACATCGCTTCACTCTATGGGCTCTTGAAAAGTTCCAAGAAAATTCTACGTTTTCGAGACAAACATTGTTCAGTGTTGAGGCTCATTTATGGTTCAATGAGTACGTAAACAAGCAAAATTGCCACATTTCAGACGAAGAGCAACCTGAAGAGATTCAAGAGCTGCCATATCATCCAGAAAAACAACGTTTGATGTGGTTTGTGGGTCGGTGGAATCATTGGTCCATATGTCTTCAAAAATGATGCCGGTAAGAACGTAACTGCCAATGGCGACTGTTATCGCACTATGATAACCGATTGTTTGATGTCTGAAATTGAAGTTCGTGATCTCCGCGGCATTTGGTTTCAACAAGACGGCACCATTTCCCACACATCGGATCAGTCAATGGATTTATTTAGAGAACACTTCGATGAGCAGATTTCACCTTTTGGTCTGGTCGATTGGTCACCAAGATCGTGTGATAACACAGCGTTAGACTTTTTCCTGTGGGGATATGTAAAGTCTAAAGTTTATGCGGACAATCCCGCTTCGATTCAGACTTTGGAGCAAAACATCACCCGTGTCATTCGCCAGTTACCAGTTGAAATGCTCGAACGAGTCATCGAAAATTGGACTCAACGGATGGACCACCTGAGAAGTAGCCGCGGCCAATATTTGAATGAAATAATCTTCAAAAAATATATGCCAAAGAATGCTCTTTTGAGTGATAATAAACATTCCCAATTAAATTTGAATTTTCTGTGTCCTTTACTGCTGCTGTGTATGCAATCTAAAAAAGAGAGAGAGCTTTAGTGGAGACACTTCAACATGTTCGTTTCAAGCGTTCACTGAAGTCTTATGGTAGCGTCTGTACACCAGAGGTGCAGCTGCGAGTTAGCGTTTGTTTTGAGGCAAGCATCACAACCCCCAACAAGATTTTAAAGAAGTCACACGATAAGCAGTCACCTTGTCAGAAACTTCATTGAGTATAACACGGCTCGGAGTTCTCCTTCCCGATCCTGACTGCACTTTTGATATTTCTCAGCGTCAGTTTACATTGTCGTTTGCGCTTTGCGGGTATATCAAATTCAGGCCCAGTGATGTAGAAGCAACACCTTTTCGTGCTCTCAAAGGCCGTTTTAAATCGACAAGGAGGCGGTATGTGTCAATCCTTTTTCCTTGGTTGTTTTCCAAGAGCTGGCATGTGGTGAATAGGATTGTCTCAGGGTATTTGCTGCATTATATGGGACTCACATTTTTATAGATTGGACGGATCACTCTCAGGTGCCAATCATCAGGCATGTTTTCGACCTGAAATATTTTACAAACAAGTTAATGCATGTACCTCGTTAGTTCATCATCGTCATACGCCTTCCACAGAGTACATGTTCCGCGTGCAAAATACGTCTTATATGGAGGCAGGCATGAGTGAGGCGTAAGAAGACCTCCCCTGTTTCTTTTTGATGTTTTCAACAATGCGTATCAGGCTTCTAGAGGTAGTTCAAATAGCTAGTTATTCCTCAAAGCTTGATAAAAAGTATTGATGTCCTTCCTATACGATATCACCATCATCTCGAATGAGATTATTAAGCCCTTATTTAGCACCATCAAGGAGGAAAGGGTCCATCAATCTGAATGTTCTCGTATAGGGTGTTTTTTATAGAGGTATAGAACTTTCAGTTGGCATTACTTTTCAATATGGACACCGATTTAACAGCTGTCAAGTGATTTATTCTCAATTTGGTTTGGCAATTCATCATGAATAGACTCACGCCTGAACAACGCTTGCAAATAGTGCAATTTTATTTCGAAAATAATGGTTCTGTGCGGAAAACGTATCGCGCACTACGTCCATTTTAGCGACGTTTAGCGATGAAGCGCACTTCTGGTTGAATGGCTACGTCAACAACTCACAGGTGGCCAGAACGTTACAGTCAATGGTGATCGGCCATGATTACTAACTTTTTCATTCCTGAAGTGAATAACCATGATGTCCAGGAGATGTGGTTTCAACATGTCACACAGCTCGTGCCACAATAGATTTATTGAAAGACGCGTTTGGTGACCGCCTAATTTCACGTTTTGGACCTGTGAATTGGCCTCCAAGATCTTGTGATTTAACATCGCTAGACTACTTTCTGTGGGGCTATGTAAAGTCATTGGTCTATGCGGATAAGCCACAAACGCTTGACCATTTGGAAGACAACATTCGCCGTGTTATTGCCGATATATGGCCACAAATATTGGAAAAAGTCATCGAAAATTGGACGTCCAGATTGGACTACATCCGCGCCAGCCGTGGCGGTCATATGCCAGAAATCATATTTAAAATGTAATGCCACAAGATTATCTTTCGGATGAATAAAATTTATGTCAGTCGAATAATCCATCCTTGTTTTGTTGCAATTTAAAGTTCTATACCTCTATAAAAAACACCCTTTATAAGTATGTCTACTCTGGGCTTGAAACCAATTGAGTTATTACTTAGTTAGCGGTTGTCAGGAGAATATTAGACATTTAAAAAAAGGTGATGGTCCCTAAGTTGTACAGGTTATTTGAGAAGTCCCCAGCCTACCTAAATAAAACACTTTTTTCCAAAATAACTTTTTTTTTATTCAACATAGTTCCCTTCAAGGTTGATACACTGCTTATAGCGACACTCCAACTTTTCGATACCATTTTTGTAGTACGATTTGTTCTTTGCTTCAAAATAGGCCTCAGTTATTCATTCAACGAAAATTTCTTCCTAGCGAGCATTCTTTTGAGATCTGAGAACAGGAAATAGTCGCTGGGGGCCAGATCTGGAGAATACGGTAGATACGGGAGCAATCTTAAGCCCAGTTAATAGATTTTTGCCATCGATTTAACTTAAATGGTGACACGGTGACATTATCTTGGTGAAACAGTATTTTCTTTTTCTTCAAATGCGGCCGTTTTTCTGCGATTTCGTACTTCAAATGGTCCAATATTGCTATGTAATAATCGCTGTTAATGGTCCTCACTTTTTGAAGGTAGTCAATGAAAATTATTCCATGCCCATCCCAAAATACAGACGCCATAACCTTGCCAGCCGACCGTTCCGTCTTTAAACGCTTTAGAGCGGGTTGATCGTGTGGATTCCACTCGGTTTATTGTCGATTGGACTTCGGAGTGAAATGATCGAGCCATGTTTCATCCATTGTCACATATCGATGCAAAAACTCGGGTTTACTTCTCCAAACACTGCTCCGAGTCATCAACTCGTCGATATTTTTGGTCAAAAGTGAGCTCGCGCAGCACCCACTTTGCACAGAGCTTTCTCATACCCAAATATTCGTGAATAATATAATGTACACATTTAGTTGATATCTTTAGGGTGCCTTCTATTTTATTCAATTTGAATTTACGATCATTCAAAATCATTTTGTGGATTTTTTTTGATGTTTTCGTCGGTAAAACCCCCTTTTTGGGCATCCGTTGCTTTTACCGTCTTCGGTGCTTATTTCGTGACGTCTAAACATATCATACCAATCCTTGATTGTTGATTTTCTTGGGACAGTGTCCGGAAACTCGTCATCAAGTCAAGTTTTTGCTTCAACTGTATTTTTCCCCTTCAAAAAGTAGCATTTTATCAACACACGAAATTCTTTTCTATTCATTTTTTCGCAATAACAAAAGTTGTCTCACTGAAAATGCTATAATTCACAAACTAATAATCCGACATCTGTCATATTTTCAAACGCATCTTCTGAAGGTCAAGGCTAACTGAAAATCATTTACTAATTGGTTCTAGTAGCGCCATCTATGTGTCAGGCCGGGACTTTTCAGTTGACCTGTTAATTTCATTATTTAAAGTATATGAGTGGAGAATTTGAAACTACCTGCATTCATACCCTAATTCTTCGCATTTTTAAAAAATTGTTTGCTTTGCGAAATGGTGTTGTGACTGCTAATTTTGCTTTCGTTTAATTTTCTATTTTATTGCATTAAATCAAACTTTTTTTCACTGTGTACTTTCAAGCGCTTTAATCTCTCTTGAATACCAGGCGTAGCAAAGTTGTTAGCGACGTAATATTTAGCTGAAATTATAATTATGCAATAGTTTCTATTACTTATTAGTTATTTATATGAAAGGTTAGGTGTTACATTAGCTACTTGTGTGCATATATGTATTTAAGTTTCCTTAGAGATAACAAAATGTAAAGTGCATTCATTTGTAAATATTATACTCTGTTGAACTAATATTTTCATATTAGGGGTAGTCGAAAGAAATTGTAAGAAAATAAAATTTATTAATTTAATTTAATTTTTTATATATTTTACTTTATTTTAGTTTATCTTTCTCTATTTTATTTTAATTTATTTTTATTTTAAAGGGTGTTTTTATAGAGGTATAGAACTTTAAGTTGCAATAATACAACGATGGATTATTCGATTGACATGAATTTTATTTATCCGAAAGATAATCTTGTGGCATTACATTTTAAATATGATTTCTGGCATATGACCGCCACGGCTGGCGCGGATGTAGTCCAATCTGGACGTTCAATTTTCGAAGACTTTCCAACATTTGTGGCCGTATATCGGCAATAACACGGCGAATGTTGTCTTCCGAATGGTCAAGCGTTTGTGGCTTATCCGCATAGACCAATGACTTTACATAGCCCCACAGAAAGTAGTCTAGCGGTGTTAAATCACAAGATCTTGGAGGCCAATTCACAGGTCCAAAACGTGAAATTAGGCGATCACCAAACGTGTCTTTCAATAAATCTATTGTGGCACGAGCTGTGTGACATGTTGCGCCATCTTGTTGAAACCACATCTCCTGGACATCATGGTTATTCAATTCAGGAATGAAAAAGTTAGTAATCAGGGCTCTATACCGATCACCATTGACTGTAACGTTCTGGCCACCATCGTTTTTGAAAAAGTACGTACCCATGATTCCACCAGCCCATAAAGCGCACCAAACAGTCAGTTTTTCTGGATGTAACGATGTTTCAACATACACTTGAGGATTACCTTCACTCCAAATGCGGCAGTTTTGTTTGTTGACGTAGCCATTCAACCGGAAGTGCGCTTCATCACTAGACAAAATTCGCTTATGAAAATCGGGAACAACGGTAATCTCGGTTTGGGCCCAAATTGCACTATTTGCAAGCGTTGTTCAGGCGTGAGTCTACTCATGATGAATTGCCAAACCAAACTGAGAATAAATCACTTGACAGCTGTTAAATCGGTCGCCATCTTGAAAAGTAATGCCAACTTAAAGTTCTATACCTCTATAAAAAACACCCTTTATTTATGAATTTATTGAAAGTCTTTGCCAAATGGATATTCCTGTTAGAACTATTAGACAATGTGAGGTTGAAAATCCAATTGAAACTCTCAATAATTCCAAATTTCCCGGTTATCATCTAATACACGCGACGATTGTTCTTCGATTCTGTCTGATCTCATCAATTTCATTGGTTTCTTTAGTTTTGATAATATAAAAAGTCGCAGGGAGCCAAATCTATTGAATACGGTGGTTGAGGCATGAGTACGATTATGTTTTTGGCCAAAAAAGCACGAATAAACAATGATGTGTGGGCTGGTGCATTATCGTGATGCTGAATCCACGATTTGTTTTTCCCCACTTCCGATCGTTGGAGCCGTATTGCTTCAAGCAAACGTTGCATAACATCCTTGCAGTATTCCTTATTGACTGTACGACCTTTTGGCAGGAACTCATGATGCACCACACCATTGTAATCAAAGGAAACAGTGAGCAAAACCAGTCACCTTTTCCTTTGAACATACCTCGCATTATTATGAATAGTGCAGAGATTCGAAACTCCAAAGCAGTTAAGTATCTGAGCCTCTCCCTCTCCCTCTCGATAGGAAGTTAACGTAAAAAGACCACGTTAAAGCGAAACGGAAAGAGCTTAAAGTAAAGTCTAATAAAATGTACTGGCTTCTAGGACCTAGATCCGAACTATGATTTGAAAACAAATTTTTATTGTACAAAACCGCTTTGAACGTATGGAATTCAGCTCTGGGATGCTTGCAGCAATTCGAATATTTAAATCTTACAGCGGTATTGGAACAAAACTCTCGGACAGATCGTAAATGCTCCTTGGTTCGGCTCAAACAACAAAATCAACAAGAATTTAAATATACCAAGTGTCAAAGATGAAATTAGGAAATTTAGTTTAAGATATCTTGAAAGGCTTAGCGATCATTCAAATCCTTTATCTATTGCGTTATTCAATGAAAGAGATGAACATTTTCGACTGAAACGGTTTCATGTCCTAGACCTCTCGTATAGGAAATAAAAGAGCTTTAAGTTTGTTTGTTATCCATAGCTTAAGCTTGGAGCTCAATAAAAAAAAATACGTAAAATTTTTATTTTTATTTTTTTATTTAATTTTATTTATTTAATTTAATTTAATTTAATTTAATTTAATTTTTTTAATTAATGTAGTTTTATTTTATTTTTTTTATTTCATTTTATTATACTTTATAAAAATTTTATGATTTTTTTATATTAATTTATTTTTCTATTATATTTTTTTTATACAAAATTATATATTTCAATTTTTTTTCTTATTATTTTTTGATTTTAAAATCGATACGCCCTAGTATTATTTCATATTTGTTCTAACACACATAATAATGTATAAGTATGTATATATTTATACGCTTAAGCAATTAAAATTGCATTGTGTAATAATTGTATAGTTTAAGCGCAATAAAAAAACAACTCAATTGTATTAAAAGCTTCGCAGTAATTAATGTACATATATTAAGGTAAATCAATTATTTTCTATGACTTTATTCCATTCTGTAGAAGTTGTATAACAATAAAACTCACGAAGATTGTCTCAGAAAGCTTTTGAAAATTAGTTTATTACATTTAATACTTGCGACTCAATTGCAGTGTTTTGAGATTAATGCAATATTTTTTTATAGATAATAGCACTCTGTATGCTTGCTTAAAATTTTTTAATATTTTGTTTATTAAAGGTTGCAACTTCGTAGATGGCATGTTTTCTAAAAGGTTATACTAGAAGGCTTTCCACGCTCCACAATTCCACTTCTGAATCATTTTTATCGGCCTATTTAAGCAAGATTAAGAACTGTTTAATCCAGGGTAAAATAAATGCTTAAGATACTGGTACTATAGTTTAGGTTAGGTATAAGACTTTGCTGTGCTTCTGCGCACTGAGGATCCTAATATCTCACACGCAAAACAGAGTAATCGATTTATCTTTGCAAACGCCATTTCTAGAGACTAAAGCTGTTCCTGTTAAAGCTATTCCTCAAAAGTGTAAAGCATTCGCAGAGTAAGTGTTTATGTTTTTTGGTTCTTCCTTCTCTCTACAACTACTGTAGAAATCGTGCTAGCTTAGTAGTGGGTGTGCCGTAAGTAGACTCATCATATACTTTGTGAAGCAAAATAAGCTCTCTCTAGACATTTATGCATTTCAAGTCGACCACATTATCCTGGTCAGATTACCAACAGTTGTGAGCTTAGAAGTGTAGAGCGGCATGATCAGACGTTTCCATGATGACACCCATACCAGGTTCCGAGTGAAATGCTTAGCAATCTTGTGAAGTGATCTGTGCCTTCTTTTACTAATATTTTAGTATGATCGTAGTTTCTCAGATAAATCTTTGGAAGTCTTATTGCAGCACACGCTGTATTATGCTAGCCTAGCCAATAATGTCAATCAGGAGTAGATCCAAGAGGAGATTCATAGCCTAAATAGGTAGTCCATCTCACTAATACATATTCGTAAGAATGTTGTCCTCTGTCCTCTCCTCTCTATGGGGTTTAAAGTTGGTAGATTTATTTTTCTTGAGCTTTTTCTACCGAACAACTACTTCGAGGCAAACCGAGTTGATATCTAAATCTCAGAGTAGGCGGTTGGACAAGAAATCCTCTAGTGTTTGAAATTCAACCGAAAATCTTCTACCGGGTTTACCAAAGTCGACGAGGTCTTTACTGCTTAGGACCAAACGCAGATATATAAAATTTTTAATAACTACAAATAATATACGGATTTTGGCTCGGTGTAGTCTCCCCAATATCTATATAAGATATTATAAAACATCTTCGGTTTAACAACTGTACTTAAAAATAACTTAAACCAAAACGACCGCCTCGTGAATTTTTGCAAACTTCGATCCATTTGAAGTAATTTCCGACTACTTTTTGGCCCATATTGGGGGGTATCTCAACCATAACTTGACGAATCTTGGTTTTCAAGTGCTCAAGCGTTAAAGGTTCGTCCACATTAACACCGTCTTTCGCGTAGTTTCACAGAAGAAAGTCCAACGATGTCAAATCGCACCTTCTCGGTAGCCAATTGACATCGCGAAGACGAGATATTAAGCGGCCGGGAAATTTATCTCGAACCACATATTGTCCAAGTCGTTTTCTTCAATTACAGGCCCAAAAAAGTCGGTTATCATACGACCATAACACTCAGAATTGACAAAGACAGTCTTGCCGTTGTCGTTTTCAAAGAAATAAGGTCCAATCTCAGCTCGGCACCAAAGAGTGCACCAGACAATAAGTTTTTTTTTGGATATAATGGCCTCTCTTCAATTATTTGAGGATTCACGGAGCACCAAATGCGACCATTTTGCTTATTTATATATCCATAGAGTGCGAAATGTGCCTTGTCGCTGAAGAAAATTTTGTTGAAAAACCGCGATCCCCCCAATCGACCTAACTACGGCGTTGTGAATAATTAGCTGGCTTCAGTTGTTATATGAGCTGGACTTATGGATATTGATGTAGGTGTAAGTCCAAATGCAAAATTCTTTATAAGGTACCGTAAGAAAGTCCCAGCTCTTGAGAACGTCGAGAAATAGACACATTCGAGTCTTGGGCTTCACTTTCACCTACAGCAGCGATATTTGAGGTGAAACGAGCAAAAGGATGATGAAGAGGCCTTAAAATATCTGTAACCTATCCAGGCTCTTCAAAATTATTTAAAATTTTACCAATTGCTTGAGTAGTTGGACAATTATGTGCACCATTAGCTCCTCCTAAAACACGAAACGTGACCACGTCTGAATCACCACCTTTTGTTGCAGATTTCAACAATTTTAACGTGTTGGCGGTTGTTAAGCAATCCATTTTCATAAATGCCTGACTTCTAACTAAAATAAAACATGTTTGGTTTCACAGTTAAGTTTGACAGATGTTAAAATACAGCTTTGCACTTTCGAAAACCCTAAATGGGGAACCCTTTACTTTATTACTACAATAGATTCCGTCTTTGTCTTTTAATTAAATATCAGCTGTTTGACTGACGTCATAGTAGCACATTGCTGAAAGAGAAAAATTTGCAGCTCACCAGTTATTTACATTTCTCTCTTTTTCATATTGTTTATTGCATGAAAAAAATTCACTCAGTACACCCGAAAGAAACGAATTCAATATAAATGCAGTATTCACTGCATTTTAAGAAAAACTGTAGAGAGTTAACTTTCTTCTTTTTTTTTAGTATAATAACGCAAATACTTGAGTCTTTCATATTCGACAACAAGAAATCCACTCAAAACATCAAAAACTAACTCACATTCACTCACTCATGTCGCCATATATGCTCAGCTGAGACCAGACTTTGTAGGCTTATTTTTTTACTCTTACTTTTATTTTTATTTTTAAATTTTTGTTTAATTTTAAATTTTATTTTTATTTTTGTTATTCTGAATTTTTTTTCTATTTCTCTCACACTGCCATGAGCGCGAATATCGCTGAATATTTCGCTACTAGCCGGTTGACCGACTGTTTTATTCCAGTGACTTCGGTGAGTGAATGAAATTGCAAAAAAAAAAAAAAAAAACTAAACAAACTAACAACAACAAGTTATAAAACAACAAAATATCATTGAGATTATAAAAGCATGTGATTACTAGCAACTATTGCACGCTAGCGCTGCTCTGTTAACGCGATGACGGCGGGCATGGTGGAGGCGCATAGGCACATGGCAGCAGCATTGAAGTTTTTGTGATCTACAGGCAATATATATGTACATGCATATATACATACATACAAATATGACTATAGTTATTGAGTGGCGCACGCCGTCATGAAAATGTCAAAATTACGTACGTACAGAGATATATTTATATACAAACATATACGCTTTGAGCAAATACGAGCCAGACAGACAGCAAATGTTATTCAGAATGCAAAAAAAAAAAAAAAAAAAAAACCGTAAATAAAAGAACAAACAATAGTTACAAATATGTAAACGTATGTATATATTAATGAAAAAAAAAAAAAATAATCATTCAGTTACACCACGTTGTTAGTTGGAGCGCGAGGCATATACGAGTATGTGTGTAAGAGAACAGTGGAAATTTTTTTATAGCGTGAATTGATTGATGATTTTCAATTTTAACTGGAATATTTTGTAAACATACATAACTGATATGGAAGACGCTTGTATATATGCATGTAAATAATTTTTTTAACAAAATACATATTTACTCTCATATTTTATATACACAGACATATTTTTTAACACATATTGATATGATTATTATTGTTTTAGAAGCAAGTTGTAACTCTTATCTATTGAAGAATTGAGTAAAACGTAACCTTAAACCAATATTAAAACCAAAAAAAAAAAAAAAAAAAAAAAATTAAAAAATAAAAAAATAAAAAAAAAATAATAAAAAAATTAAACATAAAAATAAAGAATATATAAAAAAAAATCATTAAACTTTATTGACCTTGTATTCTTTATATTTCTTTTTTTATTTTCTTTATTTAATTAGAGCATAATTTTGAAATTTAGTTTTTCATATTATTACCTCGTGCAATACCAGACATCAATATGTATTTTTTATTACTATTAGAATATTTATTTTAATTTATTTAGCAATGCACTTGCACACCGCCATACATATAAAATAATAAAATAAATAAATTTATTATGTCCAGACAATATTGAATCGGCTCGTTTTGTTTTTGCTCTACAATAATTTTTATAAATAATTTTAGGCTAAATATTAAATATGTTTTTTTTTAATAAAAATTTTCCATGGGAAATATTTTTGTTTAGCAACATCTTTGATTGAGCTAATTTTGAGGTTATAAACATCACTTTGTGTTAAACAAGTTAATTTTTCTTTTCTTAAAAATCATTTAGTAATGTTGGGAAAACAACAACATTTGTTAAGAATTTTTTTTTTGGAATTTTGATAAAATATTGTTTTTTGGTTTAAAATATGATTTGTGTTTCAAAATTTTACTTGAAAAATTCTTTACATATTTGTAAATACCTTCATACCTTCCTTATATAACTTATTGATATTCTACGCGCACTTTGATTATGTGACTAAGTAGTTGATACCAAAGTGTCATTGCATTGTTCAGTGAATTTCTCTTTTGGTATCATTTTTTTGTTAGTAAATTATTCACTTAAGCTGATGCCTATAAGCCTGACCTTAGAAAATTGGCGTTTTTGAAAAAAAAAAAAAATATTTTTCGGTAGAAATTTTTTGTTACAGTGAAAAAATTTAATAATTTTTTAAATCTTTTTCCTTCTCTCAATACCTGTGAGATATAGCTAAAAAAATATTGTGAGCAAATTTGAGGTTATTCTACCAGTCTGACCTGTCCTTACAAATTCCGTTATATACGAGGTATGTTCAAAGGACAATGTGAAAAGGTGTCTGGCTCACTGTTTCCTTTGATTACAATGGTGCGGTGCATCATGAGTTCCTGCCAAAAGGTTGTAAAGTTAACAAGGAATACTGCAAGGAAGTTATGCAACGTTTGCTTGAAGCAATACGGCTCCATTTTTTTAAATTTTTTAAATGCATATAACCCCTTAGCCCTTTATTGGAACTCTTTTTCAAAGCATTGCAGCGTGTTCCAGACAAAAATCTCTGTCATTATGTTAGCTGTTAAACACATTGGAAGCGAATACTCAGCAAGATTCATATTCATCTTCAGTATTAGTCAGGCAGCAATCGACAAATTCTATAATCATCGTTCTGCTTAAAGAGACGTGAAGGGAACGGTATGGTACAACGGTTCAACTGAACCCTGTAAAATCACTTGCGAATGGTTTTGGACAAACATCAGGATGACTGGGATATCCACATACTTCTGTTGCTGATGAGACATCGGTCAGAGGTTTAAGAAAAAATGTTTAAAACTGTAACGAAAAACGGGCAAAACTAAAACTGCAAGTATCATTTTCGGTAGAGCATTTCAGTCACCTAGTGATTTGAAGTTTGGATTGAAAATTTAAGGAAGAAGAATTGGGAAGGAATCGTCTAACATGCCAGAGGAAGAGCTGAGAGAGATACGTCCCCTTGGAAGATATCGACTGAAATTATGAGTAGCAAGAAGAAAGAAAGGTATGTCGCAAAAGCTTCAAAGCGATTGGGAAGGTGCCTACGAAGTAAAAAAAACGACTGAAGCAAACAATGTATTGAATTCAGACGGTTGGGAAGCTAAGGAACAGGATAAAAATGGTCCATCATGGCTTGCGGTGTTTGGAACTGAAAGTGTGTCTGATCGGAATAAAAGAACGAATTCTGGACTTTTATTTAGCAATCCAGTGATAGAAATCGAAGGATTTCTCGGATAATTACTAAAATCGTTACAATATGTATATATATGTACGTGCTTCCAAAAAATAAAAAATAAAAATAAAAATAAAAAATATTTTGTTTAATTTTTAATATTTTTCTATCTCTTGGATTTAAATACAATACTTTTTTAAATGTGCTCCATCCCAGGCATTACATCTATAAACTTCAAACAAAATTTATTGCATCACCGGGCAATTTAAGTACAGTTTCAATGGTCACGAACTGGGTCAGCATTCAAAATGTGTTTGGGTAAACAATGAAAACGCTACAAATTTCCGGAAATTTTCGCTAAACAAATTTAATTTGCACTTTGTCTATACTTAAAATACGAGCGACTAGTTTTAAGCGGCTGCCTCTAGTAGCTATTTAAACAAAAACGCACTTGAGAGCAGAATAGCATTTATCAGCGTCAATTAATGGACAATAGAAGTGTGCAACAAAAGCGAAATACAACTTCTTCACATGATTGGAAGATAAAAAGATTGCAAAAACACGGTTGCAAGCATCTCAATTGATATGCGGCATTTTAAACACACTTACCGACTGTAATACTAAGAGCAAACTCACAGAGAGAGGGATAGAGAGAGAGAGAAAAAGAGAGAGTAGTGCCAGCAATATGACATTTACCAAAGTTTTCCCCTTTTGAATCTTCACTTTTGAAGCCAATTACTTTTTACTGTTTAAACTCAGTTTAAATTTCGTAAAAGTTTCGAGTTTAGGCACTCCGATAACCGTCAAATTTGGCCTTGCTACAGCTTGCTCTCTCGAAGAATTTTTGGTTTCAGTCAGTCTTTTTTAAGAAGAGCTCCATCAACCTCATTATCGATTTGTTTTTCGAAACTGGTGAACGTTTCTAGACTGGAGTGTAAAAACCATGGTATAATTGCTACCCAAACAACATTCCTTTTTCCATCCACCATCAACGAGCTCGGTTTCTTAAGTTCGTTTCATAAAGTCGGTGCTCAGCTTTCAATTTTTCGTCAGAGTTATGTTATGACATTAAAAAGGAAGTCGCAGAACAAAACCTTGAATTGGTCGACAACTCGATGGAAGAAGCATCCGGTCACATTCTTCTACTGTCTCGAAGATTTTAGAATGGTACAACTGCTTGATTTATCTGGGTTTGGTTCGGATTTATTTTATTGATGCTTTTAGTTGTAACTTTTTCTCTACTTCGTGTGCAGTTCTCCTTCCTTTTTCGTTCAGCAATGAAACTATTGGGTTCGCTAATCCGATACCAATCTTTACGGATTAGGGGTTGAACAATTTATCCGCGGTAAGGCATACCTGCCGTAAGGGGCGACTAAAATCCAATAGTTCCCGCGACGGTCTGGTCTTTATACCGGAAAGACCCGAATTTTAACACAGCCCGACAGTTACTGCCGCAATATTCCTCAAAAAGGGAATTTGGGGAAAATTTCTTCTGTTACAATAACATCAACAACAACAACGAATTTGATCCATTATAGAATGTTCAATACTTCTGCTTCCTAATGGATCTTTTTATGGTATTTACAACTCGACGTATAAACCAAAGTTCTTCAAAATGGAAAACATCTAATAACTGAAGATCTCTCTGCGGCTTAAGTATTGCAGTAGGGTTCCAAGACTGACCTTGCTATACTGGGAGTGACAGCTACTCTTAATTACCATTTAAAAACCGAAATGTTAGAATAGAGAAATATTTCATTAGGAAACGAGCATAATAACTGCGCAAAACTCTAAAAGCAGTTCATCGAGCTTTTCACCAGAGTAGAGTCTTGGCCTGCTGAAACATTTCCGGGTTTTGCAATACCAAAAGTAGCTCAGAGGACTGCTCTTGTAGCCGCTTCTTACCTAAATATTTTCATCAGTTCTACTTGAAACATTTTCCAGTGGAGAGTATCCTATTAAGCTCGCTCATGCTTCGCCCTTACCATGAAGGAGCCCCGCGCCATCCACAAAAAATAATACAAACTATCATTTCGTGAAATTTTGAGGGTAGTGACGAGCTTTTTTAGAGCCAATTCAGCGGCGAACGGCAGTGTCAAGAATCTTAGTATGTCCAGTGCCGAAGGAGATTTTATTCTCCGAGTCTGGAAGTGACTTTCTTTGGGGCAGATTTGTTAGCTTTGACAAATGAATGATTTATTTGACATGGGTTGGAGAGATTTTGTGAGTCGATAATGCTAAAACCCCAGCCCATTAGTGCCAGCTGGGTAGCACAATTCTGACTCTTATGAAGAGTAATCCATTTCGAGGTTCCCTACTTTTTTTTAAAGAAGAATATACAGAAATTTCAAATTTAATTACAATGTTTATTATCATTCGAAAGAACATTCTTTGGCCTTTATTTTTTGAAGACTATCTCTTTCAAATGTTGGTAGCGGCTACGTCTTCGATGATCCATCCGTTGAGTCCAATTTTCGATGGCTCGTTCGAGCATTTCGACTGGTAACTAGCAAATCACGCGTGATGCTTTGCTCCAAGGCCTGAAACGAAGCTGGATTGTCCGCATAGGCTTTAGATTTTACATATCCACCGGCCCAAAACGTGAATTTATCTGCTCACCGAAGTGTTCTCTCAATAAATCCATTGACTGATGCGATGTGTGGGAAGTGGTACCGTCTTGTTGAAACCAACGGAGATCACGAGGTTCAATATCAGGCATCAAATAGTCGGTTATCATGGCGAGGTAACAGTCGCCATTGACGGTTACGTTCTCACCGGCATAAGTTTTGAAGATATATGGACCAATGATTCCACCGGCCTACAAACTACACCAAGCCGTTGTTTTTTGGGATAGAATGGCAGCTCTTGAAACTCTTCAGTTTGCTCTTCGTCCCAAATGCGGAAATTTTGATTGTTTACAGCCCATTGATCAAAAAAACCGCCTGATCGCTGAACAAAATTTGGCTCGAAAACGTCGGATGTTCTTGGAACATTTCAAGCGCCCATATAGCAAGCGATGTCGCTTGGGACGGTCGAGCGGCTTTAGTTCTTGCACAAGCTGTATTTTGTATGCTTTCAATTTGCAATTTCGACGTAAAATGCGCCAATTCGTTCCATACGTCAGTCCGAGTTGCTGCGAACGGTGCCGAATCGACTCTCCGCGGTCTTCGTGTACACTCTCAGCTACGGCCGCTATATTTTTTTCACTGCGTGTTGTACGTGGTCTATTCGGTGGAACATTATCCAATAATGAATGCTGGGTCTCAAGATGGGTGTGATGATGTAGCGATTATGTTAACCATAAGTTGAGCGGAGTGCGCGAAACACATTCTTTACAGAACGTCACTTTTCATAATAAAATTGATTGATTTGTGAACGCTCTTCAGGCCTAAGTCTTTCCATGATGAAATGCCAAACAGTACTAAACAAAAACAGCATGACAGCTTGACACGAATCACGCGTGATCTGTCAAAAAAAGGCTCTACTTAGATCATCTTTTACAAGGCAATCCAAAAAAAAAATATATATATATATATATAAATGCAGAATACAGAGATTCATTGCTGTTTTCATTTTATTCCAAACATTTTTTCCGTTGGGCCTGAAAAAATGGTTAGAATTAAGAAAAATCCCTTCACAATGACTAATTCTGATCCTCAGTCTCGATTGGATCGATCCCAGCACTAAATTACCAAATATACCCGCTTTAACTACAGGGAATTTCTACCGCTTCAGGCTTCTACATCTTTTCTGATAATTATTTCCGCTAAGGTAGTCCTACATAGCATTATTCCGTCACTAATCCACATGTAGGCACACACAATATAATCATTTTTAAAACTAGTAACATTTCTCCACGTGTTTTTAAACTTCCACCACCACCGACCGACAACATGGATATACTCAATTAGCAAACTCTCGATTTTATTGCTAATCATCATTGTTAAGTGTGAACTGGATCCATTGATTGTTGCAATAACACTGCATAATGGTATGACATCACAAACTGACTACGTTGCACTTTGCTCTCTTCGGAGTGTGGAAATTGTGTTGGACTTTTGTTGGACGGTTGGTTGGTGATGCTGTTGCTGCACTCGTGTCTCCTTATTGTTGTTGTTTCATAGATACTCTCTTCACAGGCAGAAGGCAAAAGTCAGCGGCAGTCACACATATTGAATTCGCCGTCAGTTCGCATTGAAATGTGAGACAACAAATTATGTCATAATGGAAGAGTATATACATACATACATACCTACATATATACATACATATATACATATAAACAATAATAATGAAGGCGAACTCGAGTCAAATAGACGTTTGACGTTGGTGTGCGATTTCAAAACAAAACAATTTGCAAACAATTGCGAATGTTTTGAAAAATTTTGTATGTGCGTGTGTGTGTGTGAACATATATATGTTTATAACAGTTATTAAAGTAATAATAAACACAATTTGCATACAAATTAATGTGCGCGAATGTTTATGTAAAGACCGGAGGCACGCTGAAATAGTATCCACTGACGATACCGCCGCCATCTACTCATTCCCATTCCATTTGAACTGTGCACCGCCCTAATCGATTAAAATGTTGCGACGTGAAGGGATTTTCAATTAAACTAAAGGGTGTTTTTTATAGAGGTATAGAACTTTAAGTTGGCATTACTTTTCAAGATGGCGACCGATTTAACAGCTGTCAAGTGATTTATTCTCAGTTTGATTTGGCAATTCATCATGAATAGAACAACGCTTGCAAATAGTGCAATTTTATTTCCAAAATAATGGTTCTGTGCGGAAAACGTATCGCGCACTACGTCCATTAGCGATGAAGCGCACTTCTGGTTGGATGGCTACGTCAACAAACAAAACTGCTGCATTTGGAGTGAAGGTAATCCTCAAGTGTATGTTGAAACACCGTTACATCCAGAAAAACTGACTTTTGGTGCGCTTTATTGGCTGGTGGAATCATTGGTCCGTCTTTTTTCAAAAACGATGGTGGCCAGAACGTTACAGTCAATGGTGATCGGTATAGAGCCATGATTACTAACTTTTTCATTCCTGAATTGAATAACCATGATGTCCAGGAGATGTGGTTTCAACAAGACGGCGCAACATGTCACACAGCTTGTGCCACAATAGATTTTTTGAAAGACACGTTTGGTGCCCGTCTAATTTCACGTTTTGGACCTGTGATTTGGCCTCCAAGATCTTGTGATTTAACACCGCTAGACTACTTTCTGTGGGGCTATGTAAAGTCATTGGTCTATGCGGATTAGCCACAAACGCTTGACCATTTGGAAGACAACATTCGCCGTGCTATTGCCGATATACGGCCACAAATGTTGGAAAAAGTCATCGAAAATTGGACGTCCAGATTGGACTACATCCGCGCCAGCAGTGGCGGTCATATGCCAGAAATCATATTTAAAATGTAATGCCACAAGATTATCTTTCGGATAAATAAAATCCATGTCAATCGAATAATCCATCGTTGTTTTATTGCAACTTAAAGTTCTATACCTCTATAAAAAAACACCCTTTACATATAAATAATACACCGTTATATTCAATTCTTCATCGTTGAGTGCTGCCAGTCAATATTCTTTGTTGACAAAATGATAAAAAACAAAAGAATGAAATATGAGCTGCGCAAAAAAAAATAAACATTTTAGGTTTCAAACAAACAATAGAAAACAAAAGAAGTGAAGAAAGGCAAAAGAGTGCACAGCGAAATAATAATTTTAGAAATTCAGTAACTATTATGCGAGCTTGCAAAAATAATAAGCGTTCAACTATGCGGCGCCATCAATAAAATAATAAAAAGAATATATACAAAATCCCGGATGCCACTGACCAAGAATAACTTCTCATCATGTGTCATTTATTTGTATATACATATACACCAGCAAATGCGCAAATTAGAAAACCAAACTAATTTATTATTCAGATGATAATTTGATGATTTAAGTGCCAGAAAAGATTAGCCAGTTAAGAATTATGTATGGATATTAAAGTGTAGTAAGGAAAGAAAAAAATGTTGCCTACATTTTGGCGCAATCATAATGAGGGAAGACATGAAATAAACTTACAATTGCCTTTTACAGATGCAAATTGCAAGTGGATATTCAGTAACATGCGACTCAGAGAAAACAATAATAATTTATTACTCAAAAATGTCATTTCAATTATTTTTGGGCTTTATTTAAACAATATAAATGGTTTTTGGGAGGTTTTTTTTGGAGCGAAACAACATGTTTTGCCTTAGGTACATTTTTCTTTTGGTACTCATATTGTAAACTTTAAGGTAAATGTAGATATCGAACACCATCTGGGGTTTCACGAAGCTATTATACATATTCGAAGAAAAGCTGCTGAATTTTATCAGAGTTTTTCAAAATTCTATTTTAAACATATACTTAATGAAAATTGCTTGGGGAAGCAATAAAGAGGTTCAAGGGGAAACGGCGCGAAAAATATGTGTAAATTTCCTCGAAAAGATTCAAAAAAATTTAAAACAATGTCCACTAACTCTATGCAAATTTTAAAAGGAAGGATATCTCCTTCTTATTGATTGGGCTGAGCACACTTAAGTTTTTGGTTTCTCTTCAGACGTACCAATTCCTCTTCGAAATTTTTTCGGGCTAAGAGAGGTCAGCAACGATTTAAACACTCGAAAACCCTCAAAAAATATTTTTTCATCTCAAGCTTGACAGAATTTGGCTACTTATCTGTGATTACCAGAAATAAAAAAAGGTAGGAATGGAACGTTAGCCTCGACAATTCTGTCAAAAGCATTTAATTATATACAGAAGGCGCAAAGCTCGATAGGAGAGTTGGATGTGGTACTTTCTCAAAAGAAAAAAACCACCTTTTGAGTTATCTTTCCGTGTACTCGATCATTAAAGCGATTTTCAATCCGAAATTACAGCTATTGTGTAGACTGCGAGTTACACTGGAGCCAAGCTACCGGTCAGAGTTATTTTCATTTCTGTGAGCATACGAACAAATTCAAAAACTGTGCTTGGCTGACAGAAAAGTCTGCCTCTCACACTTGTATTCCTGGCCACAGGAGCATAGAGGACGTCTATGAGGCGAACGATATTAGACGATCGGAAAATAAATGTGCGCAAGGTGGCAGAGGCTGTAGGTATTTCAACAGAGCGGTACGTAATATTTTACATGAATATTTGGACATAAAAAAGCTATCCGCGTGCTAGGTGCCGGGATTGGTCACACATTGGTCCATAAGCGCAACTGTGTAACCACTTCGAAGGGGTGTTTGGCGAAGTTCAACTGCAATCGAAACGTATTTTTGCCCTGTTTTATTACCGTAGACGAAACATGGATTCACCACACTACATCAGAGACCAAATAACAATTAAGACAGTAGGTTTCTCCGGGTGAATGCGCACCGAAGAATGCTAAGGTGGATCTGGCTGCTAACAAGGTGATGACAAACATTTTTTGGGATGCACGAGGTGTAATTTTTTAGGATGCCCGAGGTGTAATAACATCGATTACCTTGAGAAGTATCAAACGATCATCGGTTCATAATATTCACATCTTTTGGTAAGATTCGATACTGATTTGAAGAAGAAGCGACTGATTTGGGAGAAAAAAAGTTTTTCTTCTTTTCTTACTCGGTGGATACGTAATTAAGCAAAATTGTCACATCTAGGGCTCCGATAATCCTCAAATTATTGAATTTGCTATTACACCCAAAAAATTTACTGTCTGGTGCGCTGTTTGGCCCGAAGCTGTGACTGAACCTTACGATAACAGCGAGAATGTCGCTATCAATTCGGAGCGTTATGGTCGTATGATAACCGATTTTTTTTGCCTGCAATTGAAGTTAACGACTTGGACAACATGCGGATTGCGCCACATGCCACACAACACGAGTGAATATGTTTCTATTGCGAGGGAAATTTCCCGGCCGCGTCTTATCGATGTCAATTGGCCACCGAAATCGTGCGATTTGACACCGTTGAATTTTTTTTTTGGGGGACTACGCGAAAGATCGTGTTTATGCGGATAAATTTTTAACTCTTCAGCACTTGAAAACCAACATTCGTCAAGTTATGGCTGAGATACCGCCCCCTATATGCCGAAAAGCGTTCGAAAATTACGTCGAATGTATCGAACTTGCAAAAATTTATCGAAGCGGTCATTTGAATAACGTAGTGTTTCAAATATAATCCAAACTTTATAATAAAAAGGAGTTTCATGGGAAGAAAATTATTTTAAATGTATATAATTTACGTTTATTTTGGAACACGCAAATTGGATATTCCTGCATATCAGCCGATTAGCTACTTTTCAGTTCCACCCGAACCGATTCTTTCTTACTTGTTTTTTTTTCAAGTTTGAGTAATCCAAAAAATTTTTTCAACTTCGTAAATATTTGTATTTTAAGAATTTCGCGTCTACTAAATAATTGAAAACATTCATCATTCACTGAAAATATATGTACTCGTATATATGCATTATAAGGATGTACAACAAATACATAATTAATTTTAAGTTTTTTTTTTGTAGCTGGACATTTTACGGTATTATTAGAATTTCTTAAATTCAATGCTTCGCTAGAAACACCATTAATTTTCTAAAAAAAAAACTCAGCATGACTGTTTTTCAAAATGAAAAAACATACAGATTTTCTTTTTTCTTTAGGCGACAAAGCGATTTTTTACTGAAAATTTGACATTTCTAAAATTAACACAGTAAAAAAGATGTATTGTCTTAAATGCATATATGTACATATGTACGTAGTGAATATATACATAAGTATTTTGTTAAATATCTTAACTACATAATATAGGGTGATTCAAGTAGATCACACGTGATTCGTGTCAAGCTGTCCTGTTATTTTTGTTCGGTATTGTTTGGCATTTCATCATGGAAAGGCTTACGCCTGAACAACGTTTACAACTGATTCAACTTTATTACGAAAATTCACGTTCTATAAAGAATGTGTTTCGCACGCTTCCCCCAACGTATGGTCAAAATATTCGGCCTACTGAGCATACTATACACCATACCATCACCCATCTTGAGACCCAGCATTCATTACAAGATAATATTCGACCGAATAGACCATGTTCAGCACGCAACGAAGAAAATACAGCGGCCGTAGATGAGCGTGTACACGAAGATCGTGGAGAGTCGATACGGCGCCGTTCGTAACAACTCGGACTGACGTATGGAACGACTTGGCACATTTTACGTCGAGATCTTAAAATGAAAGCGTACAAAATACAGCTTGTACAAGAACTGAAGCCGCTGGACCTTCCCAAGCGACATCGCTTCACTCTATGAGCTCTTGAAATGTTCCAGGAAGATCCGACGTTTTCGAGCCAAATTTTGTTCAGCGAAGAGGCACATTTCTGGCTCAATGGGTATGTAAACAAGCAAAATTGCCGCATTTTGGACGAAGAGCAACTTTAAGATATTCAAGTGCTGACATTTTATTCAGAAGAACAGAAAAATCAAAGGTTTGGTGTGGTTTGTGGGCCAGTGGAATCATCGGTCCATATTTTTTGCAAAATGATGCCGATGAGAACGTAACCGTCTATGGCGACCGTTATTGCGCCATATTAACTGACTAATTGATGCCTGAAATTGAAGCTCGTGATCTTCGCGACATTTGGTCTCAACAAGACGTCGATTGGCCACCAAAATATTTTGATATCACACCGTTATACTTTTTTCCTGGAGGGATATGTAAAGTCTGAAGTCTGTGCGGACAATCCCGCTTCGTTTCAGGCATTGGAGCGAAACATTACGTGTGTCCATCGCCGGTTACCAGTTGAAATGCTGGAACGGGTTATCGAAAATTGGACTCAACTGATGGACCATCTGAGACGTAGCCGCGGCCAACATTTGAAAGAAAAAATCTTCAAAAAATAAATGCCAAAGAATGTTTTTTCGTATGATAATAAACATTTTCCATTAAATTTGAATTTTCTGTGTTTTTTTTTCCTTAAAAAAGTGGGGAACCTCGAAATGGATCACGCTTTATATCTATATATACGCGTATGCTTATGTACATATGCTAAGTATGTTAAAGAAAAATACTTATGTCAACATACTCGCACCCACAAACACACAAACATACAAACATAAGTACATAGAAGCGCACGAGTGAATGCGGAAAATTAATACTTTTCGTATACTCGTATGTACACACATCCGTCTGTATATCTACGCAGGGCGATTTCTCGCCTAGTTTAATAATAAGAAATACCGTTGAAACGTATAGTAATTGACAGGCGAAAGTGTTTGCGTTGATTGGAAAATATCCCAACGTAGTTTATGTGCATATCTACATATGTATGTATGTATTGTAAAAATAGAAGAAGAAAAACGACAGACACACACGATCAGTCAACAAGCCCACCGCGCATAGCACAGCATATCAGATAGTAGTCCCATAACAGCAGCTGCCCTCTGCTCCACCATGTGTTCTCTCTCTCTCTCTTTGCGTGCAATTTTCCCACCGAACAGTTCAATTTCAAATTTTATTTTTTTTATTTGTTCTTGCAATGCTGATTATGTGGTTTTAAGATTATGAATTTGAATGTGTGAAATAATTGTCAACGCGATACGTAAAATCAAAGTGGGTATTTTCAGTTCATAGGCTCGTAAATCAACTGGGATGACGACCGGAAAAGTTAAGCCATAAATTATGACATTTTCGCAGAGACAAGTGGTTGTTTGCGCCGTTTTTTCCTTTAATTCGCAATTATTTATCACTTTCACTATGTAAATATATTTGCCTACACATATTTATGTGTATGTGTGTAAATATGTATATTTATATTTGCAAGTTTTCACTGAGAAGGTCAAGGAATAAATCCTGAACATTTTTAGTTTGGTTTTAAATTTATGATAGGGAGGCAAGGCAACTACTAATTTCAAATTAAAATTTATAGAAAACGAGAGCATTCAGTAACTAAGAAAGTTTTGAAATGGGTTTGAAATAATGTAGGCCTGCTCTTTCATCCTCGTCCCCTACCCCATCAACCCTTGCTAAAGATGCGGTAACCAATCCTTGTGAAATTTTGAGACACGGCTAAAAGAGCGGGAGCCACTTTGGCATATTCGGTTTAAGATTTTCTTGCAGCGTCTATTCACCAAAAGAGTAACTGCGAGCTGGTGTAGGTCTTGAGGTAAGCAGTTTGCTTTATAAATGCGTCCTAATTTTACTACCTTTCTTGGCGTCAGGGTTTTGCGCCCGGTTAGGAACCCTCCTAATCGAAACCAGTTGCAATGAAAAAAGAAAAAAACAGATGAGAGACCCTACTTTTGATCATGATTACTACAAACGTTTAATGGACCACGGTTTCAGAATATCCGTTCCATTAATTTGAAAAGTGCCACTGCTAGGTGGTTGATGTTCTCGAAAGACCAAACTCTGACAGCACTGCCGTCCAAGAATTGCAATGGACGGGACAAGGCGGGAATTGAGTAGGTCCTTGTGATATATTAACATATATTAGAGCGGCCATATGGTGACAGAGAGCTTCCATTTGCCAAGCTCTGGCATCCACCCCGGTGGATGAACATTCAGCGACAACTCGCATCAACGCCAAATTCTTCGACATATCGCCTGGAGCATACTTGTGAGCGCTGCCCCACCACGATGTCAAAAGTTTAGGCGGTGTCTTCGGCACAATAGTCGGAAATTCACTCTCCATGACGAAACATCTCCAAATGGGCTGAGGAGAGTAGTCCTCACCGAAGCGGGATTGTCCGCATAGACTTTAGACACGATCGTGGTGTGAAATTATCTATTCACCGAAGTGTTCTCACAATAAATCCATTGATTGATGTGATGTGTGGGAAGTGGCGCCATCTCATTGAAGCCAAATGTCGCGGAGCTCACTAATTTCACTTTTAGGCATCATGGCGCATCATTTTTGAGGAAATTTGGACCACATCAAATCGTTTTTTTTTTTGGATCGAATGGCAGCTCTTGAATCTCTTCAGGTTGCTCTTCGTCACAAATGCGGCAATTTTGCTTATTTACATACCCATTGAGCCAGAAATGGGCCTCATCGCTGAAAAAAATTTGTCGGATCTTCTTGGAACTTTTCAAGAGCCCATAGAGCGAAGCGATGTCGCTTGGGCTTCAGTTCTTGCACAAGCTATATTTTTTACGCTTTCAATTTAAGATCTCAACGTAAAATGCGCCAAATCGTTAAGTCGTTCCATACGTCAGCCCGAGCTGCTACGAACGGCGCCGAATCGACTCTCCACGGTCTTCGTGTACACTCTCAGCTACAGCCGCTATATTTTCTTCACTGCGTGCTGGATGTGATCTATTCTGTCGAATATTATCCAATAATGATTGCTGGGTTGCGAAGAGTACGCTCAGTAGGCCGACCATATTGACCATAAGTTGAGCGAAGCGCAAGAAACACATTCTTTACAGAACGTGAATATTCATAATAAAGTTGAATGATTTATAAACGTTGTTCAGGCGTAAGTCTTTTCATGATGAAATGCCAAACAATACTGAAGAAAAATAACATGAAAGCTTGACACAACTCACGCGTGGTATATCAAAAAGAGGCTATTGAAAAAAGTACTTCTATTTGGATCATCCCTTAATAAGGAACGACTAAGAAGGGCAATTTCGGATGAGTGGAATAGGATCCGAACAGAAGGTAAAAAAAAACTAGTTCAGTCCATGTCAGCTAGACTAAAAGCTGTATTAAAAGCTAATGAAGCAACTGGAAGTTCGAACTGTTTCGATATTAGTTTTTGTTTTCAATATATAGCATTTCAAATTTTATAAATGAACTTGCATGAAATAAGCTGTGAGCTTGTATATTTCAAAACTATCGGCGCTTTATAACCGCTAAAGCGCACTCCTCCAATTTGTGGTGAGCGCCTAGATGTTTTTCCAACAAAATGAAAGGATCTACAGCTTAATCTAGGTCACCTCCAAACGTTTGAAGGATTTTAATGAGTAGTTCGAACACATCAACTTCCGCTTAGTAATATGCATTGCTAAGCACAGACAGCAAAAGTTTGTGAAAAACCAAAAAAAATTTTTTTTTGAATCCAAAATTTTTTAAGTGATCAGCCAAGGGTCATGCGAATTCTTCCGCTTTTATATCAAAGTTGATAATTCTGCATATATGTATATATGAACATGCTTTTTTTAATCTGATTATTATAATTGAAAATAAAAACTTAAATTAGTGCACATACAACCATATCAACACTGGTGTCTAATAAAATTTGTATGTTGTCGCTTATCACTCGCGCGCCACTTGCAGCACGCTTATAAATTTGCTGTCGCCGATGGATTGTTTCGCAGTTGAAAAGTTTGACGAAAATGTGTCTGAGCGTCCAGTGGCTTTTGTGAGCAAATACATATACACATACATACATATAAGCATAATGTCTTATCAACTAACGGTATACTAATTGTGTGCTGCTGATAAGCCTGATTGTTAAGTAGTTTTATGTGCACTTGAAGGCCACAAAAAAAATTATTTACCAAGAAAACAGTGCATTTACTTTATGAGTTAAAAAAAAAAAAAAAAAAAAAAAAGAAACAGTAAATATGTATAATTTAGAAATAGTGCAACTACAAAGTCTATTTTTTAATTTTAGTTCTTTTCATTTTATTTTTAATATTTTTTTTTTTGCTTTTTATGTTCTCGCTCTTCAATTCAATTGTTTATTACCTTTGCTGTGTCGTTTTCCTGTTTATTACCGCCATTATGGTACTTAATGCGACAATCCGTACATAAATATTTTCCTTTTCTAAACACACACACACGCACACACTCGCATATGCAAATACAAGTATAAAGCAAAGTACAAATCATTTTACTATCTTTTCATTTACTCAAGTTTATAAATTGTTCCCAAGCTAAGTGAGTGTAGGTGCTATGTATAACATATTTACATACATATGTGTATGTGTATGCGTATGTTTGTTGGCGCATATCGCTGTGTACGCACTATGAGACTACTGCATACCGAAGTAAATAAAGTATTTTTCATTTTGACATGACAGTTTTTCATAAATATTTTCAACAGTGCTTTGCGCTTTTTGCTGCCGTGTGCTTCTAGCTAGTAACATGTGTACATATGTATGTTCATATGTATGTATTTAAGTTTTCATGTGAGTACTCGCATGTAGAAACTACCCACCCAACATTACGCAGTAGCAATGGAATTATGAAAATTTATTTTAGGAAAATAAACTTGAAAGTACTAAACAACTACACAATGTACATATATATAATATGTACATATGTATGCATACATACATATACGTGTATATTTGAATTTTTGAGCACCATAGGGAATGTTTTATGTTTATACAAAAAAAAAATTTGGTGTTTCATCCCTTTTGTTACATGATCTGGGTATAGGGTTTTCCACTGAGATTGATATGATTTCTGTAAATAAAAACACACTAATTGTTAAGGAAATTGAAATGTTTTTTCTATTTAATGTGAAGTACAATCGATACAATTAAGTTCTGAATATAACATAATTCAAATGGCCTCCACGACTTCTTTTGCAGGAACGAATTCGATGAACACTATTTTTGAGCACTTTTCACACTAAATCAAGTCGTATGTCATGAATAGCACGTTCAATATTGACTTTTAAAGCTTGAAGAGAGTCTGGTTTATTGCTAAAGCAGCAATGACTCAAATAACACCACAAGAAGTAGTCTAATGGTGTGAAATCAAAACTTCTTAGAGCGCATTCAATGTCACAATTTCTTGAAATAATCAAATCCCCAAACCTTTCTCGCAATAATTCGATTGTTGCACGTGCTGTGTGACACGTGCCCCATCTTGGTGGAACCAGATGTTACTAAGATCAACTTCTTCCAATTGTGGCCATAAAAAGTTGTATTATCCTCGATCTATACCGCTCTCCATTGACAGTAATGGTGCTACCAGTTTCATTTCGAAGTAAGTACGGACTGATGATCCCACCAGACCGAAAATCACACAAAACTGTCAATTTAGGTGAATGTAATGGTTGTTCATGAATAGATTGCGGATTTTCTTCGCACCAGATCCAGAGTTTAGTTCTTTTACCGCACCACTCAGATGAAAGTGAGCCCCATCGAAGAATATAATTTTCTTAAAAAAATTGTTATCGTTTTCAAGTTTTTCCAAGGCAAAATCAGCAAAGTTGTTCTTGCGTATATCTTGCCAAGATGAAATTGTAAACATTACTGAATACAATGAAAAAAATGACAGATCTTGACATATTAAAAATGGCCAAAACGGCACTTAGAAATCATATCATCCCTAAACCTTTTATATTAATTCTGCTCACCTAACGGAAGTCTAAAAGTGTGCTGCGTATGAAAAGTTGTTAGCGATCGAAAACATATTTTTTCTTCTTCACATATCGCCCTCAAAATAGTCGCCATTAGATATTATGCAGTTTTGCCGGCCCTCCTTCCAATTGCCGAAACACTTCCTTGAACCGAGATCATTGAGATAACCTTTAACTCTTTCCGTATTGATTATTTTAATGTCATTTATGGCTGCAAGACATACGAGGCGTGTTCAAAGGAAAAGGTGAATTTTGAATTTTTTTTGAAAAGTAAGTGCAGCCTCAGTCTGCAGACTCTCTGCGGTATAGCCAAGAAACAAGCAATAAAGTGTGAGCAAGTGCTATGGCTATGTAAAAGCTATGAAAGGTTTTGCCACAAATCTAAACCTCTTTTTGTAACTATTTGTAAAAAAAACTGTTCCTGCCCACTCTCAGGTGAATTTTCAAAATGTTAAAAATGAGTTGGATCAGCTTTTCGTTTCTAAAAACCGAGACTTCTTTGAACATGGAAATTTTCCACTTGATGAAAGTTGGATAAATAATATTTTGCCTTTATTTGAATAGGTTTGCTATATTTATATAAAACCTCAATAGCCGAGTGGTTAGCATTCCGCACTACACTTCGGAAGCCTCGAGCAACACTCAAAATTATAGAAACTAAATTTTTCTAATTGCTCGCTCCTCAGCAGGGAATGCCAAGACCTCCAAGTGTATTTCTGGTATGAAATAAAGCTCCTCATACAAATCCATTTGTTGGTAAACACATCAAGACGCAAAACCACAAAGTGGAGGACGAGTTCGGCCGAAAATCGCTTCGGCGGTTACAAAGCACCATGTACAAATTAATTGGTCGGTTTTTTTTGTGTTCAAAAAAGTGGTTTTTATTAAAGAAAAGTAAAAAGTACATCATTCAATTATCGTCCGTCGGAACCGACTACTTTTTCATATCACTTTGGCAATTTTTGAACACCATCTCTAAAAAATGAGTCCCCTTTCTTCTCAATCCAGTCATGTTGCCATTTTTCGATTTCTGCAAAAGACCCAAACCGTTTTGATCCATCGAAAAAGCCAGTAGTTGGAAAGAGCATGGTCTGGAGAATACAACGGGTGTGGTAAGACCTCCCATTTCAGCATTTCCAGGTAGCTCTTGATCGTCACAGCCATGTGAGGACAAGCATTGTAAAGTTGCAAGGCGAGTTCAGTTTGCGTTTGGCATGGATATGAATCTAGTAAAGCCCCCAAATTTCTCAACTTCAAACTAGCCAATTACTTATTGTCTTCGATGATAAGTCACGTCCAAAGATCAGCTAAAACCGGTCACAACTTGCAGTTGGAACCATCTTTTAAGAACGGATTGAAGTAATTTTTACACCCTTAGAACACAGTGAGTCATAAACTTCAAGTTCGATCGCACCTGTCGATCGTTTCTCCATCTTGGCGAGTCAGAATTTCTCCACTGCTTTGATTGAGTAATACATAAATTCATGTTTTCCATTCATCTGATATAATCGTCGTTGACTTTATTTAGTGACTCCTTAGCAACTTCAATACGCCACAGTTTTTGCTCGAAATTCAACAATTTTTTGAAACAATTTTTGCCACTACACGTTTCATAACCTAAATATTAGAAAAAATTCACGACATGATCCAACTGATATGCAAATATCATCTGTGACTTCTCTAATTGTGCTTCGGCGATTGTTCATAATTTATTATTTTATTCCCTCATGGTATTTCATCAGTTTTTGGTGTCCTGTATCGTCCAAAACATTCGCCAACTTCAACGCTTTCGTGGCTTTTTTTTTTGTACCACACCTCGCACAGCTCTTCGGTTATAAGAAATTATTTCCGTTTTCGCTTTTTTGAACAAATTTCAAATGGGATTTCTATCGGAAAGTTGTTGTTCTTCTGCAAGAAAATCAAATGCCAATGATAAAAAGAAAAGTTTTAAAAAACTAAAAAAGATGAGTTAATAAAATTAAAGCAGTATTGATTAAAAACAAAGTTATGGCCTTTTTGGATGAAGCTAATTTGAGTGTTGAAGGTATTTGATGAGGAATCATCCATATCCCTCCATAAATTCAGTATGCTCTGGTCATCAGTCGCTGGATTAACTCTTTGGGTACTAAAGGGTGATTTTTATAGAGGTACAGAACTTTAAGTTGCAATAAAACAACGATGGATTATTCGATTGGCATGAATTTTATTTATCCGAAAGATAATCTTGTGGCATTATATTTTAAATATGATTTCTGGCATATGACCGCCACGGCTAGCGCGGATGTAGTCCAATCTGGTGTCCAATTTTCGATGACTTTTTCCAACATTTGTGGTCGTATATCGGCAATAACACGGCGAATGTTTTCCAAATGGTCAAGCGTTTGTGGCTTATCCGCATAGACCAATGACTTTACATAGCCCCACAGAAAGTAGTCTAGCTGTGTTAAATCACAAGATCTTGGAGGCCAATTCACAGGTCCAAAACGTGAAATTAGGCGGTCACCAAACGTGTCTTTCAATAAATCTATTGTGGCACGAGCTGTGTGACATGTTGCGCCGTCTTGTTGAAACCACATTTCCTGGACATCATGGTTATTCAATTCAGGAATGAAAAGGTTAGTAATCATGGCTCTATACCGATCACCATTGTCTGTAACGTTCTGGCCACCATCGTTTTTGAAAAAGCACGAACCAATGATTACACCAGCCCATAAAGCGCACCAAACGTCAGTTTTTTTGGATGTAACGGTGTTTCAACATACACTTGAGGATTACCTTCACTTCAAATGCGGCAGTTTTGTTTGTTGACGCAGCCACTCAACCAGAAGTGCGCTTCATTGCTAAACATCGCTAAAATGGACGTAGTGCGTGATACGTTTTCCGCACAGAACCATTATTTTCGAAATAAAATTGCACTATTTGCAAGCGCTGTTCAGACGTGAGTCTATTCATGATGAGTTGCCAAACCAAACTGAGAACAAATCACTTGACAGCTGTTAAATCGGTCGCCATCTTGAAAAGTAATGCCAACTTAAAGTTCTATACCTCTATAAAAACACCCTTTACATGAGCATGCGCCGATCTGGAAGCTTTATATTAGTCACAACATTTTTGACGGAATTATGTGAGGTTATATAATTGAACAGGGTTAGTACGATACTAAATTTTTTTTTGCATGATTTGCTTGAATTTGTCATCAAATTACTGCTCATTTTATAGCGAAATCGCAAATAGAAGAATTGAATTATTTTTTTAATTTTTCCGCTTAGATTTAACTAAACAGAAAGGGGTCTAATCGATATTGGATTTTGATTCCAAGGCGTTTTAGGTTCAGATTTTTGAAAGCCGTGTGAGAAACAAGCGCACAATTGTGATACGGAATGTCGATCCCTGATTTATTCCCATTTCTGTAACTTTGCGCTGCTTATTGAAACTGTCTGCCCTTATTATACAACTACACCCCAACGCACAAATGGAATTAAGATTAAGACTGATGGAAGATGCTGATGTCGTTGCTAAAGACAAATAAAGGAGTATTTTTAGTATAAGCGGATTAAAATATATATACATTCCAACAAAGATCACTAGAAAGATTAATAAGTAGATTGTTTATCAAGTCAGAACGAAACTGGGAATTCGCTTGGGTTCTGATAATGGAATGGAAACCTGCAAATAGTAATCATGTGATGAGCCTAGACATCGAAGCATCTCATTCCGTTTATTTCATTTAGGGGCGGTTTTCGCGAATTTACAGAATTCCTACCACTGCCTTTGGCAGTATTGCATTTTATGTTTCATTTTAGAAATTTTCATATTGTATTGTACTAGGGCTGTTTGGTAAGTCAGAGCCTATTTGATTTTGCCGCGCAGTTACTGTAAATGGATAAAAAAGAATTTCGTGTGCTGATTAAAAATAATTTTTTTTTTAAACCATCACCAAGAAAATAATTGATAAATACTATGGGTACTCTACACCATCGTCACGCGAGAAAACGTCAATAAAATCCATTGAATGATATTGGACGATCGAAGAATAAAAGTGGGTGAGGTGGGTAGGGCTGTAGGCATATCAACTGAACGGGTACAACACATTTTGCCTGAATATTTGGACATCAAAAAGCTGTCTGCGTGATGGATGCGGCGATTTCTCACACACGACCATACGTGCAAAACGAATTATTGGGCTATTTTCTTACCGTAGACGAAACAAGAATCCACCACACTACACCAGAGACCTTAAACAAACAAATCAAATCAGTGGATTTCTCCAGTAGAAGGTGCGATTATTTTTTGTCTTAATCACAGAAACAAGCGCCCATTTTGAGGTGAATTAAAAAAATCTGTTATTTGGATAAAAAATTTAAAAAAACGCTGGAATCCACTTTTAGATATAGCAATCATTTCAGGCTTACAAAATAACATATTTGTCGAGAATGACGATGATAACATTTCTTCTTTATATTGACTGAGTTCGAGTGTGTGATGTTCAGTTCGTGAATGTTGTCCAACTTGCATTTCTATTGAGAACACACAATAATTATTTAAAAGCTAAATTTTTTATTATAATCAACATTAAGGATAACATACCAAAGTTCTACGGAAGCCACTAGCCTGACTAGATATTGAAAAAAGAAAACACTTAAAAAAAAAAAACAGTAAAAGAAAACAAAATGTGTGACTAATAGAACAAAAGACAAAATCGCATATGTATAAAAAAAATATATACTTGTATGTAAAGGGTGTTTTTTTATAGAGGTATAGAACTTTAAGTTGGCATTACTTTTCATGATGGACACCGATTTAACAGCTGCCAAGTGATTTATTCTCAGTTTGGTTTGGCAACTCATCATGAATAGACTCACGTAAGGCGTAGATTCGTCGAATGGGCCCAAAACGAGATTACCGTTGTTCCGGATTTTCATAAGCGAATTTTGTTTAGCGATGAAGCGCACTTCTGGCTGAATGGTTACGTCAACAAACAAAACTGCCGCATTTGGAGTGAAGGTAATCCTCAAGTGTATGTTGAAACACCGTTACATCCAGAAAAACTGATTGTTTGGTGCACTTTATGGGCTGGTGGAATCATTGGTCCGTACTTTTTCAAAAACGATGGTGGCCAGAACGTTACAGACAATGGTGATCGGTATAGAGCCATGATTACTAACCTTTTCATTCCTGAATTGAATAACCATGATGTCCAGGAAATGTGGTTTCAACAAGACGGCGCAACATGTCACACAGCTCGTGCCACAATAGATTTATTGAAAGACACGTTTGGTGATCGCCTAATTTCACGTTTTGGACCTGTGAATTGGCCTCCAAGATCTTGTGATTTAACACCGTTAGACTACTTTCTGTGGGGCTATGTAAAGTCATTGGTCTATGCGGATAAGCCACAAACGCTTGACCATTTGGAAGACAACATTCGCCGTGTTATTGCCGATATACGGCCAGAAAAACTGATTGTTTGGTGCACTTTATGGGCTGGTGGAATCATTGGTCCGTACTTTTTCAAAAACGCTGGTGGCCAGAACGTTACAGTCAATGGTGATGGTATAGAGCCATGATTACTAACTTTTTCATTCCTGAATTGAATAACCATGATGTCCAGGATATGTGGCTTCAACAAGACGGCGCAACATGTCACACAGCTCGTGCCACAATAGATTTATTGAAAGACACGTTTGGTGATGGCCTAATTTCACGTTTTGGACCTGTGAATTGGCCTCCAAGATCTTGTGATTTAACACCGTTAGACTACTTTCTGTGGGGCTATGTAAAGTCATTGGTCTATGCGGATAAGCCACAAACGCTTGACCATTCGGAAGACAACATTCGCCGTGTTATTGCCGATATACGGCCACAAATGTTGGAAAAAGTCATCGAAAATTGGACGTCCAGATTGGACTACATCCGCGCCAGCCGTGGCGGTCATATGCCAGAAATCATATTTAAAATGTAATGCCACAAGATTATCTTTCGGATAAATAAAATTCATGTCAATCGAATAATCCATCGTTGTTTTATTGCAACTTAAAGTTCTGTACCTCTATAAAAAACACCCTTTACATATGTAGGTAGAAAATCACGCAAATTACTTTCTCACCGTATTTTCACGAGTAATTTAAAATTTATGAGGCTTAAACATTTTATGTGTGTCTTTTGGCGAAAATAACCGCGACTAATCAACACCGATGTCTATGGGGGAGAGCAAGGTTTTGAATTTTGTACATTTATATACACTTGAGTATGTATGTAATAATGTGGAAAATTATTACGTAAATATATTAATTTAAAAAAAAAATCAAAATTTTTATAATGGTAGAGTATTGTAAAGATCACCTTCACTCTACTTCAGTTCATAGATAGCTCTGGTGCAATTTGCATTTCTGCCATTTATTGCTTTCCACGTTACAATATATCTTCAACTGAATTTACTGATTTCTTCCCTAACCTAGGTAAAAGGTTTCTAGCAGCAAAGCATTCTTTCTGGGGATCTAGGCTAATACCTCTAAAGGATGATAGTGAACTTTGAACACATCCATCGTATTGGTACCCAGATTACTTGCTATTCTCAAACCACGAATGAAGAGATTATCGCTACAGCTGAGATCTAGTTTCAAGCATACAATTTTGAACAAAAAATATGTTGCTTAGATTATTCAGTCCATGGATTGTAAGACTAGCTAAGAGAGATTTGTAAAATCTAAAAATGCTGGCCACGAGTCTCGTTGTAATAAAACTGACTGGTTTAAATAAATCTCAAGACTTAGAAGTCTTTGAGAACTCAAAACGGCTTACTTCGTTCAGTTAAGCCTCTTGTCCACCCAGACGCGACAGTTTGGTCGGTGCTTGGTCAGTTTTGGTGCTTAAAAGGGCTTCAGTGTGCTCCGGCGCAAAAGAAAGAAAATAAAACGCAAAAGTTCTGGCAACACTTGTCAGCGAATTCTGATACAGATTATTATTTTCGGCCTACAGTTAAAAGTTTAAAAAGTCCGTACATTTTCGACCCTCTACTAAGAGCTCAGAATGGTGAGTGGGCTCTAAGCGACCAAGAAACGGGGCATACTTCCTGTCATGCATCGCTCCAAGGTATTTAAACCTAATATTGTAACCAAGTCTTTTCCAGAGTTTGATGATGATTCTGATGGAAATGTTGTTCAAGTTACTCCTAAATTATTTAGTGAAGTTATTACCAACGACATTTATAAAAAAAAGGCTTCTACCTAGGATAACGGGTGATGTGATAAAAGAGCTTCCACAGGTGGCAGTAAAACAAATGCTTTATATCTTTACACTATTTTCCTAAATTCTGGAAATGATACCTAAGCCTGGCAAAGATCCAACTTTGGTAGGCTCCTAGGCTTATAGGCATAGGTTTATTATGTTAAGAGCGAATTTCTCCTAAATCTTCAAAAATCTTGTTATTAAAAAAAAAAACAATAGAGCAGGTGCATGGGATCGCTACAAACATAGGATCAGCGTTTGAAAGTAAAAAACATTGTACTGCAGTGTTCCTCGATGTTTCTCAGACAATTTCTACAAATGGTAATATGATATCTCTGAAAAAATTCGTTACTTACTTGATAGTTACCCTAACTAAATTGAAAACAGTGAATTTATATGCTCTAAGTTTCCAAACTAAGCTCAGAAAACAACGTATTATATTTTGATATGCCATAAAGAGCCATCTTGGGCGTACGGAATCCAACTTTGGGACTCAGCATTTAAATCTAATCTAGACAATAATCATAGATTCAAAGGATGCAGTCTAAAACCTTAAGAGCGATATGCAAGGTTCCATGGTACGTAAGAAAAAACTCAGCAATTTACAACGATCTCGGAATCAACACCGTAACAGAAGAGATTGTGGAACTGTCCAACAATTACTTATGATCTTACCACCCAAACTTTCTAGCTAACAAGCTATTACAGCAGAATTATCCTCTTCTTCTTAAACTCCTTCGAAAGTGCTATGCTCCTTTTATGTCAGTAATTTCTTTCAACTCAGGTTCGTAATGATGAACCCAAGTTTCATCTCCAGTAACAATTCGACTCAATGCACCATTCTTCTCTTCATAACAGAGGTTCAAAAATGCATGTGAACACTCTACGCACTGTTGTTTTATACTTTTTACTCCCGTTTATGTTGCTTGATTGACGGTTGCTTAAAGACTAGTTATCTAATAACAATGAAACCTCGTACTTATAAAGGGTTTTCCAATAGCGATGATATGATTTCTAAGTGTCGTTTTGGCCATTTCTAATATGTCATGATCTGTCTTGTTTTTCCATTGTATTCAGTAATGTTAACAATTTCATCATGGCACGATATACGCAATAACAACTTTGCTGATTTTGCCTTGGAACAACTTGAAAACGATAACGATTTTTTTAAGAAAATTATATTCTTCGATGGGGCTCACTTTCATCTGAGTGGGTGGAGATGGTAAATAAAACAAAACTCTGAATCGGGTGCGAAGAAAATCCACAAATTATTCATGAACAACCATTACATTCACCTAAATTGGCAGTTTGGTGTGGTTCTGGTCTGGTGAAATTATCGGTCCGTACTTTTTTTTTAATGAAGCTGGTAGCACGTGACTGTCTTATGGCCACAATTGGAAGAAGTTGATCTTAACAACATCTGGTTCCACCAAGATGGGGCTACATGTCACACAGCACGTGCAACAACCGAATTATTGCGAGAAAGGTTTGGGATTCGAATATTTCAAGAAATTGTGACATTGAATCGCCTACAAGAAGTTTTGATTTAACACCATTAGACTACTTCTTTTGGGATTACTTGAAGCCATTGGTCTTTAGTAATAAACCAGACTCTCTTCAAGCTTTAAAAATCAATTTGGAACGTGCTATTCATGACATACGACTTGATTTAGTGGAAAAAAGTGCTCAAAAATTGGGTTCATCGAATTCGTTCCTTCAAAAGAAGTCGTGGAATCTATTTGAATGATGTTATATTCGGAACTCAATTGTATCGATTGTACTTCACATTAAATAAAAAACATTTGAATTTCCCTAACAATTAGTGTGTTTTTATTTACAGAAATCATATCACTCTTATGGGTAAACCCTATACTAATAATAATAATAATTATGAGTCACTGAACATGTTACGCTCATAATGAGGGCAATCATTCTAACATTCCGTGAACACAAAAATGCTCCCACGTAGGGAAGTATACTTTCACCACTTGAACGTACTCAATTATCACACTCTCAGTCGACCAGACAGGTGTTTACACTTCACTATATTCAATTTTTTTTTATTCAATCAATAAAAACTAATTTCACACTTTCACACCCCTCCTTCCCCGTCAAGCTCAATTAATTTAGTGACAAGTCAGTCAAGTCAATTAATTTAGTTATTATCTTCCGGGTGGGCGGGCAACCTAACAAAAGTTGGAGTAATTTTTTTTTTTTTTAACTTATAATTATATATACGTGTATGCTTTTTTGTTTACAGTATGAATGACAAAAAAAAATGCTACGATATAATTTTTTTTTTTTGATAATTATAAGTCAGTTGATAGTGTTGACGCATCTATAAATTAAATTTAAATACTAAAAAATAAACGACAAAACAAAAAACTCCGAAATTTTTTTAAACTAACTGATTTATTGCTCTAGTTATCACTGTTATTTATAAATATGCACATATGTATGTATGTATATTTATAACTATAAAAGAAAAAGTAAATCGTAAATAAATTACCCCAAAAAAATTTTCACGTGATATGATAAAAAATTTAAAGAGATCAATAAATTAACTTCATAATATCGAACTTAATGTTCCCTTCTAGTTTTTTTCCATTCATGTAAAGTTGCTGTTGCAACGCTGGGAGATTCCTCAATGGAGTTCTCCGTATTATTAAGTGTATGGTTTCAGGAATAGATCTCTAAAAGAGAGATTATCGAACTTTGCGTGAAATTTCATAAGGACGTGCGTATATATTTAAGGGGATTCAATATTGTTAAGAATAATATTTAAAAAAACAGAAGAAATATTTCTCGCTAATCGCTCATCCTTCGGCAGAGAATTCGATAAACTAGATCAATGCCGTTGTATATCTCATACAGCTCATCGTTATATCATCAGCGGTACTCGCAGCCTGCTTTTCGTAGAACATCATAAATTTTCTTTTGAAAGCTCTTAAAGTCATCTCATTCAATGTAGATATCGTTCACGTTTCTGCATCATATGTCAGGGCGGGAATGATGAGAGACTGGTAGAGTTTGGGTTTAGTTTGTCTAGAGAGGACTTTACTTTTCAATTGCCTACTCAGTCCAAAGTAGCAGCTGTTGGCGATTCTGCGTTGGATTTCAAGGCTGACATTGTTGGGTTTGTGAGTGTTGGTTCCAAGATAGACAAAATTATCTACGACTTCGCAGTTTTGACCGCCAAAAGTAACGTGGGAAGGGAAAGGTGAATTTTGAATTTTTTTTTTAAAGTATTTATCTATTCATCAATATCTATTTTGTCTCCTTCAAAGTAATCCCCCTCGTATATAATACTCGTACACTTATGCCAACGCTTTTTCCAATCCTGAAATGCGCTTGTAAGTGTGGTCATCAGCTCTTTCTTCGATTCCGAGTCAATCTCATCATTTATGACAAAATTCATTCCTTTCATTGGTTTCTTTAGTTTTGGGAATAGGAAAAACTCGCCGGGAGCTAAATCTGGTGAAGACGGTGGTTGCGGCATAATTACGGTTTTTTTTTTTGCCAAAAAATCACGAATAAGCCAGCTGGTACATTATCGTGATGCAAAATCCACAGTTTGTTTTTCCACATTTTCGATCGCTTGGGCCGTGTTGCTTCACACAAACGTTGCATAACTTCCTTGTAGTATTCCTTATCAACTGTACGACCTTTTGGCAGGAACTCATGATGCACCGCACTATTGTAGTCAAAGAATACAGTTAGCAAAATCTTCATCTTTTCCTTTGAACATACCTCGCATATATACATACACTTCATTTAAATCATCTTCCGTTTAGAAAACCTCAATTGTGCTTCTTCTTCTCGTGCGTTTTTTCACTTGTTTGCTTTTCTATTTTATAAACTTTACATTTTCTTTAGTTTGTAAGCATTGCTTATCGCGTTAAAATATATAAGCATATTTTAATTTTAATTTTAATTTTTTTTTATTTATTTCATTTTTTTATACTTTTTTTCTCCTTTTTTTATTTATTTTATTTCTATTTTTCTCTACTTTTTATTATTTTTTTATATATTTTTTATTTTGTATTTTTTATTTTCTTTTATTATTTTTTATATGTTTTTTGTTTTTTTTTTTTACGTACATATATTTCTTATCTCTTAAGAAAATCATTTCTACCATCAGTTTCATTGTCAACTAAATACGGTTGGCGCAAATCACAGTGGAGATGTGCTAGAACACATAGGCATTTATGTATGTATGTATGTATGTATGCATGTATGTTTGTTTGTCTATTGTCTGCTTAGTCGGTGCCAAAAGTGACCAAGTGGACTAACCAATCGACTGACTGATCCAAAATACCGCCGCGCGGCACTTATTTTCTTTCGCTTTACGCTCGCACTTGGCAGACAAACGGACGACCTGACGTGTCGGTCGTGCTGATGGCAGTTTTCAGGTACATTTCGAATAGCTTGTCAAACGCCGAAGGCAAACAGATAGGCCTACATAAATAGTTGAAAAACTAAAATATTCCATGCTCGATTTAAGTGCGACAACGCAGCGTTATTTGTGATTTTTGCTGGGATTTCAGTGATTAGCGGGTATTTCGTGTGTTTCCTCTTGGCGAATTTCATGTAAATTATTTTTATTTTTTATTTTTTGTATGTGTGTTTTTTTTCGCGCTTTCCGCTCGAGTGTTATTTGAATTTTTGCGCTTTTGAAAAATATTTTTATATTTTTGCCAGTCGCAAATCACTAATTTCACAAATTATCTCGTCGTTGGCTTTTCGTATGTACATACGTATGTATGTACTACTATGTTGTTATTGTAAACTATTTAGTGTTTTTTTTCATTATTTTCTTGCTTCATATTTTACAGTATCTCTGTATACATCTAAAGTGTCTGATGACTTTGAGTTGCATCGCTTTGATGCTTCATTTATTTCTCATACAATTTGTGTAAAAAAAACACTCACATATACGTATGTATGTATATATGTACATATGTATATGGTTGCATGTTTCTATGGCTTTGTGCACTTAATTAGCGCGAAACAACAAATTAATTAATAACACAAAACTATGAAATACTTTTGTTAACTCATTTGCACTTGCGATTTCAACACAATAGATCAACAGCAACGGCAGCATCAACGGCAGCAGCAGCTCGGCAAACAATTATGTGAGATTAGATACATACATATATATATTTCTTATCATATATGTTATTTGTGAGCATGCTTGATTAGGTAAATATGTGTATACTTGTGTATGCGAACATTTCAATTTATGTATTATGCACAGAACAGGTCAATTGGAAAGTCCCCGTCGTGACACATAGAGGGCGCTACTTGAACTAAATCAATATGATTTTTAGTTAGTACTAACCTTTAAAAGAGGCATGTATAAATTTGACAGCCGTCAGATCATTGGTTGGTGAATTATAGCACTTTGAGTGAAGCAACTTTTGTTATTGTGAAAAAAAAATGGATAAAAAGGAATTTCGCATATTGAAAAAATATTGCTTTTTTGAAAAGAAAAAATACAGTTGAGGCAAAAACTTGGCTTGATGACGAGTTTCCGGAGACTGTCCCAGGTAAATGAACTATCAAGTATTCTTATGCTTAAGTTAAGACCTGATGAAATGAGCACCGAAGACGGTGAATACAGTGGATGCCCAAAAGAAATTCTTACCGACGAAAATATCAAAGAAATCCACAAAAAGTGATTTTGCATGACCGCAAACTGAAACTGAATGAAATAGCAGGCACTCTAAAGACATCAACTGAACGTGTACATCATATAATTCACGAATATTTGGATATGAGAAAATTCCGGGCAAAGTAGGTGCCGCGAGAGCTTATTTTTGACCAAAAACAACGACGAGTTGTTGATTCGGAGCGGTGTTTGGAGATGTTCAAGCGTAATAAACCACATCATTTCGCTCCGAAGTCCAATAGACAGTCATACGAGTGGACTGCACGCGATGAACCCGCTCCAAAGCCTGGAAAACCGCGACAGGCGGCTGGAAGGTTATGCCGTCTGTACTTTGGGATGCGGATGGAATAATTTTCATTGATTATCTTGAAAATCTGGCCACCAGCGACTATTTCATGTTCTCAGATCTCAAAAGAATGCTCGCTGGGAAGAAATTTTTATCGAATAAAGAGGTTATTGCCGAAATTGAGGCTCATTTATAAGTTGGATCCGGTGTATAACCCTTGAAGCGAACTAAGTTGAATAAAAAAAAAAAATTTCCAAAAAATGTGTTTTACTATCGTAGGTCGAGGACTTTTCGAATTGACCTGTTATTTATGTTATGCATGTACATATGTATGTATGTATAGTCATTTATTTGATTGATACGCAATATTTTCTAAGAAAAAAGCGTGGCTTTAGGCCGCCAACAATGGCGTGGTTTGGACTACAGCTAAATGCAGCTCGCAGGTAGATGTGTAGATTGGTATGAGAGGTCTAACTGGTCCTTATTGCATTCACTTGGATTACTTTATTTAAGTCGTTTAATTTCTGCCGCTCGGTAAAGGCTATCCAGGGCGTTCACATTGCAGGTGGAAAATTGTGTTTTCATCCTCATCATTCATACAGCTCCTAAACCATCTTTTGAAAGGCGTCCTTCCTAAAGCATATTTTGCATATCGCCCTACAAGGCAATGTTCCGTCAGTATCTCAATTGCCTTTATAATATATTTCATTTTCAAAGATACAGATCGAGAAGAAGGCGCTAAAATAATTAAGTTTTGGAGCTTTAAAAGTTCGCTCTTTTCTTCACAAGATGAATTAACAGGTCAATTGGAAAGCACCCGACTAGACACATTTTTAGTTACCCCTAACCTTCAAAGGACTCATGTATAAGATGTTGTGATGAAGCACTGATTAATAGATTCTCACTATTCTCTCTACAAAATGATGCAAACGCCCTGCTTTGCAATAGATAGAATAGAAGTTTCAATAGAATTGGAAAGGCTTCCTTCTAGCCGTTACCAAACTAAGATTCCGACTAAGTGACTACCCATCGATTGATTAGTTATGCCTAAATGATGCCTCGGAACGTTCGGATGTTCTCTATCGAGCATTTAGAAAGAATTTTTTCTGAAATTTTGGATGTTGGTTTGCCCAGAACTAATACCATTAAGAAAATTTCAGATCTTAAGGCCCCGTAATCTATTATATGACAGAAAAAGTTTGTTAAATATCGTTATAATGAAGGAGTTTGCAGCATATAGTATAGCTGGTCACCGTAGATGGGCAGAAGTTTAAAAACTTGTACGGAGAAATATTAAAGAACAAACAAACAACTCTGGTTGAGGTCTCTCCAAATCATGCATGTCGAAAAACATTGACCTCGCAGCTTATTTTTTTTACGCACGGGATTAAAAAGAGGTCATTCGGCGTCAATTCAGGACTATACGGTGGATGACTCATCAAATCGATGTTTTGAGTGCTCACAAATGCAGTGTTTCAGTTGATGTTTGAGAGCTCGAATTTTAGTGGTGAAGAGTCATCCGTATTCGGTTGGTTTTCCCAATTTCTTGAAAGATAACTGGCAAATAGAACTTATTGCTCTTTGTTATTCTAGTGGCATAGTTGCGACATGTTCAGGATAACATTTGGTTGGAAATGCTTCGTGCGCGAACAATTTTTGTTGGATTCCAATCATCTTGAAACACCCAACAGTCGACTGCTGTTTACTTTCGGACGTGTTTCGGAGCACCGCTACCGTTTATATTTAGCATTTATCTCGGCCAATCGATGTGAAACAATTTATTTTTACTATCGATTGTTCATCCAAGATTGAATGTATGCTGGTCCCAATAATGTCTTTCAGTTGTCTCAATCTCACGATAGGTCACATGACAATCTTGGAATATCAATCTCCTCACAGCATAAATAGTTTCCGGAACAACTGTTTTTGCACGACCTTCACGAAATTCGTCTTGGAGGGATCTATAACCTCGATTGAATTCACCATACCATCGGATAAATACTGGTCCTTGATGGAGCTTCATCGCCACAAACAGATGTGAGTTTATCCACTTCGAAAGTTGTAATACGTATGAGGAAATTGGTGACTGAAAATCGTCATTTGAGAGAGTTTGAACTTTCTGTGCATAGCAACCCATGTGAAAAGCAACCCAGACAGTAAGCTTTCGGTTGAGGGTCAAAAATCCTGGTAATAATTGATTTTTTGATTTTAACTATGTTGTGAACTCAACATAGGGCAGTCTGTAAAATAAGAATATTATCTGAGCACTATGTAGCTTGAGATAGCAAACTCGTTGAAAAAATCTAGATTTGTGGAGAGAAAACTTTTGGATTCATCATCACGTTAACACAAAATCCCGTCATGCATCGTTCTAAAGGAATTTATGGGCAAAAATTGAACAAATATCATTGAACAATCACCGTTTTCAGCTCATATGAGTCCGATAAACTTATTTATCTTACCAAAACTGAAATTATCACATCGTTTTCGCACTCGTGGTGAGTACTACAGCCTTTTTTTGACAGATCACGCGTGAGTCGTGTCAATCTGTCATGTTAATTTTGTTCAGTATTTTTTGGCATTTCATCATGGAAAGGCTTACGCCTAAACAACGTTTACAAATCACTCAACTTTATTATGAAAATTCACGTTCTGTAAAGAATGTGTTTCGCACACTTCGCTCAAATTAGGGTCAACATAATCGGCCTATCGAGCGTACTATTCGCAACACTATCCACCATCTTGAGACCCAGCATTCATTATTGGATAATATTCGACCGAATAGACCACGTCCAGCATGCAGTGAAGAAAATATAGCGGCCGTAGCTGAGACTGAGACCGTGGAGAGTCGATTCGGCGTCGTTCGCAGCAACTCGGACTGACGTATGGAACGACTTGGCGCATTTTACGTCGAGATCTTAAATTTAAAGCGTACATAACATAGCTGGTGCAAAAACTGAAGCCGCTTGACCTTCCAAAGTGAAATCGCTTCGCTCTATTTGCTCTTTAAAAGTTCCAAAAGGATCCGAGGTTTTCGAGCCGTATTTTGTTCAACGATGAGGTCCATTTCTGGCTCAATGGATATGTAAACAAGATAAATTGCCGAATTTTGGATGAAGAGCAACCTGAAGAGATTCAAAATCTGCCATTTCATCCATAAAAAACAACGGTTTGATATGGTTTGTGGGCCAGTGGAATCATCGATCCATATTTCTTCAAAGTAATGCCGGTGAGAACGTAACCGTGATACCTCAAATTGAAACTCGTGATCTCCGCGCCACTTCCCACACATCTCATCAATCAATGGATTTATTAAGATAACACTTCGGTGAGCAGATAATTTCACGTTTTGGGTCGGAAGATTGGCCACCAAGATCGTGTGGTATCACACCGTTAGACTTACTCCGGTAAGGATATGTAAAGTCTAAAGTCTATACGGACAATTCCACTTCAATTCAGACCTTGGAGCAAACCAAGCGTGTCATTCGCCACTTACCAGTCGAAATGCTCGAACGAGTCATCGAAAATTGGACTCAACGGATGGATCATCTGAGACGTAGCCGCGGCCAGCTTCTTAAAGAGATAATCTTCAAAAAATAAATGCCAAAGAATTTTCTTTCGAATGATAATTCCCATCAAATTGGAAATTTCTGTTTATTTTTTAAAGTAAGGAACCTCGAAATGGATCACTTGTTATTAGCGATGATGCGATGAAGATGGTGGAACGAGAACAGAAAATTTTGATATGGTTCTGCGAATGAAAAATAGTGGGTTTCTTGTCTATTGTACGATCAATGTTACTGGAATCTGCTTTCTCTTATTGTCTCGTCCATATAGGAACTAAAAGGAGACCAGAGAAGAGCAACTTTGGGACTACAGCTTCATATATCTTTGGTTGGGAAAATCTTTTTTTTTTAATTTTTTAAAGCATTGAGATTAAAAGTTCGATTTTATAGAGCCTCCACTTACAGGGTAATTTCGTAATCAATTCTAGTCATAATGATAGACTATATGAGTGTAATTGTAATAATTACAATTTCAATTTAATTGCATAATTTTCAGCTACTAGAATACCCTTTTATGCTACGCTACTGCTACTGACATTTTTTTGGAAACGCATTTCCAATTATTTAACACTCTAATTTACACTTTCAAATGAGCAATTCAAATGTGAAGTGGAGCACAAACAAAAATTAGAATTGCGTGAATATGAAAAGATATTCAAACTCAAGTGGCGACTCTGTGACTCTAACTTTAGCAAAGTAAATTGAAATAAATATTTAATAGTAAAAATAATTATTTGATTTTGTATTTATCTGCCATATGTATGTTATACATATATATATGCATAATTCATATTTAAACACATCTACATAAATCAACTAAAAAGCCATTTAGCGTGTTCTATGAAGTTTCAAAAATTCATGTTGTCAATAAATTTTACATACTCATGTGTAAACGCGTCAAAACCTTGTATGCTTTGTATGAATAATTCAGACAAATATATATGCTCTAATTAATTTTAATCTTAGTTTTGTGTGCTTAAGATATAACATAGTGTGAAATCTAGAATAGCTTAAATCGGGAGAGAAAATTTGAATGTATAAGAGGTTATGAACAGATTCGAAGCAAATATTTATACATATATGCATATGTAAACATATATACGGGCAACCTGCGAACAAATTAAGAAAATCCACACCAAGCCTCGACCATGTTAAGTTTCGGAAATTTTAAGCCTCACAAAAAAAAATTCATAAAAAAAATAAAATAAAAAAACACACACAAAAAATTATAATAAGAAAAAAAATTTTTTTTTTTTGGTAAAACTCATTTTTTATTCAACTTAGTTCTCAACAAGGGTTATATACTTTGCGATACCATTTTTGTAGTACGATTTGTCCTTCGCTTCAAAATGGTCCTCGGTTTCTGTGATCTCCTCTTCATTCGATGAAAATTTCTTCCCAGCGAGCATTATTCTGAGAACTGAGAACGGGAAATAGTCGCTGGGGGCCAGATCTGTAGAATACGGTTGATTCGGAAGCAATACGAAGCTCAATTCATGGATTTTTGCCATCAATTTCACTGACAAGTCACCTTGTCACCGTGTCATTATCTTGGTGAAACTGCACTTCCTTTTTCTTCAAATGCGGCTGTTTTTCGGCGATTTCAACCTTCTGACGGTCCAATAATGTTATGTAATAGTCGCTGTTGATTTTCCTTCCTTTTCCAAGGTAATCCAGGAAAATTATTCCCTGCGCTGTCTCTTGATTCGCTGAGCTATGTCAATTTCGTCGTATAGCTCGTACAGCTCATCGCTCCATCGTCCATCGACCATAAATCTTTTGCAAAACTTTTCCCTTGAAAGCTCCTAAATCCGACTCAGCGGATGTCGAAATCGCCCAGACATCTGTACCATACAGCAAGACGGGTATGCTGAGCGGCTTATAGATTTTGGCTTTGATTCGTCGAGAGAGGACTTTAATTTTCAATTGTCTGCTCAGTCCAAAGTAGCACATATTGGCAAGAGTGATTCCGCGTTGGATTTCAAGGCTGTCATTGTTGGTGTTGTTAATGCTGGTTCCTAAATAAACGAAATTATCTACGACTTCGAAGTTATGACTTTCGACAGTAACGTCAAGAAATCACACGATAAAGAGTATTCTTGTCTGAAACCTCGTTTGATATCGAACGGCTCGCTGAGGTCCTTCCCAATTCTGACTGCGCTTCTGGTATTATCCGGGGTCAGTTAACATAGCCGTATGAGTTTTGTGGGGATATCAAATTCAGGCATAGCGGCGTAGAGGCAGTTCCTTATCGTGCTGTCGAGGGCAACTTTAAAATCGATAAAAAGGTGGTGCGTATTGATTCTTTTCTCTCGGGTCTTCTCCAAGAATTGGCGCATGGTGAATATCTGGCCAATGGTGGATTTTCCAGGTCTAATGCCACACTGATAAGGTCCGATCAGTTTGTTGACAGTGGGCCTTAGTCTTTCACACAATACGCTAGATAGGACCCTATAAGCGATATTAAGGAGACTTATCCCACGGTAATTGGTGCAGACCGTGGGATCTCCTTTTTTTGGATTGGGCTGAGCACACTTAGATTCCATTCGTCGGGCATGCTCTCGTCCGACCATATTCTGCAGAGAAGCTGACACATGCATCTTGTCAGTTCTGCGCCGCCGTATTTGAATAGTTCTACCGGTAAGCCATCGGCTCTCGCCGCTTTGTTATTTTTTAAGCGGGCAATCGTTATTGGAACTTCTTCATAGTCGGGTGATGGCACTTCTATACTTTCGTCATCGATTGGGCTTTCGGGTTCGCCATCTCCGCAGCTTGCAGAAGTGTTCCCTTCACACACTAAGTATGCTCTGGACATCTGTCATCAGATTACCTCCATGGTTCCTACATGAGTTTGCTCCCATCTTGAAACCTTGAGTAAGAGTGCCTGTTGTGTCATTGAATTTCAATTTACGATCATTCAAAATCAATTTGTGGATTTTTTTTTGATGTTTTCGTCGGTAACAACCTCTTTTGGGCGTGCACTGCTTTCACCGTATTCGCTGCTAATTTCACCATGTCTTAACTTAGCATACCAATCCCTGATGGTTGATTTTCCGGAGATGTGCCCAGAAACTCGTTATCAAGCCAATTTTTTGCTTCAACTGTGTTTTTTCCCCCTTAAAAAGCAATATTTTATCAACACGTGAAATTCATTTTTACCCTCATTCCACTCAAAATGCTATGATTCACTAACTACTGATCCGACAGCTGTCAAATTTAGAAACGCGTCTTTTGAAGGTTAGAGCTTATTAAAGATCAATATATATTTCTAGTAGAGCCATCTATGTATCATATCTGGGACTTCGAATTGACCTGTTAATTCAAAATTTATATTTTTTAAATAATATTTATTTTGAAAGCTCAATCTTGAATGACTAGGTATATCAGTTGAGGCAGATTGAAGATCCTATGATAATTGGTAGGAAATATATTTTTTTCCAATCTCTTAAATTCTAAAATACTTGAAGAGCCACATTTAGAAAACTTCATCAATCATTCCTAAGAAGCCGAGCCTACTTTTTTTATAGCCACAAATCGACAAGTACTTTCCACTGACATGACACTAAATATTTGTTTTAGATACTAATGCAGTGGTGATGTTGTCAACCCCTTGCATACTAACCGAACCCCTACCGAAAGTGATTAATCGCGCTGTTAGATTTAAACAAACAATTTGCGGAGGCCAACTACGAAATTTCCATTATTGGATTCACGTGAGTAGCGTTCGCGTCAGCAAAAGATACATGCATATGGATATTATAGCCCAAAAAAAGATAAAAAAACACAACCGTTGAAGGTTTTGGTTATAGTTGTGCTGCGACAGCAGAAACAAATTACTCATGCTTATATGTATGTATATATGGTCTCCACATGGTCGCTCACACTCATAACTAAGAGCTCCAAAAAATATACTCAACCCTCCGCGCACATATGAGTGACAGTGAAGCGTGAGCACATACATATTGCCGTATGCACAAGTAAGTATGTGCTCGCTCAAAACTAAATTCGAAATAAGCAAATATGATTTAAAAAAATGCTAAAAATATTAACAGAAAACAACAAAAACAAAAATGTGGCCAGCGAATGGTTGTATGTGTCAGAAGTAGCGAGCGGAGAGGAGATCTTTGAAAAATATGAACAAATTAATGAGAGATTTTTGTGTGTGAAAAAGCACACTCAGCTAAATAATATTAAATTCAAAAACATCACTTGAGCTTTTGAGTAGCGCCCCGACTCGAGTGTGATGGCATCTATATACCTAAAGCGGGCGCTGTGTGGGGGCGAGTGTGTGTGTACGTCAGCAAAAGACCACGCGGTGCGACAATTGATCGCTGAGCGATTAGAATATGAAATAATAAAATTAGAATTAGACTTAGAAAAAGAAGTAAGGAAGATTACATTCGGATTTTTGGACTGAATAATCGAAATTTTGGATCTGCATATGTAAACTTTATTACATTTATAGCCAGATTTTTTTTTTTAAATTGGAAAATATAATAAAGTTAAAGTTTTCCTTTAAGAAGGGGTACGGCCATGTATTTTATTCAAACAATTCACCATATCAAATATACATATTTAAACAGTATTTTGTGAAATTTTTATTGAAAAATTCGGAAACTCATCTCCCTTGACATCTCAAAAGAAAATGCTCTCGCCATGGGCAGCATAACTCATTATTGGTTCATCTAAAATAAGAAAAAAAAAATATTTCGTTGATACAAGGATAAATATCGTTATTGGATGAAGGAAAAAACCAAAAATTTAAATTTGAATTTATGACAGACTTTGTACAAAAAAAAAAAAAAAAAAAAATTTTTTTTAATTTTCGCCATGCATTGGCTCGAAGTTGTAATAAAAAAAATTCCTTCGTTCAATGACTAGATAATGTTATTACAGAGATGTATGCCAAATTTGAACAAACTCGCTTTATAACTTTTCGAGAAATCGTGTCCACCGACTTAAAAAATTGAGTTTTGAGATAAACGCGTTTAAATTTTCAAATTGACACAGACATGGTCTGATGGACGGCACATCCAAAGGGTCTATCCCTTAGAATTTTATTCCGATCGATTTGAAATTTTACGAGAATATTTTAAACATATTTTACAATTTAATAAGACAAAAAGAATTAGATTTTTTTTTAATTTTCAAACGATGTCAGTGTCAAATTGGTATAGCGACGAAAAACTTGACAGTTTGACAAATAAAATGAAAAGTATCTACATAAAAAATAAAAAGTTAACAAGAAAGTGTTTGGATAAAGATATACAAATGAGAGGCACAGTGGAACTGTCTTTTAATGCCTAAAATTAATGCAAAATCATGCTATTTATAAGGTGGCATGGCCAGTCCTCTATAGCTGACGTCATCAGTGGAAGAATTTATTGAGAGAATACTTTAAATACCTCTAATATGTCAATTATATTTTGTTTTTTAATTTAAACTATTTTTCCTTTTCCAGAAGTACGGTAGGCTTTATTTGACGGAGGCATTAAATATGATTTGGTTAATACGGAAAGAAGTTTCAACAAGCCTTGCGGCAACTTCGCCATATGAATGGTCATACCAAAAATTTCAGTGGCTTTAAGATATTTTACTGCTTTAATTGAGCAGAAAATAACGATACAGATACAAAGCTCGCAAAAACAAACACGAATAATTAAGTATTTATTAACTCAAAACTAAAATTTCGTTGGCGGCAAACATGTCACATATGGGAAATCGTATGTAAATAAGGAGATGTTGGCCATTTATGTGAGAAAAATAAAGAAACTATCAATAAGGAATTTTATTAAATTCTGTCGCACAACAACTTTCTCTCAAAACCTTTTTTCGTTTCCTTGAGAAGTTAATAGATCGTTTTGTCCTTTGGAATATATCTGTTATTTTTACTAGGAATTAGCTATGCTATTCTACAGAATTTTGAAATTTCAAACCATCTCAATATCAACTCAATATTATAGATGTCTCAAAAAAAAAAAAAAAAAAAAAAAAAAAAATTGGTTTAAGTATACTAGAAAAAAGCAATGGGAAATTTATCTTGCCTAAATTGTATCGTAGTAACAAAGAAAGGACCATTCTGAGAAATTTATTAATTTGCTATGCGATTGATCTTATTTTAACCATACTGATATAACGCTATTTTATACCCCTGGAAACATAACGATACATCATAGAACGTGCCTTCTTTTGTAGCCTTTAGGGAGGTCAAACGAAAAATTTTATTTGTTTTATTTATGAATTTTTTTACATTCAAGTTCTGTTTTATAAAGTGCATTTATAGATAAAACTATTGGTAAAGTAAGCTAAGTAAAGAAATTCATAAAAATAATAAAAATAAAATTATTCAGCCTTCATATAAAGACACGATTCTAATCTAAGCTAATAAAAGTCTTTTGGTTATGTTTTCATAATTACTCTTGAAATAATATTTCATAAAAAAAAAATATTAATTATGCAACACTGAATGCATGTTTTGTTTTGGCGGTCTCCAGACAGAGCTGTTTTGAACAGGGCTCCCTACTTTTTTGACCAGCGTTTTTAAAGACAGAACCGACTGCATTTAACTTTTTCTTGTAAATAACTAAATTATATTGCACTGGAAGTCATTGTTAGTATAACTAGGGCCATTGTCTGAAATGTCATACTTTAATCAGTATTCAGATTGGTGTTTGTTCACGTTGTGATTATTATTTTTTTTTTTACAAAAGATAAGCTTTTACAAAGATAATATTTTTTTTACAAATTTAAATTAAATTAATTCATCTCTAAAAACATTTTCTAATACTTAAACAAAATATATGGAACTGCAAAACTTAAATTTCATAATTGATCGTATATATAGCCTATATATATGTTTTTGGCAATTCGGAATCGCTGAAGCGACTTTCGTCTGAGCTCCTCTTCCAATTTCTGTTTTTTTTTTTAAACAAATGAAGGGTATGAATGAAATACAGTTTATTCTAAGCCGCCTCCGAACGGCCGATGGAATTTTATAAGTTTTTTTTCATGTTAGAAACACACTGGGAGGGCTTGACATTTTCTGCACAGGGGCGACCGCAATTAGGAAATTTAATTTTTTATAATTTTGGATGTTGCTCGAACCAGGACTAGAATCCGGACCTTCCGAATTGTAGTACGCAATGCTAACTACCCGGCTATTGTGGCCGCTGAGTCACCATAACTCAGATTAAAAAACTCACCACAAAAAGTCCATCATCTGAATAAAATGGGCTGATGAAGTTGTTTGGAATACAAATGAGAGTGTGAGAGCGTAAACAAGAAAATCAGTACGTCATTTCGACGTGTATTATTTAACCAAATTTAAATTTTGAAAATTCCAAGCTCCTTTTTATGTTCCATATGTCAATACTTCTCATTCCTTGCGATTAAAAAACAACTAACCGCTCTGGTATGAATAAACTGCCATATCGTGACCCGAAATCCTTAGGAAACAGATGTAAAATACCCTTAGTAACGTAAGTGGTGGCGCCATAAGTAAGTAAAGAGTGAGAGAGCGTAGAGCATATACATATGTATGAATTTTTAAAATGTATATGCGTGTTTGCTCAAGTACTCAAACGAACCAGCTGAGCGAGCAGGCGCAATGTGATTTGGGGACTCACACACACACATACACACACACACATCAACATATGATAATATACATATTGTTAGCACTTGCTACGATTGCTGCTTTTGCTGTTGTAGTTGTACAAATTTGGCTATTTTTAAAGACAACCGAATTGACAACATATAAACATGCATACATACATGCATACATACATGCAAACAGCGCAACTAAACTAAAACCAACGAAAACCGAAAAGTTGCAGTCTATGGCAGTGCATTTGCATCTGTCAGATACATGTAAGAAATATTACCATCATATATGTATGCTTCCCTCTATGTGTGTGTGAGTGTGTGTGTGTATGCGCACTCAATTCATTCATGTGACAAGCGTGGCTACAGCGCCAACGGAGACAACACGTTGACGCAGAACATTTGGCCCCGCTCAGCTGATTGACGCCCGCTGAGCACAGCTAAAATTATACACATGCCTACATACATATGTACATGCATACATCTGTCTATACATAGTATGTGTGTAAGCAAGCAATAAGAACATAAAACGAAAATATGCACAGCAATAATATTACATTTGGCATGATTAAGCAGAAATGCAATGCCGAAACGGATGTTGAAAATTTCCTAATTCACTCTTTATATTCAAATTTGGCCTGCAAACATCAGCCGCCCCGTTCGCCGCCGACGTTGTGTTGCCAAAATGGTTGCTGAAAACTGATTTTTATTTATTTTAGTTGTATTTTTTTTTTTTTTTTTTGTAATCCTCAGCCAGCTCGAGAGTTTTTGTGACGTGCGTATATTTGAATGAGCATGATTTTTAGCATTTTTTTTTTCTATTTTTAATTTTATTTTTATCGTACATTCGTCGCTCGATGTTGTTGCTTTTACTTTTCAAAGAAAACCATAGAAACCTCCAACTACTTACATACATACATGCATATATACATATTTATTATTGGTGGCAATTAGCGTACATATGTACATATGCACAAACGTATGTATGTCCGTAGTACACCCAACGGCATCGGTGGTAATAATCAGCATTAGTAGCAAAATCGGTCATTATGACGGTCAGCAGGCCAATCGACCGGCAAGCCGACAGCTGACCAGTTAACTAACCGGGCGTCGGTCGATGGGGCGCGATATAACATATATACATACATGCATACAGTGCGAGTAGAGTCCAATAGTTCTATGTTGATTAGAGTGTTGTTAGCGAACACGATTTACTATATTCGTACATACCTATATATGGTTGCGTATGCGAATGTATGTATGACAACACGACGTATGCACGGTGGGTCGTAACGATGATTCTTCGTGTAAAAAAGTATAATATACTTAGTAGGGACATAAATACTGTTACACACATTTTATGCTATAAAATAAAAAATAATGAATGTTTTTGGACCAATTTTTTTTACATATTTATTGATATATATTGTATACAAAAAAGCAGTATTCATTCGAAATGCCCGTCTTTGGCCTTCACGCACGCCTTAAGTCGGACTGGCCAATCATCAATAGCCGCACGCAGCTCCTCCATTGTAATTCATTCTCCACAATTTGTAATTCAGCGACTTCAAATCAGGACTGCCAGAGGGCCACCCCTCAGAGGAAATGAATGCTGGTAAATTGTTTTGGAAGCCAGATGTGGGTCGTTTTAGCTTTATGTCTTGCTGAAAAGTCCCTGATGGATTTTGGAACATGAAATGGTTAAGTGGTCTTACAACAGCTTCCAAAACGGTTTCTTGATAAACTTTGGCCGATATTTTGACTCCTTGTTCGCAAAAATGCAAGTCAGTTACCCCATCATAAGAGCCACCGCACCAAACCATGACTGAAGCTGGGTGATGACTTTTTTCGACCCGTGGAATCAGTTCAGATGCTTCCTTAGATGACCGTGCATACACCCTATAATTTTTTTTATTAAATTTTTGCTGCACGGTAAAAATTTTTTCATCGGTAAACAAGATTTTTCTGTGCAAGTTATCAGCGTGCTTCACCAAAAGACGTTTGCATTTTACCACCCTATTCATTTTCAAAGCCCGCAGTCAAGAAATGTCCGGTACGGCGTTTGAAAGCCCCAAGTCCCAAGTCGTTTTTCATAATTCGACTCATGGACTTTTGCGAAACATTCATCTCCCGGGCCATGATTTTATGTTTTCAAAACGGATTTCGCAGAATTCCTGATTTGACAGCTTTGATGACTTGCGGCGTTCGAACTGTGCGTGGACGGCCCAACCGGTGGCGGTCTTTAACATTCTCAGTCTCCTCAAACAGTTTTATGCACCGGTAGACGAACATGCGACTAAAGGGAGTGTTTTGAAAATATCACCTTTTTTCATTTCACACTTAAAAAGCGCTATAACAGCGATACGGTTTTCATTATCTGACCATTCCATGTTGAAAACTCACACAATTTAGAATTCCCGATACAGACTAACGCTTTACAGGTTATATTTTATAAATCATATGGGAATTATGTGGTATGCTCAATACTTCTATTGAATATTAATATTTCATCAGTGTAATACAAAAAACGCGTATAAATAGTTGAAATCTATGAAAAATTTTCGTACCCACCAAATTTCAAAGAAATGAAGCCTCCAAATTACTTCAATAACATATGCCTTCCTCTGCCATCCACGGCGGGCATTAAAATTATCTCCATCTAATTTGTGATACAAATGTTTCACCTCTGATGCTGGAACTTAACTTCGCTTATACAAATGTGTCAATACCGTTACCGTAAAAACCACGATAATATTTTTTCAGTTCCAGGATTCAATTAATTTTCCAACAGTCTTCAAAAAGTTTTCCTTATTAGATATTTCAAGAAAAGGAAATGGTATTTTAACTTTGATTTGAACTATGTAAGTACCAGAAGGAAAAGAGACAAGACTCATTAAAATTTTTATGTATCGTATTAGAACGACGAACTGAGTTGATTTAACCTTGTCCATCTATCTGTTCGGATGTTCGTCTGTCAGTTTGAACGCAAACTTGTCTCTCGGTTTTTGAAATATTTGAAACTTATTATGCGGCCATATTTTTGTAATGCATTCATCATTTGTCCAAACCGGCAAAATTGATCGACTTTATCATATGGCTCCCATACAACCCATTTGTTGAGATATGAAATTTTGGTTCAAAAATCCATCAAAAAAGCATCTAATAGATCGAAATTTAATTATGCTTTCTTGTTTTTTTTGGTATACTCGAACCAGTTGGTACTTTTAAATTAAAATTTTTAACATATTTCCGTCACTCGCGAATCGCTTTTAGATTGATCAATAATTCTGAACTTTACTTTCAAGTTCAATCATTTTCCTGCATCCATATTTTTAAGGAGAACATGTTTTTAAACTTAGTTGGAAATGAAAAAATAAAGAAACTTTGATATGTTTAACTGTATTTATTTTTTTTTATTGTTTTTTCTGTGTTCTGTTTCACGATGGATTTTATTTTATTTTTGAACTCTTTCTACCTATGTATTTTTCATGCTGTTCGTGAAACTGAGTACTCTCAAATTCACCTCGCTCAGTATTTTTGGTATAAATATATTGGCGCTTTGTAACCGCTGAAGCGATTTTCGGCCGAGCTCCTCCTCTAATTTGTAGTTTTGTGTCTTTATATTTTAAACAGAAAATGAAGGGACCGTCAGTCTATTCTAAGCCGCCTCCGACCGGACGATTGTTATTGAGGGTACTCAATGTAAAAAATTGCTTGTTGTTGTTGTTGTTGTTGTTGTAATCGCAGAAAATTCCCAAAATTGGGCTTCGGGAAATACTGCGGGAGTAACAGGTCTTGGTCGGATAAAAATAAGGTTGCTTGTTCGTTATAAGCGGTTTACGTTGTAACAAACGTTCGTTGTTTCATAATACTACTGTATATACATATATATTTATATATATAATATTATTTTCTATCTCAAATGATAGTTAATGATTTAAATTAAAAATTTCTGCAACAAAACTGAACGAAAATTAACTATATTTATTCAAATTGGTATATATGAAGAGAGCATTCAACCCTTTATATATTTATATAAATATAGAGTGCATGGGTATTAGCATCGAAAAAAATTGAATTTTTACAAGATTTTTCTGATTTTTCTTCTTTAGCAGAAGTATTTCTGCTTCGGTGTACCAAAAATATACATAAGGGGCTTGGGAAGCATCACAACAGGGCATTAACTACCAATTCGGATGATTATTTACATCTACGAATCTAGCCAAGCCCGATAGAGATAAACTACTATTTTAAGTCGAGTTTTCAATACGTTACCAGTCTGGTTCGTAGTGATAGGTACAACTTTCATTTCGAACAATTAATTGAAGACCCTCATTAGTTCCTCGGAATAGTCAGTTCATACAATTGAGCTGAGGGTGCCCTTTGCATGACCACCTTCCTACCATGAATATCCCCTTCCATTTGAGCCATTAACCAATATTATAAGTATATTTTCTTCTTAGATGAGATTATAGGATTGAGTGTTCTAGCTGTAGATTCTTGGAATCATAAAACTTAAATTGAGCTCACTCCTTCATCGTGTTGTTTTTTTTAAATACATTTTTATCACTTATTAACCCACTGTCCCTCATTCGCGCCTAACGACAGTGGCTAAGCAAATAATTGAGTCAACAACAACAAGTCAATGTATGTACGTAGTTTGCGCCTCAAACTGGCAACAACAACGATAACGAAAGCAAAGTCCAACAACATTGGCACGAGAAAACGATGAAGGAGGAGAAATAAAAACGAACGATTGCCAGCCGCACAGAATAGATTGCGACGATACACACACACACATACACACACATACATATTAACATTAATTCTAAAGGAACGTAGCTGCTGAGTAAAGCGTGTGAAGACGTTGACGTTGACGGTGGGGAGGAAACATTGGCTGCCGGCGGTAGCAAGCAAAAGCATGCTACTACATACATACATGCATACATACAGACATAAATACATGCATATATACATACTCGTATAGACAAGTTGTATTACTCGTTACTTAGCCCGACTGGCAAGCGACCGACACAAACGTAGTGCGGAGCGGCAGAAATGCGTGTGTGTGTATTTTGCTAGAAGTGAGAGAGGCAACGTCAAAAGGGCAAAGGCAACAGCAAAAACAATATATAGCAAACGCTAAACAACAGCAGCTACGAGATATTTATTCTATGTCTGCTGCTCACATGCGGACCTCGAAAGCGCGAAAAAGGCGAACGTAACGCTCAGAAGTGCTCAACAACGCGGCGGCGGTGTATGCCAGCGATTTCGGTGTGGAACACCAAATCTCGGTTCTCGATTCACGGTTCACGGTTCATGTGGTTTTCGATAAGTGGATTCTTGGGATTATTTAGTTTTCCTTTTTTCTGTTTCTTAAAAAAAAAATTTTTAAAATTGGCCTAAAACTTTATTTCATATTTTGTTTTAAATGCAAGAGAGTTTGAAAATTTAATTGAAAGATTGCGAGGTGTGTGCGGTGAAAAATATCTTTGCGCTACGAAAAGATTTACAAGCAAAACAAATTATTTGGGAAAACAACTTTTGGGTGTAAGAAGAAAAAAAGCGCGTCATTTAAAAATAACAACAGCAAATTTAATAATTAATTAATGTGAAAAAAATCATTGTTGCAGAGCATGCTAGCGTTGCTTAGACATGCAATTTTTTTTTTGTGAAGTGAAAGGAATTAAAAAAAATTTTTGAACTCCAAAAAATTTGATAAATGAAAAAAAAAGTTTAAAATTAAAAAGTTAAAAAATAAAAAAAATTAAAAAAAAAAATAAAAAAGAATTTAAAAATTAAAAAAAAAATTAAAATTAGCTTAAAAATTTAAAAAAATTTAAAAATTAGAAATTTAAAAAATTAAATAATTAAAAATAGTTAACAAAAAATTAAAATTGAACTCAAAAAATAATAATTGAAATAAAAATTACAAAAACAATAATAAATTATTTAAAGAAATATGTGTTTAATTTAAATAATTTTTTGAAATTTAAAAAAATTTTTTTTAAACAAATATCATCCCATGTATAATTTTAACAAAAATAAATTTCGAACTTATTAAACTGAAAAGTGTTTTTGTGTTCTTAATTAAATATTGTGCGCACATCGCGCAAGAAATTTTATGTGCATATGAGTGAAACAACAATAAAAGCAATTTGAAAATGTGTAATGTGAGTAAACAAAAGCACAAGAAAATGTATAGAAGACGCGCTATAGAAATACATAAAGGAAAAAATAGAAATTTAAGAGAATCTTTAATTAAAAATAATTAAAGTTAATGTGTCTAAAGCCATTAGTAGGCTGCTGCGGCAGCAAAGTGTGCAAAGGAATTTCCGAAAGTATTTAACGACAATTTTGTCAACATATGAGCGTGATAAATGTATGTTTATAAAAAAAATTCAAACATAAATGAAAACAATAAAAAATAAAATATATGAAAAAATAAAAAATAATAATAAAAACATAAAAAATAATCAAAAAAATTATTAAAAAATGAAATAAAAAACCTTAAGAATTAAATACAAAATAAAAATAAAATTAAAAAAAAAATATTTAAAAATATTAACAAAAATTTGTGAATAACAATAAATAAATAAAAGCCCTACTAAAACATTAAATATTTAATAAAAAACATAAATAAATGTAGAAATGAAAAAATATATATATTAAAAAAAATTTCAGAAAAATTTATAAAAAATTCCAAAAATTAATAAAAATATAAAAAAAAAATTAAATTAAATATGTCCAACACTTTAAATACCACGCTTGTGCCCCCCACACATTTTTGCTGTTCTCCATAGCAATTTTTAATGAATTTAATGTGATTTATAAATAATTTTTATGACTCGTTTGCACACTTTCGCGTCTTTGAAATTACGAAAAGTTGTATTTGGTATGAAATATGAATTTTCAGCTCAGTAGAGCAGACGCAAAGGACTCAAATATGCTTTGCATATGCAACAATGCGCAGGATTAAGGACATTTTGGCTGCAAAAAATTCATAAAGTATAAATAAATAAAATATTTTCAACACGCCATGCGTTTAGAAAAACGCTAATAAGCTACAAAAAAAAAAAAAAAAATCGAAACAAAAACACTCGAATACTGAGTGAAAGAGCTTTCCAAAGCTTAATGTGCGCTCGCTGCTGAACATTCACAGCCCACCACATGCACACTACTCAATTACTCATTTTGGGATTTTTTTACCTTCGTTTTTGGCATGTTACGCTACGGAGAGCGAAAAACAAACTCACACACATATATATAATTTGGTCTATCAGCTAAGCTTTTGCCAAATACTTAATATGCGCCAAAAACTCTACTCATTGATAGTTTTGAGTTTTTTTTCCAACGCTTAAACAGCTGGTTTTGAGTGTGAGAGAGTGCTTTTTATTGAAAGATGTACGATTTACTCTCAGAGAGTTTTTGGGGAGTGCTTGCTCTCAGTAGAGCTACTGCTGAGCGCTTTCGAAGCGTGAGAGTTTTCACTCTGGTGTTTAAGGAAATTAAAAACCTTCTGTGGAGGGCTGTAAAAACAAACAAACAAACAACAAAAACAACAGTGAAAACAACTACAACAACCACAACAAGCTAAATAAAATTAAAAAAATAAAAATAAAATCAACAACAAAAATCGGCTAAAAGTGCAGCCGAAGGAAGTAAACAAAAAAGCAAATACGCGCTCTTGCTTAAATATACACACATACACACACATGCATACACACGCATGCATTTCACTAGAGTATTTTGCAAACTTTTTCGAACTAAAATATTTTCGATATTCGAAAATATCCTTTTGTTTGTTAGTAGCAAGTGACAGCTGCTGAAAACAAGTAAACGGCAAGCAAACTACAACCACACACACACACACACACAGCGCGCGCACACACACATACCCACACAGAGAGACTAGTGAAAAGGCTGAAAAAAGCAATTTTTGGAACAACTTAGCCAGGCATAAGTATTTTTTGGGACACCCACACGAGTCGCAGCCACACGAGTAGCCACAGTACGCGGAATAACGAATAAATACCAACACACGCAAAAAAAAGCGCAAGAAAATACAGGAAGAAAAAATGTGCAAAGCAGCAGACCAACAAAATTCAGCTAGCTAGCCAGCGAAAAAAATTGTGAATAAATTAAAATGCATATTTGAGAAAAGAAAAAATTGCAAGAAAAATTCATAAATTAAATGTAGTAAGTATGCTAAAGTGTGTTGGTTGCTGCCGATAGCGCAAAAACAAAATAAAATAAAAATGGTAGAGTGAGAAATATAGAAATTTCTGCAAAGAAATATTTTTTGTGTAAAGAAAAAATTAAAATCAAACAGCATTGAACCGGAGAAAGAATAAAAAAATTTGCAAATTATTGTTGTCTATATATTTGTGTATGTGTGTGTAAGTGATTTCCTAGTTATTTACATATATCCATCGCATGCGAAGTGAAATACGCCAAGCACAGGACGACGTTATGCCTCAATTGATTTTTTGCACAGCGTGAATATCCATTTTTTTGGGTGCAAGAATTGAAAAAAGAGAGGCTAGCGGGGACTGAAAATTATTTCTGAGTGCAAAAAAGCAATTTTGGAATTTCGAAAACTCAAAAAGTGGCAAGAAAAAGCAATTCTTTTGAAAAATAAAATAAAATTAATAATAATAATTAACAGTGAGCAGCAGCAGCATGCAATATACATATATGTACAAATAACGGTTAAACAAAATCCAATTCCGTATGGCCTAGTCGAAAGTCAAAAGTGCAAAACAGCAGCAGTAACTCCACCTCAAGCAGCTTCACGTGTTTTTTTTAGGCGGCTCTAGGCTCTGAGCGCTTCTCGCCTATAACTATTTGCGCGTGTGTGTGTGTGGGTATGTACGCTCACCTCACCTAACAACTAATCATTATAGCGTATACGACACCGCCACCGCCACTGCCGCTAGTCGCAATCGCAATCACAATTGTTTGCATGTGTGTGTGTGAGTGTGTGTGTCTATGTATTCGCCTTTTAGTCAGCTGCAAGTGTCGAAACTGCACTCACTCGGCGATCAGCAGACAGTTGTAGTAAGCGTTGAAGCGTTCATCTGTACACATAGCAATACACAAGTCGTTGGTCCTGCTTGGCGTATGAGTGCCGTGTGCGCGCGTTTTTATATATCGTACATATGTATGAAGGGTGTGACTACCAAGATTAAGCGGAGGAAGAAGAAGCAAAAAACTGTGGTGCAAGAAATTAATAATAAAAAAATAAGGAAAAATATTTTTGATGGAAAAAGTGTATTTTGGTGAAATAAAGTTTCGTTAAGGTTCCAAATTTCGTTGTGTGAAGTCGTTCCGTTTTTATGTGTGTGCGCGCGAGTGTTTATAGGTAGGAGTGTTTAATTGATAAGTGTATATAATATAAAAATATTAGAAAAACTAGAATATTAACAACACTTAAAAAAATGCTAAAAACAATAATTAAAATTTCAAAAAAAAAAAAAATTTACAAATTAAATAAAAAAAAAAAATATTAATTTTATTCAAAATATGAAAAAAAAAATTTAAAATTAAATTCAATCACTCAAAAGAGTTAAGCACCTTAAATCACACACTCTCGCAGGCCGTACCTACACCAGGCAGCGGACCACCGCAGATAAGAAACAAACACACGCGCACGCAGTTGCGGTTCACAGCGATTGCTGCTCTGCTATAAAGAGATACGACCATGCGAGTAGTTAGTTAGAAAATACACACACTCATGAAAAAAATATATAACAACAACAACAACAAAACTTATGGTGCTTTTTAACTACTTCTATCACGTGCTATATTTTTCACAAAATTTCCACTAAAATTGCTGCCGCTGCTGCTGCCACACAATTTTTTTTTTTCAAATAATGACGTTTACTAATTAAATGTGCAACAAACAGAATTTATTAATAGTAGTAATTAGTAGAAATTTTAGAACGGAAATGGAAAAACAAACATAATTTTTTATATTTAATGCTAATTAAAGCAGTTTGTGATTGTGAATTTTGAGTACAGTACAGCAAATGAAAAAATAATTTTTGTTTCTAAGATAATCATTAAATATTTTGGACGCGAAAAATGCATTTTATTTGTGTGTGCTGTTATGTGTGTGCATTGGAAAGTTTCATAGCGTGGAATTAATAAATAATGATTGTTAATATATAAAACAAAAAAAAAAAGATAATAATAATATTAAATAAAAAAATAAATATATGAAAATTTTGAATGAAAAAATGATATTGAATTTCTTAAAAATAAATTTATGAACGGTGTTTACTTTTAAGAACTTTTGTATAATTTTCATAATACTACAAACTTAATTTTTTTTTAACTGAATTAAAATGTTTAAATTTTTTTGTTTTAATTTTTGAAAGCCATTTAATAGTTTTTTTAAGTGACTTTGAAGTTTTGAATAAAAAATAAAAAAATAAATATATTCTTTTCAAACACGCTTTTCAAATTCAGTATGCCTGAAAAAAAAAACAATTTTTAAGAAAAAGTTTTTTAAGAATAAAACTTTTTAATAATAATTAAGAAAAGAAAGCACAGATTTTATTTAAAAAATTTCATAAATAATATAAGAAAAATTGGTTTCGAATTTTCAAAATTGAATTCTAATATAAAATGTAGAGCCCTTTATTATTAGAAAAAATATAAAAATTTTCTAAATTGCAAAATTTATTAAACACCATTTTAAGTCCTTCGATATTTTTTTATTGATTTTTTAAAAGTTCAAAAATTTCTGCGTATAAATTTTAAAATGGTGAATGGTTAAACATTTTTCTTTATAAAAACTAAATTAAATGTAAAAAAAAGGAAAAAAAATAAAAAAATAAAGTGTAAAAGATTTTGAAAAAAAAATCTTTAAATAAAATAAATATTTTTTGACATTTTTTTTCTTAAAAAAATGTTTTTGAGAATAAAACTTCTTAACAATAATTAAGTAGACAAATACAGATTTTATTTAAAAAATATAAAAAATAAAACAAAAAATTGATTTTGAAAATTTCAAAATAGAATTTTTATAAAAATAAATATAGAGTTTTTCGCTATTTGAAAAATCTTTAACTGGGTTTTAGTTACAAAATCCCTAAAAACTATTTTGAGTTCTTCAATATTTCTTTATTGGATTTTTGAATTTAAAATTAAATTTTGAAGTTTTCAAAACACACTTTTTTAAATTAATTTCATAAAAAAATATTTAAAACCTACAAACTATGTTCGGCAAAGTTTACAATAAAAAAAAAAATTTTACTTATACTTAGCTCAGCGCAACGTGATATTTAAAAATAAAAACATTATAGAAATAAATATTTGCTAATTAAAAAATGTTGACTTTTCATTTTTGAAATTTTTTTGTTAATAGATGACAGCTTAAAATAAAAACATTTTTATGAAAATGAATTTTTGCAAATACACGATTTTTTTTTAATAAAAATTTTTGCTAATAAATGATATTTTCAATTTTTTTCCAATTTTTATAAATTTTTTTATTAATAAATTTTGCGAAATTTTTTTTTTTTAACTGCAATGTTTGAAAATAACATTTAATCGATTAAAAAAAATTTGGAAAAATTTTTAAAACATTTTTCAAAACATTTTTCAAAAATTTAAAAAATTATTTCAAAAATATAAATTTTTTTGAACTTTATTTTCTGAAATAACCAAAAAAATTTTGAAAGTTTTTTTAAACGCTTGAAAAAGCTAAGAGAAAATTTAAAAAATTGTGTCATTTAAATAAATTTATATAAAAAACCGTAGTTAAATAATTTTTGAATTTTATAAAAATATAAAAGCTAATCAAAAAGGAACTAAAAATTGTTTAAAACAAAAAAATAAAATTAAAAAAAAAATTTTTTAATCATTTTTTTTAAAATAAATAATTAAATCGCTTGAAAAAAACTAAGACAGAAAGGAAAACATTTTTTAAAACAAATCAAAAGCTTAATAGAAAGGAGCTAAAATATTTTTAAAATGAAAAAATAAAATCTAAAAAATTTTTTTGATTTTATATTTCTTTTTATTTTTAAAGAAATTTTCAAGGTCACAAAATAAACTGATAATATACAAGCAACATTTAAAAAATAAAGTTAACAATTCAAACACACAAAAATAAACAAAATTGAAAACTCAAATTCATAAATTAAACAAAGTAACTATGCCAAAGAAGAGACTTTCCACGCCCAAAAATAGTCACACTGCCTCCCTGATAGCTGTGCTCAGGCGGGTTGGAAACCAGTAGAAATAGCAAAAAATTAATAAATATAAAAAATTCAGGAAAAGTAAAATAAAAATGAACATTAAAAGTTATTTTTAAGCATATTGAAATAGTTTTTGGTTATTTTTTTAAATTTCTTTCTCTAATTAGGAAGGTAAACGTCTTCACTAACTAATTTACTCAAGTGGCTGTACGTGTTTTCTAAATGTTTCAATTTGACGCTGTCTATAAGCAAACACCTAAATAAATAATAAAAAATTACCAGAGAGAGAGAGAGAGAGATAGAGAAAAAAAAAATAAAAATATTAAACAATATGTATTTGTAACGGAATTACAGTAAATTACAAAGCAAAGCCACAAACCACAATTAATTGTTCTATTATTTACATTTCCACAAATGCATATGTATATATAGGTGTGTGTGTCGAATAAAAATTAAATTAAAACAAAAATTTTGTGCAACTAAAAATACGCTACAAGCCAATTAGCAGCAGCAACAAAAGCAACAAACAAACAAGCAATTGCCAGCCAACATACAACATCATAGAGAATTTGTGCATAAAAATTAAGCAACAACAAGGAAAAAAAAAGTTAAAAAAAAAACGCTGTAAAAAATAGCAACGAAAGGCGAGTGAGTAAAAAAGGTGCAACAAATTCAGCGCGAGCAACCAAAAAAAAAAAAAAAAAAGAGTGTGGGACAGAAATAAATGAAATTGCGAGAAAATAGCAAAGAAAAGTCATCTCAATTATAAATAAAGCGTAAAAAGACAACGAAAAATTTTTAGAAAAAAATTAGAAAAAATTTAGAAAATTTAAAAAAATTGCAAACGAACAAAAATTAGAAGAAAATAAATAAATTAAAGAGCTTAGTTAAAAAAACTATTAAAAAAGTATTAAAAAAAATAAAACAAAATATTTCCCAAAAAAAAGTTTGGCAAAAATTATTCACAGCAAGCAACCGTACGTACAAAATTGAGTTGCACATCAAGCAATGCGGACCGTTAGCTGGCAGCTATCACTGCATGGTTGTTGAATTAAATGTGTGGCATGCAAGCGACGTTGTCGCCAACGCCAAGTAATTGCAATTGAGCATAGGCGAATTAACGGAAACGAAACCAAAACTAATCAGCAGGCAACAGAAAAAAACAACAAGAACACACACAATAAAAACAAAAAATTTATAAAAAACTAAATACAAAATATATATAAATAAATTGCTTGCAAATTACATGCACCAATAGAGCAATTAAAACGTTCAAGAAAAAGAGATAAAAATCAACAACAAAAAAATAAAAAAAATAAAAAAAAAATGCATTAAAAAAAATAAAAATAAATTCGCGACGTTCACAAAAATTGCAAAAAATGCGAATTAGCAACTAAAACAAATGAAAAGGTGGTAAAATACCAAAAAAAAAAAAGGGAAACAAAATTTCTGCAAATTTTCCGCTACACTTTTGGTGCATGCATTCTGGCAAGCGGAAAAAAAACGTGAAAAACTTTTGCAGTTGGCAGGTGTAGGCGAAGATTACTACCACTATACACTTACATACATGCTAATACATAATAAAAGTAATATTTAGTGCTTCCACATTTATTTTTTCTGCTGTGCGCATTGTTTCTATGTGCGCTGCGTAAGGAGCAATAAAGAAATATAATAAAATAAATAAAGAAAAAATATTCAACGAGCCAATAAACGAACGTGCCACACAAAACGCTTCAAACAAGGATACTAGTAGTGAATAAATATATGTAGCAAACAGCAGCGTGCAGAGTAAAACGAAGTTTAGCTGAAGCAAGTAGTACAAGCACAAAAGGCGCATTAGAGAAAAACTAAAGAAAAAATAAAAATAAAGAAAATATTGAAAATAATTTAGCATATTTAAAGGAATTTCGAAAAAATTTAAATACCACACATGCTTAGTTTCAAATTGTGAGAGTAAAATACAAATAAAACTATTTAATAAAATACAAAAAAAAAAAACATAAAAATATAAAAAAAAAATTAAATAAAAAATAAATAAAAATTATAAAATAAAAAATAAAATAATGATATATATATAAAAAGAAAAAGAAAAAATTATAAAATCTAAAAAATTAAATATAAATATTTTGAAGAAAATATAAAAAATAAAAATATTTGGAAAATAAACTCCAAAAAAAATTTTTTTTGCGTACTTACAAAATGAAGCATTTTTGCAAAAACTAAGACATTAGCGTAATCCAAAAAAAAAATTTAAAAAAATTAAAAACATTAAAAAAAAAATACAAAAAAAAAAAATAAAAAATAAAAAAGAAAAAAAAAATTCAGAACTGGCCTAACAAGCGCATATACGCATTTGCAATCATTTATCTCTTATAGTGCAGTTATTTAGTTGAAAAAAAAACCAAATTAAGTAAATCAAATCACACAAAAACTGCAATAAAAATTTTATGACAACCAAATACGCAATAAAAATTACAAACGCTTCGACAAGAGCTGGCTAAAGCGCAAAGTATTATAAAAAAAAAAAATAAAATAAAAATAAAAAAATTAAAATAAATTAAAAAAAATAAAATAAAATTAAATATAAAAAAAATATAAAAAATATATAAATTTCAAAATATATTCAAAGCAAATTAAATACAAAAAAACGAGCCAGCAACAATAAATTTTTTTCTATTTCAAAATACAATTGCTGTTGTTATTGTTAAATGAATTCGCGGTGCCTTTATTTATAGCAAAATACACATACACATATATACATAGTTCAACAAAAAACGTAAAAAAATTTTAGACAAATTCAAATAAAAAAAATGTAAAATCACATAAATTAATTTAAGGAAAAAAAGTGCAACAAAACAGAAAGCAGAAAGAAATAAAAAATAGCATATATATATATATATATATATATACAGCAAAAAAAAAGCAACAACACTCACAAGCAACTAATGCCAAACGTAAACTGCAGCAAATAGCAAAATTAAACAAACAAAATATTTTTAAAACTAAAAATTATATTAAATTCAGCAAAATTAGTATAAAAAAACCAACAGCGTAGAGGCAACAACTAGCAACAATAATAACAACAAAACATACCTGCAAACGTAGCAACGTTAAAAATTAAGTTACTTAGAAAGCGCACTTCCAGCGGAAAATAGCTATAAAAAAATCAATATTTATATATAAAAATTTAGAAAAAAAGAAACGTGCTTACTTAAAGTCACAAAAAACACACACAAAAATAACAGCAACAACACTAGTTGAATATTAACATACAATATATATATATATATATTACCTTAAGACAGCCCAAAGCAAATGCAAAACGAACGTTCTCAAGTGCAATATTTGTTATAAACAAACAAAAGTTAAAATATATACAAAAATATATATATTTAAAATTTATATACATAAAATTAATTTGTTTTTATAATTAAGTCTATGAATGCAGTTCTATGCAGCATTGTTTATTGTTAAAATATAAATTATAAATTACAAAAAAAAAACTACAACAACACAAAATAAAGTTATACATAAATCAATAAATTCCTGTTATTGTGATTAAAAATAAATAAAAAATCAATAATAATATTGACAAAAGCAAAAAAGTTAAACAAATTGAATGTAAAGCAATTAGAAGAAGACGCAACAAAAAAAACACGAAGAAGAAGAAGCAAGCAATAAATAACAAGTGAAAAAAAAATTAATATTCCAAAAAATTAGAAAAAAAACGCAACACAAAAAGCAGTTAACTGTAACCAGTAAGCAAATTACCAACAGCAGTGAGCAAATTAAAAAAATAAACGCAAAATTTAAGATATAAAAAAATTATTAAAAAACCATTTTTTTGGCGCAATTCCTGTTCTAAACCAAAAAAAAAAAAAAAAAAACAGCACCAAAAAATAGACCCAAAACAAGTATTTGTGCTGTGTACACACCACGTGTATTTCTGTTTCGTTTTTTTTTTTGTTTAAAAATAATTCTCTCACCCCCACGAAGCTTAAACATTTTGTGAAAACATGAGTGACCGGGAGCGATCGTCCCCAACACTGATCGAAACAGGTTTAAAAAATCTAATCGGCGGTCGAGATGGGAATTATCCACTCATCAGCGGTATAAATGGTGAGTTGAGCGTGAATTTAGTTAAAATAAATTTAGGTTTTAATAACAAAAAACACTCAAAAAATATAAAAATAATATTCAAAGTAAAAGTAAAGCCGCCGCAAAAAACAAATTGACCATGAAAGTGTTATTTTATTAAATTTTTTTAATTAAGTTCAAGCTATTTTTTTAAAAGCAACTTGCAATTAATAAATCAGTGCAAGGTTTTATCGCACTTTATTTTTGGCATATGCCTTTCTTTAGAATTGCTTTAATGAATATCAAATTATATTTAAACAGTTAGCGCGAAATTTGTGCGTACATTCGAATTTATCGTAAAATTCGTTTCATGTATTTGAATTTCATGTGAATTTTAAAACTCAGTATTCCAGTTAAATATATCTTACTTTGAACATAATTATCGTTAATGACTCATAAGAACGCTGTAAAAGAATTTATTGAAACCGCAATGCGTAGATTATTTTCGATAAAAAAAATTAAAAAAACTATAAAAAAATAAAAAAAAATAAAAAAATATAAAATAAAAAAACCTATCATCACTAATAAGCTCTCCACTGAGGAACCATCGCCTCCAGCCTGCAACGGCTTTCGCATTACTTCAGTGCGACGTTCCATATTTCTCGTCTGGATAATTACATCTCACAACCTGCGCCCAGGTCTCCCTTTTTCTTGCGTAGTATGAGCTCTATGTGATTTTTTATATGTTTCCAGCTGGCCTCCCTCCAGTGCCAGCAATTCTTAGGAACACTTTCGCTTATCACTGCAACAGCTTCATTTGACACCGTACGGTATGCTAACGTTACCCTTAATGCTGCTCTACGTTAAACCGGCTGTCTCTCTTAATATGTTCGCTCATTATTCTGCTCTATAAAGCAGAATGTCAATAGTCGCTCGTTACCTTTATGTGGGCCCTCCGATATTGTGTATCGGGCTGCTGAGTCCAGATGCAATTTTAGAGACCTTTTAATTTGAGGTCCATAGGCGTTGGACTGGGTATGTGCCATCAGGCATCTTGAGATTAATTTGAGCTTCGAGTGGTCGCTGTTAATGTTATTTTGGACATCTAGCGCAGCTAAAAAAAAAAAAAGTCAATTGAAAAGTCCCCGGCCTGACACATAAATGGTGTACTAGAATTAAACCATATATGATTTTTAAATAGCCTTCAAAAGACGCGTATATATTAATTTGACAGCTGTCAGATCATTAGTTTGCGAATGATAGAATTTCAGTGAAGAAACTTGAAGAAGAGGTTGTTACCGAGGAAAATATCAAAAAAAATCCCCAAAATGATTTTGAACGTGTACATCATATCATTCCCGAATATTTGGGTATGAGAAAGCTCTGTGCAAAGTGGGTGCCGCGCAAGCTTACCTTGATGATTCGGGGCATTATTTGGAGTTTTTGCGGCGATATGTGACAATGGCTAAAACGTGATGCCATCATTTCACTCCGAAGTCCAATCGACAGTCAACCGGGTGGAATGCACACCATCAACCCGCTCTAAAGCGTGGGAAAACGCTATAGTTTATATAGTATAGAGTTTTGGCGTCTGTATTTTGGTATGCGCATGGAATATTTTTCATTGACTACCTTGAGAAAGGAAGGACCATCTACAGCGACCATTACATAGCATTTTTGGGCTATTTGAAGGACGAAATCGTCAAAAAGCGGCCGTCTTTGAAGAACAAAAGAGTGCTGTTTCACCAAGACAATGTACCGTGTCACAAGCGAGTGCAATCGATGACAAAAATTCATGAAATATCCATTCCCCATCTACCGTATTCTCCAGATCTAGAACCCAGCGACTATTTCCTGTTCTCAGATCTCAAAAGAATGCACGCTGGGAAGAAATTTTCGTCGAATGAAGTGGTTATTGCCGAAACTGAGGCTCATTTTAAAGCAAAGGACAAATCGTAATACAAAAATGGTATCGAAAAGTTGGAGGATCGCTATAATCAGTGTATTACCCTTGAAGGGAGTTGTGTTGAATAAAAAAATGATTTTTGCCAAAAAAATTGTTTTACTATGGTAGGACGGGGACTTTACAATTGATATATTATTTTATATTTTATTTATTGTTTCCTCGTTGAGCTAAATTCACGTCTCTCGTGACAATCCCAATGACACCTAGTGTCGATTTTCTGTGTCTAAATTCATATTGTGTTGGCGATAGATTGCTCGCTCTAATTATAGCTAGTTCGAACCTAGATTTAATCATTATTTTGCCAAATTTCTTAGGGTTATCAAGCATGCGGAGGTGGTGCTGAGCTTTTGGTTCCTCTCTGTCACTTGTTAGTTAATATGAGAGCTTTTTTCTCTTCCAGATTTCCAAAAACTGAAATATTTTATTGAGAAATTTTTTTGATTATAAATTCTTTATGAGTTTTTAGTTTTAAATTTATTTTATTTTCATTATTCAATTAATTTCCTTTATAACCACATTCAAATTTTATTTTAAATAAAAAAAATTTTCAATAAAAATACTTCAAATATAGGCAATGCTTTCATTTAATTTATATACATGCCATACCTATGTGATTATAAAATAAAATCAAACCAAAAGCAATCAAATAAATAATAATACCATTGATTGTTTACGTCAATTGGGCATTAGCAACAGAAACATTTATCTATATGTATGTATTATATATGCATACTAATGTTTAATAAAGCCTATTGCTAAATGACCCACATTTCTAATGGGCGTGTGCGTTTGTAAAATGCATCAACCACGCATTCATATAAGTATGTATGTATTACCTACATACGCACCAGCAAACAAGTATAACTGGCTGATTGACTACAATAAATCCGCACAAAGTACAATCTATATAGCAATTCACAATCCCTGTTGCAATAAAAATCAATCTAAATCTCGTAATACGAGCAAAATCAAAGTATTGGCGGCAACTCAAGTACACGAACAGAACCAATTGAGAATGCTGTAAATAATTGATAATGAGTATAAATAAATATGAACTATATTTACTGTTACTACTGTTACTGTATTGTACTTGTACGTATGTATATATACATATGTATGAATGTTATTTTTCTGTCTATTCAAGAAATATATATTTTTTTCAATACTAAGTTAATATGCCGTTAAAAAGAAGCGAAAAAAAAATTTTTAAACAATAAAAAATTAATTTAAATAAATAGAATTAAATAGTTGTATACAAACCATTTGCGTCCTAAAAGCCAAAAACTCCAAAAATTATGTTCAATCGAATTGAAAATAGTTATTTTGATTATTCCTCTGTGCTGATGAAATAACGGTAATGAACGTCACAAATTCACATGTGACTGCTAACAAAGCAGTTACCTTTATTTTGTTTTTTTTTTGTTTTTGTTTTTTTTTGGTTTTTATATTAAAGACATTTGAGCAGTTAGTAGCGTTTGGTGATACTTTTTAAGGGCGTTGCGTTTCTAGCTGCGTCATATTTCCTGCTGATAACACAACGGCGCGTCGGTGATAAGATTGAGTGACAGAATTGTGAGATTAAACTCAATGATATTTTTATTTTTTATTTCTTTTTCCGCATGGCAATAAAACTACAAAGCGTGGAGTGGCAACAATTTGATTATAATATCATCTTATCTCTTAGCGACAATAAGATTTATTTAATTTGGATACTTGTTCGGGCATAAAAATATATTTTAATTATTTAATTTCGACAACACTACTGTATATATGTAATTAAAATGTATAAAAATATCCTATGTATTAGAAATTACTCAAATTGAGCTCAGATTTTTGTTCATACGGTCAAATCCCTATCATTACGACTATATCGGGTGATACCTTTCGAGGTATCCTATTTAAAAAAAAAAACACAGAAAATTCAAATATAATGGGGCATGTTTATTATCATTCGAAAGAACATTCTTTGGCATTTATTTTTTGAAAATTATCTCTTTCGAATGTTGGTCGCTTCTACGTCTAAGATGGTTCATTCGTTGAGTCCAATTTTCGATGACTCGTTCGAGCATTTCGACTGGTAACTGTCGAATGACATGCGTGATGTTTAGCTACAAGTCCTGAATCGAAGCAGGATTGTCCGCATAGACTTTAGACTTTAAATATCTCCACAAGAAAAAGTCTAACGGTGTGATATCACACGATCTTGGTGGCCACTCGATCAGCCCAAAACGTGAAATTATATGCTCACCGATGTGTTCTCTCAATAAATCCATTGACTGATGCGATGTGTGGGAAGTGGCGCTGTCTTGTTGAAACCAAATGCCGCAGAGACCACGAGCTTCAATCTCTGGCATCAAATAGTCGGTTATCATGGCGTGATAACGGTCGCCTTTGACGGTTATGATCTCACCAGTATCATTTTTGAAGAAATATGGACCGATGATTCCACCGGCACCAAACCATCGTTTTTTCTGAACGAAATGGCAGCTCTTGTATCTCCTCAGGTTGCTCTTCATCCAGAATGCCGCGATTTTGCTTGTTTATATACCCATTGAGGCCGAAATAGGCCTCATCGCTGAACAAAATACGGCTCAAAAACGTCAGACCTTCTTGGAACTTTTCATGAGTCCATAGAACGAAGCGAAGTCGCTTGGGAAGGTCGATCGGTTTCAGTTCTTGCACAGGCTGTATTTTGTGCGCTTTCAATTTAAGAGCGCGACGTAAACTGCGCCATGTCGTTCCATACGTCAGTCCGAGTTGCTGCGAACGGCGCCGAATCGACTCTCCACGGTCTTCGTGTACACTCTCAGCTACGACCGCTATATTTTCTTCACTGCGTGCTGGACGTAGTCTATTCGGTCGAATATTATCCAATAATGAATGCTGAATCTCAAGATGGGTGATGGTGTTGCGAATAGTACGCTCAGTATGCCGATTATGTTGACCATAAGTTGCATAGTAAATTCAACTTGTTACAAATATGTCTGTAACAGGATTTTCAAAATTGAAATTATTTTTAAAAATACAGGTATTTTTTTGTCGCAGCATCCATATCGGCTCTGCCTTTATTCAGAACTTTAAACGCGTTTCTCTCGAAACAGTCTTTTTCAAAACGATACCCACGATTTCTGACATTTCATTTCATCGATTTACTTGAAATTTTTGGAGAGTCATTTTTATAGACTTCTCTATATGTGGAACTACGATCTTTCGCAAATTTTCATTTTTACTATTTAAAAAAAAAATTCGAAAAATTCAAAAAAGTATAATTTTTTTTTTTCAAATACTCGCCGTTTTGTGAAATTTTTTTTCGACCGTAGTTCCAGACATTGCGACATTCCTCTAGATTACTAATTTTTTTTCAGATTGCTAGAAGGTCTGTAATCGTGGGTTTGGTCACGTGACAATTTTTCAGCCCCCCTCCCCCCCTTACTGTATCAGATGCTATTTCGTGGAATAGATAATTTTTTAATTTTTTTTTGTATTTTTCTTAAGTTGATAAATAACTTATAAAAATATGGATAGTAAAAATATTGATTACTTTCTTTTCACGGAGCTTCAAAGATTACCTAATATTCATTCCTCTAGACTAGAATACCGACTTAAACTTCCGAAAATTTAGAATTATTAAAAAAATCGCTTTCAAAAATTTCAATTCTCTAAAAAAGGTATGTTGACTGAAATTTTTAAAACTGTTCTTATGCCTTTTAGTAGCATTAATTACACACAACTGTGTAGATATATTTTTTAGTTAAGTAATATAAAAATATATCTTCAAAATATTGCGAATATATACTTATTAAATTGCTGCAGTGGTTGTTATCAGCACCTGCTGCATTAATTGCTTATATATACGGTTGCGATGCGGTAATATTTTGTTCTTATGTTCTCTTGCGAAATGCCATTAGCGCATTTAATAAATTTAATATATTCAGCAACAGCAGCTAGAGAGAGAAAAAAATGCGAAGAACAAAATTCCTCCAAAAGCCTTCAACTTTAGCGTTGTCTATAAAATTATCTAAATATGTTTTACTAATGTTTGTTTGTATATTTATAAACATACATACATACATACATATGTGCATGTATAGATCTGTATCAAACACATGTGAAACCATTAAGATCAACGAAAAAAATCATGTGTTTGAAGAATGAAATAATCAACGTTATTGTTGTTGTTGTTACTGCTGCTGCTGACACTATTCCTATAGCTATTGTTGTTATATCACTAGCAATTGTTGTTATTGCAAACAGTCTTACTATCATCGCTGTTATCTTGCTCGTCGTCTGCCGTTACTCTTTTCCACTTCTGCTCTGTTCTTGTCATTGCCTTTAAATGCTGGCAATTGTGTGTGTGTGTGTATGTGGTGCAATAAATTAATAAATTTACTCGTGTGAGTTGATGAAATCTTCCAGTCACTAGTTGTTATAGTTGTTGTAGTAATGTGTCGTAATCATAATCTCGCGTCGCTGCTGCTCCATCAACTAACGAGCAATCAGGCAAAGGAACGACGATGACGATGATGACGACGACGACGACAACGAGACCCGACCATGAGCTGATAGACAAGACAATGACAAGCATTTTGCTTTACAGTTTTTTTTCTTTCTACTTGTAGTCTATCATAATTCTAATGGCTGTTTTCCCTTCTCTATGGAATAACACTAATTCTTTTTTTTTTCACTTTTTATTAGCTTAGATTTTTTTCTTGGTTTTTTTTATTACATTTTCATTTGTTTGCTTTTATTGTTTTAAATTGTTTTCTTTACATGCTCCAACGGCTCTTATCTACTTTTTACGTTTCACATTGAGTTTTTAAACAAATGTGTAATGTAAATATATAGTTAAATGAACTAGTTAAGAAATACTGAGGAACGAGTAGGTCTGGCAGGTCTAACAAGTCAGATAACAGTTCTCTTCAATGGTATTTTTAACATACAGAAATATGTAAAAGTACATCCTACGGGCTTGCGTATATTATATTTCGATTAGAAATATACTTCTTTCATATTAGTTTGCCGATTGTAATGAACCGATCTACAGAAACTACCTCACTGGTCATAGAGTGAACCACTAAACATATAGAAATGGGCATACTTACTCATTGATTCTCTGTGACATGTCGACACAGACGACGCAATTTTCAGAGCGACACAATCGATTATAATATCCAGCGGCTCAGGAGCACAAAAAGTTGGAGTTAACAGAGAAACTCATCAAGGAAATGTTTTTTCTTAGCTTCAACGAAAAAAAAACTCTACTAACTATGATAATCTTGAATTGATGAAATCAGTGGTGCTTCCCTTTACATTCCATTCCATTTTTCTCCTCTTAAGGCTACTAACATACCCTTGCCATCTACATCGTAACAACTATGGGTTGAGATTAGTACCAAACTGAACAGGTAAATATTGAAAAGCAGTAACCAAAATCGGGACCTAAATCCAATATAGACATGTAGACGTTTTAACCTAGCCTACACTAATCCATTTTGAGATTCACTACCCTAACAAAGAAAAAAAAAGACAGAAAATTCAAATTTAATGGGGAATGTTTATTATCATTCGAAAGAACATTCTTTGGCAATTATTTTTTAAAGTTTATCTCTTTCAAATCTTGGTCGCGGCTACGTCTCAGATGGTCCAAACGTAGAATCCAAATTTAGATGACTTGTTCGAGCATTTCGACTGGCAACTGGTGAATGACACGCTTGATGGATTGCTCCAAGGCCTGAATCGAGGCGGGATAGTCCGCATAGAATTTAGACTTTACATATCTTCACAGGATATCACATGATCTTGATAGCCAATACACCAGCCCAAAACGTGAAATTATCTGTTCACCGAAGTGTTCTCTCAATAAATCTATTGATTAATGCGATGTGTGGAAGGGGGCGTCGTCTTGTTGAAACCAAATGTTGCGGAGATCACGAGGCATCAACTAGTCGGTTATAGTTGCGCGATAATGGTCGCCATTGACGGTCGTTATGTTCTCACCGGCATAATTTTTAAAGAAATATGGACCGATAATTCCACCACAAGCCACACCAAACCATTAATTTTTGTGGATGAAATGGCAGCTCTTGAATCTCTTCAGGTTGTCTCTTCCAATAATGAATGCTGGGTCTCAAGATGGGTGATGGTGTTGCGAGTGGTATGCTCCGTATGCCGATTGTTCTGACCATAAGTTGAGCGGAACACGCGAAACACATTCTTTAAAGAACGTGGATTTTCATAATAAAATTGAATGATTTATAAACGTTGTTCAGGCGTAAGTCTTTTCATGATGAAATGCCAAACAATACTGAACAAAATTAACATGACAGCTTGAACGACTCGCGTATGATCGTTCCAAAAAAGGCTTTTGATAAAAGTAACTCTACTTGGATCACCCTGTATATACTAGGCATGCGGAAGCCTGACAAATTATCACTCATTTGGTAGGTTGGCGAACTTTTTTGGAAGTTATACAATTATGAAGTTTGGGCTTAAAATATGAACTTTAGTGGAAGTAAAGAAAGTTTTCTATAGTGGAGTTGGAAATAGAGATCACAATGGTAGGGTCGAATTTCCTCAAGTTGTGGTAAATTATCTATAAACAAATCAAAGAGAAAAGGCCTAAAAACTAGGCACTGCTTTCCATACTGAAGCGTTCAGGTGAGGTTTATTAATTCACTTTTCCCAAAAGTTTTTCTGTTATTTTAGCCTCAGACATATCTATAGACGAATCAATGGAGGTAGAGCTCTTAACATCCATATTTTTTTTTATTGATTTACGCTTTGAAATCATTTCTGCTTTCTACTAACTAGCTCAATATGCAACATATGTTGACCGATTATTGCATATTACCATTGTCTTCTTCATGCAAATATGTGTATGTATGTATGCATAACATATGAATTACATGAAGCACTATGTTGTGTTTGTTTTCGAGAGAAAGCAAAGTATGCTAAGAATGTATGCTTCCTTGTATGAGTATGTTGAGTGCATTATTAGGTATTATGTTCATTTTGCCATTCATTATTTAATATTTTATCGATTTTTTTGCTGTAAACGACATACATTACTGTCTCAATGCTTTATTGGATAATGTGTTACACATATATAAGTATATATAAGTATAGTAGCACTAAAAATTGAGGGAGACAGATAATTGAATACTTTTTTAAAACCTTTTAAAGAGAAAATTTAAGTAAAATGAAAACAAATGAAATTAAATTTAATAAAAAAATAAAACAATTTATATTATATAAAATAATAAAAATCAAAATAATTTTTTTTTGAGCGGGTGAGGAGACGAAAAATGCCTACCGCATCGTCATTGTGCTATCACAGCAATGGTATGTGCCACTTGCAGGTCACTAAAAAGCTCTTCTTTAATCCTGGAACTGCTTTTGCATTACCTCAGAGTGGCATTCCATATTTATCATCGTAAGATTTACACCTCTGCACCTGCCTCCAGGTCCCGCTTTTTATTACGGAGTACATTCTCTACATATTCTGATCTTAAGCGTCAATTGTCTTCGCTAGATAGCATAATACCAACTACAAGTACATTTTCTGCTGTTATCGCACCGGTCACTTCTGCTAGTGTGGTCCGCCGTTCCTGCCATTTACGGTGGCAGAAAAAAGAACAAAGATGTGTGAACGGCATCATCATTTTCTGAGTCGTCGTAAATGCACTTCGGGTTATTTTTTTACCCATTCTGAAGAGATACTTTATAAAATATCCGTGCCGGGTTAGCATTTGCGTGACGTGACATAAAGTTAACTGCCCCGAAGTTTCTGTCCAGTCTTCTGTACCATATAGATGGAAGCTTGTGATGGTCGACGAGAACAGTTTCCTCTTTTTTTGTGTTGGTCCACCCAATGTTTGTCATTAGTCGGCTAAATTGCGCTGTTATTTTCTCTGCTTTGTCAGCGTCGTACTGTACCTGTGCCCAGAACGCCAATCGGGAGAGTCTAGTCTTACGCCGAAGTAGTTTATGATCGACACTTTTTGTTTGGAGAGTAGCAAATGTATATTTGCAGTGCTGCCCTTCAGGAAATGTTCTTTTCTCGGGGCCATCGGTGGTCTGATACACTAGAACCTGGTTTTTTAAATAGTTTCATAACATATTCATAATATTGTTAGGTGTCTTGAAAACTTTCTCTAGTGCGTGGATCATTGCGCTCCATTTAGTACTGTTAAAGGCATTTCGAACGTCCAGCGTGGCCAAGAGTGCAACGCGTTTAAGAGGATGACATCCACATTTTCTACATTTTGAAATAAATAAAATAAAGTAAACTAAAATAAAAAATAATAATAAAAAAATAAAAATAAAAAATACAATAAAAAAATAAAAAATAAAAATAAATAAAATAAAATAAAATGATTTAAAATAAAATAAAATAAAATAAAATAAATAAAAAAGTAAAATAAAATGAAATAAAATAAAACACAATAAAATATAGTAAAGTAAAATAAAATGAAATAAAATAAAATATAAAAATGAAAAAAAAAAAACTAAAAAAATAAAATAAAATCAAAAAAAAAAAAATAAATTAAAATAATATACAAAAAAATAAACAAAATATAACAAAAACACTTAAAAAAAACAAAAAAAAAATAAAAAAAAAAAATTCAAACTTAAAAAAAAAAAAATAAATAAAAAAATAAAACAAAAAAAAAATAATAAAAAAATAATAAAAAAAAAAAAAAAAAAAAAATAAAAAAAAAAAAAAAAAAAGAAAAAGAATTAAAAAACTAAAAAAAATTACAAACTTAAAAAAAATAAAAAAAAATAAAAAAATAAAATAAAACAAAATAAAATAAAAAATAAATTACTAAAAAAAAAATAAAAGAAAAAAATTAAAAAAAAAAAGAAAAATTCAATAAAATAAAATGAAAAAAGAAATGAAAAATAAAACTAAAACAACAAATTAAAATAAAATAAATGAAAAATAATAATACAGAAATAAAAAACAAAGAAAAAAAAATAAAGTAAAATAAAATAAAAAAGTAAAATGAAAAAAAATGAATTAAAAAATATATAAAAAAATAAAATAAAATAAAATATAAGGAAAAAAAAAATAAATAAAAAAAATGTTAAATAAGATAAAAATAATAAAAAAACTAAGAATAAAAAAATAGAGAAAAAATAAAAAAATAAAATAAAAAAATTACAATAAAATAAAGTTAAAAAATATATTTAAAAAACTAAAAAAAAGGAAAAAGTGAAATAAAATATAATGAAATAAGATTGTTGATTTTATATGTTTATTACAATATAAGTGGTTATATTACTGAATTTCTCACTCTTAGATGATTTTTCGATGAATTTTTACCAAAACCTTAATAGCTGAAGTAATCTTTTGTGTGGGCAGTTCCCACAAATAATCAATACATTACAAAAATACAAGAGCTTGTAGAAGATATTTAAGATTTTTTTTTTTTAATATTATTGAAAAATTATTCTCTTGCACTTCTTAGTTATAAAATTTGCCAATTTTTCTTTGTAAATTGGTGTCTATACCTAGACGTTTATTAAACTTAGCGCTCAGTAGAATGTAAGTTAAATATGGAGTGCATATGTGAATGTATCAAAAGATAAAATCACTAAAAATAGGCAAATCGCATTTCCACTAAGGTCAAAGGAGAAATCGCGAAGCGTATGCAGCGTAATATTATCAGCAATTGCTACCTCTAACTCTGCGAGTGCCGAGTAAAGTGCAGCAATTAATTCAAACAATTGCGTTGCAGCGAGCAATTCACCTATGGAAAATGTGGCAATTTTGTGAAGGAAAGAAACATTTGAAATGGCAAACTAGTTTAGTGCCCACAATTACGAAATTTCCGACTTTCACATGTGGGTGTATCGTATAAGTGTGCTAGTGTGTGTGCCTACATTTCCAACAACGGGTGACCTCTGGCTTTAATCATCATAAAAATGAAAGTAAAAACATACATAAAAATAGAAATAGAAATAGAAATACTAAAACTTAAATATTAAGGAAATCAAAATTGCGATAGTTAGTGGAAATAACTGGTTATAATAGTGTTGGCAGCGCTGGCTGTCATAAGCGCTTGCACAATTGATGATGTTCCTATGTACACACATACAAATATTATTTATTATTGAGAGAGTTTTTAACTATTTTCATGTCAATTTTGCTTTCAAGCAAAATTATTGCCATTAAATACATATGTACATATATATTTACATGTATATATGTACATATATCAAGTAAGTTTGTGGCAATTTTATTTTGTTATATGACAGCGTCCGTCGTTCTTGAAATTTCTCGAATGTTTGTTTGATTGTTGGTTGCCTCTAGCAATCAATTGGTTCATTGGCTGATGGCAACAGTTGCCGAGGTCGCTGTAGGTCCGCGCGAGCCATTACAATTTGCTGTTGATTGTTGACATTGTTGTACACACTCACACGCACATTCAAACACATGCATCTGCTTGCTTGCAAATATACTCACACAGCTCAGTTGTGTTGTTGTTTCTGTTGTTTTATTGCGAGATTATGTCATTGGTATTTGAGTAATTGTAATTGTTGGCTGTCAGTGTTGTAAGTACGAGTAATAATCATAACAATAACAACCACACGAGTACCTGATTGAATAATGAAGGGGACTGTGTTGGAGTATCATGTTGAATAATCGCTTTTTTATTGTTTATCGGAATTATAATTTATGATTTATTTCGGCAAATTTAATTTCTAAAATGTGTTTTGAGAGGTGAAAATTCATTTTTAACGCTTTTATGTTACTTCCAAGCAATGTTATGATATATAAAATATATTAATAAAAAAAACTTACAGTTAGCCTCCCAAAAGGAATAGTATTCCTATATATATATCCAAAAATTATGAAAATTTATTTGTGTTGACAACTTTAGAGCCAATAATACATAAAGATGTGCATATATTAAAATATATTTAAATTTCTGCCAGTATGTGCATTTATAAATAAAAAATTTCGAAAATTTTTTAAAAATCTATATTTTCTTGTTTTAAATACCGTCTAATGGCTAAATGCATCCATGCACAAAAAGCATGAATACTATTTTTTATCTATTTTTCCTTGTCAAAACTATAAAAGACGATGTCAAATCATAAATTTAATTAGCAGCTTTTCACTTGCTAAATAAGCATTAAATATTTAATAGTTATGACTTTTTTTTTGGCAAGAGTGTGGAATAAATAATAAATATTTTTTGACTGAAAAGTGTTTATTGAATATGCAAATGCATTTGTCTGAAGATGTGGTGGGCTTTAAGTGCCAAAATATACAAAAAATTTCTTTAAATAATTTTCATTTATATTAGCGTCTAATAAAAATAAATATAGTTAGTTTAATAAATTCTTAAATGAACTAAAAATTCCTGCTATTTAAAATTATCGCACCCAAATATGCGCTGAAAGGCTATAAATAATAATTGAAGTGTGTGGAAAAGAAAAATGCATGAAGGTGAATTATGTTTGGAGGCAAAACAGATTCAGATAAATATAAATAAATAAAAATAAAGTAAGATGAAAAAAGAAATAAAATAATCTAAAATGAAATGAAAAAAAAACAGTAATAAAAAAAGCAATAAATGAAATCAAAAAAAAAAAAAAAAAAAAAAAAATTAAAAAAAAATTCAATAAACTAAAATAAAAAATTAAAATAAAATAATATTGAATTAAAAATAGTAATAATATAATATAAGGGATAAAAAAATAAATAAAAAATTAAAAAAACATAAATAAAAATTATAATAAAAAAAGAAAAATTAAATAAAAAAACCACAAAAAAAATATAAAAAAAATAAATTAAAAAAAAAAAATTAAAATAAAATAATATTGAATAAAAAATAAATAATAATATAATATAAAAGAAAAAAAAAAATAATAAAAAAAAAATAATAAAATAATACAATAGATTAAAATAAAATATATAAGATAAAATAATGGAAAGTAGAAAAAATAAATTTAAAAAAATAAAAATTAAAGAAAAATAAAAAACAAATAAAAAATAATAATAAAAAAATATAAAAAAAATATAAAAATATAAAAAATTAAAAATTAAATGAAATAAAAAAAATAAAATAGACAAAAAATTAAAAATAAATAAATAAAAATAAAAATTAAAATAAAATAAAAATTAAAATAAAATAAAATAATATAAAATAAAATAAAATAAAATACAATAAAATAAAAAAAATAAAAATAAAATAAAATAAAATAAAACAAAATAAAATAAAATAAAATGAAATCAAATAATAAAAATTAAAATTATATAAATAATTTAAATAGAATAAAATTACATATGATAAATTAAAAGAATAAATAAAAAGAAAAAAACCAAACAAAAAATTATATTAAATTAAATTAAATTGAATTAAATTATGTTAAATTAAACGTATAGGAGCATCTGTCTACCACGGTTGGTTGAAATATCTCAAAAACTGAGGGACTGGTGTGCGTTCAAACAGATAGACGGACTGACGGTCAACGGACATAGCTAAATCAACTCAGCTCGTCATTCTGAAACGATCGATATAAATTTCGTTGGGTCTATCTCTAACTCACTAGCATACTTCGAGCCAAACTTAATATACCATTTCATGTACACGAAAGTTATAAGAAAAATAAAACAAAACTCAACTACTTATAAAGGTAAAGGCACGCATTGCGTATGAGTAATCTCAGCTCAAAATCACTTGCCTTTTATAACAAACTTAATAACTAGCTAAGCAACAGCAGCAACCATAAACAAACAATTAAATCAACAAAATTCATTACAACCCAAAAAGTCTCTTGACTCTGCCACTTAGCAAGTTGCCCTTCGCTGTCAGCGTGTACTTCAGTATTCGCATAATTATAATTTTTATGATTTCTATTATATTTTAATGGCACATTTCAATTGGTCACGCGCATTGTACGCGACTACTGAAAGTGGCTGTTTGTCAACGCGTGCTGACGCTGAGGAGTCTGTTGAGTCTTTGTTGCTACACTGGCTGCTAGCGCTACGGATTTGGTGACAAAAAAAAAAAAAAAAAAAAAACCAAAAAAAATTCTCAGTACGAAGGGAGAAAAATCTGTGCATAGACACTGCGCCTTAAAGTTCTGATGGCCAAATATTTATTTACCCAAAATGACTATTCAAATGCAGTCATGCCGAGAGCAGCAGCAGCAGCAGCACTTAGAGAAGCATTAAAAATGAATTCAGTACGCGTAGATTAACATAAATATGTGTGCAAAAAGTATGAATGGAATTTTTTTTTATTTGAATGAAAAAAAAAATAGGTTTCTTTGTTTGTGATTTAAATTGAATTGCTGGCGTTTTGAAAGGAGATGAATGTGGGAAATATGTAGATGCTAAAGTACTGAAATATGGATGGTGGTAATTGAAGTGCTTTCCCTGAGTGGAAAAATATGCGCAACTTTCTGAGTAAAAGATTTTAATTGTATTAAACTTATATAAAATCGGTAAAATAGTAATTTTAAACTAAGAAATAATTTTAAATTGCAGTAAAGCGAATTTTTAGCACAAGCAGCGCATTTTTAATACAAAATTAATTGTTTATAATTTTTAATGCGATTAAAAATAATTATATTTTCATTTCATAGGTATCAATGAATCAAATTAAAACTTTGCTAATCTAGAAATAATTGTATTAATTTTTTGTTATTTTTTGGCACATTAATTTTGATTTATTTTAATTTTTTATATATATATATTTATTTATTTATAATCTTTTAATTTATTGTTGCATTTCACATTGCGTTAAAAATGACTCATTTGTGTTGCTCATCTGCAACAATTCACTCGCACAGTACACTTGCGCATATAAGCTCACCTTCTATTTATAACATTATATAATACATTATATATATATATTATATTATATATTATTTAATTTTTTAATGTGGCAATCATAAATTTTGTGGTTGTTCTGGCGACACTTTGTATGCTTGCGGTGGTTTTCTTTGCTTGTTTTTTCATGGTTTATATTTATTACAATTAATGACACATTTTTCGTAGTATTTAGATTATAAAAATTTCGTATTTAATAAAATGAAATAAAATAATTTTTTTTAAATATTATTTCTAAAAATTTTTTTTTACTTTATGTTATTCTGTTTTAAAATTGGGCAATTTTTACAGATTTTTGTTGAATTAAAGAACAACGTTTACAAATCATTCCACTTTGTTACGAAAAATCACGTTCTGTAAAGAATGTGTTTCGCGCGCTTCGCTCAACTTATGCTCAACATAATTTGCCTACTGAGCGTACTATTCGCAATGCCATCACTCATTTTGAAACCCAGCATTCATTATTGGATAATATTCGACCGAATAGACCACGTCCAGCACGCAGTGAAGAAAATATAGCGAACGTAGTTGAGAGTGTACACGAAGACCGTGGAGAGTCGATTCGGTGCTGTCCGCAGCAACTCGGACTGACGTATGAAACGACTTGGCGCATTTTACGTCGAGATTTTAAATTAAAAGCGTACAAAATACAACTTGTGGAAGAACAGAAGCCTCTCGACCTTCCCAAGCAACATCGTTTCGCTCTATGGGCTCTTGAAAAGTTCCCAGGATATCCGAAATTTTAGAGCTAAATTTTGTTCAGCGATGAGGCCGATTTCTGGCTCAATGGGTATGTAAAGGAGCAAAATTGCCTCATATTTGACGAAGAGAAACCTGATGAGATCCAAGAGCTGCAATTTCGTGCAGAAAAAACAACGGTTTGGTGTGGTTTGTAGCCCGGTGGAGTCATCGGTCCATATTTCTTCAAAAATGATGCCGATGAAAACCGTAAATGACGACCGTTATCGCGCCATGAAAACCGACTATTTGATGCCTGAAATTGAAGCTAGCCATCTCCGGGACAATTGGTGTCAACAAGAGGGCGCCGCTTCCCACACATCGCATCAATCAATAGATTTATTGAGAGAACACTTCGGTGAGCAGATAATTTCACGTTTTGGGTCTGTAGATTGGCCACCACGTGTGATATTACACCGTTGGACTTTTTCCTGTGGGGATATGTAAATGAAAAAATCTATGTGGACAATCCCGCTTCGATTCAGACCTTGGAGCAAAACAGCGTGCATGTCATTCGCCAGGTACCAGTCTAAATGCCTGAACGAGTAATCGAAAATTGGACTCAAAGGATGGACCATCTGAGATGTAGCCCCGGACAACATTTAAAAGAGATAATTTTCAAAAATTAAATGCCAAAGAATGTTGTTTTGAATGATAATAAACATTCCCCATTAGATTTGAATTTTCTGTGTTTTCTTTTTAAAGTAGGGAACCTCGAAATGCATCACCATTTGCTTCTCTAATTAAATTGACAGCGCTTCCGTGGTTCCTCGTTTTTCTTAGTGTCCGTTTTCTTTTCCTTTCTGCTTCTAAGATGTCAATAGGTACACTGCCGCTTATTACAGCTGTAGCCTCTCCTGCTATTGTGCGGTGAGCCGACGCTACCCTCAGAGCTGCTGTCCGCTACATTTTAACTAGTACCTTTTGCCTATTATTCCTCTTGAGAGTGTCTGCCCATAACTCCGTAGGGTAAGATATTGAGTGTGGTCGCCACTAAAAGTTTTTTTTCATTATATTTATTAATATCATATTATTGGCAATTATCTGAGTTTTTATTGTGATATTTTATTCAATTAAAACTAACTGTATTTTTTCTTTACCTTCATTTCAGGTAAGCCACGTTATGCAGTATTTATTACTAACGTAATCTAAGTTGTACTCAGTACTTTGGTTTTGGTAAGGAATATTGAATAAAATATAGTTTTTTTATTATTATTTAAACTCTCGAGTTACTTCAAATATTTGAATTAAATAATAAAAAAATTTTTAAACCTGGTTTTTTATCGGATTTTGGAATATTCTTACATAAATCTTATGAATTCTTTAAAAATTTGTTTAAAAAAACAAGAAAATTGTGCCAGCTAAATAATTCAAATAATAATTATTGTGACATTATAATTGGCAGTTATGCGCTTATTTGGTGTTTTTGTTTTTCTATAAACAAAATTAAATGATTATCGTTCTGTCATTAAAAGCTCGTCGGATACCAGTTTTTATTTTAGAAAAAAAAAGAAATAAGTTTCTTCCTTCAGTAACTTGTTTGCGCAGAAATTTTGAAAAATTCCATAAATTTTGCATTCTTCGTGTAAATTACGAGACTTGCTTTATGTATATCGCGGTTTTGGCAACCCTAGTGTTGCAATTTGGCAACTGACAACTTTATCATACAGTTTGGCATTTTTGGTGTTATACATACTCAGAACATTTTAACATTTGTGTTGTTTACAGTAACTTTAAATATTCATTTCGGCCGAAAAATGGAATTGAATAGCATATATTTTCGGCCGATTATTTTATACATTTTCCGACGTGAATTAACTCAGCTGCAGTGCAGCGATGAACTTTTTTGGCGATAAAGCTCTATCAAGAACCAGTGTTTATCGATAGTATGGTGAATTATATCGGGGTTGTAGATCACTCCTAGATGAATTTCGTGAAGGTCCTTCAAAAACAGCTGTTGTTCCAGAAACTATTGTTGCTGTGCCCAACCTGATAATGCAAGATCGTCATGCGACCTATCGTGAGATTGACAACAGGCATTAGTGGGATCATCATATATTCACTAATGCATGAACTTTTGATTGTGTTTTTTCGTGTTGAATCCCACACAATTTTCCAATCGCTTAAAAAAAAAAGGTTCGTGTCAATTGGACGAGAGAAATGCTAAAAAAATACTATAGTGGTGCTTCGAAACACGTCTATGACATCGTAACAAGCGATGAATCGTGGACTTACGCGTACGTAGACAGCAGTCGACTGTGGGGTTGTTTCAAGATGAGCTGAATCGAATAAAAAGCGATTTTCGACTACTGATATTTCTTTTTGTTCTCTAATCTAAAATATAAAAGGGTACCCCGTAAATATGTGTGTGTAATCTTGATGATTATAGTCGAATAAAAAAATACCTCATTGTAATAAGTATTAAACAGTTGTGGTGTGAAACATAAAATTATCAAGGTGATTGTTATTTTTGTTCAAAACCGATTGCACATTCATCTACAGTCGAAGAAGTGGTAACATATTCTACTTGCTATTAAGGATAGAATCAAGAATGCATAAAAGTGTCTCATATGAGCCGACCCAAAAACAATGAGTTCTCTAGACAACAGGGAGGCTATAAAAAAATATCCTAATTTTATTTGCCTGTGGGATAGCAGAGCTACATAAGTGTAAGCGAAGATTGATTCTCCGCGCAATTCATGGTTCCAGAAAAACTAAACTAAATCTAAACTAAACATGATAAAAAACCACTTGCGTCCAGGAATCGCATAATAATGGCACTTCCACATATACATACATTTCTTTAAGTTCTTTAATTTGAGCACAGAGAAAATTAAATTTGAAATTTTTGAAGGTCCACAAAAAATAATGTTGATAATGGGTTCAAATTTTAATAGTTACATGATACTGATATTAAAAAAAAATGTCTGGAATAAATTAGTTTGGATTTCAGAAAATTTTTTGAGAAACAAAAAGAATGAAAAATCTATGCGGAACATAACGAAATTCAAGCAGCAGTGATATAAGCATTAAAGTGAATTTCCTCCACAGACATTTTGACCGTTTCACTGAAAATCTTGGTGATCTCTAGGTGTGGAACAAGGGAAACGGCTCTATAAAGACAACCGAAATAGGAAAGAATGTTACCAGGGTCACTGGAAGGCTCATATTATAGCAGACTTTTGTGGAGTAGTAAAAACAGTCCACTTAAACCCTCTCAAGCAAGAAAATTTTCTAAAAGAAATTTTTTTGATAAGTGGTGGTAGGTTTTCTTAATAAAAAATAGATTTATAAAATTGACTTCAGATCTGAAATTAGCACCCCGAAAAAAGTATAACATTCGTTTTAACATTTCATGCAACAAAAATGCTCTTCCATTGTGCAATTAATGACTAGACTAAGGATGTTTTATAGCTCGGGTTGTAGGCACTGTTTCACAAATTAGAGATGGTCCAGAATATCCTATTCTGGTAAGTTTCACTTGTTACTTGTTATGAATTTGTGGTTGGTTTTTTTTTTTTTAAATGCATTCAAAAATATATGAATTTACAAGGTATTCTTTCACAATCTTATTCTGCGTCTAAGAGTCTAAAAATTTTGGGTTTTGCGTTAATGAATCTCCAATAGCTCGAAAAAAATTAAGGTCAAAATATTCCTCAAAAAATAGCTTAATTACTTGTACATTCAGAATTGTCGTAATTTGAGTTTTTAAGCATTTTAGGATTCTGATACAATGTTAAGATTTTTTTTTGTATCAGTCCCATATCTGCGGGAGGTGGACCTGGGACAGACCTATTCGAAGAAATCGGATCGATTTGCTTGATATGTGGTACACTGGTCGATTTTTGCTTAGATTAGTAGGAACATCATTTTTCTCGCCCGGGAAGTAGACCATGGACCGACCTATTCGAAATCTTATCTATCTATAAAAAATTCTCCTGCCACAGTGCCTGTCCTCGAACTCCTCTAAAACGGCTAAACCGATTTTAATGAAATTTCGTATATATGTTCGTCAGGTCTGCAATGGAGAACTGAATGAGGAATTTGACAAAGTAGTTTCAAAATTGTACCAGAATCGTAAGATTTTTAATAATTCAAAATTATGGAAATTTTGAAGGTATCCTCGCTGTATAGCTTTTAACTCTTTTTGTAGAAGCTACTATTATTACCAAGAATAGTATATCCAGAATTTAGATCAATCGCTTTACAAGATTCTGAGCAAAAATTGTTTCTTGATGTTGATAAAATGGGTATTTTTTTTCCAAAAAATGTTATAAATAGAGATCTTAAAGTTGCAGTTTTGACGCTCTATATTGGTATCATTATTTCCTGAAATGACGAGCCCGATGCATTTCTGGTGCCGATTTCCTATACTCATCATATTATGGCCTTTACAATGTCAACAGCCGAACTGATAGATGAGTTGCCAACTACAATGAAGGCTTTTTAAACTGTTTTCCACTTCTCTGTCCAAAATCTGTGCTTGGTCAGCTTCGACTTAACTTTCATTAATGTCAGTCACAATTCTGAATGATATCTTCCTCACTGAATACTCCAGCCGTAGAAATATTGTCATTAATCCATATAAAATCTTCAAAGGATGGCAATCAGAATCAGTCGTTTCATGAAAGTCAACTCAACTTGGCCCATTCAACAACGCTTGTTCCAAATTTAGCGTCAGCTTTGCTGTTTTCGAACAGAATGTTTTATAAATTCTTACAAAATCCAGCTCTCTTAAAGCAATTCCTAATGATATCCTAATGATATCACAAAAACACGAAAATTAATGATTGAATTATACTATATGCAATATTCGCTTCTAGAAGTGTAGGCCAGAGAGGCTCTCTGTTATAGAGAGAGCGAAAAAAAGACGACTATCAATTATACCGTTTATGTCATGATACTGAAAAAAAAAGACTTTTAAGTCCTACATTAAGCCTTTAACAACCATATTACAATCAATTAATAACCACATTGTAACAAAAACGAGTTATTTGCCTTATTGCTTTATAGTAAAATTAAAAAAATAATAAAAAAAAGCCCAATAAATATTTATGTTCAAAGGGAGCCATTACTTCCTCTAAATATTTACAAACAACATTTTCATAAATATTTAAATTATAGCATTACAATATAATTCATGTGTCAATAAAATGGCAAACGCTGTTTGGCCTGGCTCATATATCAGCCGGAATTGTGCAATATATTACGTGTAGGCAGCTCCTCTATGCCATGTTCAATATTATACTTGTATATTTTGTGTAAAAATGTTGGTAAAAAAAAACGCTTCCTGTGTGTATACACCTCGTACGTCCGTTTTACGTTGTTGCTGTTGTTTATTTTTCTTCTTCTCACAATTCCCAGTGGCAATCGGTCTCTCGATTTCACGTTTTGTTATTTATTTGTATCACACTCAGCGTAAGTTTATTTATACACTTCACATCCGTAAATAAAATTCCACCAGTCAGGCGACAGTTAAAGATAGGCAGGCTGCAGTGTAGCAACTCTATCTATTTAACGGTAAATAAATATGCATCTGTTTGTTAACAAATCAGTTTGTCGATAAAAGTCAAAGTTTACTCGACCCAAAACGGATGCCGCCCAACTCGTTGTCCGTGGCCCGAGAGGAAATCGTGTGGGGAAATCAAAAGCGAAAAAAAAGAAATATTGAAAAAAGATGGAATTTTTTTATACCGGGAAGTTGTCATCCCTTTAGGTGTCTTTGATGTTGCAGGAAGTGATAAATTGTAGTTGATAAATTTCAAAGTTCAATGAAAGTGTCGTTTTGAAAATAGTTTAATGAAATTTTAACATTAATATTTTCTTATATATTTCAATATTCACATGTGTTTGAAGTTAAATGGTTAGAAATACAATTCTAGTAGACAATTTTTTTGATTTTTTAATATTTTTTCAAACAGCGTACATGAAAAAAATATTTAGTTATTTTTTGGCAACGTTGCCAGTTTTTAGCGTAGAGGGTTTTTCCTTATCATTTTTGTAATCTCCGTTTTCTCAAATGATAAACATCCTTTTTGCACTTTTTTTGTATAGAATAAATTTAACATTTTGAAATGTAATAATGAGATGAAAATTGGGAACGTTGCGTTACGTTGGTTTATTTTACAAATCTAATGATTTTAGATAAGTAATTCACGCTTGACTGGTGCGATATGCATGCAAGTAAAAGTTTTTTCCTACAGACGTGGTTGTAAGTCAAATTTTATCTGAAAATTGGCAACGTGGCCAAAAGGAAAATTGCAATTAAAATAACCAGCACTAAATACCCTTTCTCGCTTTCTCTCTCATTGCAATGCATTAACTTGATTTTGACAGTTATGGCATCATTGCGTTTTGAGAGAAGGCATGCGTGAAAATTGGCAACGTAGCTCGTAACTAAAATATAAAATTTTTAAAATAAAATAACGATATTTAATAAATATAAATATTAAATTTTTTCTATCAAATTAAAATACATTTAACTGTGTCCAGTTCGGATATCGAATTATAAGAACAGTCAAAACTGAATCAGGTGAAAATTGGCAACATAGCATAAGAGAACATATGATATTTATTGGTTAGAATTAGAGTAAAATTAGAAGTTTAGAAATTTTAAGCAAATTAAAATACATTCAAATATGTCTAATGGCTATATTTGGTTGTAGAATCTTTTAAAATGGAAATCCAGTGAAAACTGGCAATGTACCAGAAGTTAGGATCTAATTATGAGATAAGGGAGGTATATTTAGAATAAAAATTGGCTATGCAGCACAAAACGTTTTCAATCAAATTTTTTATTTATTAGCTTATTTATTGGTTTGAGTTTTGAGAACATACTCCAGGGAAAATTGGCAGCATGGCGGAAACAAATGAAATTAAATTGACTGGCTAAAAGTTCGAAAGTCTTAAGCCCAACTGAATGAATGGAAGAGAGTTTGACATAAGTAATTGCATTTGAAGCCGAAAAACATTTATGTGAAAATTGACAACGTAGCATAAAAGAAAAAGATGAAAACTGTTAAATAATATGCATTGCATTGTAGGAACTTTCGGAACTGAATCAAGTGAAAATTGGCAACGTAGCAGAAATGAGGTTCTAATTGTGCCGAGATATTTAGAATAAAAAATGGTCTATGCAACACAAGGTTTGCTCTATCAAATTTATGGTTGAGGAGTTTATTTTGTGTTTTAAATTTTGAAAACATAGTCCAGTGAAAATTGGCAACATGGTCGAAATAAGTGAAACTAAATTGCTTGGCTAAAAAGACGAGAGCCTTATATCTAACTGAGAGAATTCAAGTTAGTTTGACTTGTAACTGCATTTGAAGCCGATAAACACTTGAGAGAAAATTGACAACGTGGCCAAAAAGAAGAAGAAGAAAACTGTTAAATAATATGCAATATTATTATATAGAATAAAAATAAATTCAAAATGAATTTAGGTGTGTCTAATTCACACATTGCATTGTAGGAACTTTCGGAACTGAATCAAGTGAAAATTGGCAATGTAAAAAAAAAAAAATGTAGTCCATTAAAAATTTTAGCGTAGACGACAAGCGCTTTCTATCTAATTGTAAGAACGCTAGTGAGATTAAATTCTGCAGCGGTTTTCCAAGCCAAAGAAGAAATGTGTAAAAATTGGCAACGTAGACTAAAAGAAAAATATGAAAGTTGGCAATTAATAGCTTAAATTAATAATGAAGCTCCAAATATAAGCTCATTTCCATCAAATCAAAATGAACAAAAAGGTGTCTAATTTGTATAATGAATTTTAGGAGCTGCGACAATAGAATGAAGTGAAAATTGGCAAAGTATGCAAATATGACGATCATTTTAACAAATGAGGTTTCGAAATAAAACTTTTCTAACTAATCGAATAAAATGTAGTGGATCTAACTTTTGTAAAGGGTTGTTTGGCGGTATGGTTGGTACATAAGTTTGCTGAAAATTGGCAACCTTGCAAAAATAAATCATAAATTCCAAAATGTAAAAAAAAAACTAGTTGAGATAGTAACACCTTCAGGAGTTCTGAAAATTAAAATTTTTCCAAATATTATTCCTCCTTGGCTTTATATATATATAAACAGTTACTTGTTTGTTGTTTTCCTCAAATTATTTGACTGTAGATAACATTCACCCCTCCACACCTCGTTATGTGGCAATTAAATATTTGTATAAATTGTTTGTAAGTCGCTCGTAAAATGAGCGAGTTTATTTATACAAAGATATGACAGAGAGCATGAGATACCTTTGCCAACGCACACAAATACGAATAAACATTGATATTTATATGCCAACTACAACAAGGTAAAAGACCTTAAATGCCGGTAGATATTCCAGAAAATCACTTGAGTATACGTTGAGTTGTTTGACTTGAACTTAATGCGCATGGAATTTGGATTCAAACTAACCAAAAAAAAAAAAAAAAAAAAAAAAAAAAAAAAATTATTGTTTTGGCATAAAGTTGATATATTGTCCCAGCGGTGGAAATTAAAATATGCGTGAGTTGAGCACAAATATTGAATTTCTTATAAATGTATGAAGCTGAAACTTTCGAATGTGTATGGGAGCGTAGTTGGAGACTTGTGGTGCGTAATAAATAATAAGTTGTTTACCTGTTTTTTGACTTTTGTTTGTTACATTTTCATAAATTCATTTCACTTCATACCATTTTTGTGTTCAAATTTGTTAAATCAATTCTTTGCTCCTAACTTTGCAATCAAAAATATTTCGAGCAGCTGAGAGGCACACAAAACTAAGGCTGATGATGACTTAAGCAATCCAGAGAGAAGCGTGAATTTAATGAACTTTAAAAAAAAAAATGTTTTTTTTTCCACGACACACCTTTGTTCCAAAGCAGCTCATCACAAAGTGGTTTTGAAATTTAAACACAAAAAATACCAGCGTCTTCAGCAGACAATTTTTGTAGATCTTCCTGGCACAGGCTTCCTGACTAATACAGCGTCTAACAGTTGGTTATTGAGTGAGTGCTTTTGGGTTTTAGGTAAATCTAACGGGAGATCGGTGAACATTCAGTTAGTACTGGGATGCAGTTTCAAGGACCTTTAGATCGGAGTTTTTACTGTTATAATTTAAAGTATTTTTTTCCCAAACTTACTGTTTTTGGTCTTTAGATGGACCTAACGATAGACCGGCGAATGTTCAGATAATACCAGTATGCAGTTTTAAGAAGCTGGAATTTAATTTACTTCAATTTATAATGTTTTTTCCATAGTCGGATGTGCCATCCTGTTTGTTCTGATTTTTCATGATTTCCAAAGTCAGACCTAACTAATTTACTTGGGTTTTTATACACTTGTTGAGCGATCTCCAGAAAAATTGGTTAAAAATGATGCTCGGTCTCGATTTTTTATAAACTGACTATATTTTTTGTGCTAGTCTTTATCTCTAGACAGGGTCTTCATTCTGCCCATTCTACTGTACCTTACTTTTCACTAATATTCGAAAGTGTACCGAGGCTTCAAGTGTTCTTCTCGGGCACAAGATTAAAACATCAATTGAAGGTTTTGCAAAATTTGAGTTTGCTGACGAAGATGGTGTCTCCGACAGTGTCACTGAAACCCAACTCATGCACGAGCATGATGATAATGATGGTTTGTGGTTTTAAACTGGGATTTCATAGAGCAACAACACAAATCACCTTTGTCTGATATTTATTATATTATTGGGCGTAAAAATTAACTCGGTCCGCTTTTTTGTGTTCAAAATTGTGTTTTTTTTTATTGAAAAATAATAGAAGATACATCATTCAAGGAATTGCCCGTCGAAAGCGATTGCTTTTCCTCTCTCTCTGATAATATTCGAATACCATCTCTAAAAAATGAGTCTTCTCTGCCCTCGATCAAACCATTGCGGCATTTTTTGATTTTTTCAAAAGATCCATCGAAAAACTAGTAGTCGGTAGAAGCAAGATGACCTTTGACCTTTGTCATACACGTTGTCATGTTGCAAAATTACCTTGTCATCCATTTTAGTCGTTTCTGGCCATTTTTCGCGCCATGCATGGCTCAAACTTATTAGTTGTAGTCGATCACAAAACCAGTTTGCGTTCGGCGCGAATCTTGATCCAGTAAAGCCTCCAAATTCCTCATTTTCAAATTATTTGGGTTGGTCAGGACGCTCTTTGTGTTCGACCCTAAAATCATCACTTTTAAAACGTCGAATTCACTCTCTGCATTACTTTCCCCAAATGCTGTTTAGATAACACAGATCTGGACATCTTCCAAGAGGCAAAAACACTGCTGTTTTCACAAGCAGACGCTGATGCATACTAGTTATTGTTAGCAGATGGGAAATCTTCAAAGGGAATAGGTAATCGTTTCCAATATCAGCCACATCTTGCAGGTGGAGCTCGAATAAACCCTATCCGGACCTAAGATCTATTGTTGATGGATTTAGGAACAAGTATCTGTTGAAGACAACATGGAATATATGCATGGAAGAAGGATAAAAACAAAAAAATATCCACGAGTTGTATTACTGTCCAGCACCTCGTACTAATGCATTGAAAGAAACACTGTTGGCAACGTACAAGGCCTGCCGGTCGTAAACTATGCTGTACAGATTTGGACGCCGAGGACTAGAGAGACGCAGTTGAAGAGGAGTCGGACTTGTCAGAAAACCGTCCTTCGCACCGTGACGTGAAACCTGCTGATGACGCTGGAGCACCACTTACACATTGAAACATTTATGCTCCTAGTTAAGGAACATAATGTTATGCTGTGTAAGCAATATCTTCTGGGATGCTAGCGTAGGAATCACCCCAACAGACAATTTTTAGAAGCCGAACATCCCCCTAGGCACATTAGGAAGGGAGCACTTGACTGCCGCGACGCCGTACAGCAATACAGAAAAGACCCGGTGGATAGAACTGCATACAGACAGACCATCAACACCATTCACCGAGAGTCCGTTAACACCTTTGTGAACTCTCTTCCCGTGAGTGGTGTTCTCGAAGTCCAACATATGTCCCGCATGCAAAGAATCCCGCACGACACTAACCACCTATTTGCATGCCCACTTAACCTGACTCATCTAACCTCCTCTCCCTCTGGTCCGAACTCGTCGAAACAGCAGGTTTGCTGGACCTCCCGTTGGATGACCTCGATGACTAAGACTAGATCTACTAGAATCTAGACGGGTTTGGCAAAGCAGCTACAACAACAACAACAACACATTGAAATTCCTGCAAAAATGATTGAAAAACAGATATAATTAAATTCTCCTTGCGAGGGAACACCCAAAATATCAGCACACGCGTCTACCTACCAATTACTCCACGTCTAATACAAAAATAAAGAAACAAAAAAACAAAAATCAAATTTAGGTTAAATATTCGCGACTCCCACCAATTTTCTGTGCCATTTAAATTTTGCAAGTTTTTTTTTTTTTGTTTGTTTCGTGCAAATAGTGGAAAAGCACAATTGCACAGCAAGTCACGAAATGATGCGCCTACACACGCGCCAACACACACAGACAGAGAGAGAGAGAGAGAGAGAGAGAGAGTGGTGCAGAGGAGCGGCCACAAGCAAATATACATATGTGCTGGTGGGCTGTATGCAGTAAAAGATATTGTTGGAACTTCTGATTTTTCGTATAGAAATATACATATATACATATAGTACTATATATATATGTATATAACCACCATCATCATCTTTTTTGGTTCGTGTTTAATTCCTCTTTTGATATTTATTTCTTTCGCGCTGAAGGCGTTATTTCCGGAAGATGTTTAACTAAGTCAGTATGCGTGCCACACAAAGCGCTGTAGGGCACGAACACCATCAACACATTGATTTTTTTTTCAAATATTCATATTTATATTGTGTGTTTGTGTGCCACCGTTTTATTTGCAACTTCGTTAACGTTCTCGTCCGTGTTACTCGTATCAGCCACAGCAGTAGCAGCAGCTGTGACAAAAAACCCAATAAGCCAATGATACAAGAATGAAAGAATCACGTTAAATTTTACATTGTGAAAGTCAAATTTCCCCGGCTGGCTGTCATGTCATACATAGACCAGTTGATTCCTTGTAATGCCTGATGGGGGTTCAGCTTAGTTCGAGGTGAAGTAGTTGTCATATAGGACATCAATGCTTTTTTTGTGAAGTTTAAGAGAGCCTTGATAGCGAAATTTGATACCTCATTTAGCCCTAAGGACAACGAAGCTTCCTTCGGTGCCCTTGAACATGATCTTGGTGATTCAGCATGTTGTTAAAGCATGCCATCTCACCTTGCTCCATCTGTCAGCCATTTCGTAGATTTCATTGTGTATCGTTTTTAGTGACTTGCCTATTTCCCGCACTGCTTCGGAAGCCAGACGCATGACACTTTTGGCAATCTCATTAACTATATCGTTCCGCGGAATGTCAAACCCAGTATATGTGCAGCCACTTTCCTACAGACACCGCATCTACCGTATCTTTCGCCTCCCTCCTTCTAAGGACATTTTCTGACTTAGTACGATGTAAGATTATTGCCTAAATTATCGCTCAGCAGCTTTTTTGACCGCAAAGTCTTCTGCATGGAAGGTGCTGCAGTATTCCGGTAGCTTGGAGGTTTGTCTAAAATCTAGCTCTTCGCATTAAATTCTGGCACCGTTTTTGATTCGTCTGAGTAGATATTGTAAGTTCCGATGGAGGATTGCATGCTCTTGCGCCATCCACCCTCTTTTCATGAGACTTCAAACTTTCTGCCCCAGCTAAAGGTACCTCCACGTTTCCTTTCTTCACCAATACCCTACTCATCGAGATATTCTCGAAGAGTGTTGTAGAGAATTAAACTAAAGACGCCAATCTTGCAGTTGATTTCGCGACAAGGCTTTCCCGTTTAAAGGCGATTGGTGATAGATTGAGTGGCCTTTTTAGTGTAATAGTTGAAACTTATTTCACGGTCCACCTCACCAAAGAACCGTATAACCAGATTGGCTTGACTACCGATTCGTAACACCAATCTATGAGACCAGACGATAGACCCCATGCAGACTCCAGTGTTTTCTTACATGCGCAGAGGTCACCAATGGCCTTTTTCCTGTATAAATGAAACCCAGAAGCTTGGTATGCTCCGTAATCCTTGTAAAGACTACCTAATCCATCTTCATGGCATTTACCTCCAAGTTAGCCGCTGTCGCTCATCGGTGTATGATCCTTGGATCGTTGTTCCGCACTTTACTAACTGTGTCTGTGACACTGGCCCATCACAAGTATAGCTATGTCGTCTGCATGGGCAATCAGGTTGGGGGCTCTCTTTTAAAATTTGTTCAGAATCTCATTTGCTACAGGTGCCCACAAGAGCGTTGATAGTACACCCTGAGGAGGAGGCGGTGATAGTACAAGAGTACGTACTATCCTAACTTTCTGGATTCGTTCCATTCGGCATTGATCTTCTTGCAGCTCAATAGAGATTTTATCCATGTCAAGCTTTATCCAGGGTGCTGACTTTAGGGAGTTTTGGCTATAAGAAATTGAAGAAAATAAAAATTTAAGAAATAGACCAAGGATCTCGGAAAAATAGAATTTCTGAAATTTGAGTAGTAATAGTTTTAGAGTCCGAGGTTAAGAGACTAGTCTCAATTTAGACAGCTCTCTGAGAAGACCATCTGAATACCTAAGGAGTCGCTAAGTTGCGAAGATATAGTTGAAGCTAATAAACACCTTAACTGGTGACGGCAGCATACAAAGGTCAACAGAGTCCTAAGGACTAAGAAAAGTGCTGCCCAGATCAGAAACTACTGAGTCGAAGAACTCATTGCGTACCACCATTCGGAAGGGCAGGGTTCGAGTGCAGGTTCGACGAACTTCCCAAAGTATAGGAAATTAATTTTTCTAATTGCCCTCGTCCCTCGGCTGTCAATGCCAAGCCCTCCGATTGTATTTCTGACACGAAATAAAAGCTTCTCATAAAAATCTATCGGCCGTCTGGAGGCGACCAAGAAAAAACTTTAGGTACCTTCATTTGATAAAAACGCCCAGCTTGGATCAAACTAAAGTTCTGTTATGAGAAAGCACCTTAAGCCGAAACTTAGCATTAAGTAATTGAGAAATGTGTTGTATGTTAAGTTTGGGGACTTAAATGGGTAGGAGTGTGTTAAAGGCTCGAAGAGACTACGTTTTCTCGCGTCTGCCATTCTGAAAGAAAAGAGTTAAAATAGAGATAAACAGATAAAAAAAAATGGACCAAACTAAGATAGTTCTAAAATAAGTAGTAGGGAACTGCAATCTACAATGCCCAACGATACAAACGAAAGCTTTCCAAGCTGTCAAATATATTTGTAATAAAAATGGTAGTAAAGCTAATGTAGAGGGTAGGCCACATAGGACCAAAAATGCTTCTGTATAGGCTTTGGGGAAAATATACTGCACAATGGCGAAAGATCTGTGCGGACCGAAGTCGTCGCTCTTTTCCCTAAAAACTAAGATTTCAAGCAATGAAAGGTGTAAACTAAGTCTAAGGGTTGGAACTAATTCTAGAATAACAATTATTTGATTTTAGTTCCAGACAGATAACTTTTAAAATAAATTTATTTGATAAAAAAAAAAAAAAATTAAAAGTTACAGACACATACCTACAGGTCAATTATAAAGCCATCGGCCCACCATAGTAAATTACTTTCTTTTTTCAAAATTCATTTTTTCTTTATTCAACACCTTCAAAGGTGATACACTGATTATAGCAACCATATAACTTTTCGATACCATTTTTGTAGCAAGATTTGCTCTTTGCTTCAAAATAGGCCTCAGTTTCGATGATCACCTCTTTATTCGACGAAAATTTCTTCACAGCGAGCATTCTTTTGAGATCTGAGTACAGGAAATAGTCGTTGGTGGTCAGATCTGGAGAATACGGTAGATGGGAAATGAATTTATCATGGATTTTTGCAATCGATTTCACTGACTTGTGACACGGTACATTGTCTTGATGAAACAGCACTTTCTTTTTTTCAAACGCGGCCGTTTTCAGTGATTTCGTCCTTCAAATGGCCCAATAACGCTATGTAATATTCGCCGTTGATGATCCTTCATTTTTTAAGGTATTCAATGAAAATTATTCCATGCGCATTCCGAAATACAGAAGCTATACCCCTGCCACCCGACTGTTGCGTTTTTCCACGCTTTGGAGCGGGTTCATCGCGTGCAGTCCACTCGGAGGGATGTCGATTGAGCTTTGGAGAGAAATGATGGCGCCATATTTCATCCATTGTCACATATTGACGCAAAAGTTCGGGTTTATTACGCTTGAACCTCTCCAAACGCTGCTCCGAATCATCAACTTGCCATTGTTTTTGGTCAAAAGTGAGCTCGCGTGGCACCCACTTTGCACAGAGCTTTCTCATAACCAAATATTCGTGAATGATATGATGCACAAGGTTCAGTTGATATCTCTTTAGTGCCTGCTATTTCATACAACTTCAATTTACGATCACTCAAAATCATTTTGTGGATTTTTTTGATGTTTCCGCTGGTAACAATTCACCACGTCTAAACTTGGCACACCAATCCTTGATAGCTGATTGTCCTGGGTCAGTGTCTGGAAATTTGTCCCCTAGCCAAGTTTTTGCCTCAACTGTATTTTTTCCCTTTAAAAAGCAATATTTTTTCAATGCGCTAAAGTCCTTTATATCCCTTTTTCACAATAACAGAAGTTCTCCACTCAAAATGCTATAATTCACAAACGAATGATCCGACAGCTGTCAAATTTATACACGCGTCTTTTGAAAGTTAGGGCTAACTGAAAATCATGTGGATTTAATTCTAATAGCGCCATCTATGTGTCAAGCCGGGGACCAATTGACCTATTTGTAAGTTGCACATTTAGAGCTCTCTAATAGTAACGCAAGGTTGACTAAATTTCTTTAATTTGAAGTGCTAATATGCCAAACAAAGCAAGTAGTTAGTAGGAAAAGTGGAAGAGAAAAATAAACGGCTTGCCTTGTGGTAGGCATTAGCCGTTAGATGAATATAGTTTATGATTACAAAGCAATTTAATAAAAATTCATCGCACTAAGCTATCAAACTAGTCCGAAAAATGCTAGTAAACTTGCTAAATTAGTAAAAATTCCATTGGTATCTCAGTGGCACCAATAAAAAATTTAAAGTTTTTACTTGAAAATTAACTAGTAACTTTTTGTTGCATTTTGGACTAGTATAGGTCTAATATTATTTTGATTAAATTATGAAAACACAGAAAGTAATACAAATAAGAAATAATAATTTTTACCCAAAAAATTCTTGTCTTGGCTTGAAGATGAACTAGTTTGTATTTGGTCCATTTTGAGATAGTATGAGACTAGGACATATGTGATTAACAATTGACAATTGGCAACTGCAAGATCATTTACTAAAAACACAAGTTCCAAATTTGATCTTAAATGCACTAGTAGCATATTACTCCACTTCGAACTAGCTTGAAACTAAATTTATTTTGACTAAATCTAAAAAATTTCAGCTTTTCCAAAAACATGGTATGAAAAATTACAGTTTTTCATATAATGAAATGTCCTGAAATATTGCCTGATATACTAGTTACATAGTAGTTTTTAACTAGTTCACTTTGATAGGAGTGGAATAATATATTAGTATATTTGAAGTTGGTGCAAGAACAATCAATCGTACACAGACCTACATACCTACGTACATACGAGTATTGTATTTTAAATTGTTGTACATTTGGTGAAGTAGATTTGTAGGACGAATGTTCGGTTCACTTGCACCAAACTGATGGATGGCTGAAAGGTTGGCTGAGTAGATTGTGCAAAGTTATTCCAACCCACATACTTACATATATACAGCTATAACTACGTGCCTATATATACGAGCATGTATATAGAATCAGTTTACTGTTGTTTCTGTTCCTTTTTGTTTGCAAGGAAATTACGAAGGAAAGCAGATATCAGCGTTGCTTTTAGCTCTTAGCCATTATTATTATTATTACTGTTGTTGTTGTTGTTGTTGGTGTATGGCGGCAGTAGTAAACGAAAAACAAAAACGGAAGTAGAACAATGGTAGTGGAAAATGTGCAAAATAAATGTTTATGCACAACGAAGTAAAAAAATGTATTGTTGTCGATTTGAAAACAAAAATGGTAAATAAAAATAACAACAACTCGCGCCAAAATATTGTACATAAAATTGAAAAAAAAAAATCATCTAGGAAATAAGAAAATACTTATTGTTTGATATAACAAGAAAAAAAAGTAAGAAAAAAAAAGAAAAAAAAGAAAATTTGAAAAAAATATATAAAAAAATAAAATAAAACAAAGTAAAAAAAATTAAGACAAAAATATAGAGTAAGATATGTAACATATACTAACGAAGACTGGTATCGGACATAAAAAAGCAGTAAAAGCAGAAAATAATCATAATAAAAGTGAAAACTGGTAAATGTGCGGAAAATATATGAATTCCCCTTGTGTGTATGTGTGTGTGTAAATTAATGACGTATGTTTGGTAATAAAGCAGGAATTTCGACAAAATTTCTAACTAAAATTACTTGCTTCCGGAAATATTAAAATTTGTTATAAGAATCAGAATTGAAGGTTAAATTGTGAATGGCGAAGAGCGTGAAGGAAAAAGAAGTTCGAGAAAAAGTTACCCTTTAAAGAAAGTTTCGAAGGAGAATGTGAAAACTGTGAGAACCTAGTAAAAGTGTTGCGAATTATTGGAAGGGTCCCGCGTAGAAAAATGTATGAAAACAAATAAAAATAAAAACAAATAAAATCAAATTTTTAACGGGTGATCCATTTCAAAGTTCCCTACTTTTTTAAAGAAAAAAACACAGAAAACACAATTTTAATGGAGAACGTTCATTGTCGTTCGAAAGAACATTCTTTGGCATTAATTTTTTTGAAGATTATCTCTTTCAAATGTTGGCCGCGGCTATGTGTCAGATGGTCTAGACGTGATATTATCTGTACACCTAAGTGTTTTCTCAATAAATCCATTGATTGATGCGATGTGTGGGAAGTGGCGCCGTCTTGTTGAAACCAAATATTGCGGAGATCAAGAGCTTCAATATCAGGCATACGTTCTCACCGGCATCATTCTTGAAGAAATATGCACCGATGATTCCACCGGCCCACAAACCACACCAAACCGTTGTTTTTCTGGCTGAAATGGCAGCACTTGAATCTCTTCACGTTACTCTTCATCCCAAATGTGGAAATTTTGCTTGTTTACATACCCATTGAGCCAGAAATGAGCCACATCGCTGAATAAAATTTGACTCGAAAACGTCGGATTTTCCTGGAACATTTCAAGAGCCCATAGAGCGAACGATGACGCTTGGGAAGGTCGAGCGGCTTCAGTTCTTGCACAGGCTGTATTTTGTACGCTTTCATTTTAAGATCTCGACGTAAAATGCGCCAAGTCGTTCCATACGTCAGTCCGAGTTGCTACGAAGGGCGCCGTATCGACTCTCCACGATCTTCGTGTACACGCTCAGCTACGGCCGATATATTTTCTTCACTGCGTGCTGGATGTGGTCTATTCGGTCGAATATTATCCAATAATGAATGCTGGGTCTCAGGATGAGTTATGGTGTTGCGAACAGTACGCTCAGTAGGCCGATTATATTGACCAAAAGTTGAGCAAAGCGCGCGAAACACATTCTTCACAGAACGTGATTTTTCGTCATAAAGTTGAAAGATCTCAGGTGTAAGTCTTTTTATGCTGAAATGCCAAACAATACTGAACAAAAATAACATGAGAGCTTGACACGACTCATGCGTGGTCTGTCAAAGAAAGCCTATTGAAAAAAGTACCTCTACTTGGATCACTCATTACCAAAAAATAAGAAAAAAAAAATGTTTTTTTTAATGATATACCGTTACCTAACATTCACAATGATTTCGGTGGCCAATTGACATCGGCAAGGCGAGAGATTATGTGTCCGAGAAATTTCTCTCACAATAAAGCCATATTCGCTCGTATGTGTAGCATATAGCAAGATCTTGTTGGAACCACATATTTTTCAAAGCATGTTCTTCAATTACAGGCCAAAAAGTTGGTTGTCATATGACCATAAAGCTCCGAATTGACAGCGAAAGTTACGCCATTGTCGTTTTCAAAGAAGTGAGGTTTAACCACACCTCCGAACCAAGGAGCGCATTAGATAGTAAGTTTTTGAGTGTTTTGCCCTCTCTTAAATTATTTGTGGATACTCAAAGCCCCAAATGCGACAATTTAATTTTTTTTATGTATCCACCTAGTGATGAATCTGTCTCGTCGCTGAAGAAAATTTTCTTGGAAAATTCACTTTCCACTCACTGCGTGCTGTTCAAGCACACAATCGATGTAACTACGGCGTTGCGAATGGTCAACTGGCTTCAGACGCTAGACTTTATATGGATGTAGGTGTAAATTCAAGTGCAAGATACGCCATCATGTGCCGAAAGAAAGTCCCAGTTTTGCGAAAATCGAGAAAATAGACACGTTCGGGTCTTTGACTACACTTTCGCTTACAGCAGCGATATTTGCTGCTGGAGCGAGCAAAACTATGATGAACAGGCCTTAGGGTATCTTTCATCTGTCAAAGTCTTTCAAACTTCTTTAAAATTCTACCAATTACTTGAGTAGTTGGACGTTTATGGGCAAGATAAGCTCCTCTTAAAGCACGAGCTCGTGGTCACGTTTGAGTCACCATTTTTTTTTTAGAAGTTTTCACCAATTTTAATACGTTGGGTGGGTGTTAAGCGATCCGTTTTTAAAAATGCCTGACTTTTAACTAAAACAAAACATGCTTGGTTTGACAGTTAAGTTTGACAGATGCCAATATACAGCTCTACACTTTCGAAACCATTAAATGGGTAATTCTTCATAATTCACTAGGCATGTCTTTCCATATATATATATATGTATATTTGTATATTTGTTTTACCACTCAATGGTGCCCCCATCGAATTTTCACTGCATTTCTTTAGCATTTTCTATATTTTTATTATTACTGTTATTTTGTGCAAGTATTTCAGTATTTCACCTCAAAAATGCACATCTATACATATATATACATACATATCATATGTATGTATCTACATGCAGTTATAATGCATATGTCTGTACATACATATATACCATAAATACATTTCATATGCCTTCCATAGAGGCCATCATCATCATCACAAGCAGGCCTCGAATAATACAGTTATCATAGATAGGTACATACGAGTACACAAAAAAAAGCCTGAACACAGACAACTCATTCACTACTTGTCGACGAGCATGGAATAATGCCATTTGGCCTTAAAGCCAACAAAAGCTCAAAACCGAAAAGTATTTTTTTCCGAATTTTTGAGTAGTAGTTGCACGACGACAGTTACTTAGAATTCTATTTGTTTGTTTGTTTGTTTCTTTGTTTCCTTCGTTGGTTTTTGGTAAATCCTTTATGCGCCATTTTAGTGAAATTACTTTTAAATTATTTTTGCTTATTTACCATGGTTTGTCGTTGATGTGTACGTGTTTGAATGTGCATTTATTGTTCTTGTTATGTGTACGTATATCAGCAGTATGAAGCTTAAATGGAATATTACTTATTCTGCAAATGGATGTAGAAGAAGACAGAAATTTTTTAATTTTATAATCAAAAATTATGCTAAATTATTAGTGGTTGGATTGTGGCACGAATTTCATAAAATCGATTTTTTTTCGTAAAGAAATCCTATGATTTAGTCGTCCATAACGACATTACTTTTTTTTTTATCAAAAACTGATTTTTTGAAGTTGAAAATGTTAAAAACTTGCTCTCAGTCGTTGAAGATGCTTAAAAAATAAGACATTTGTAGAATTTGTAGGAAATTTAAAGTAAAAATGTAAACTTATATCAAATTTTGAATATACTAGGGTCACTTCTAAGTTTCCGAAAATAATCTGCCAGAATTCTTGGACTCCATTTCCCTTGATGACTCTTTTCTATTAAGGAAATGTCCTGGTGGAGACTCTCACCTTGTTTGTCATTTACAGCAACAAAATTTGTTAGAAAGAAACCCGAATGAGAGTCCAGCATGTATATTTTTAAGAAAATATTACACCCCAAAGCTTCATTTGACATTCAAAGCTCATTTATTAATTTCTTAAAATTTTTTCGATTTATGGTTACCAAGAAAGTTTTGGACGACTTTCACAAAACATTGCTAGGCAAGTTTTAACTGGTCATTGAGTCTCCGTTGAATGGTCTTATAATTTTATCAGTTGCCATATTCTTGGGCCTATAAATATTCTGTCTTTAAATTTTGACTCTTGAGATAGAGGCTGCCGCCCCTAAAGACCACATCTTTAAATTTTTGGAAAATTCTTAAAGTAAGATTTCCGGGTCTTCCTCCGCTCTACAAATTCTGCAGAAGTCATTTGATGTTATGCTCAACATCTCTGCACATTTTCTTGTAGAAAAGTTGTCTTACAAGAAGACCTATAATTGTAAAGATACCATTTTTAGGACAATAAGCCTTCGAGACATTTTTTTATCCCATCCTGGGCACATTATTTTGGTCACTGAAACTTTTCCATCTTAAATCAGCCTCTTTGATGAATCACCCCCTATTATAGTGAGCTTACAAGTAGAAAACGGATTACCAGAATCTTCCGAAAGTGATAAAAATGGAAAGGAACTGCCCTTTCTTGGCAGCTTGTCCGCCATCTCATTGCCCGATATATTACTGAGTCCAGGCACCCATATTAGATTGAGAGAGTACAGCTTAACTATCACGTTAAGTGGTCAATTATTTATATAAGAAATAAAATAAAATAGCCAGAGTAAGCTTAATTCTTATATATCATGATTAGGTAAAGAGTAGCCTCTACGCCGCTGTGCCTGAACTTGATATCCCGGCAAAACCTAAACGGTTTTGTAAACTGACCCTGGATAGTACCAGAAGTTCAGTCCGAATCGGGAAGGACCTCTCCGAGCCGTTCGATACCGATGCATTTAGTAAAATAATGTACAATTGCTGGCATTTTTCGGGGATATTAGTTAGTGAGCGAGGGTGAGACGAAACATGTCCTGTCATCAAGTAAACAGTCAGCGCATTCGTAACTCGGCACCCACGTCACTGCCAGTAGTCATAACTTTGAAGTCGTAGATAGTTTCGTCTATCTTGGAACCAGCATCAAAAACAACCAGATAATTGATAAGTAAAGTCCCCTCTCGATAAGTAAAGTCCTCTCTTCATTAACCAAAACCAAACGCTACAAGTTGCTCATCATTCCCATCTTGATATATAGTGCAGAAGCTCGAACTATGTTGACATCCGATGATTCGGCTTTAGGAGTTTTTGAGAGAAAAGTTTTGGAGAAGGTTTATGTTCCTTTGTGCGTTGTCAACGGCGAATGATGAGCTGTACGAGCTATACGATGACACTGACATAGTTCAGCGAATCAAGAGACAGCGGCTACGCCGACCGACTAAAGAAAGCGCGCTAGTTTTGAAAGTGTTCGATGGAGTACCCACTGGCGGAAGCAGAGCAAGAGGAAGAGGAAGACCTCCACTATGTTGGAGGAGTAGAAATACTTCAAATAAATAATAAACACAAATTAAAAACAATTTTTTAGTATTAAGAAAAATTTATAAATATTTAGCATTAAACAAAAAAAATTTTTTTTGGGTGTTTCATTACAAACAATAATATATAATTTTTTTTCCTTGAAAAACCATTTTCATTTCATTAAATTCCTTTCAAAAATATTCAGATGTATATACATATGTTCGCCTACCGCACCTTACAAGTCCTCTCCGTGTACGCTTTGTTTGTGTAGACTGGCGCTCAGCTGGCTGCATGGATCGGCGCCACACTGACTAACCGACTAACTGATACGGGCGGACACGGTGCGCCTTGACGTCTTACTGTCTATTGTAAATGTATTGTCATTGTTACAGTACATACATATATTTATATTATTTTATTGTCGTTGTTGTTGTTGCTGTTGTTGTTGTAGAGGTTTCTGTAAACAGGACACAATAGAAAAGTAACCATAAAAGGCAAGAATGAACCAAATAAAAAAAACAAGTTCAAATCACGATGCCTTCTCATGCCTATGCATTAATCAACATACACACATATATACATATATACTCGCACACACTTTTCTATGTCATCAATCAGTTCTCCACCTCTCTCACGCCTCGAAAAATTATTATTATACGAATATTTCTTTTATAACTGTTTTATTGTTATAGTATTGGTGTGTGGACGGTTGGGTGGGTGGTGGTGGTGGCAAATGTCAAAGTGGCAAACGTACACCCGGAAATTCGAAGGACAATGATTTTCGAATATTTACCAAATATGTGTATTGTGAAATTTGAAAACAAGCGCTACGTAGCGGCGATGATTTGCTCAGAGAGAGATAGTGAGTGTGGTAGAGAAAGAGAGAGAGCGTGAGAGAGAGTTAAAAAATATTTTTTCCTCGTTTTCTGCGACTTTTTCGCTTTTGTTCTTCTTGTCCGACCAACGAGCTAACCCATTCACAGCAGCTGTGCATGCTTGCAAACGGCTTACGCTTGATTGTATATGTGTGTATGTGTGTGTTTGTCGAAATCAGCTGTCACGTGGCCGCTCTAACTAAGGCGCGTGCGTTGCTTTAGCGCGAAAAAATGTTTTCTTTACAGTGAGTGTACTCACTTGTGCCCAATTGCTCTCTCCCCCAAACACTGCCTCTTTCGCAAGCTCTCCCTCTCTCTCTCTCTCTCTCTCTCTTCGCTAAGCTTACTGTGCTGCTGCGCAAGCGCTACTTTTGTATTTTCGAAATCGCATTCGAACATTACTCAGCTGCTGTTTCGCCCACGCTTTTTTTGTTTTTTTTTTGTTTTCGATTTATTGGCTTTCCAGCGCCTTAATGTATGCTCGTTGGGTTTGCTCTTGTTGTGTATTGCATATTCTTTTCAGTGTTGTTGTGCGTATGTATGTGCAGAAATACCATTTCTTGTTGTGCTCATTTCTCCAAAAAAAAAAAAAAATGCCGGTATGCCAATGTGTGACCACATACAAACATACATACATTCATATTTAGGTGTGTAGCTACATAAATATATACATTGTGTAGATGTACAATTAAATATTTATGTATGTGTTTGTATATCTGTGGCATTGTGACTCGTGAGCTCGTCCTCAGTGTGCCGTCATCGTTGTAAACGTTTTTGTTTTTGTTTTTGTCTTTACGATTTAGCTGGGCCGTGGTGCTAGCAAATGTATATACATATGTATGTAGATGTGCGTGCGTATGCGTCTACTCCATTTCACCTTCCTACAACAACAATAACATTCCCAATATTAAAAAGTCTCGTAGTCAGCTAAATTTTCAGCCACGATTTTTGCTGAACTTACCAAAATAAGTTGAAACTTACCGTTATTAAAAAAAAAGTGGTGCTTGCGGGCGCGCGGTCAACATGTCGATGCAATGTTGCATTGAGCTCAGAGCGATAGCGTTTGTCACGAGCACAATTTTTATTTATTTATTATATATATTTGGCACTTTTCGACATTTAAAATATTTTTGAAATGCCACTGTGTAGCTGTGCTATTCAAGAGGGAAGAAAGTGTGCAGTAAGGGACTTTTGCTTTCTACTTTATTTTTTTTTGGTTTTTAATTTATGATTTTTGTTTTTCTGATCTGCTGGCTGCAGATGCTGTTTCTTGATTCTTGTAGGGCTCGGTTTTAATTCGAAAAATATAGTTTCTGAACAAGCGACTTTCGGGCTCTCTTACCTGGTAGAAAAAGCATCAATGGTCGATCAGTTGTTTTTCGTCTATTATTATAAATCTCGAGTGCTAGAGGCTTACATCATTTTAGTATATTTCAGACAAAAGCTGGTGATAAATCAAAGCCTATTTCATTTCGGGTATATATTTTAGTTTTCCGCCTAAATGTAGGCCAACTTAAATACCAATTTGCATAAAAATTCTCGAAACTTGAATAAATCGGATGAAACTGCATTCGCCATTAGGCGTTGAATATTTTTTAGCTTTATTTTGCAACATATTGCGTGCTGAATCAAAAATGGTAAAAAAAAAAATTTCATAACTAAAAATTCCAAAAAAAAAAAAAAAAATATCACTGTCTTCCCTAACTGAAAAAATACCGTTAATGCTGTTTTCATGTTTTGGGCCGAGCTCCTCCTCCAATTTGGTTTTGTGTTTAGATATTTTTACCTACAAATGGAGGGACCTACAGTTTATTCTAAGCCGCCTCTGAACGGCCGATGGGTTTTTATGAGGAACTTTTGTTTCATGCCAGAAATACAATCGGAGGCTTCACATTCCCTGCCGAGAAGCGACCGCAATTAGAAAAATTGATATTCTATAATTTTTGATGTTTCTCGAACCTGGACTCGAACCCAAGCCTTCCGTACTCTAGTACGCAATCGGTCATCTGCGATCGTCATGTTTCCATGTCACTACCATAGCTTGAGCAGCGTCAACTGCTTTCTTTCTCTACTGAACAGTTGAGATTTTTTGAGTTTTAACTACTTCTGTTGTAATGTACGATATGGTCAATAACTTTTTTTCATGTTTGATGCAGATTTTAGTTCTCAGGCGATCATATATTCGACTAAATTTCGCAAAGGTGCTGAAATTCCCGTCGCCATGTTCCTTTTCGCTACCATATTTGAATAGCAGTGCAGCCGGTAGGCTTTGTTGCTCTTCAGGCGGTTCGTTCAATCATCATCGATTGAGATTTCGGGCTCGCCACATCCGAGTTTATAATCTTTTCTGCAACTCAACAGCCTGGAGAAGTGTTACCTTCATAAACTCAATATACTATCGACTTCGTTCAAGATCATGTGTTCTTATCTGACTCACTCCAATCTTGAAACGGCCAGCTTCTCTAGCTCTACATATTCACGAAATTCGTACCCTATCCTTTTCTGTCTGCAAATTTATCTCGCTGCACTCTTCAGCTCTCGGTATCTCTCCCATACAGCACACGTTACGGTTGCAGCTTTTCGGCATCGAAGTTGACTGATATTTGTTGACTGATGAGATGTTTGTAGAATTTGGCTGCGCTAAGATAGTTTTGTAAGTCGATGTTAGATCCTCGGAACGTAGGCATATCTAGAAGACTGGAGTCATGTCGTCCGTCCATCACAACATGTTCGATTTGTTTGATTTCGATACGGAGACAGTCAAATAACTTTATAAATTTTCTTTTACTAGAATCTAGATTACATTAGGCTGCTCAACCCAATTGACGATTTTCTCTCATTGAGGCTGAATTTTTCGAATGTTGTGTTGAAGATACCTTTTATAAACGCCGTGGCGTAAAAATAGCCAAACAAAATTTTGAAATTGTGCTGGAAGCAGCACTCATAGAAGGTGCCTCCATTGGTCACACCGTTCTTCTCTTCCGACGGCGTTCGGGCACAAATCAACGTTGAGTTTGAATAACTTCGCTTTGATGCGGTTGGTGGTGAGACCTTTTTCTACTGAGGTGAAAGCCAGGATTTGGCGATTGAGTCTTCCTCCTCCCACCACTAATCCTGCACCAAATCTGCGATCTTTTATATGGGTGTTGTAGTACATGACTTACTCCTCTCTGTCTCTGTCCCGTCCGTCACAATTTTTGGACACCGGTCATATTCGCCTTTAGCCTTATGAAATCTTATACAAAGCTTTGATTTCATGCGACTTTATAGATTTTTATTAAAATTATTGTTGAAATTTTTTTACTAAAATTAACTCAAAAATTTTAATAAAAAAATTTCGAATTTATTTTTTTGTAAAAGTTTATGACTGCCAAGAGATTTCAATCATTTTGAACCGTTAATAAACACTTTTTTATGAGTTTTTTATAATATTTGTCACAAAGCATTTTTTTATTAAACCTACACAAAAAGTTTTGACATAAGTACACACTCATATGTTTTTGCTTGCGTTGTTATCATATCCTTCATAAGCAAAAGGGAACCCTCAATTTTTCACTTCAATGCACAGCTGCATCACGACTTATCCGCATTTTCGAATTTAGCCAACTTTCTGTGTACATATTCACAAATGATTGTATACAAATATATATGTACATAAATATGTAGAAATGTAATATGTAGCTTAATGTACACACACTTATGCACTTATGCTATTTATATATGTATATGAATTTGTATCTTGCCAAATTTGCTACATTTAACCTAAAGTTAATTATGTTTGCTCACTTTTTTGGTCGAATTTGCAAATTTTGGGAAAAAGATTGATTTCATTTTCATTTACATTTTGTATATAATCTTCAAACTAGAAAATTTTTTTCTATAATTTTTTTTTGGAAATTTTTTTTTAATAATTTAAAAATATCTAAAAATAATAAAAAACTTAAAACCTATTAATAATTAAATATTTATTGCGAATAGCACATTTTGCATTACCACGAAAGCAAAACTAATTATGGATTTTTTCTTTTATTTCAGGTAAGGGCCTTTTTTCAAAACTTTTAATCTAGATGACGCACTATCAGGTTACGTTTCGAGTAAGAATTACATGTGTTTTCGTTTATTTATTATTATGGTTGCCGGGCCTGATAATCTAGCTATATATATATAAATCAATGCTAATTTTGATTAACGTCTATAACTTGAGAATCACCAGATCAAATTGCTCCAAATTCTAGCAGTTATGAATGGATATTAAGAGAAGGTTAATGTGAAGTTTTCATGAGATTGGCGCTGCCGTTCTAGAGATATGACCCATTTAGTCAACATTGATCGCTACCCATACAAAATACATGCAACAACAACAAATACATGTAAAATTCCAAAATACGCATACATTACGTTTTATGTGATGTTGAAAAAGAGAGAGAAAAAGTGAAAAAAAAAAAAAATTATGAATATGAAAATAAAATTTAACAAAAAATTAAAAAAAAAAAATCATAAAAAAATAATTGGAAAAAAAATTTGAAATCCATTTTTTTTGCTTTTTTTGCAAAAAAAATTCATAATCCAAAATTGTTGGTTTAAGATAAAAAAAATTCGATTAAAGCAAATATTTTAAAATTTCTTCATACAAAGTTATCAGTTTACATAAGATTATCCTGATTTTTTTATAGGTGTAGCAAAGTATGTCGGGGTCTGCTAGTTGTATATAAAAAATTTATATTAATACTCATCAATAGAACAACTAAGCCCCAACAACTATACATACTTAAAAAAAAAAAAAAAAAAAAAAAAAAAATCTATGGTAAAAAATCGAATATTTTTAATTGAATCATTGCATTTCTATGAAAAAACTGTACTACACAAAGAAAAAGAAAACAAAAATTTAATGATAACCTTCTCAATGCTGCAGATGACTTTTAAACTAATTTCAAAATTTATAATATTTTTGACAAATCACGTTCTCAATCTGCTTTGATTTGATCACGCTATGTCGAAGCATTTAATCAGCAGCAATTATTTTTATTTTAATATTATTATTAATACGCGAAGTGAAAAAAAAAATTAAAAACAAATTAAATTAAAAAAATAAATTCATTAAATTAAATAAAATTAAATTAAATTAAATAAAATAAGCATTGAAAAATCGATCAACAAGAACGCTACTAACTAAATAGTAACTAACCATTGAAAATTACCTATATCGACGATGCCAAAAGCTACCTGAAACTATTCACCACATTATAGGTGCATGTGCTCCATTAGCAGCTAACGAATATCTGACAAGAGACAACAGCGTCGCAAAAATTGTGCATCAATGTTTAGCGCTCAGATATGGATTAATTACGGAGGAATAACTGTATTTCAAACACAAACCCCAAACAATTTTCAGAAAACAGTTCAACAAAATTATACTGGGATCGATAAATATTGACGGATCATCCCACGCTACACAACAGACCTGACATAGCTGTAATCGAGAAACACGATAAAAGGGACCTGCTAATAGACATAGGAGTGCCGACCACGCATAACCTGCGAGAATGCTAGACAGAAAATTATAGAAAATACCACAATTTAGCGCATAAACTAAGGGGAAATGAGGAGAACTAGATAGCGTCGATATAATTCCATTTATCATATCATTTACGGGAGTTATTCCGAAAAATTTAAACACGAGATAAATCAAAAATGACTGAGAAGCGACACCTGATAGAGCAGGCAGCTATATTATCCATTACTTCAATATAATAGAAAAATTTTAAACATATAATAATTAAAAGAGAAACATAAATAATCAGTTTCCTGCATCCTTTAAACATAAACTTATTGTTATATATAATTTATAATTTATAACAATAGTAAAATGTATTTTGTTGTAAAACGTTCGATACTTGATGTATACCTTCATAGAGAAAAGAGAGAAGAAAAAAATTAAAATAAAATAAAGAAAAATAAAAAAAAGAAATTAAAATAAAATATATTAAAATAAAAAAATATAAAAATTCAAATAAAATATATAAAAAAATAAAATAAAAATTAAAAAAATATATGACAAAAAAAAAAAAAAAAAAATAACAAAATAATATAAATTATTCTATTCTAATAAAGTAGAAAAAAAATTAAAAAATTTTGAAAAAAAAAATTTCCAAAATAAAAATAAAAATAAAATTAAAAAAAAATAGAAAAAAAATAAAATAAAGTAAAATAAATTAAAATTAAAATTAAATTAAAGAACATATAAAATAAAATATAAAAAAATTTGAATAAAAAATTAAAAAGTCAAATACAGTAAATAAATTATAATAATAAAATAGATTAACATATAATAAAATACAAACTGAAAATAAAAAAAGTAAAACATAATAAATTGAGTGTGCAGTAAAAACAAATGTTTTTTGTTTTTAGTGAAAGGAAAAATTTCCGCAAAAATTAAGCGCATATTTGAACCCTTCGACCTTATCATTAAAATTTGTGTGCGCACTTTTTTTGTCTGTCTTAACATATAATCTGCATTAAATGTATATGATAACCTCGCCGTTTCTAACTTCTGTAATAAATAAACTTTATGATGATGTTAAGCACACGCGTCAAAAATAATCTAAATTGTTGTGGATTAAAGCGTGTGGTTGGTCCATGGGCATAACACGCGAGCGGAAATTGAGCAATAGCCAAAGAGAGGCTAATTTTATATTATGAGTATATATTTTGCTACACATATTCTTTTTGAAATCCGAATAAGCGAGAGACAGATGAACTTGACTTTACCCGTAAAAAATTCATAAATATATATATATGTATATGTATATATATGTGACTGTGTAATAAACATGACAACATATATACAACGTATTTTAATATACACTGTTATATGTATATACATGATATACAATTTATATGACAGTATCTTTTTAATCATGTAATAATGAAGCAGTTAGTGTAACAATGAACGGAAACTGTATGCCTGTGTAAGCTTATGTATGTGTAAGTGCATGCTAGTGCAATAAATGTTTACAAACACACAAATGTTTACATATCAATGGAATATGTATGATACTGTAAGCACTTCTTTTATTTATTCGTGTATTTCATTAAATCAAATAGTTGTGTGCCGACAAAAGCGTTTAACTTGCACAAATTACAATGTGAAAAATAAAATGTGTAGGACCCATATGCTCGCCAGCTTACACATGTATATGTATTTAAACGAACAAGGGATTTATCATTATTAGACGTGGCTGCCTACAGGCAGTTGAATTTGTATGGAACAATAGCAATGGATATTGAATTGAAATGGGTTTTAATTTATATTCATACAGATATATATATATATATATGTGTAATACACAAGAGATCAATTGCTAGGATACACTATTTATTTATTATAATAAATTATCTAAAGTAAGCCTTCGGGACAAGTAATTGGAAAAATAATTCGCGAATAATTCATAATCTCTTAGGAGGGAGTGCTTAAACTTAATTTTATTTTTAGCATAAATTTTGTTGTTGTAAAAAAAAGCTCGTATAAAAATGGAATTGAAAATAAAACAAATTAATTTTTAGATTAAATTTTTGATAATCTTTCATCAAATTCTCTTCGTTGCCAAAGCAAATTAAATATATAATTATATACATATATACATATATAGCCGCTAAAGTGATTTTCGATATTTATATAAATTATTTTGTATAAAAAATCTTTAAACTTTAATTACGCGTTCAATTGACATAGGTCTCTCGGCTTAAAGATGTCAGCCACTGTGTATGAGTAAGCAATTTACTGGCTTTTTGCATATATTTTTACTAAACCTTTTTTAATGCTAGTAAAATTGTATTGATCAAAAATTAAAAAGTTTTACTCTAGATTATTGAAAATAAAAAAAATATTAATTTTATTTTATTTACAGAAATCTTCGGTATTTAAATAATATATATTAAACAACTAAAATTAAATTATTCATTTTTGATATAAAAATCCACAAGAAAAATTATTTATTTTATATTTTTCATTGAAATAAGTAAATTTTTTGAGGTAATCTGCAAAAGTAAAAAAAAATTATTAAAAAAAATAAAAAAATAAATTAATACTAAAAATCGAAATAAGTTAACCACAACTAAGAAAAATTTGCATTTTTTAAGTACAAAAATTGTTAATTTTGATTAAAATTGATTTAAAAAAAATTATTCAAGTACATTTAAGGTTAAAAAAAAAATATAGTGAAAAAAATGATAAAAAAAGTTATTTTCTTTTTTATATAAAAGCTGTAAATTAAAAAAAATTAAAATTTTATTTTTGTAAAATAATAGCAAAAAAATTAATAGCAAAAAAAAAAAACAAATTATTCCGTTCCTTTTTCAAAAATCAACCAATTTGACCAAGAACTTAATAAAACTTTTAAGAAAATTTAAACAAAAATACTGGAAGGAGAGCGTAGAGCAATACTTTTAATAAAAGCAAAATTTTGAGAATTTACTATAATTTTCCAATTTGTTTTTAATTTGAAATTTTTGAAAATTGTGATTTTTTTTTAGTTTTAAAAAATTGTACACTTTGAAATTATTTTTGAAATGCAAAATATTTAAAAAAAAAAAAAAAAAATTCAAAAAAAAAATTAATAAATCACATTTTCAAAAGAAATTAAAGTTAAAAATAAGTTGAAAAATTATAGAGAAATTTCAAAATTGTGTTACTATTAATTTTGAAATTTCACTGTGATTTTTGAATTAAGTTTTAATTTTAAATTTTTGGTAATTTTGATTTTTTTGTAATTTTTATATATTCAATATAATTTTTTTAAATTTTGGTTTTCAAAATATTTTATTTATTTTTTATTTTTTTTATTTCAAATTTTGTTACTAAAGTAAAAAATGTAAAATATTATTTGCTTTTCTATATAAAAACTGTAAATAAAAAAAATTTAAATTTTATTTGTGTAAAATAGAAAAATCAATTATCTTTGAAAAATTAATAGCAAAAAAAAAAACAAATTATTCCGTTCCTTTTTCAAAAATCAACAACTTATTAAAACTGTTTAGGAAAAATTTAACAAAAAAAAAAAAAAAAAAAAAAAAAAAAAAAACTGGAATAAATTCACAATAGCATAATTTTAAAAATTCACTTAAATTTTTCACCTTGTTTCTAATTGAATTTTTTTTTTGAAAATTGTGTTTTTGTTTTATTTTTAAAATGCAAAATATATCAAAAAAAACACAGTTTTCAAAAGTTTAAAATTAAAAATAAGTTAAAAAATTGTAATGAAATTTCAAAGTTGTGTTACTATTAATTTTGAAATTTCACTATAATTTTTCAATTCATTTTAGTTTTTTTTTGGAAATTGTGAAGTTTTAAATTTTTTAATTTTCCAAAAAAAAATTTTTAACTTTTTTTATTTGAAATATTTTGAATTTTATTATTAATTTTGAATATTTTTTTAAAAAAATAATTTTTTTTTTAATTTTATTTATTTGAAATATTTTGAGTTATATTATTAGTTTTGAAATTTCACTATAATTTTTCAACTTATTTTTAATTAAAAGTTTTTGGAAACTTATTTTTTATATTTTTTTTTTCAAAATTTTCTTTTGAAGTATTTGAATTTTATTATATTTCGAATTTCAAAATATATATTAGTATTAAATGTTGAAGGCTACAAGATTTAATTGAAAATGCTAAAATTATTTATTTTCGCGAATCAGCACTGAAAAATCATGAAAATATGTCTATATGTGTCTGTAAATATTTGTGTAGTTAACAGTAGACATCAACGCGAAATTGCTGGTGTTTTTTTATATTCATATTTACATTTTACTTTCCAATTCTCGGCGAATCTTTTTTATTATTTTTAGGTTTAGGCTATTTTTATTTCATTTTATACATATATACATAGATACATATATGCAGATATGAATGTGTATATTCCGTTAGTATTTGCAGCGTTATGAGCTTAGGTTTGGTTTATTATTTGCTTGACTGTTCACTTGTACACAGTTACAAATGTATATATGCATGTATGTGTGTGTGTGTGTTGTGTGTGTATTCAACAGAATTGCACAAATAATAATTTGTTCAATGCTCACATGATTTTAATTTTCAATTTCATTTCAAGCTAAACTATTTGCGTTGGAGAGCGCATACAATTTTCGCACAAATATTTCAATATTTTTTTTGCAATTTTTTTTTGCATTTGTATTGAGTATATCTTATCGCGCTGTGTGAAAATCATTTTTTTTGTGTAAAATGGATTGTATGTTTTTTCTGGATTACGTTTTTTATTTTATTTTATTTTTCGCTCATGCTGTTAGTAATTATCAGCGGGTCTATGAGCGGGGGCCATGAGATATGTGTATGTACATATATTTATGTGTATATGCGTACTAGTTTTTTGTGTGTGTGTCTGCTTGTTTGTTGTGTGTATTGTGTGTATTTTAAAAATATTATTTTTCTTATTAATTTATTTTTCCATTTTTTTCAAAAGCCCCCAATTGGCTTATCACTCAACATTTTTTTTTATTATACAAATATTTTGCCACTATGAAATAAACATTTTAAACTTAATATCTACAATATAATTCGGTTTATGGCGAGATAATTGCTGCCATAATTTATTTCAATTTTTGCCTTTTTAAACAGTTCTTTTGTGTTAATTCAAAGTGATTGAAAACTCAGTTTGTTTTATAATTACCTTCTTTTGTATATAATTAATTTTCAAATAATTATTTTTTTTTGTATTTCCGTAAGCGTTTTTAAAAATTATATTTAAAGCAGCTCACCGATTGTTAGCTGTTCATAAACTATATGTTTTTATTAAGGCAACGAATTAAATAAATTATGCTTTTAGCCTAGTTCAGGAAAATAATTTTTTTCACTTTTTCATATTTTTATTTTATTTTTATTTTACTATTATTTTGTTGTATTTATTTTATTTTTTTAAATTTATTTATTTTTATTTTTTTATTTTATTAGATGTTAAAAAAAAATTTTTTTACATTAAATTTTTTAAATTTCACTTACTTTTTTATTTATTTTTGAAAATGTTTAAACCAAATCTTATACTCTAATCGTTTTCATAAATTTTTCTATTTATACAAATGTAAATAATACAAATGTATAATTTGCTTGCACCTTCACTGCTTGACTGTTTATAAAATCATTGCCGGAAGCTTGCTTGTCTGTCTGTTTTTCGAACTCTATTGTATTTGATTTAATTTTATTTCCCTAAATAAAAACAAATAAAAAGAAAATATTTCAGCGAATGCATGTGAAAATATTTTTATTACACAATGTAAACAAAATTTCGTATTTGTGGCAAAATGACATGGAATTCAATTGAATTTGATTTATTCACCAGCGTGTTGTGAGTTTTTCGCAAATATTTCAAACAATTTAGGCGTAATAAATTATTACATAAATAATGAAATTCTTAAACAATTTATATTGATTTTAGTTTTTTTTTTTTAATATAAATTTAAAGAGATTACAATTTTTTTAAACTTAATAATTTTACATTTTTATTAAGGCTTTAAGGGCTTTAAATTTAGTACTTCCAACTAATATTATCTTCTCTACTTGAGCATATGAAATGTTAGAAACTAGTTAGAGTTTTTTTGGCTAGCGAAAAAATAGAAAATAAAAAATCCGAAAATTATTATTTATTTTCACTTTATTATTGTATTAAAAATTCTTATGGGGATAGGCCACTCTAGAGGGCCACAAAATAGGCCTTTTTTGATATTTTTCGCGGGAAAACTATTAAATAAATCTGATTTTTGACAAAAGGTATTTATCACATATATAATTAACTGCTCATAACTATTTGTGAAGAAAAATTAATTTAAAAATGGCGGCTATACAGCGTACCACGGCCGGACGCACAGCTCCTGTATTTTTATTTTATTTTAATAAGTTGTTGAACGGTTTTCGCTTGTAAATAGCAGAAGCTACAAAAGTACGTAAGATTTTTTGACAAAATGGTGAGTCTCTAAAGGAAAAAGTAATAATTTGGCTTAAAAATTGTTCGAAATTCGTTAAAAAAAATATGCAAGACAAAAAAAAATCCTATGTTCTTCTGTAGATAATGTATTTCTGAAGATGTTGTCAAAATTTTAAGTGAATCGGTTGTAAATTGTTTGAGTTATGTTTCCAGTCAGCAGACGCTACAACTACAGAACGAAAATATGGCATTTAGAAATTTTTATCTGTCATAATCTTTCGCGATAACATTTTTGAGACCATAATGTATAATTTGAAAGAAAGAAAATCAATTTTTCGAAATTTCTAGAGTAGCCTAACCCCTTAACTTATTAAATTCATTTTTGTCATTTTTTCCAAACATTTGTTCTTTTCCTTCAATCTGAAATCTTTTCTACAATTTTTAATGCTTTGCCAAATAAATTTTCTATTTTACTATTTTCTTAGCTAAAATATTCTTGTTTTCTTCCTTGCTCTATATACATATACAAAAAATGTTGCAAAGGAATAAAAACACGAATATTACGTTCTCGCTCCCTTGGACAGTTTCCACCAAAACTTTTCTTACCATTTAAAAAAAAAGGTTTAATCGCTGTTCCTTCCTGTGCAAAAAAATATTTTATTTTTTACTATTTTTTTCTTTCAATTCTTCTTAATATTTTCTTCGGGTTAACTTCATAAAAAAAAAGAAAAACAAAGAAAAATAAAAATATTAAAAATAAAAATTATCTTCAACTTGCACTCTGAAATAAAATCCAAACATGCACAGTTTTACAACTTGACAGCTATAAATTTTGTGGTATGTCATAAATCTCGCTCGTACGAATATCAATTGACTGCACGGAGATTTTGCGAAGTATGAAGGCATGTACATAGCCACATATATATAGCTGTCGAATGAATTTATGACCAAAAGGCGAGGAGTAATTGGATGTTTGCACATTTATCTATTTAAAATTAGAAATTTTTTAAATTTTGAAAATAACACAAACAACTCGTTATAAATTTATAAATATACATACATATATAAATAAATTTAAACTATCAAAATAATAATTTCTATTTACATACATATGTACTTGGAAAATAATTTGCAAAATTTTCATTTTTCTTGTACGCGTTTCAAGCAATTCAATTTCGTCGAAATATTTGTTTAACACCGCTTTTGTAGCATGAAGTTTTGAAAAAATTTCGAAAATCACGGGCGATTTCACAAATTTGATCAAAATCTGTTAATTAGTTTCGGAGTTCGTCTGCAGGTACAGAAAGTCCTTTCTTATCTCATGCTTACGTCATAAGCAGATGCCAGCCAAGTTTCAGCGATCTCAGCGATCAGCGATTTAGGCTCTTTGTTGATCCGCCAGTCATTCAGTATAAATAATTTTAGAATTCCCCGATCTACAGTTACGAAGTATAGTCTCAATGGTTACACGAGTAAAAACGAGCTCGTCTTGAATACACGGAAAATTCGTTGAATTTTTTTTTGTCTCACCTCACAGGTTGTAAGTTAATACTTGGCAGTTATAACCCCAAAATCAAGGTAATTGACTAAGCGATATTTAAAGATGCGGGTGAAGTCGTATTATCTTTCATCCATCGCTCTTAATATTGCCACATATTGCCGATATGTAATAGCCACTTTGCCATCAGAGTAAACATTAACCTATTTAATCCAAGGCATCAGGGCGGGCGATAAGAGTGGGGAGTACAGAGTAGATATAATTTCATTATGCTCTTGGTCTTAATCAGTGTAGTTATGACTAAATTTGATATAAATTCATGTTGTTGTAGCCAAAAAAGAGAGTGAGAAAGGGAAATAAAGAGGGATCCTCTTCACTAATAGAGAAAGATGTTAGATCTTTGAAGAAATTGACCAGAAAAACAAAAGAAACTATCTTCTTTTCAATATTTTATACTGTAAAGATCTGACAATTAATATTATGCGCTGAAGAATGCTAAATGTAAAGTTTTACAAAATAAAAACTCATAGATTAGGTTGAAGTGGTTGCAGGTGGTTGCAGGACACCAGCTAACTTAGGCCACCAAGCGGGCCCAATGTGATACCATTGAGGATCCCAGTATAGCAAACTCCCGCTACTGAAACCAATGTGTGGAGTTATCAAAACTCGCTCAAGTGTCTAAAGTTTGCCGTAACTAAAGGCTTTTACCTACTCCTCATGCGCGAAAGAATGCGGGACATTCGCAAAGGAAGTGCGTTAAGTACTCAGGCTCTTCCTCTGCAGAAGTCATTTGATGGTATGCTCAGGCTCTCTGCGTGCCTATGTAAAAGAAGATTTCCTTAAGGTTACCCATCTTTATTGCTAACTCTTTTATTTTTAGCGAGACAAGTTCCTTCACCCTTCTTTTGCTCCAAGTTGGCCATAAGATTTTTCCACCTTGAGTGGAGTGAGATCAGCTACTAATGACTCTCCTATGATGAGCTTACAAGTGGAGAGCGGCATGCCCAGACTCTGTCATGACGGCGAAAGTGGAAGCGAAGTGCCCTTCCTTCTGTCATCTCGTTACCTGGTATGTTACTGTGTCCTGGTATTTATAGTAGGTCCTGGATAAGAACTGCTTGGCCCTCACATTTAGTGATTTGTGGCAATTTTCTACCGTCCCTAATTTTATTATAATATATTTCAGGGCTTTTAGCGCCGTCTGGATATCCGAGAAAATATAGATACACCTCACCGAAAGTACCATTTGACCTAAACTATTGACAGCCTCCTATATGATCACTAGCTCCGCTTCAAAAACACTACCGTAGTCGAAAAGACTTGCTATTTTCAAGTTCATCCATGTAAAATGAGTCCACTCTTCATTTGCTGGAACACTTATGTTCCATTGGTTTCTCTCTGAAAAAACCACTTCCTAGGCTTTCCTAAAGTCAGTGAAATTTTTGCAGCGGAGTAGATCCAGAAGACATTCATAGCTGCAGTAGGTGTAGTCCTTAGTGCTCCACTAATACATATGAGGCCTATCCTCTGCACCTTATAGAGTTTACAAATAGTTGATTTCTAATCAAGTGCTGGCCACCAGACCACTACTTCCACTACCTTGGGTAATGTGTCCCCAATGTATCCCTTGCACGTATACTTAAGAGTGCAATAGATGCTTTGCGCATCCGTTATTCAGAGTTCTGTAGTTTCCTGCCCAAAATGAGTCCCACGTATTTTGCAGAATCAATGATATGTAGTCTCGCTCATGAGAGGATTGAAGTTCTTAACTTGGAGTCTTATATTTCCTCGTAAAGAGAAAAACTCGCTCTTTTTTGGGTTACTGCCTAAGCAAGCATGATTAGCCCACTTTTCTATCCTCCTCAATACGCCTAGTATAGCATCACAAAAGGTTTGGGGGAATTTGACATTCACTACAACCGCCAGATTGTCCGCATACACTATTACTTTACATTCCCCCTGCGTATCAATGCCCCGCAGTAGTTGGTTTGTTGACAAGACACATAGAAGGGTTGAAAGGACACCACCAAGAAAGGACTTCATATTTATAACGCTGTCTTGGTTGACTTGCCTCTCATACGGGATTATTGGTTTTTTTTTTGAGATATTGTGACTCACGGTGGTCATAATTTAAGCCTTTGGTTTGTCGTGAGATACCTACCTTGCCATATTTGAGCGCTAAGAGCTTTTTAGGAAGATTTAAAGTCAACTAAAGGACCGTTTTAGGTATTGAAAACTTAGAAGAATCAAATTGCAGGTAATCTTCTCTATCTAAAGGAAATATTGAATTTTTATGCATTATAATACCCATAAACAATTTACAAGTCCGTATGTAGATATGTCTTACTTACCTTGCATTATCTGCCCACCTTTTACTTTTGTGGTTTAGGTGTGGAATAATTCGCATATATGTACGAGTATGTATGCCTAAAGTTCAGCATAAATCAAAGACTTAATCTAACGGATTTAAACATTGAAAACTTTAACCAAACACAGAAGCAGCACAAGGAAGACACAAGAAAGGCGGCTCAAAGCGAGGGAAGAGGCACTTCGTTGAATATGCTGACATCATCAACCGGAAAAGTGCAAACTAACTTCGTTTTGGGGCATGTCAGTTGTCGGTGGTGCGATGAGTGTACCTGCCAGAGCAAACCGGTAGCGGTTAGTTGTCTACTCGCAGTTGATTGGTTGCTTGGTTGCTTAGCAGCGCTCGACTGCTCAGTTGCTCGCCAAAACCGCAGTTTGTGGCTGATGCAATTCGGAAAACTTACAATTTTCAAGCTTTGAAGCGCTGCATTCATGTGCTAACATATACATATGTATGTGTTTAATGCATTTCTACATTTCTATATATCTTTACTTGCTCCTCAATGTATAATTAAACGCAAATTCGCTGTGCGCTTTCAACTTGAATTTAATCGGAGTTTTCCAGTTTCGTTTAGTTTGGTTTGTTTAACTTTTTCGTATTTTTTCGTTTTTTTTTTCTTGCTTTTTGGTTCGCCAACTTTTCTACTGTCTTGCACACCCACTCCGTAAGAAAGAGTTATAATTACGGTAAAGTGTTGTATTAACACTCCACAAATTTTAATTGCGAATTGTTTGCACTTTAATTGGGTTGCGGGGGATGGGGGTGGGTTGTGTTTGTGATTTCTTTTGGCTTTAATTAAGTGCTGTAAAACGAAGCAAATAAATAGATGTGTGTGTTTGTGATATAGAAATAACAAAAATAGAGTTTAAGCAGCAAATTTGCGCATAAATACACTGTCCCACAGAAAACGAGACTGTCAAAAAAATATTTTATTTTAATTTTCAATCCATTTTATTACAGATTTTTGAATGACTTTTTTTAACATTTATTTAATAAATATATTATTATTAAAAAAAAAAATAGAAATAAAAATAAAAAATTTTAAATAAAAAAAAAAATTTAAAAAAAAATTTGGAATATATTTCTTTATTATGCTAACCATACTAGATAATCCTAATAAAAAAAACTGAAAATATTTAAAAAAGTCATTAAAAATTTTTGAATTACATATTTATTATAAAAAAAATATTATAAAAAAAAATAAAATTAAAAAGGAATTTTTTTTCATAAAAAAGCTTCAAAATTTTTTTATTGTAGAAAAAAAATGCGTTACTGAAATTATTTGAAATACACAAACGTATTACTGAAAACCCTTTCAAATGCAAAAATTTGCCATTTTTGAGTAGTCTCCTTTTCCGTGGGACGTGTATTTTATATGAAATTAATTACCCAAGTCAACTTTTTTCATATTCTCGGACCAATATATACCCTTTTTAAGGTTTTTAATGACCTAATTTCATATCTAAAAACTATTTTGTTCAATAAAAAAATTTGTGGCATAGTTTTAGGTCCCTTTATCTATTTAAAATTTATTTATTTAGACTAAGAGCCCAATGTAAGCTAAAATTTTGTTACAATTTTTTACTCAAAAATGTGTGAAAAATACAAAAATTCATAATATAAAATAAAAATATAATATAAAAATGTCTCTCCTTAAAATAATATAAACATTTAAAATAAAATGAAATATTAAAATCTTCATGAAATCATTTTTGTAATATTTTCAAAAAAAAAAAAAAAAAAAAATTTTAATTTTTTTGAATTTAATAAAAATCAAATAATAATTTAGCTTGAGTTTATTATTTGAACACTTCATTTTCGCTGCTTGTAGACCCATTTTGTTTCGTGCAATTATTTTTTTGTCGATGTGTGGGTGCTTTCGCCAATGCGAATAACATATAAAAATTTGTAATTAAATTTTGTGAATTAATAAAATCTCATTATTATTAGTATACAATTGCTTCTTGTAGTAAAAGTGTTAGAATTGAATGCTTACATTCTAGACTGTGGCTCATTAAAGCGAGAAAGTGAAATCACGAGTATATAACAGGTCAATTGGAAAGTCCCCCGCCCATCATAGTATAGTAAAACACATTTTTTTGGCAAAATTAATTTTTTTATTCAACATAGTTACCTTCAAAGATGATACACTGATTATAGCGACTCTCTCAACTTTTCAGTACCATTTATGTAGTACATTTTGTCTCTTCTTTCAAAATAGGCCTCAGTTTCGGTGATCACCTCTTCATTCGACGAAAATTTCTTTCCAGCGAGCATTTTTTGTGATCTGAGAACAGAAACTAGTCGCTGGGAGTCAGATCTGCAGAATACGGTGGATGCGGAAGCAATTCGAAATCCAATTCATGGGTTTTTGCCATCGATTTCACTGAATTTTGACACAGTGCATTGTCTTTTTCTTCAAATTTCTTTTTCTTCAAATTCAGCTGTTTTTCGGCGATTTCATCCTTCAAACGGTCCAATAACGCTATGTAATAATCGCTGTTTAAGGTCTTCCTATTTCAAGGTAGTCAATGATACCCAAAATATAGACGCCATAACCTTACAAGCCGATTGTTGCATTTTTCTCCGATTTGGAGCGGGTTCGTCGTGGTTCAGTCTACTCTGATGACTGTCGATTGGTCTTCGGAATGAAATGATGGAGCCATCTTTCATCCATTGTCGATTATATTACGCTTGAACATTTCCAATCGTCAACTTCTCGTTATTTTTGGTCAAAAGTCAGCTCTCGTGGCACCCACTTTGCACAAAGCTTTCTCATATCCAAATATTCGTGAATGATATGCTGTACTTATACATGCTCAGTTGATATCTTTAGAATGATCATCATTCAATTTCAATCTACGGTCATTCAAAATCATTCTTTGGATTTTTCGATGTTTTCGTCGGTAACAACCTTTTTTGAGGTCGATTGTGTTCACCTTCTTCGGTGCTCCTTTCGCCTCGTCTAAACTTAGCAAACTCGTGATCAAGACAGGTCTTCTCCTTTAACTGTATTTTTCCCTTCAAAAAGAAATATTTTGTCAACACGCGAAACTCCTTTTCATCCTTTTTTCCTATAACAAAAGTTGCTTCATTCCAAATGCTATAATTCTTAAAGCAATGATCCGATGGCTGTCAAATTTGCACATCATCTTTTGAAGGTTAGCTAAAAGTCATATGGATTTAATTATAGTAGCGCCATCTATGTGTCTGGCCGGGGACTTGTCAATAGACCTGTTGCATTTGTACAACTAAAAGTAGCCAAAAATGCTGTTGTTACATGAGAAAAAAATATCGAATAAATTTATTGTCTTCGTGCAAACTAAAACAAAACTGCTGTGCAACAATCCATTAATGTGCAGACAATGATCGTGAATTAAACCCAATGTACGACTGGCTGTTAATCGTCATGCAGCAGTGCATCAAGTCCCCTTCAGCTGCTTTGCTCAGGGGAGGAGAGAGAGAACAGTTTTTGCAATGGATCATTCTTTTGATGAAAATGACATTGAATAAAAATAAAAATAAAAAATTTAGAAAACTTACATTTGATTTTATCCCATTTTATTTCATAGATTGCATATTTTGGCCACTGGCCAACCCATTCACATACATTTAAACTTTATATTGTGCATTCCATACGATAACAAAAATAATGATAATTGAGATAATAAAATTAATGTGACATATTTTCCAACGCTAGAAATATATGGTTGAATGGTTTAAATTAAAATGAAATAAAAATTACTTATCCACATTAATGTGGCTCATAGGGGAAGTAAGATTTTAATGATTTTAATACTAATAATTTTAATACGTGAATTTTAAGTGAAAAATATTTTCCAGTAAAAAACTTTAGTTTATTTTATGATTTTTAGTTTTAAATTTTAAACTTTAAATTTTTATTTTGATTTTTAATTTTTAAGTTTCAATTTCTAATTTTAATTTTTAAATTTTAAATTTTAAAATTTTAATTTTTAAATTTTTAATTTTATTTTTTAATTTTTAATTTTTTATTTTTTATATTTTTTTAGTTTTTAATTTTTTATTTTTAACTTTTATTTTTAACTTTTAATTTTTTATTTTTTATTTTTAATTTTTAAAATTTAATTTTTATTTTTATATTTTAATTCTTAATTTTAATTTTAAATTTTTAAGTTTTAATTTTCTAATTTTATATTTTAAATCCTAATATATAATTTTAATTGTTTAATTTTTAATTGTAAATTTATATTTTTTATTTTTTATTTTTAAGTTATATTTTAAATTTTAAATTTTAAATTTTAAATATTAAATTTTAAATTTTCATTTTTAATTTTTAATTTTTAATTTTTAATTTTTAATTTTTAATTTTTAATTTTTAATTTTTAATTTTTAATTTTTAATTTTAAGTTTTTAGTTTTTAATTTTTAATTTAAATTTTTAATTTAAATTTTTAGTTTTTAATTTTTTTGTTTTTAAATTTAATTTTATTGGAATTTTGAATATTAAATTTTCAATTTTTAATTTTTAATTTTAATTTTTTAAATTTTATTTTAAATTATTATTTTTATTTTTATTTTAAATTTTTAATTTTAAATTTTCAATTTTAGTTTTTAATTTTCAATTTTTAATTTTTAATTTTTAATATTTAATTTTATATTTTGAATTTTAAATTTTAAATTCTGAATTTTAGAATTTTTAATTTTTAGTATTTAATTTTTAATTTTTAATTTTTAATTTTTAGTTATGAATTTTTAATTATGAATTTTTAATTTTTAATTTTAATTTTTAATTATGAATTTTTAGTTTTTAATTTTTAATTTTTAATTATGAATTTTTAATTTTTAAAATTAAATTATAAATTTTTGTTTATTAATTTTTAGATTTTGATTTTTAATTATTAATTTTTAATTTTTAATTTTTGTAATTTTTAATTTTTAATTTTTTGTTTTTAAATTTAATTTTTAATTTCTAATTAAAAATTTTTAATTTTTAATATTAATTTTTAATTTTTAATTTATAATTTTTATTTTGTAATTTTTTATTTTAATTTTTAGTTTTTAATTTTAAATTTTTAATTTTATTTTTTAATTTTAAATTTCGAATTTTAAATTTTGATTTTTTAAATTTTAGCTTTTAATTTTTAATTTCTAATCTTTAATTTTTAATTTTTTGTTTAGAATTTTGAATTCAGAAAGTTTTAATTTTTAATTTTGATTTTTTAATTTTTAAATTTTTATTTTTATTTTTAACTTTTAATTTTTAATTTTTATTTTGTAGTTTTTAATTTTTAATTTTAGTTTTTAATTTTAAATTTTTAATTTTTCATTTTTAATTAAAATTTAATATTTTATTTTTAATTTTTAAAAATTAAAATTTTAAATTTAAATTTTTAATTTTTAATATTTAATTTTTAATTTTTAATTTTTACTTTTTAAATTTAATTTTTAATTTTAAATTTTTAATTAAAATTTTTAATTTTTAATATTTAATTTTTAATATTTAATTTTTAACTTTTAAATATTATTTTTAATTTTTAATTTTTTGTTTTTAAATTTAATTTTTAATTTCTAATTAAAAATTTTTAATTTTTAATATTAATTTTTAATTTTTAATTTATAATTTTTATTTTGTAATTTTTTATTTTAATTTTTAGTTTTTAATTTTAAATTTTTAATTTTATTTTTTAATTTTAAATTTCGAATTTTAAATTTTGGATTTTGAATTTTGAATTTTTAAATTCTAGCTTTTAATTTTTAATTTCTAATCTTTAATTTTTAATTTTTTGTTTAGAATTTTGAATTCAGAAAGTTTTATTTCTTAATTTTGATTTTTTAATTTTTTAATTTTTATTTTTAATTTTTAATTTTTTTTTTAATTTTTAATTTTTTTTTTGTAATTTTTTATTTTAATTTTTAGTTTTTAATTTTAAATTTTTAATTTTTAATTTTTAATAATAAAAATTTAATATTTTATTTAATTTTTAATTTAAATTTTTAATTTAAATTTTTAATTTTTAATATTTAATTTCAGTTTTTATTTTAATTTTTAATTTTTAATTTTTAATTTTTAATTTTTAATTATTAATTTTTAATTTTTAATTTTTAATTTTTAATTTTTAATTTTTAATTTTTAATTTTTAATTTTTAACTTTTGGATTTAGATATTGTTTCTCAATAATTTCTTCTTCTACTCCAAAACACCCTAATTGGCGAAATTTTCAAATTTTATATTTATAAAGCCAACAAAATTTTCCGAACCATCACATATAAAGCGTTTTGTTATTACTTGTCACTAAAATGCATTTCTCTTTCATATGCATTCTTCAAGTATGTTTTTTTTTTACTAACAAGTTTCGAATTTCTATTATACATATTTTCTCTAAGAGTGAAATTCCAAGTGATATATGAATACGTATTTTTGTAAATTGCAGAGGCGTTGCTCTAGCGACAATGTACCATCACAAAATTGCTAATTGTATATTTCATTTTTATTTTGTTGTTGATGTTGTTCTTTTTGTTTTGATGCGGGTGATGTTATTTCTGACTACAATAGAACTTTGAAATGAGCATTTATTATAATTTTTGCGACATTTTGAATTTAAAATATTTATAAATCTTGTCAAGATTAATTTCAAAGCATTATGTCAAATTTATTTTCATGCAAAAAATTTAAGATTTTTTTTCTTTTATGTTTAAACATTTTTACGCTCTAAATAAAAAGTTGAACAAAAGCGCATATTAATAATGCTTGAAAATCACAAAATAAATTGTAAATTTTCATTGTATTATGGAAATTTTATTAGATTTTAGTTAAATTTTATTTTATTTCTTTTTAATTAAAATTTTTATATAATATATATATATTTTTAACATAATGCCATTTTATTTTAATTTTAATTAAATTTTATATTTTTTTTTATTTTATTAAATTTTATTGAACTTAAATTACTTTTCAATTTAATTTTGCTATCTATATTAAATTCAATTTAATTGAATTTGGTTTTTATAAGATATTTTTATTCGATATTATTTATTATTATTTTTTGATTTAATTAAGTTTAATTTAATTTAATTTAATTTAATTTAATTATATAATTTAATTTAATTTAATTTAATTTAATTTTGTTTTATTTCTTATTGTATTTTATTTTAAGTAATTGCATTTTAATTTTTGCATTTTCTTTTAGTTTACTGTATTTTTTCAATTCTAGTTAATTAAATTTATTTATTTTTATGTTATTTTGAAGTTTTTAAATTAAATTTAATATTATTGAATTTAATTGTTATTAGACAAATTTATTGGATGCCATAATTTAAGTCGATATTATTCTTCTTATTATTTTCTTTAGCATAATTTTATTTTATTTTGCTACTTTATTTTATTTTATTTTATTTTTTCTATTTTGTTTTAAAGCTTCGTCCAAGTAGAGGCACTTTTTTAAATAGTCTTTTTTGACAGATCACGCATGAGTCGTGTCAAGCTGTCATGTTATTTTTGTTCAGTATTGTTTGGTATTTCATCATGGAAAGACTTACGCCTGAACAACGTTTACAAATCAATCCAATTTATTACGAAAAACCACGTTCTGTAAAGAATGTGTTTAGCGCGCTACGCTCAACTTATGGTCAACATAATCGGCCTACTGACCGTACTATTCGCAACACTATCAGCAATCTTGAGACACAGAATTCATTACTGGATAATATTCGACTGAATAGACCACGTCCAGTACGCAGTGAAGAAAATATAGCGGCCGTAGCTGAGAGTGTACACGAAGACCGTGGAGAGTATGTTCGGGGCTGTTCGCAGCAACTCCGACTGACGTATGGAACAACTTGGCACATTTCACGTCGATAACTTAAATTGAAAGCGTACAAAATATAGCTTGCGCAAGAACAATTTTGTTTAGCGATGAGGCCCATTTCTGGATCAATGGATATGGATATGGGACGAAAATCAACCTGAAGAGATTCAAGAGCTGCCATTTCATGCATAAAAAACAACGGTTTGGTGTGGTTTGTGGGATGGTTGAATCATCGATCCATATTTCTTCAAAAATGATGCCGGTGAGAACGTAACCCTCAATGGCGATCGTTATCGCGCCATGGTAATCGACTATTTGATGCCTGAAATTGAAGCTCGTGATCCCTGCGACATTTGTTTTCAACAGGATGGCGCCACTTCCCACAATTCGCTTCAATCCGTGGATTTATTGATAGAACACTTCAGTGAGAAGATAATTTCACGTTTTGGGCCGGTCGATTCGCCACCAAGATCGTGTGCTATCACACCGTTACACTTTTTCCTGTGGGGATATGTAAAGTCTAAAGTCTATGCGGGCAATCCCGCTTTGATTGAGAACTTGGAGCAAAATATCATGCGTGTCATTCGAAAGCTACCAGTTGAAATGCCGGAACAAGTCATCGAAAATTGGAATCAACGGATGAACCATCTGAGACTTAGCCGCTGTCAACATTTGAAAGAGATATGAATCTTCAAAAAATAAATATCAAATAATGTTCTTTCCAATGATAATAAACATTCCCCATTAAAATTGAATTTCCTTTGTTTTTTCCTTAAAATAGTAGGGAACCTCGAAATGAATAACGCGTTATGATTGTTTATATAATTTAATTAATTTTTATGTTTCGTTATTTATTTGTTTATTTATTTATTTATTTATTTATTTATTTATTTATTTATTTATTTATATAAGTTTATTTTATTATATTTTACTTTATTTCACTTTTTGCTTGTTTTATTTTATTACATTATGTTTTAGCTTATGTTATTTTTTCTATTTAATTTTTTGTTTGTTTAATTTTATTTTATTTTATTTTTACTTTTTGCGTTGGTATGTTTTGTTTTACTTTAAATTACTTAATTGAATTTTATTTTTTATATTATTCTGTTTTAATTTAATATAATTTAATTTAATTTGTTTTATTTTAATATAATATTTTTAATATAAATTTATTTTAACTAATTTATTTTTTTATTTTAATTTTTTATATAATTTGATAAAAAGTTTTTTTAATTTTTTTAAGTTGATTTCATTTGATTTCTTTTTAATTTGTTTATTTTATATTAAAATATTTAATACTTTTTGCTTTTATTTTATTTTATTTTTTGTTTTACTTTATTTTATTTTACTTCATTTTGATTGGTTTTTTATTTTACTTTTTTTTTGGTATTTTACTTTATTTTAAATTTTAAAAATTTTTATAGAAATTTAAAATATACATTAGTGAATATTTTTTCCATAAAATTGCTTTCATTGGTTTTCTAAATAATGCAAAGTAAAAATATTTCTAATCAATCTTAACATCCATCATCAGCACTGACTTGAATAAAAAGAAATCATCAAACACTCAACTTATGCTCTGTCTCTTGGTTGGTGGGTGACCTTTTACTCCAATCGAACATATTTTCCGTACAAGCAAATTTATTAGCTCCCCGCACATACATATATACTACATGCATACTCCCGTATGTGTGCCTCTCATAAAATTTCCATCGCCGCAAATTACCAGAGCAGCTGTTTCGTAGCTTACCGTTAGCTATATCCACTCAGTGAAAGTGTTCTGCAATAAATCTTAATCGAAAGTAAACTCAGGATTATGTGTTGACATTTACAAGTACAACATGTGTACAGACATACATACACATTGAAGCCATTGAAGCCATTGAAATGGGTCAATTGAGGATACTGCATTAAAGCTGCCATTCTTACTACTTGTGGTTAGAGGGAAAGAGAGAGGTTAGCAGAAGCAATAACATAAGTAATCCGCAGCACTTGAGTTGCAGGCGCAATTTTGTGCAAAGCTCATCAAATGGGAATACAAATTTATATTTATATTTGTTAAATCTTGTTTTAAAAACTTATTTCAAGTTTGCATAATAAGTTTAAGTATTTAAGTGGTATGTGAAGGCAGGAGAGTAATTCTATGATATTGAATTTATATTTTGAACAATATTTGTTAGCTTAGCCTAAATGTAGGCAACCCTTTGAAATTTATGTTGACACTTTGAGCCAGAACTAAAAGCTAGCCTACATTTAGGGTTATACTGCTGAAGCTTAAATCTGACTAATAGTTAGTGACTGTTTTTGAATAGATAAATAGACTGCTTGGTCTCAAATGCCTTTAGTCTGCTTTCTAAAAATATAGAATCTTAGCGGTTTATAATATTAAATTAAGAAACTGAAAAAACTTGTTCTAGTGGTAAGCTTTTTAGGTTTATCTAATTAGTCATAACGCAAAGTAAAAATCAAATCAAAAGATGGGGAACTCACAAAATGTATATACTTCCATACATTCAACCTATTCATCTTTTTATATACACTTCTTGTTGTTGGATGTAAAACGCCCAGGAAATTTGTCAAAAATCTAAAATCAAAAAAAAAAAAAAAAATAAAACCACATAACGAATGACGCCTTCGTCGAACGGTTTGAAGGTCACATTTTTGTAACAAAAACAAATAATGTGGTATGCGCTAACGTATTAATAACACACAAAAAAATTAGCTGGTCACTGTAGATGGCTTTAGAGAATTTAGAACTTTTTTTAGCCAAACCACATGTATTAATACCATTTTGGTAATAAACAAGTGAGGACAAAGAAGCTATGAGTAATAAGGATTGATTGTGCAATGAAATGGAATGAATTTGAGCAAATGGGTATGCCAAAAATGGTGGGAAATTAGAAAAGAAGGATTGAGAGAAAAATGACAATGGGTTAGGCCACTCTAGAAATTTCGGAAAATGGATTTTTCTTTCTTTCAAATGATACATTATGGTCTCAACAATGTTATTCCGAAAGATTATGACAGATACAAATTTTCAAATGCCCCTTTTTTGTTCTCTCGTTGAAGCGTCTGTTTCAGTCAGTAAAGCATATTCAAAACCTTAAACGCGCTTATCTCAAAACTGCTTTTTTCAAGTTGGCCGGAAACATAACTCAAATAATTTACAACCGTTTCACTTGAAATTTTGATAAAAACTTCAAAAATACATTATCTACAGAAGTAAGTAGAATTAGCATAGTTTTTTTTTTAATTTGGAAAATTTTTTTTGCCCAAATCGTTACTTTTTTTTAGAGACTCGCCATTTTGTCAAAAATGTATATATTGAAAAAATCCTACGTACTTCTGTAGCTATTACTATTCACAAGCGGAAATCGTTCAATAACTTATTAAAATGAAAAAATTATAGGAGCTGTGTGTCCTGCCGTAGTTCCCGATAAAATGGAGACATCCTAGGGATGTCGACATTTTTAAATTAATTTTTTCCAAAAAATAGTTATAAGCAGTTAATTATATGTATAATAAATGCCTTTTGTCAAATTTATTTCAAATTTTTCCCAGAAAAAATCTCGAAAAGGTCAATTTTGTTGCCCTAGTCTAAAAATTTGTATTAAGTAATTTTATAAATCTTTTATATGTATGTTTTAGTTTCCTTAGCGCAATATTTTTGCATAGAGCCCTTTTAAGTACAAACTTCAAGTAAAATATTCAAAGATAAAATTATAAGTGACTTAAGTATTAAATTTATTAATTTATTAATTATGGAACTTTCTACTCATAATATAATGACCAAAGCAGAAATCTTCTCAAAATTTCTTTAGGTTTGTTCTTTGCGTAGTTTTCGGATATTACAAGTGTTTTAAGTGTCCTAATTTCTAATTTAAATCGATTTACAAAAATCTTTATAGCTATTGGTTTTCTCTACTATATGTGGTCTGGGACTTTGCTAAAATATTAGTACTATGGGCTTAAATGTAGGCAACGATTGGGATATTTTTTTTAATTTTTTTTAGATGTGGTTTGGAAATTTCGTGTTTGAAACAACATCACGAACAGGAGGATTTTTTTTAATAGAAAACTTTTTTCTATAAATTTTTCTTACTATGCGTGATTTCGCTAAAATATTAATATTATGAGCCTAAATGTAGACAACGTATTGGGAATTTTTTTAAATTTCGTTTAGATAAAGTTTTCAAATTTCGCGTTTGGAAGAACGTCACGGACAGGAGAAGTTTTTTTAAATAAAAATTGTTTATGATTCAAACTGTTTTCTAAATATTTCAAGCTTTATGTTTTCCTTAATATATTTGGTGCGCGACTTCGCTAAACTAATAATATTATGAGCCTATATGTAGGCAACGTGTAAATTCTGCTTGTTTTTAGAAGTTTCGAAATTTCGGTTTTGGAAAAACATCACAAAAAATTTTATTAATAAAACCTTTGTGAGAACTTTAGTTAAAATTAAAATTCAATAATAATTTTTTATGCCACTTAAATTTAAAAAAGTGTTTCTTTTATTTCTACTTCAAAAAAGCATAAAAATATATGTACCCAATTGACGCACAATCCACTCACCAATAATATCTCTACAAAACGGCAATTTGTTCCTCGAAACCACTTAAAAAATCATACAATCATTCAATTTAATTTAAGTATAATGGACATGAAATTGTTATAGTCAACCAAAGCCACATACACACAATGCAGTCGTATATCCTGCAATAGCGAAATTATTACTTCATTCTATTTCCATTTTATTGTGTGTTCCTTTTATATATTTCCTTACCATTTTCATTTGTACTCGTATTGTCATGCCCCCAACCAATTTCCATTTATCACGCGTCATTTGCTTTAGCGTATACTGCAGTTTGTACACACAGCCACTACTGGGTGACTTTTTGGCCGGTCTCGTTTAGTTGGTTGGTTGGTTGGTGAATATGGATGATTGTGGCGGCTCACTCACTGGCTGACTTGCTGGCTTGCCCATTAAGGCTGACATCCTGTTACGATTGTTGGAATGCCTGCCATATGGATGCATTTACCTTTATGTTTGTATGCTTGTATACTTACGTGTATATGTATGAATGTCTGTTCGAGTACTTGTAGACCAAAAGTTATCGAGTACTTTTGAATAGAAAATTTTGGCCATAAGCCAGGCGTCTGCCATCTTGTCGATGGATGGCAATGGCTATGGCTATGGCGTTGGCTCGCTTTGCCATTGTCCGCCGCCCAGAAATCGACAGAAAATGTAGTTTAATGTAATGTTGCCAATATATATATGTATGTATGGCATGAATATTGTCACAGATCGACTGAGTGATTGTCACCAACATTGCTGACGCGCACCGCACCTTTAACAAGCGATGGCCAAAAATTGTGTGGGTTGTCTTTTTTTTTGCCTGCCTTCTTCACCACCTACCTACCTCCACACTCTAAAAGCCATTTGGTTCTATTGGTTCGAACACGACAGATTGGCTGTGAAAATTTATCTACTCTTTATGTTTCTTTGGTTGCTGGCTTGTCTGCCATTTGCTGGCGTTCTTGCTTGCTTGGTAGCTATTAAGTTGAAGAAATGACATTTGGCAATCATTTGTGGGGGAAAAGAAATTCGTTAAAATTATTTTCTGCTAACAATATGCTTCTATGCATGTATGTGTGTATGTATGAATACATGTGTGTAAAGGAGGTGAGGTTAAAAAATGTCAAGTTAATTGTCATTGCTCACGAACATGAACATTTGAGGCATTCAAAAAGGAGGAAATACACAAATCTAGGTATATATGTAAATGCAGTACTGCTATAGAACTGATATGGAAGTGTATTTGCTACAATGTATTGAAATAATTCACATAAAAAAAAATAAAAAAATAAAAATATATAAAATAAAATAAAATGAAAAAATAAAATAAAATAAAAACCAAATAAAAAAAATCCAATAAAAGAATTTAAGAAAATAAAAAAAGATAAAAAATAAAAGAATAAAATAAAATAAACTGAAACAAAAAAAAAAATTAGAAAAATAAAATAAAATAAAGCAAAATAAAATATAATAAAATAAATAAAATAAAATGAAATTAAATAAATAAAATAAAATAAAATAAAATAAAATAAAATAAAATAAAATAACATGAAATAAAATAAAATATAAGAATAAAATGAAAAAAAAAAAATAAAAACAAAAAAAAAATCAAATAAAAGAATTTTAGAAAATTAAAAAAAAAAGAAAAAAAAAGTAAAATAAAAAAACTAAAATAAAATAAAATAAAATTAAAAAAATTTAAAATAATAAATAAAAATATAAAAAAAACGAATTTAAAAAAAAAATTAAGTAAAATAAAATAAAGTAATATAAAATAAAATAAAAAAAAATAAATAAAAAAAATAAAAAATTAAAAAAAAAAAAAAAAAATTAAAAATAAAAATTTAAAGTAAAATAAAATAAAATAAAATAACAGAAAATGAAATGAAAAAAAAAATAAAAAAAATAAAAGAAAATAAAATAAGATAAAAAAAAAATTTAAAAAAATAAAAAAAAATAAAAAAAATAATAATAGAAATAAAATAAATAATATAAAATAAAATAAAATAAAGTAAAATAAAATAAATTTAAATAAATAATAATAATTAAAAATAAAACTAACATAAAATAAAAGGAAAAAATAAAATAAAATAAGATGAAAAAAAAATTTAAATAAAATAAAATAAAATAAAATGAAATTAAATAGAATAAAAAATAAATAAAAAAAGCAATAAAAAAAATTGATTTGTGTACATCTGTCATGGGCAATTTGCTTTCTGCTAATAGCTTAAAGTACAAAAAAAGTATTACTCACTCACTCCTTTAGTTTAAATAGTAGGTTCTTGAAATTAGTTTGCGGTTCATTTCTATGCTGCCACTTTGACAACTTGTGGCGCATTCAAGCAATGCCAAATTGAATTTCTTTGATTTACACATGTATACATATATAAAAGTATATTTTTACACTAATAGTATTTTTTTTCTCAAAAGAAAAAAAAATCCAAAAATAATCTTCTCTCGTGTACTTACATATGTTTAGCTATTTCAATTTTTTTAATTTATATTTTTTGGCATTTGAAATTTTGTGCACCTCTCACTGTCGCGAAAAATAATTTGCGGAAATTACAGCAAATAATTGAGTTATGTGTAGACTTTTTTGACATTTGGATTTGTCACAAACTACATGTTTGCATGTACATACATACAAATGTATTTGTTATTTTTATATTATTATTTTTGATATATTATTTCATACATAATAATAACGTTGTACCTTTTTTTCTTTAGTAATTTTTTTCAATTAAATTTTGCCTTGAAATAGTTCCATACGTTGAACTTGTTACAAAACGTGACATCTTGTTAAACCATATTATGTTCAACTGTTTTGTTAATGTTCATAGTTAGACATCGAAAAATTTAAAAAAAATAACTATAAACACAATTTACATTTTCTCTTTTTTTTTTTTTTGAAAAGTAAATGAACTTTGTAAAATGACCTTGTTTCTTAAAAAATTCAGTGAAAAATGCTAATTATTCGCTAAAATACTAATATTAGAAGCCTAAATGTAGGCAACGTTTTAGGTATTTTTTTATATTTTTCTTAAGATGAGGTTTGGTAATTTCGGTTTTGGAAAACCATCATAGATGATTTTTTTATTAAAAAAAAAAAAGTTGTGAGAACGTTAGTTGAAATTAAAATTCAAACATTATTTATTACGCCAAATAAATTTAAAAAATCTTTCTTTTTTTTTCTACTACAAAAAAAAAAAAAGACACAAAAGCGTATATACTCAATTGATGCAAAATTCATTCACCAATAATGTCTATACAAAACAGTAATTTGTTACTCGAAACCACTTAAATTTGTTAATATTATAAATAATTTTTGTTGATACCCATTTTGGTGTTGAGCTTTGCTAAAATTTAATACAAGTCCTAAATGTAGGCAACGTTCTACTATATAGGACTGAGTTAAATTTTGAAACCAGATCAGTAAGTTTGCCTACGTTTAGGATGACGCAAGCTAATTTAATTAGGAGTGAGATTTAAAGAAACAAAACAAAGAAGAAATTAATAGAAAATAGTAAAAATAAATGAATTTTAGTTCATTTTCTAAGTTAATATTGATTATTAATAAGACTAACAGATTTATTACCTTTTCAAATATTTTTATATTTATCATATAAGCTGTCCTTTTTTGCATTGCTTTTGAATAAAGATGACTTTGATATACTTGCTTTAAATTAAAACTCTGAGTACGTCTATTGTTTCCAGTATGGATAGTATAAAATAAGTAGATAAAGTAAATCAATAGTAATAATAAAAATAACGGGTGATCCATTTCGAAGTTCCCTATTTTTTTAAGGAAAAAAAACCACAAAAAATTTAAATTCAACGGGTAATGTTTATTATCATTCGAAAGAATATTCTTTGGCATTCATTTTTTGAAGTATATCTCATTCAAATGTTGGCCGTGGCTATATCTCAGATGGTCCATCCGTTGAACCCAATTTTCGATGACTCGTTCGAGCATTTCGACTGTTCACTCGCGAATGACATGCGTGATGTTTTGCTCCAAGACCTGAATCGAAGCGGGATTGTCCGCATAGAATTTAGACTTTACATATCCGCAAAGGAAAAAGACTAACGGTGTGATAGCACACGATCTTGGTGGCGAATCGACCGTCCCAAAACGAGAAATTATCTGATCAGTGAAGTGTTCTTTAAATTAATCCATTATTTGATGCGATGTGTGGGAAGTGTCGCCGTCTTGTTGAAACCAAATGTCGCGGAGATCAAGAGCTTCAATTTCAGGCATCAAATAGTCGATTATAATGGCGCGATAGCGCTCGCCATTGACGGTTACGTTCTCAACGGCATCCTTTTTGAAGAATTATGGACCGATGATTCAATTGGCACACAAACCACACAAACCGTTATTTTTTCTGGATCAAATGGCGGCTCTTGAATGTTTTCAGGTCACTCTTCGTCCCAAAAGCGGCAATTTTGCTTGTTTACATACCCATTGAGCCAGAAATGTGTCTCATCGCTGAACAAAATTTGGCTCGAAAACTTCGGATCTCCTTGGAACTTTTCAAAAGCCTATAGAACGAAGCGATGTCGCTTGGGAAGGTCGAGTGGCTCAGCTACGACCGCTATATTTTCTTCACTATGTGCTGGACGTGGTCTATTCGGTCGAATATTATCCAATAATGAGCTCTGGGTCTGAATATGGGTAATGGTGTTGCGAATAGTACGCTCAGTAGGCCGTTTATGTTGACCATAAATTGAGCGAAGCGCGCGAAACACATTCTTTACAGAACGTGAATTTTCGTAATAAATTTGAATGATAACGAGCTTGAATATCTTATAATAAACGCTGCCATTGCATTATTATACATTTGTATATACATAATTTTTACTAGTTATCACTTTTCCTATAAAAAATATAGCATTATTTAAAAAATGTTTATTGACGTGATCTATCCATGCCTTCCTCGAATATATTGGCAATTCACACTTCATCTCAATATGTACGAATATATTCATTAATTCGTATTTGTTTATCTAATCCTCAAGAGATTTCAAAAGAAATATACAAAACAAGTCAAATTGTTTAAATATTCAAACACAAAAATTCCAATATAAACAAAAATATTTCTTTATTCATGGTATAGCAACAAACGCCGGCTACAACTTGTTCAGTTCATGATAACTGCAGTATGCATAAATTTAAATAACTGGATTTTATAAGTTTGGCTTTCGGTGGCAAAAAAAAAATCTTTTTTGACTAAAATTATTGTTTGAGAATTGAGAAAAAAATTTTGAAAACATTAAAATACAAAAATTAAACAAAGAAATTAAATATAAATCGATTAAAACTGTTATGTAAAAATTAAAAAAGAAATATAAAATTTAAGGAAAATCAAAATATTGTATTTAAATGAATAAAATTTTATTAAATTTTGAATAAAAATTAAATTATAAATATTAAACAATAAATATAAACTGAAATTTTGATTATTAAATTTAATTTTTAAATTGAAAACTAAATAAAAAATAAACCTTGAATAAATATAAATGAATATACAAAAATTAAACAAAAAAAAAACATTTTTTTTATTAAAATTATCTAAAAATTATTAAAACTATTTCATATGGAAATAAAATTTTTGTATTGTTTCACAGAAATACTATAATGTATGAAATGAAATTAAAATCAAATTTAAATTAAAATACAAAAAAAAATCAATTCAAATTTAAATTGAAAACTAAATAAAAAATAAACCTTGAATAAATATAAATGAATATACAAAAATTAAACCAAAAAAAAAAAAATATTTTTTTTATTAAAATTATCTAAAAATTATTAAAACTATTTCATATGGAAATAAAATTTTTGTATTGTTTCACAGAAATACTTAAAATAAAATTAAAAAAAATTAAAAAAAATATCAATTCCTTCACCATCTTCCACCAATCAATCAATCTCTCAGACAAGTAATGTTAAACAAAATATTATTGTTTTCCTCTAAACATTTCATTTTTGATTATTCGAAATTTTCAAACTCCCATTGTGTTTGCCCACTCAGAAAAATTTGTGTGTTAAATATGTGCAAATTAATGGCAAATTGCTCTGTTCGCACATACAAAAAAAAATGTGTTTCCCCCTCCACACTTCCCCTGCCAAATGCTATTGTTCTTCATATGCGTTGCTAGGGAATGTAGCGAGTGTAGTTGAGTTGGCAACATAATGCGTTAGCAATTCAATTAGTCGTGCAACATTTTTTTATTTTGTTTTTGTATTTAACTAGTAACAGCAATAGCGCGTGCAATGTGGCAGATATTTGTGAAAAAATCTATGCACAGCTGCTGCATTTTACAATTGGTAGGGGACCTCGTAGGAAATTAGTGGAATTATAGTTGCGTTCAAGCGGCGATTATTGAAATATTGAGAGACATTTTTGTTCATTATGGGCTATGTTGTAAATATTAAATTTTGAATAACTTTTAATTTTTTTGTGGAAATCTTTTAGGAAAAAAAATCTTGTACTTTGAAGAAATTTTAAATCAATAAAAAAAATATTTTTTTGATGAAATTGTAAAATTTTTTCTATACTAATAAAATTTTGCGTAATAATATTTTTCTGTTAAATATTTGATTCATATGACAGTGTTGAGTATAATTTTTTGAAGAGGGCGGCAATCTATTCTTTTCTAAATGCATTTCTTTGAATACTAAATTTGAATAATTTAATTTAGCAAAAAATGTAAAAAAATGTACTTTTTTTATTCTACAAAAATTTTTTTACCGAGATATTTTATATTTCTACGCGTATTTTCTCTTTTAAATTAAACAGATGGAGGAGTGACGAATTTTTGAGCACAAACGTTTTTAGCAATTAAAATTATCAAAAATTTCGCTTAAAAGTTTTTTATAAAATTTTTTTTTTAAATATTTTAAATATTTTTTAAGAGTTTTTTTTTTAAGAATAAACCGAAATTTAATTTTAGCAGAACAACATATATTTCTTATTGGGACTGTAAAACACACCTTTTTTTGAAATATGTGTACCATTGTGCATTTCACGAAAGGGGTTGAGGTTAATCGACTAGTAATAGAACTTTTGCACTTTTTTCGTAAATTAAAAATGTTGATTGTTCTAATGACGTTATACGAACGCGCCTCTTTTGGATTCTTTTCAGTTTGTATGAGAAACCTTTTGCTTAAATATATAATTTATTTATGTATATGCTTCGGTACCTTTTCATAGCAGGAGACATTTGAAAAAGAAATCACTATAGTAGAAACTGCTGTCTTATAAATTTTTTTTTTGTTATCTGATATTAAAACTTCTTTGCTGCTGTTGAATAAAAATATTTCCTTTTCCATTCAAACGTTGCATAATTAAAGAATAAATCTTGTCCAAATCTAGCACTAACAGGGCCATGTTATTGTCCTTGTAGGTATATATTTGGCGGGACTTTTAGCCGAACTCCTCCTCCAATTTGTCTCGCTGTTTTTACCAACAAATGGTGAGGACTACAGTTTATTCTAAGCCGCCGCCGAATGGCCGATGGATTTTTATGAGTAGCTTTTTTTCATGTCAGAAATACACTCGGAGGGCTTACCATTCTCTGCAAAATAATTTTTCCATGATTTCTAATTTTAATCTAAATCTGAATCTAAATCTCAATATCTGTCAATTTCAGTCTTAATCCCAATCTTTATCTCAATTTCAATCTCAAGCTCAATCTCATTCTCAATCTCAATCTCAATCTCAATTTCAATATCAACCTCAACCTCAACCTCAACCCCAATCTCAATCTCAACCTCGAACTCAATCTTAATTTTAATCTCAATCTCAACCTCGAACTCAATCTTAATCTTAATCTCAACCTCAATTTCATTCTAAATCTCAATATCAATATCAATTTCCATCTCAATCTCAATCTTAATCTTAATCTCAATCTGAATCTCAAACTCAATCTCAATCTCAATCTCAACCAAGAACTCAATCTTAATCTCAATCTCAATCTCAATTTCATTCTAAATCTCAATATCAATATCAATTTCCATCTCAATCTCAATCTAAATCTTAACCTCAATCTTCATCTCAAACTTAATCTCAATCTCAATATCAATCTCCATCTCCATCTCCATCCTTAAAAAAGACAAAATTCAGTAAAATTTACCCTTTCTTGTGTTGAAAATATATTAAAACTTAAAGTTTTAATTTTTATTAATTAAAGCAAGATTTTTTTCACTTTAGATTGAATATTACGATATAATAACTTATCTAAAAATAATTTTTTTCTAAAAATAAAAAAGCATCAAAGAGCATCTATAGGAGCTATGGTTTTGAACAGAATATTGTATAAGTATTACCCTTTGCATTTTTAGAAAACAATTACTAAATTTTAAACCTATAGATAGTATAAGAAAGTATGTTAAAAATGTATCTCTGCCAGGCATCATCTATTTAAATGTTCACTTGCGATAAGCATAGATAGACAATTTATAGTAGTAAATAATAGAAGTAAACTTAAGCTTACAAAAAACAATAATTATTTAACTATTTTAACTTAAATATGTAAAAAAATGTTTACAAAATGTCGTTTAACCGATTCCACCTTCTCTAATTTGCCTTCAAATGTTTTTTATTTTCCCATTTTCTCGTAAAAATACGTACATACGAGCTGGTATTAGTTTATTTATGTCCTTTTTCCGTTTTTGTAATTGCCTCGAAAGCTCCACCCACATTAATGCTATGCCTAAAAATCGGAGCTTATACTCGAAATGAGCGACTTTGCCAGCAAGAGATTTTATCTCGTTTTATATGTGCCATTAAAAGATGTACAAATATACCACACAGGCATATTTAACTATGTATACGTTTTACTGCCTGTCATTTGGCGCACGTTGAGCCATTTGCCGGTACTCGCGTACACACAGTCACAAATGCATGGAGATTACCAACGTCAGCATTTAGATGGCTTAAATCTGCTTAGCATTTAATTTATGTGTCATTCCATGCTAAAACTTCTCCAAAACATTTTTTTAATTCTTTTTTTTTTTTCCTCTTTCTTTTTTTTTTTTTTTTGGTTGTTTTTACTGTCACTTTTTACGAGAAACTTTCGTAGGATTTTTCAACGCTTTAGATACCGGGAAAAAGCATATATAATAAGTGTGGAAAAATGTATTTGTATGCGCATATATGTATATGACGACTGCTAAATGGAAAATTAAGTTAAAATTTCAATGTTGATTTTGTGCCTTTTGAAAGCATAGTTGGCCCTAGTCACGCCTTGCTGTTGGTGTCTGATGCTGAAAAGTGTATATATGCTTGTGTGTGTGTGTGCAATGAAAAAAACTTTTGTTTTCATTTTTATATATACTCGTGTGTATATGATTTGAAATAGTTGGCAAAAATTCAAAATTTAAATGCAAAATGCGCGCCATATGAATGCCCAAAAAAAAAAAACGCCTTGCAACACTCCTCACACCCTCTGCGACGCTATGCTTGCAACTATCACTAAGCAACACCGTCACTATTGCCATACAAAGGTGTTGTAGTGCCGTTTTTCGAATATATATATGTCTATAAAAATACATACATACATATTTATTGTTGATATTTGTTTAATATATTTTGTGTCTGTTCACTTTTCGACGCTTTCTCGGCGTCATATGAGGAGTGCAAATGCATTAAGCAAAGCATTTTTCGTTAATTTAATGAAATCACCAATTTTAGTTTAATTACGAAAATGTACAAACGACAGCGGGCAAAAACAAGTAAAAACTAGCAAGAATTCAAATAATTATGTTTCAGAGAGCGAAAAAAGTTTTTTAATTTAATTTAATTTTTTTTTTTATTCTTCTCTATCTCTTTTGATTGCTTGGCAGTCACATGCACCAATGACGTTTGATTCGGTTTATGTGTAATTTTTATGTATTTTTATTTAAAAAATTCTTTAAATAAATGCACACAACCATACATATATACTTTTATATACATATGTATGTATGCCCATAGTTTGGCTGCAATTTGTTAAGTTCCACTAAATTTTCTATTTATTTTTATTATTTTTATTTTGCCACAAATAATCATGTGAGTGCATTTGGTTTATTTCACCACCGCCAGTGGGTTACCGTTAGCTTAATTTATTTTTATTTTTAAGTTTTTATTTATTTTTATTTTGCTTAATTCTAAAGATTCTGTCAGACTTTAAACGATTAAACAGAAAATGACAAACGACATGCTGCCTTAATAGATTTTTTCAAATACCTGACACATGACGTATTTCAAATTATATCGTTTTCTAAACGAAAATATCAAGAATTAATAATTTTTTTTTTTGGTGATGTTTGTAAACATGTTGGACTTATTGATGTTTACATGACTTGTTAAGCTATTAAACACGATTTCTTTTTTCAAAAATTGAAAACTATTTGTTGCTCTCTATATAAAGTTTGCATATGTTAGATGTATTAATATAGAAATATAAATAAAATGTGAATTTATATTTAACTAATTAATTTTATTTTTTTGTCTCTTTTCAGGTAAGCGAATATTTCTGGTTGATGCTGATATTTTTAAGCAATTAAAAAGAGTGGTAAGACAGTTTATGGCTTAAAGATTAAGCCTGCAAGGGTATTTGACGTTAATAAAATAAAATAATTTAATAAAATGTTAAGCATTTTCTAAAACCAGAGCGATCGCATAAATTAATAAAATAAAACAAAGAAACTAAATTAAAATAAATAAAATAAAATAAAAAAATAAAAATTAAAAAAAATTTAAATAAAATTCAATAAACAGAAAAAGAAATAAATTAAAATGAATGAACAAATGAAATATATAAAATGAAATAAAAAATGAAATAAAATAATTTAATGCGAAATAATGTAAATGAAATAGTTTAAATTCAAATAAAGTAAATTAAAACAAAATAAAATGAAATTAAAGAAATTAAAAAATTTAAATAAAATCAAATATCTTTATATATTATATAATATCATATCATATAAAGAAATGAAAAAAAAAAAAATAAAAATAAAAATTAAAATAAAAAATAAAAAAATAAAATAATTTAATTAAAAGCGAAATAATGTACATAAATGAAATAGTTTAAATTCAAATTAACTAAATAAAAATAAAGCGAAATAAAACAGAATAAATTAAAACAAAGCAAAATAAAATTAAAATGAAATTGATTAAACTAACAAAAAATAAAATAAAACAAAAAAAGTATAAATTAAATAAAAAAATTATATATAAAAAATAAAAACGGCAATTCAAATGAAAAATAAAATGTAACAAAACTGAATTAGATTTTATTAAATTAAAAGGAAAATAAAATAAAATAAATTAAATAAGGTAAATGAAGTAGTTTAAATTCAGATAAACTAAATAAAAATCAAATCAAATAAAATAGAATAAAATAAATTAAAACAAAACAAAATAAAATAAAGTATATTAAATTAAAATGAAATTGATTAAATTAGCAAAAAAATAAAATAAAATAAAGAAAGTATAAATAAAATAAATAAAATAAAATTAAACTAAATATAAGAAAAATATTAAAAATAAAATAAAATATATAAACAACAAAAGTTAATTCATATGAAAAATAAAATAAAACAAAACCGAATTTAACTAAATCAAGGAAAAAAAAATAAAATACTCTAAAGTAAGAAAATTAAATTAAATTAGCTTAATTCAAAAAAAAAAAAAAAAACAGGAGAGAACGGCTGTCTTCATGACATGACGAAGTTTTTATACCTTACATGAACATATCAAATTTATTGCAAATTGCAAAACTAGATTTTAATAATTTTCAGTGTCAAAGTCAACTTGAATTTACCTTTGTAGAATTCGAAATTTCACGCTTTTAGATGCTTTTTTGGCGAATTTTTGCCACCTCTCATATCTGCGTAAATCGGTTGTATGGGGGCTATATTTCGATTTCTATGATTTTCACTACCAATATGCAGTTCACAATATGTGTGAATATTATCAAAACTCACGCTCATATATGCCCTTTTAGCGGATTTTTTTTTACCCAAAACCTTATATCTGAACAAAGCGGTTGTAGAGGGACTGCATGATATAGTTTTTTAATAATTTTCATTACCAACATGCAATTAAATATGTGTGCATTATACCAAATTTCACTCTGCTGCAAGCTTTTTTTAAACAGATTTTTTACTTAAAACCTTATATCTGAATATACCGGTTGCATGGGCGCTATATGATATAGTATTCCGATTTGTATCCGGTATATTGGAGCTGTATGTTGTATTCGTCCGATTTCGATGAGTTTCAGAACCACTATGCAATTTGTTATTTATGTATAGTATACCAAATTCACGTTCGGAGGTACTTTTTCGACGAATTCATGACTAAAAATTTCTAATATAAAAAACCAATCGCAAATATGCTAAGTAGTCTGATCTGGCCGGATCCGACAAATGACTGTTTAAGCGTATAGATCGCATCTTCCATCAAAATTTGGTTAAAATATCTCTAAAATTGAGGCACTAGCATGCATTCAAACGGATAGACGGACAGGAAGACCGACAGACAGACAAACAGGCAGACAGACAGGCAGACAAACAGACTGACATGGTTAAATCAACTCAGTTGTCATTTCGATGCGATCGGTATAAGTTTAAATGCGTCTATCTCTTCTCTTTCTGGGCCCAAAGTTAATATACCATTTCATGTACATAAAAGGTATAAAACATAAAAAAATAAATATATAATAAAATAAAGAAAACAAAATAAAATTAAATTAAATTAGATAAAAAACATAAAATAAAGTAAAATAAAAAAATATTAAAATAATATAAACTAAAGAAATAAAATTAAAAAAAAAATAAAATAAAATAAAATAATATAAACAAATTAAGATAAAATAAAATGAAATAAAATAAATTAAAAATTAATTACCTACCAAATTTGATTGATTTTGTTTATAAATGCTTTACCACGCTTTCTGAGGTATATTTTTTTACCTAACAGTGAAGGGTGCAGAAATTTGTTTCCATTTAATACAATCTTCCTTAACAAATATGACTTTAATTCAAAATTTAGTTTTTAGGTTATTGCGTTTTAAGTATTTTCAAAATTTTCCTTATATTTTAATGTCATTCGCCAGTTTTTTCAATCATCGCTCAGTTTTGATCATAATTCATGAAATATTTCTTTAGTATCTGTATATTTATTTTTTTAATCAATGTATTTTTATACTTGAGGAAATCTGCTTAATTTTCTTGACACACATTTTCAAATGCTATAATATTTAAGATTTTCATTCAAGTCATGTGTTACCAATAAAATTTGTCACACAAATTTTTATGAGTTGTGATGTCATCCAATACATCCGTGCTAAAAATGTAAAAGTTACATAAAGTAAATTAAAATTTAGAGAACAAAAAAGAAATAAATCAAATATTGGCTCTAACGAATGTTTTCACAAATTTCACAATAAGCGGTTTCACAATGGGTGGGCTGATCCAAGCAATGAAATGCTTATGGAAAACCATTAAATGCAATGATGTATGCCTGACTTGCAATCAAGCAACTGAAAATAAATAAATATATATATTTATGTATTATTACAAACTGCAAACATCGAAAACCAAATGACCAACAAAAAAAAAAGCAATTATTTACTATCAATCATTAAGACAATTATACACTCAGTTAGACCAAGAGTTAATTAGTCGTTGGTGGTGAGTGGTCGACTTATCGCACTGGAAATGCTTACATACATACATATTTACGTGTATAATATGTTTGTTAGTATATAACGGCTTTTCTATGCACTTATTTGTTTCATCAAATTAATGCACTTTTAAATACCTGCACATTGAATCTCTCTTACTTGCACGCTCCTTACATTACTCTCACCGTACGCCTTGCAGGCACGCAAAGTCACGGAAGATAATGAAACCTTCGCATACTCTCACACACATAGCTAATGCTAATAAAAATTGCTAGTAAACAACAGTGTTTTCAACTTTTAGAAAACAACAACAATAATAACTATCACAATTAGCGTAATGCGATGTTGATGCCAGCCAGCGAGGCATTAGGTATGATGTAATCGAGTTTAATGATTATTTGTGCAAATTTACACAAACAAATAACCCTTTCGCTCACAAACAAACTGACACAAGTATATATGTAGTATGAATGTAAAAAAAATATATATATACGTATAATGAAAGGGTAGAAATGAAAAGAGTATAAAATAACAAATTTTATTGTGTTGCTTCAGGCGTTTTTTGCTTTTCCCATGCACTTCCTCTTTCCATAATCCGTAAATATATATATTCAAATACGCTTGGGAACATAAATGAGTAGATGACTTTTTAAATATCGATAGCCATTTTGGTGCTATATATAAAATAAATTAAAAAACTAAGTTAAATTAAATAAAAAAATAAAATAAATTAAAAATTAAAATTAATTAATATAATGAAAAATGAAATAAAAATCAAAATAAAATTAAAAAGGTAGATGGAATAGATTTTTAGCCTGGAATAATTTTTTTTACGAGGGAGGATGGAAATATGCCTACCCCATCATCATTGCGTCATCACAGCAATGGTATGTGCCACTTGGTCACTAAAATACTCTCCGCAGAGGAACCATCGTTATATATACAAGCCGTTGCTTTAGCTTTTCCCATTCTATTCAGATACTTCCTAAAATATCCCTGCCCGGATATGAACTCTGTAGTATAACAACTCACTTCTTCCTGTTCCATGCTGGACCACTCTTTTATATTTTTGATTGGTTTTGCCGTCCTTCTACCATGATATCCCTGCTCCTAACGAGTTTGCCATTTTTTTAAAGTATCATTCGTTACTTCCTCTTATGTAGTGATAGCAATTGTCCCTTGTCTCTTTAACGTCCACATTTTTTTTAAATGCTTATAAGTCGATGGAGGTGCTGCCGCTTATTACCAATAAAGCTTGACCTGAAACTGTACGATATGCTGAGACTACACTCAGAGCAGTTGTGCGATAAATCTTTTCCAGGGCTTTACGTCGGTTATTCTTATATAAAAAATTTAAAAAAATAAAGTAGTAAAATAGTTGAAATGAAATTATATAAAAATAAAATAATTTAATAAAAATAACAAAATAAATGAATAAAGTTAAAGGATTCCTCTTCTAAATTTAAAAAAAAAATCGATTTTTTTTATTTTACAAATCGAAGGCTGAAAGTGTCTACAATATGTTGGTAAAATGCTTTTTCGATCCGTGAGTTAGTTCCGTCGCTACACGGCTTTGGACGGACCTATGTCCCGAGCGTTGGCGGACGCTCAGAAACAGGTTTGCCGCGTGCTCCAAAACAAGTTATAAAAAAACATTTGTTTTGACCAAATTTCATATACATTATTCAAGATTACTTTTTGGCCGTCATATTAGATCGGATATTTTCAATTTTTCAAATCTCACCTTAAATTCGTGTTCAGCGACCCTAAATATTCTTATATTCAACGTTTCATTGATATTAATGAATATTTCACTTTTTTAGTACACCATATTGGATCCATCTTTCTGAATTTGTCAAATTTGACCTCAAATTTGTGTTCAGCGACCCGAAAAAACAATATAAACGAAGTTTCATTCAAATTGATAAATATTTTACTTTTTAAGCTCGCCACATTGGATCCGCCATTTTGAATTTTCCAAATGTAACCTCAAATTCGTACTTAGTGACCGTAGAAACCTATAAGTTCACTTACTCTTAGACAAATAGATGGAGTAACTGAAATTGTACATGAGGAACTGTTTTCAAACTTTGACACGCGTTTTCTCGAAACAAGATTTTTCAAATCTGCGGGCATTCTCGTTTTGAAAACAATTTAACCGATAAACTTTGCATTTTGTCCGTCTAAAAGAAAACGAAATTCTCCGGCGTTGTAACCTACAAAATCGCAATTTTTTTGAACAGTAATCATTTTTTATAGCCGGCCAAAGTGGAGAAATCGTGCGTAAAAATGATACTTAATTTTCAAATAGTCGCCATTTTGTTTCTATAAAGAATTTATAAATAATAAAGTAAAATAGTTCAGAAGAAAATGAATAAAATAAAATAAAATTCAAATTAAATAAATAAATAAATTAAAATAAAATCAATTAAAACACTAAACTATGATACAATGAATTAAATTAAATAAACAAAAATTGAATTAAAAAAAAAAAAATGAAATGAAAGAAAGTAAATTAAAATGAGATATAAAATAAAGAACAAAATAAAATATTTTAGTTTGAAATGAAATAAAATAAATTAAAACCAACTTAAATAAAAAAATAATATAAATAAATCAGAAAACAAATAAAATTAATTAGAAAATAGAAAAAAAAATTAAATATATAAAAAAAATTAATCAAATAAAATAAAAACATTTCAAATTTATTGAGCTTTTATTATCATTTCACTTTTTCTGTTCGCTAGTGTATGCATATTAAAGCTAGTGCATACATATCTTTAAATTTTATATTCGCAATTTCACAATTTCATGAAACTACTATTCGCTGTACGGAGCAATTTCACTAGCTGCAACTGTTTTGTAAAGGCATTACCTTTAGCTAATTACAAAATTATTTCTAACGTAAAAAGGTCATAGTTCAAATCTCCTTTTTGTTTTTATTGCCACTATAAATATGTAGTGTATAGTTAAGAATATTGTTGTTGTTGTAATTGCAATATTGTTAGAGACTCAGTGCTGGTGTATGGCACAGTCAGGCGCCCAGTGATGACTTCACAGTGTTAGTTGTGCGTAGGCGGTGATTGCTTGCAACATGCAACACAAAAAAAACAACAACAACAAATGAAATGGTTTTAAGTTAAAGGGTTGAGCTATGAAGTCACTGTATAAATGTGCAGATGTAACGTACTGTTATAAATTTTGCTTGGCTTACACTTACGGAATTTTGTGGGTTAAAATCAACTACTATAAGAATGTTACTCATACGCACTGGTGTGCTGTGAACAGTATTACAATGAGGTTGCTAGTGCAATACTTTAAAAGAAATTTAAAGATTATAATATAGCAGATTATACTATGCGTTTAAGTTGAAAAAAACAAATTTAATTAAAAACTGGTCTAACATTTGCATTAGTTGAAAAAAAATTAAATTAAATATCGGTTTTTAATAATAAATAATAATAAATAATAAAATAAATAAATTTTTTTTTATATCTCAATTTAATGCGTATTTAATTAATTAATCGTTATTTTAAAATGAATTGATCTTTTTTTTTTAAATGAAAGTTATAATAAAACATTTTTAATAAAATAAAATTTAAATAAACAAGTTCACTGGACGTTTGGAATTTTTCGATAAAGATTTATTAATTTTATTTAGGAAATATTTTTTAACAGTAATATAATTTTATTGCAAGTATTTTTTTTTGCAATTATTTTGAAATTTGTTCATAATTTTTTATTTAGTTATTAATATATATTTTTCTAACTTTAAATTTTAGATTTTTTGTTTTGATTTTTGATTTAAAGCAAAATAATGCGAAAATTCCTTTACTCTTTAAATCTAATGTAGGGCACCTGTACGTAAATAAATTCTTACTTGCACTTTAATGCTTCTATGAATATTTACGTATGAAAATAGTTGAATTTTTGTGTAAAATATTCCATTCGTTCTTCACATTTTTCGCTATTTCAAGCAACTAACAATTTATTTTCAAGTATTGTCCAAGCGTTTAACTCAACAGATGCCAAGTGAAGTACATACACGTATACATACAGACACAAAAATGCTTGAAAGCACTTGAAATAGAAACTAAAATCTCTAATTGTCTTAAAAAATGTACTTGAGATATTTTGGTTTTTTTTTTTTTTTTTTTTTGAAATAAACTGTTTTCTAAAGAAGATAGAAAATATTAAAAATAAATAAAATTAAAAATAAAATTATGTTCAAATATAAGAAAGGAATGTTGTAGTGGAAATAAATATTTTTCATAATTTTTGCATACAAAAATTGGAATAGAAAACACTTGAAGCGCAGCAATAAAATATTAAATAACAAAAAAGGCAATTCTGTACGCCGTGCAATTGTTTGAAGTTAAAAACAAGTCAGTACTTTCATAGTATAATTTAATTTAGATTTTTTTTATTATTTCTTAAAATAAATATATTTCATATATCAACTGCACGCTTAGTCAGCGAAACTAATTTATCTTTCCGTCATTTTTTGTTTGTTTTTGCCTGTAAAACTTTTTGTGTGTCTTTTATTGTGCAAAATGTGCGTCTATTAGCTTAGCTGATCTCATAAATATCTGCAACTTGTCTAATTGTATGTACATAGTGTATCTATGCGTACTTGTGCTTGTGCCTGCGTCATGATTTTAATTCATTCTAAATAAATATCAAACTGAAAATCGTCAAAAAGCTGAAAAATTTGTCTAAAAGTGAGCTACTGAATGAATTGCTTGTCTCGAGTGTGTGCATATATTTGTATATATGTGTGTGTATCTGCATACCGAAAAACGCACAATTTACGCTGAAATGCTAAGCGGTCCAATTCACTGATGTTAGGTAGTCTTAAAAGAGAAGTGGGAAAAATGCAAAAACAAAAAATTGCAAACAATAAAAGGTTTCTGAATGAAATTTTGTGGAAATGAAAGTGCAGAAATTCTAAAATATAGTCAAATGCAAATAAAATTCTAAATACAAATAAAATAATATTAAAATAAATTTAAAAAAAATAAAAAAAATTAAAAAAATAAAAATAAAATTTAAAAAAAATAACAAAATATAATAAAATAAATTTAATTAAAAAAAAAAATTGAGGAAGTTATATTAACAAAACTTTCACTAAATTAACTTAACCTCTCTCCTTAACCTTAACTCTCTGATAATTCGCGGAACAAAGTTCTTTTTCATAAATTTGTTTTTTTTTTATACTCAAGCTGTTGTCAAGTTTATTTACTGTTAGCTGTTTGAAATTCTAAATAACTTCACCACCATTTTCCTCATTCTTCATTCGTTTGTTGGTTTTTTTTATAGTCGGCTCGGAATATGTGTGTACACTTTAATCAATCAAATAATATTTATTATCAAGCCATTCATACTTGAAGTTGATAAATTTTGCTTTAAGTATGCATATCTTATCATTATTCTAAAGAAATAAATAAATATTAATAAAACATTGTATTGGGCTCCTCAAACATTTACACTTGTATGGAAAAGCAAGGGTGGTGAAGTCAGCGAGTAGCAAGGCAAAGAATGAGAGTGTTCAAAGAGAGATGTTAAACTTAAGTGCATATATATATGTATATATGTACATAAGTATAAAGTTGAACTAACGGCAAAGCGATATCATTTTTAGTACCTATTCATAAATTTCCGTCAATAAAATATTAATTACTTTAATCACTTAATATTTCAAAAGATAATTAACTAGCTAAAAGAGTTTATGACAAAAGGTGACATGAAAGCAATTTGGTCTTGGGTGGTTTTAAGGTTATTGAAAAATTAAGATATTAAATTGATGGATGTGCTTTGGAGTTGAAATTCGTAAAAAAAAACATATTTGAAAAAGGTAACTAAGGGCGACCCATTTCGAGGTTCCCTACTTCGTTAAAGAAGAAAACACCAAAAATTCAAATTTAACGGGGAATGATTAGTATCATTCGAAAGAACAGTCCTTGGCATTTATTTTTTGAAGTTTATCTCTTTCAAATGTTGTCCGCGGCTACGCCGCAGATGGTCTATCCATTGAGTGTGTGGGAAGTGGCGCCGTCTTGTTGAAACCAAATGTCGCGGAGATCACGAGCATCAATATTAGGCACCAAATAGTCGGTTATCATTTCGCGATAATGGTCGTCATTGACGGTTACGTTCTCACTGGCATCATTTGTTTTTTCTAGATAAAATGGCAGCTCTAGAATCTCTTCAGGTCGCTCTTCGTCCCAAATGCATCAATTTTACTTGTTTACATACCCCTTGAGCCAAAAATGGGCCATATCGCTGAACAAAATTTAGTTTGAAAATGTCGGATCTTCTTGAATCTTTTCAAGAGCCCATAGAGCAAATCGATGTCGCTTGGTAGATCAAGCGGCTTCAGTTTTTGCACAATTTGTACTTTATACGCTTTCAATTTAAGATCTCGACGTAAAATGCGCCAAGTCGCTCCATACGACAGTCCGAGTTGCTGCGAACGGCGCCGAATCGACTCTCCACGATCTTTGTGTACACTCTCAGCTACGGCCGCTATATTTTCTTCGTCGAATATTATCCAATAATGAATGCTGGATCTCAAGATGGGTGATGGTGTTCCGAATAGTATGCTCGGTAGGCCGATTATGTTGATCATAAGTTGAGCGAAGCGCGCGAAACACATTCTTTACAGAACGTGAATTTTCGTAATAAAGTTAAATGATTTGTAAACGTTGTTCAGGCGTGCGTCTTTCCGTAATGAAATGTCAAGCAATACTGAACAAAAATAACATGACAGCTTGACAAGACTCACGCGTGATCTGTCAAAAAAAAGGCTATTGAAAAAAGTATCTCTACTGGGATCACCCTCTATTACTTTACTTTATATTATATTATTTTGATTTTTGTTTTTTACCTGTTTTTAGATTTTTAAATATAAAAAGATAATTTTATAAATTTTCATTTAATTATATTTTCCTCCAAATTTTTTTTTTGAAATTTTTTTTAATTATTTTAATAAAGTTTTATTTTATTTAAACGTATTTAATTTTTTGTTTTACTTTACTTTATTTTTTTGCATGTTTTTTATTTTACTTATTTCTTTTATTTAATATTTTATTTTATTAATTGTTTTGTTCTGGTTTATCTTGAACTATTTTTTGTAATATTCTATTTTATTTAAAATTATTTAATTTAATTTTAGTTAGCTTATTTTTTTAATAGTTTTTTATTTATTTTAATAGTTTTATTTTTTATTTTTTATATTGTATTTTTTTTTTGGTTGTGTAAATTTAAGTTTTAAATTTATATATTTATTTTCATTGAATTTATTTTACTTTATTTCATTCTATTTTATTTAATTTAATTTAATTTTAATTTTAGTTTATTTTATTTTATTTTTTATTATTCAATCCAACGGGGAAAATTTTGTATTATTAACAACACTTTTCGTATGTGAAAAAGCTCACTGAAATTTTATTGCCAACACCGTTATAACAGTAGCTGCACAACACACTCTGTCGTCAACTTAAGCAAATGCTAAATCACACATATAGAAATACATATTCTCCGTTTGGTATGGTAAAGCTCAAGGTGAAAGCTCTAGCTCAGCGCTGTTAGTGTTGGTGTGTAACTGTAAAAGCTGTGTGAATGCAAAACGACTGTAGGTAATAAAAATTCTCGGTTAGATATACACACATGCCTAGGTATTAAAAAAAATAGTTCGAACAGAAGCTTCTAATTGATCATAAATAATTTCAATAGAGATAAGATTGGGTAATAAATTAGGATAGACATGTAGAAAGGAAATGCATTTTCGACAAAAGCTACACAAACAAGTGTTGAAAGACGCGCCACTGAAGATTTATACCTAAGATGAATTTTTTATATGTTTTTTGTTTGTTTTATTTTTAAGCTGAACTGGTTGTTAATAAAATCAAAATAAATATTTGTATATAAATAGATATGCAAAATATGTATTAAAATTAAATGAAAAAGAAAAAAACTTTTCTCGTAAATCTTCTAATGCCTCAACGAGCTATTGATGTGCCAGCGATTAACTGTTAATGCGATAGCGTTTAATTAATGTGTCAGACTTACGCTAATAGGCACTATTTAACTACATGCCAGCATACATGCACACATATATGTATGTATACCCGAGCACATATTAATTTATTACCCTTCCGACATTAAACTTTCCCCTATTTCGACTACGTCAATGCGGCACTGCGATGCTAGAGAAGCGGTTGCCTGCCTTCCATTTTCCGTTTTCTGTTTTCTAAAGTAAATTGCTGATTTCGATATCAAATAGTTGCTGTTTTGTTGTTGTTGTTGCTGCTGCTGCTGCGCTTTTATTCACCTCTTCAGTCACATGTCGCCGAGGTGTGCCGCTCGCGGTTGGCTGCCCTGGCGCGTTTTTGTATTTCTCAGCGGTTTAAATTTTCAGTAAAAACACACAAACACACATAAAACACACACAAATTCTACACGCTCATATTTTAAAGTGTGATCTGAGTTGTAGTGATCAAAAAAATCTTCATACTTAATATATCAAATGTATATTGTGGTGAGTTAAGCTTTTTTGGGTTTTTGTATTGAACTATTCTGTTTAATTGGGGTTACCATTGAGACCAATCCGCAATTGATATTTATGGCTTAATTGAGTATTAATTTTTTCTTTATAAATTTAACTTTTATGATATATCTGACAACTAACTACTAACTAGTTACTTAATAAGCAATCATGTAACCAGTGCTTTCATGAGCTCAGCAAAATTCTTTGTTTCTAGCATTCATATGCGCATGTAAAAACTTGAAACAAATCTACCTACATACATTGTTGTATATGATCGGTGAATGAGTATTTGCTCGTTTCGAAGTCCGTTTGCGCGAGACGCGCACTCATATCTTGATTTAATTTTAATTTTTTTTCATAGTTTCTTTTTCTAAATTTTAACACCTTAATCTATTGCGTAGCGCTTGAAAATGTTTAGTTTTCATCAACTAAGCGATCAGAAAGGCGCCTGATAGATATTATTCATATTTTGATAAGAAATTATTAAAATTTTTGGAACCTTGGACATCATAAACGGGAACGAATGCCAGCAAACAATGATTAAAGAGTTAATAAAATAGTTAACCAATTCTCTCATAACAGTAGTAAATGTACATAAATTAATCTTATCAAAATGTATTCAAAAAAAAAAAAAAATAAAATTGTATTGAAGTATTAAAGTACAATTTTCCATCTTTAGTTTAGTTAATAAATTTTCCAAAAAAAAAAAAAAAAAAAAAAAAAAAAAACCATAATTTTTAATAAAAATAATATCAAAACCTTTTTTTATATAAAATTTCTAAATCTATTTGTAAAAATCTACATTTTCCAATAAAATGCTTAAAATTTTTAAACTGAGTTGATTGAAGGAAATTTTCCATTATTTTAAGTACCTAATGTATCAACTTATACTTTATTAAAAAAAATTTAAATATTTATTTCAAAGTTGACGCATTCAACACTTTTCTCTTATATAAATATTATTTCTTCAGTGAGGTAAGCAATATGATGAGTGGATACTAACTGATTACTCCATTTAAACAATTTTCCAATTTTATTTGAATATTATATGTATAAAAACAAAAGTATTTATGGTAATTGCAAACTAAATAAGATAATTACATGCAATACCTATGACAATTTATAACAAAGTAATCAAGAAAAATCTATTTCAAAGGTGAAAGTATTATTTAAGCTAAATTAGAAATCTCTGAGCCGATTTGATATATTTTGCTATCAAAATTTAAAAAAATTTAATGATAAATAAAGAATTATATCAATTTTTCAAGATTTATTTTTACACGAGTAATAAAAAGGAATATTCTGATGACATCTGCGCAGCAGTGCCAGACTAACTTAATTAAATATTAATATTAATATTAAGCTTATTCATTTTCAAAACTTCTTCTTAAGCCAATATTTATGCATGTATGCGAGGTATGTTCAAAGAAAAAGGTGAAGGTTTTGCTCACTGTTTTCTTTGATTACAATCATGAGTTCCTGCCAAAAGGTCGTACAGTTAATAAGGAATACTACAAGGAAGTTATGCAACGTTTGCGTGAAACGATCGGAATTGTGAAAAAAACCAAATCGTGGATTCTGCATCACGACAATGCACCAACTCGCACAACAATGCTTATTCATGATTTTTTGGCCAAAAACAAAACCGTAATCATGGCTCAACCACCGTATTCACCACAATTGATGAGATCAGGTCAGAACCGAAGAAAGAGCTGATGGCTATACCGAAAAGTGCATTTCAGAAGTGCTTCGAAGATTGGAAGAAGCGTTGGCACAAGTGTAGTATATCCGAGTGAGATTAGTTTGAAGGAGATAAAATAGATATTGATGAATAAATAAGTAGTAATTTTCAAAAAAATTCAAAATTCACCTTTTCCTTTGAATACACTTCGTATACAGCAATGTAACTGCTACCCTGCTGTTGTGGTTTTACATAAAGACACGCTTCATTTTTGCTACGTTTGAAGCCCATACTTTGCAATACTTCATCTAATGTATTATTCCAAATACGATAGGGTTGCTTAAGACCATACATGAGACGTTATGCTCACTTTGGATAGATGATTAAAATCTCTCTTCTTCTTAAGACATATGTGACTCCAGACGAATAATGTTTATCTCAAAATCATCCTTACAATCTGATAAGTTTTCTTTTTTAGTAGTTCGTTTTTGATAATAATTTTCAGTCCAAATATCAACTCGAGTTTACGTCTATAGAATACCACATTTCACTCTTATAAATGCTTTCTTGACGGATTTTTTACCCAAATCCTCATATCTGAAATTATTATATAGTATTCCGATTTTGATGTGTTTCACAACCAATATGAAGTTATTAATATGTGTGAATAATACCAAATTTCACGCTCATTGATGCATTTTTAGCGGATTTTTTTTTACAAAAATCCTCATATTTGAAGAAATCGGTTGTAGGCGGTCTACATGATATAAAATTCCGATTTTGATGATTTTCAGTACCAATATGTCATTCATAATATTTGTGAATAATAAGAAATTTCATGCTTCTAAATGCTTTTTTTACTCAGTTTTGAACAGAACCTCACATCTGAAGAAATCAATGTATGGGAGCTATATGTTGTATTCGTCCGATTTATATGATTTTTAGAACCAATATGCATACATGTAGTATCCCAAATTTCACGTTCGTCAGTACTTTTAGGACGGATTTATGACCCAAAATTTCACATTTTAAAAAATTGGTCGAATATATGCTATAGTTGCCCGCTTTGGCCGGTTCCGACAATAAATCGTTTATATACGTGCATCTTCCTACCAAACTTGGTTGAAATATCTCAAAAATTGAGATAAAAATAATTTTGCGTTCAAACAGACAGACGGACATGACTAAAGCTACTAAAGTTAAATAAAAAATAAATAAAAAACATTATGAAGTGAGCAACACCCGGCACGAGGGACCACAATTTCTCACACGGAACGGTCACCACGCACAGTCTCTAGTATTTGATGTTGAGCTTCCAAGCTGTTCCAAGAGCCATAGGACTCGATGGATAAAATCCAGGGTTACAATTTCCAACATCTTTCTCTGCTACTAAGCATCTCCTCTCCTATCCCAATATTTAGGTCCTCACTAAATTTTTATGAGACAATCTAAGTATTTCGGATAGCTACATCTATCTGTATGAAAAGGATTGAGAGTATTAGTATTAGTATTGTTACTGAGAGATCTATCCGCATAAGGAATTGTTCCAGAACCTCGCCTCTAAAATCTTATCCTATACACGAGACTCATGTACGTACACGAGTATAATATAATATAATATAATTTAATAAAATTTAATAAAATTAAAAAAATTAAAAATGAAATAAACTAGAGTAAAATAAAAAAAATTTAATTATATTAATTGAGATATATAAAATTAAATAAATTCAAATGAAAAAAAAACATATAAAATATAATTAATTATGTGTTCCTTAAAGCGCGGATAATTATTTGCAATATATGAAATTTTTTAGAAAATATAGTAATCATCAGTTCTTTTTCAGATGACTTTGTGGGTCAAATTAACACAAATTTTTTAACTGGCGGCTTTTAGATCAAAATTAGTATTGTTTAAGTTACTTGACCTTGCTTGCCATAGCTTTTTAACGGTATTCCACTGGCATCCTTATTTTTGCTGCTGATTTAATGTCAAATTATATTTCGCTTCTTGTTCAATTTTCTTCAGCAAACTGGCATTCAATAGAAGTTATTATGGTTATAAAAGCTTAGTCTCATACGTTCAGGTCTCTCTCTTACTTGTTTTTTTTTGTCAGTTCTGCTTCATTCATTGACATACATACATATTTATGTTAGGTCTAAGTGCATTCATGCTCACACAAGCATGCTAAATTTTTTTTTTAATTTTCTATTTTAAATATTTCAAAATCCCATATAAGTGACAGTTATATTGTCTGCCAGTTCATGCATGCATACATACATAACATATGTACATACATACAGAACATACTATATGTGAATGCATTATCTTACAATTAGCCAATTTCCACTTGTTTCGTTTTTATTATTATTATTAAATCCTACTATTCTTAGCAGTCTCCACACTCAGATACACACATACATATGTATGTACATACTTCTAAATATATTTACGCTTTTTCCATGCACAATACTTATACGCTTACTGTTGTTGTTATTTATATTGTTGCTATTATGGGAGCACCTTCACCGCTCCACCCCCTGCATTTACATATGTACGAGTATGTGTTTCTAACAAACAAAGCGCCGTCCCCGTTGGTTCGTCCGATCAGCCGTCACTTGCACTCTTTCGCCAATTTGATCGCATTCAGTTTTTCACATTCATTGCGCACAAGCATGAAAAAAAAGGTATACACACAACCATACAACAATAACGCCTCCCTCTACCGCACAGCAGTAGTAGCAGCAGCAGTAGCGCTAAGTCTGGACTGTTGAGGTGTAGCGGAGCACTGGAGACGGCATATACTCATATTTACTCATTTGCTAGTTTGTCGGACTGTGCACTGCATATATGTGCAGATGTATGTATATATGTTTGTATGTACACACGTAAATATACATATATATATATATATATATGTATGCTTACTTTTTCATGTTTGCATTCATCGAAATTGTTCAGCTCACTTGGTTGGGCTCGTTTCGGGGGTTTGGGTTTGAGTGCGAGTCTCTCCTTTCGTAATCAAACACTTTGGTTGGGGAAAAGCACGTGTTGCCAAAACGTGATAAGAGCTTTACAGCAGTGCGATACCAAATGTGATGGAATTTGTGTCGTCTGCTGCTGTCGCTGTCGGCTGTTAGTACGTACATATGCGGCAGAGCTGCAGCGTAACGACGGCAGCGACAACTGGCAGCAACAGCGGTGGCAGAGAATCTCATACGCTGAGAGTAGCTCAACAAATATTTATTCTTGGTTGGCTTCTCTGACTGTTGTCGCTGTTGTTATTATTGTCTCATAATTGTTGTTGTTGCTGTTGTGTATAGAACAACCACTGCTTGCACATTTTTCATTGCTCGCGTTCCATCCCTCCAGCCGTGTGATGACGACTTGCTTGTCTGCCTTTTAAATAAGATACTTTTACATACGATTTCGCTCGTGGCTTGTGAGTCGCGTATCTTGTACTAGACGGGGGTTGTGGGCGCTTTTGCATATATCAATAGCAATTTTTTTTCGTTCAATTCGTTTTTTGTTGGTTGTTATTTATAAAATTGCACACTCATGTATACGCTATTGTATTCCAACTGTTGGTCACATTGCTCGTTGGCGTTTGGTCGGTCGGCTAGTGGTGGATATGAGTTGCTAGTTTTAGGCGTTTGTATGCACGTTTACTGAACACAGGATTTAAAACTAGCGTATATTTTGGAAAATTTGGAGACTTTTGGGAGATCGCATTGTTCTTTGGGAAAAATAGAACACGAGTGTGGAGTTTTTGGAATAAGAAAATTATGTCCGACCATCTTCTGGGAAGGCGGAACTCGCTTAGTCAATTTTTACGTTGCGAAGTTTGAACGTAATGATTTTGAGAGCAAGAAAATGGTACACTCGGTCCACGCATGGACGAGAATAAATGTCTTACAGCTGCAAGAAAACGCGCATACGACATTACAGGCTCAAAATCAACGAAAACCTATGATAAGAAGTTCAGAAGAGCTCGTATCTCGTTTCTGATTTTGAATATGCTGAAATTTTTATGAGATGACTTTTTTTTTTGAAAAAAAGAGTGTGCAGTACTTAAGACAAGAAATTGCTGACTCGCGAAGGAGATACTCTCATTGCCCCGATACGAGGTTAGCATGGAAGCTTGCCACAGTATGGCGGTGTTACTCTGGGTCCACCCATGCAACGCAATGAAGAGCTCTGAGCTGCTGCAAAATTCGTTTGCCAAGTTCCAGATGCAGAAACTTCGATAGGCCTTTCAGGCAGTTGAGAGTAGCTCCGATGGGCCTCTTTTTTAGCGATCAACAACAAAGTTTCAAGAGTTTCTAACCTCAAACCCCGCCGAGCCGTTTTTCTACAATGTATATTTCATTAAGAGCTCCGATCGCAGGTGTAATAGAAGATACCATAGTAAAAAAAGTACTTCTAGGGAGGGCATTCGTGCCGAAGTTAGTACCATTAGCATGTACGGAGCTAATCAGGCAGACAAAATCGATTTTTTTTCAATGCAAATGCGATATTTCCGAAGTGGTATTCAACAGCTCAAGGAATTTTTGTTGGTATTGGGCTCAATGCTTCCTTCTTTAGCTCTCAATTGGTTCATACCATTTTAATGACAAAGAGATAATGACAAAGAAGATAATTACTTCTGATGAGCCACTTTAAAGTTAGATCCTCAGAGAGAGAACAAAGTACTCCATAAGTCGTTTAAATTTTCAAGACCCCGCTGTAAGTCAGTTGCAAATGCTGTTATCTCTAGAGACGGACAGGTTTCAGCTCTACTTCTACATCAAACCTCATCAACTCTCTAGTTTCTTAAATGAGGCCTTTCAGTTATCTAATTAGCTAACTCTTTTGATCTTTAGTAAGGTTCATACCAACTGGAACCTAATTTAGTATTTTTCTAAGCAAACAAAAAGTGTATACAGACAAATCTTGTTTACTCTTTAGTTAAATCACTGACCCCTTTGCGGGTTGGCTATCCGTAAAGCCATCCATGTACGACAGCTGCATCTCCTTTATTAAAATTTTTTTTAAAACATGTTCTTTTGGAAGTACGTCTAGATGACCTGGTGATTAGAAGCTCTTTGAGTGGGCTAATGCTCTCAGAAAGAATTTGAGAAACCTTCCAAGTCTCAGTGAACCCAAGAATACCCATCCGTAGGACAAATAAAATTAGAACACTTAAAAAATTAACAATTTCTTAGTATTCTCAAACTTTTTCGTCAAAAATTTGCGCACAAAGTGTCCATAATTTAAAGAGAGAGAGAGAGAGAGAAAGCTAAGAAGCACTTCACAGTTGCTAGCTGGTGTGTCAACAAAGCGTGCGCATGCTCTTTCTGCCACCCAATACTGATTAACTCTTTTCTCTAATTAATATCTCAAGGTTTTTTTTCTTTTTTTTTTTGGTTGTATACTTTTACAAGCAACTGTACATATCTGTGTGTACATTTTCGCATGTCATCAGGGTCGATTAGCTGGTTCGATGATTGGTTGTTTGGGTTTCGGGCCGTTTGTCGCGTGTACAACGAATGTGACTCACAGCAGCACAGTGTACACGAGTGAGTTGTGGGCAAAGGTTCGTGTGGGTGTACTCGTACTCAAAATCAACAACGAGTTGGACATAAAGCTTATCGGTAGCACGGTAGCACAGGCAGCTAACAATTTTGGTATGTATATGTGTGTTTGTATGTAAATCCGAAAAGTATTCTATGACTCCAAGCTGTGGCGTGTCTTTGGCGAATCACTGCAATGATGATTGAATTTTTCCGCTGTTTTTTTTTCGCTAAAGAATAATGTTTTTGCGCAGTTCGGGTTTTATTTTTGTAATATTTAGCTATTATAATGCTTTCCTTTGCTTTAGCTTGTTATCAAGAAATTAATAATTATTTCACGGGAATATCTTGTTTTAATAAAAAATTTATTTGGGAAATTTTTTATATTTTTACTTTTATTCCAATGCTAATTGTATTAATAAATATATTTTATAAAAATGAATTAATTATTTTTTTTCGTTTTTAAATGTTTATTTGATTAAAAATTTTCCACTAAATTATATACATTTTCATGTTTTCGTACAAACCCGTTCCGAGCAGCTGATCCGAATATATCTCACTCGAAAGAGTTATCGCTTCTTGCTGCGGAATGGCTGTATTTGGAGGAAAACATTCTATAATTTTTATTATTTGTTTATCTTTTGCTACGCACTCGGCTACTGGGGTGTTATAAAGGATGATCCAAGTTGAGTTACTTTTTTGAATAGCCTTCTTTGGAACGATAAAGCGTGAGTCGTGTCAAGCTGTCATGTAATTTTTGTTCAGTATTGTTTGGCTTTTCAGCATGGAAAGATTTACACCTGAACAACGTTTATAAATCATTCAACTTTATTTCGAAACTTCACGTTCTGTAAAGAATGTGTTTCGCGTGCTTCGCTCAACTTATGGTCGACATAATCGACCTACTGATCGTACTATTCGCAACACCATCAGCCATCTTGAGACACAGCCTTGATTATTGGTTAATACTTGACCGAAAAGACCACGTCCAGTACGCGTTGAAGAAAATATAGCGGCCGTAGCTGAGAGTGTACACGAAGATCGTGGAGAGTCGATTCGGCGCCGTTCGCACCAACTCGGACTGACGTATGGAACGACTTGGGGCATTTTACGTCGAGATCTTGAATTGAAAGTATATAAAATACAAATTGTGCAAAAACTGAAGCCGCTCGACCTCCCAAGCGACATCGATTCGCTCTATGGCCTCTTGAAAAGTTCCAAGAAGACCCGACTTTTTCGAGCCGAATCTTGTTCAGCGATGAGGCCCATTTCTGGCTCAATGGGTATGTAAGCAAACAAATTTGCCGTATTTGGGACAAAGAGTAGCCTGAAGAGATTCAAGAGCTGTCATTTCATCGAAAAAAAAAAACGGTTTGTTGTGGTTTGTGGGCCGGTGGAATCATCGGTTCACATTTCTTCAAAGAAGATGCCGATGAGAACGTGACCCACAATGGCGATCATTATCGCGCCATGGTAACCGATTATTTGATGCCTGAAATAGAAGCTCGTGGTTTCCGCGACATTTGGTTTCAACAAGATGGCGCCTCTTCCAACACATCGCTTCAATCAATGGATTTAATAAGAGAACACTTCGGTGAGCAGATAATTTCACGTTTTGGACCGGTGGATAGGTATCCAAGATCGTGTGGTATCATACCTTTAGTCTTTTTCGTGTGGGGATATGTAAAATCTAAAGTCTATGGGGACAATCCCGCTTCGATTCAGGCCTTGGAGCAAAACATCAGGTTTATCATTCGCCAGTTACCAGTCGCTCTAACGAGTCACCTGTCGCTCTAATGGAATGAGTGTTGCCAAGATCGCCAAAACTTCAATAAGATGATCTAGAGTGAATTGAGTTTGGGCCTCTTGAACATTTAAGTAAAAGTTAAGACAAAAATCTGTACTTATTTCCTTAATTTCTCGATTAAGATTCTTTTATCTGAAATTTGGTGTATTGTGAACCAGTGGTACCATTACGGTTTGGGAAATCCACCATACCTCATTTAAATGTCTCTTCGGCAAAGCAAAAGAAGAGGAAAAATTTAATAAACATTACGAAAAGAAGAATCTAGGAAGATCTAGGATATGAAGGAGATATTTTTTTTAAATTCATCCTCATCAAAGTTCTTCTCAGGCGGCCAGCCAAAAAGGTTTGTAGCGGTTACAGAGTATTTCTAAACTCTGTGTAACGGGAGTAAAAAAAATTACTCCACGGTCTGCACCCGATAGGTTACTCAGCCTACCACAAATCCAAACTGCAGTGGCAAACATCGAAACTACAGTGGCAAACATAGCAGAATTTTCTGCCGAAACCTTGTAGAAGGAATAGACCACATAAGGTCAATTGAAAAATCCCCGGCCTACCATAGTAAAAAAATATTGTTTTTTCAAAATTCATTTTTTTTTATCAACATAGTTCCCTTTTCAAGGTGATACACTGATTTCTTCCCAGCGAGCAATCTTCTGCTATCTTAGGGCAGGAAATCGTCGCTGGGGCTCAAATGTGGAGAATACGGTGGATGCTAAAGCAATTCGAAGCCCAATTCATGAATTTTTGCCATCGATTTTACTGACATGGTGACACGGTGAAATAGCACTTTCTTTTTCTTCAGTTGCGGCAGTTTTTTTTTTTTGATAATTTCATCCTTAAAACGGTTTAATAACGCTATGTAATAGACGCTGTTGATGGGTTTTCCTTTTTCGAGGTAGTCAATGAAAATTATTCCTTGTGCATCCCAAAACACAGACGGAATAACCTTGCCAGCCGTTCTGTCGCGTTTTCCCACGCTTTGGAGCGGTTTCATCGTAGGCAGTTCACTCGGATGACTGCCGATTGGACTTCAGAGTGAAATGATGGAGCCATGTTTCATCCATTTTCACATATCGACGCAAAAACTCGGGTTTATTGCGCTTGAACATCTCCAAACACTGCTCTGAATCATCAACTCCTCGTTGTTTTTGATCAAAAGTTAACTCGCGCGGCACCTACTTTGAACAGAGTTTTCTCATACCCAAATATTTGTGAATGATATGATGTAAACGTTCAGTTGATGTCTTTAGAGTGTCTGCTATTTCATTCGCTTTCAATTTACGTTTAATCAAAATCCTTTAGTGGCTTTTTGGATGCTTTCGTCGGTAACAAGCTCTGCGTTCACCGTCTTCGGTGCTCATTTCACCACGGCTAAACTTAGTATGCCAATCATGAAATGAAAATCAAAAATGCATGCAGTAAGTTTAAGGAGGCAGGCATAAAAGAGGTAGTGGAATATCACAGAGTCCTGCCTTATTTAGAACACCACAAAGATGTCGATGATGTCGTGAATTTTAACGAAATTGTGTAAAACAACCAGCAACACAACAATGGAAAGGCTTGTCAAATATTATGGAGACTCAACAATCAGGACAGTGGGTTTCTCCGATCAAACGACCGCATTTATTTGGTGACAAAAAAGTGTTTTTCCATCAGCACAATGCACGAGTGCACACGTGTGTAGTCATCATAGCAAATATTCATAAATTGGGCTTCGAGCCACTAACCCATCCAGCATATTCTCCAAATTTAGCCCTTCACCGACTTTTTTTTTTTGCAAGGCTGAAAAAATGGCTGGGCAGTAAGTGATTCAGGTCTAATGGGGAGGTCGTCGCAGATACAAACGCACGTTTTTGAATTTTATCTTAAGAACATTCAATTTCACAAAAAAAAATTTTTTTTTTAACAATTTACCATTTTAAAAACCTTTTAAATTTTTTTTTTAAATATCAACTACACAATTTGAGGAACTTATCACTTCAGTTGATTCAAATATTTTTACAGCCACCGAGGGGGACGAAAAAACCCTTCGCAAAATATAATCCAAATTGTTTACATTTTAACCAAAGCGATTAGACTGACAGCTTTAACCATTAATTAACTCAAAATTAGTGTAATAATTAGTAACTAAAATTAATAATAAATATTTTGCGGTTGACAATATTGTAATGATAAATGATTGTCACGTTGCGCAAGAGAGACACGTGAGTTGCTTGAATACAGTACAATACAATACATAAATGTGAGTATGTAATTGCGCAAGCTGAGTGGCTGTGAAATCTGAAAAATTAATAATTATATTTTGGTAAAAGTGTTGGAATTAAAATAGTCACAGCAATAAAACGTGAGTTTGTAGAAATAAATTGACACAAATTTGCAGTAACAATAATAAACAATATAATACATATTGACGTCTACTCTCATAAGAATGCAAGTACATAAATGAATATATACATATATATATATATATATATATATATATATATATATAAATATATATATACATATATATATGTATTAAATCGAAGCATTTGTGGCGTTTCATATTACCAAATCAGCTGCGGAAAAATGTGAAAAGATAAGCGAGCAAAAAAAATAATACTATAAAAAAATATATATAAAACAAAAAAAATAATAATATCAAAACAACAACAAAATATATCAAAATAAAAGCAAAAAAAACTACATAAAGAAGCAAAAATTATAATATGAAATAAATAAGAAAAAATTTTATCATTAATATAAATTGGTAATTTAATATCCCAGCGCCAGCATCTCAGGAAGAGTCAGATGCAAGGTGTGTAAAAATATGTGCCAATCTATGTATGGACACACCTACAAGATATTGTAATTATGTACACATGTAGTTGGTGTAATTTGATTTGTAGTGAGTATTGTTGATAAATTAAGAATTGGAAATAAGCACGCATAAATATGTACAAAAGCGATGAGTGTCGAATGTAATTTATATCCACCTGGAAGCAATTTAATTATTTGATTCCATTTGCCTGTTTGGATGCACAGAAAAAATTTTTTTTTATGTAATCTTATTATCTAATACTCGCTTTGGTTATCTAATTTTTTATTTTTATATTTTTTAAGTAGGGTTGGTATATGTAAATATTGTATCAAAAAATTATCTTTAATATTTTGAAATTATCACATCTCCTCAACATATCTCCTCAGTCTACGTTTTCTGTACATTTTTTTTATTTGAAAATTTTTGTACTTCAATCACAAAAATTAAAAAATAACAAGTCAATTGAAAAGTCTCCGACCTACTATAGTAAAACACATTTTCGTTGACAAATTTTTTTTTCAACACTGATCCTCCAACTATTCGATGCCGCTTTTGTATTACAATTTGTCCTTTGCTTCAAAATAGGCCTCTTTATTCGATGATAATTTCTTCCCAGCGAACTTTATTTTGAGATCTGAGGACTGGAAATAGTCACTGGGGGTCAATTCTGGCGAATACGATGGATAGGGAATCAATTCGAAGCCCAATTCATAGATTTTTGCCATCGATTTCACTGACTTGTGACAGAGTGCATTGACTTGGTGAAACAGCACTTTCTTTTTCTTCAAATGCAGCTGTTTTTCGTCGATTTCGTCATTCAAACGATCAAATAACGCTATGTAAGGGATGCTGCTGTTGATTAATCAATGAAAATCCCATCCAAAATACAGATGCCTTGCCAGCCGACTGTTGAGTTTTTCCACGCTTTCGAGTGGGTTTATCGTATACAGTTCACGCGGATGACAGTCGATTGGACTTCGTACTAAAATGATGGAGCGCTGTTTCATCCAATATCAAATATCGACACAAAAGCTCGGATTTATTACGCTTGAACATCTCCAAATCATAACCCGTCGTGGGTTTTAATCAAAAGTGAGCTCGCGCAACATCCACTTTGAACAGAGCTTTCGCATACCCAAATATTCGTGAATGTTATGATGTATGTATTCAGCTGATATATCAATTTACGGTCATTCTAAATAATTTTGTGGATTTTTTCATGTTTTCGCCGGTAACACCCTCTTTTGGACGTCCACTGCGATTATCGTCTTCGGTGCTCATTTCACCACATCTAAACTTAGCATACCAATTCTTGATAGTTGATTTTCCTAGATCAGTGTCCGGGAACTCGTCATCAAGACAAGTTTTTGCTTCAGCTATATTTTTTCTCTTCAAAAAGCAATATTTTAGCAACGCACGAAAATCCTTTTTATCCATTTTTTCACAATAACAGGCCAATTAAAAAGCTATTATTTTCAATTTTGTAGTGGAATCACCTTATCTGAAATCTTGTTTGATATCGAACGGCTCGGAAAAGTCTTTCTCGGTCCCCACGAACATAGCGGCGTAGAGGTTAGTCCTTTTCGTGCACTCGAAGGCTACTTTGAAATCGATGAAGGGCTGGAGTGTATCGATCCTATTTTCACGGGTCTTTTGCAAGAATTGGCGTATGGTGAATATGTGGTAAATTGCAGATTTTCCCGGTCTAAAGCCGCACGGATAGGATTCAATCAGTTCGTTCCTGACGGTGGGCTTTAATCTCTCACACAATATCCTCAATATGACCTTATATGCTATATGATATTGAGGAGGCTTATCCCTTTATAATTAGATTCCCATTTTCGGTCATGCCTTCGTCCAACCATTTTATGCAAGGAAGCAGATGCATCCACCTTGTCAGTTCTTCGCCATCGTATTTGATTGGCTCGGGCGGTATTTCATTGGCCAACGCAGCTTTGTTGTTTTTCAGGCGGTTGTCATTTGGATATCTTGATAATCGGGCACTGGATCTGCGCCATCGCTATTAGGGAATCGGCTGCGCCATCTCCGGGTGTTTCATTTTCATTGGCATTCAGCAGGCTGGGGCAGTGTTACCTCCATGAATTTAGTACACTCTGGGTATCAGTCGCTAGATCACTTCGTTGGGTCCTGTAAGAGTATGCGCCGGTGTTGGAGCATTCTGTTAGTCGCCACATCTTGTCGTAGAATCCCACCCCGCACGTATTGTGTGGTCCATCGCATCGTTGCGAGGTAGGTAGTACGCTTGTTCTCCACTGCGACATGGCAATCCTTATCATATCAGCTGGTCTTTGGACAATTTCGAGAACCAATAGTTTCGCTTGCAGCTGTGCGTAGGAAGTTTGGATTGCCATTAATTGCATTCAATGTCTTTAGACTTGCCATCTCACCCTGATTCGTCTTACAGGTCTCATTTAATTTCATTGAAAAGAGTTTTTAATGTCTGGAAAAGATAACAATAAAAGAGAGAGTTTAAGACAAATATTTTGGTTCAAGAAGTTGTAGGAAACAAGATGAGTTTTGCTCCAAGGCAATAATTTTACGCTCTAGCGTAAATCTAGTATAAGTGAATGGATTGATATTGTCTGCTTTTCATTCAAAACTTGTTGAAGAAGTAATTTGAAAAACCTGAACCGAAGCTCTTACTGAGTATGTTCGAACATCAACTCAATTTACAGATTTAGGTTCGTTTCGATACCACGCTTATCTTACCGCCAGACTTTCCACTTCGTACATTGAAAATTTGTGATGAATTCATTTAGCTATAATCCTTGGCAGCAATCATCTAGAAGAGAATACCTAAATGTTCGAAACATGGTACTACCCAAAGCCGCCACATAGAAAATGAGAGACTATTTCATCTTCCTTATCATTTTTATAGGTAAACAGCTTCTTTTATAAAGAGCTTTCAGTCTTTAGCAAAGGCCTGTTGAACTCCTATTACTTTCTACATGACCGCTCGTCTTGAAAGTAAAATTTTCTGATCCATTTTCAACAAGATTTGCCTTGATTTACATAAGGTCCTACAGTGATCTCAGCCTAACGTGGCTTGTTTATGAAAAATCTCTTGAGAAACTTCTTGAGTAGTAATTTGTATGTGGACTCAGACATACCAAATTAATGTTTATCTGAAAGGATCTACCTGGGTGTGTCCTGTTTAGCAAGTTTTTTTTTGCGTTACAGTTGTCCTCTATGTCCCCGTGACAAGATATCCAAATCTTTCAGAGACAACCAATTTTGGTCATTTCCTGTACAAGTCAGCGACAGCCCAGCATAATTTTGGATATTTTCATATCTTAGGGGCAAAAGCATTGTTGTTGCTGCTAAACTGTCACTAAATATATAGACGATCTTATTCTTGAAGGGGCTTTCAATACGCTTTGTTCCATAATACAAGAAATCTTAGTCTGAAAATCCGTGCATTGCTCATAACCCGAATAATAGCTCCATGGAAGGGTTTTCTGAAAAGACAATAGCGATTCTCCCTCAAGATCTGATATATCCATTCCAACTCTCTTGGGCATTTATTACTGACTTGAACCATAACTCTCAGTGCCATTTGGAATCAAAGTATAGCTCTCAAGTATTCTGTAGTTTTCTAATTGTTACTGGTTCACTTTGCCTGCCTAAGGAGGGTCATCACTCCCTGTACTCACTTCACCAAACCACTTTTGGTATATCACACTTTTAAATATATGATAATATCTCAAGAAAATGTGTTTTAGGCATGGAATTCTGAAGCATATGATCTCACTGTTCTCCTCAAACTTTTGAGTTTAGATTTTTGAAAGTCTTCAACTTTTATCGCTATTTTTCAACACGAATCGACTTATTAAAATCAACCAAACTTGGGAAGAGAGGCAAGAGAGACTTTGCGAGAAACAAAATCTCATTTAAGCTGGTGTTCACAGAAAATTCTCTGATTAGTTTCACATCAGACCCGACTCACTTTAATTCTGTTCCAAATTTCACAACAGAGATATGTATGTGTATATGCATTCACAAGTCTATGGTTCGCTCAATGTTCAGTATAGTAGAAGGTGCGTCAGTCAGTTAGTTCGCTCATTATTATTTACTACTTGTCCGATTGCAAAATTCTATTTGCCTTTTAACTCTCTAAACCCTCTCTAAATTAAAAAGCTCAAAACCCCAAGCGCGTCATGCGTTTGCATTGACAACGAAGTGCATTCAATACTTCAACATATGTATTTACAGTTGCGCGTTTGGATTTTTTTTATAGAATTTTTTTGCTGTACTCACAAACACACACGCACACATAGACAACCGCTTTTATACACAACAACACACTGCATCGTTTCACTTAGCCTTCGTCTTTACCTACTCAACGTCACTGCAGCACGAAACTTTGTTGTTTTGACTGAGCCGAACAGCAGTTGTGTTGTGTTGTGTGTGCCACAGTTGTGTTGGTAGGGATGGTGCGGAGGTGTACTGTATGTGTCGGCTACACGTGCTTAGAACGACTAGCGGTGGCAAACAATGAGCTTTAGGTCATACTGAAATCCACGTGACTTGTTGCGCTAACAGCGCTGTCGCTGCTGCGTACGTCTCGCTGCTTTGTCTAAGCGTCGCGTTGGCGCTCATTGCAAGGCATTGCAATCGTGAGTGAGTGAGCGAGTGAGCGAGTGAATGAGTTTGCTTTGTGTGTGCTGTGTGTGTGCTATATGTATGTATGTATCTACATATATATTTATTATTATTATTATTATTATTATTTGTTTGACTCTGTGCTGCCTGTTGCATTCTGTAATTTTATGTTATTTTTGCACTTTTCTTTTTTTTTTTTACTTTTTCTTGTTTGTTATTGTCAATTAGCCGCCACTGCAGCAGTTTTATTATTGGCTTTAATTTTTTACGTTTTTAAATACATTTTCTTAAACTTGATTCTATTTATTTTTTAAATTGTTACTGTTTTTATTTTATTTTCACTTTTTTTCGCATTTGCCTCTAATAAAAAATCGGAATCGACGACAATATTGTCGTCATCGTCATTGGCTTGTCGCATTGTATTGATTCGACTATTTTTGCCATCCATCTCACATGCGGTCGACACGTATCCGGCTGTGATGGCCGTTTTGGCTCACGTTTGAAATGTGAGAATCGCGGAAAGAATGCCGATAAATAGTTGGAAACATTTTTTCTGGGTGTTTTTGTTGTTTTTTTTGCACTGATATATATATATATATATATATATATACATATATTTTTTTTTTGGTATTTATTTGATAAAAACAATTTTTTATGTTACTGTCATTAATGCTGATCGCATATGTGTGTGCGTAGTGCACGTCATTGTTTGAATGGAATTCCATTTTATTTTTTCTGTTTTTGCATATTTTTGTACTTGTTTATTTATTGATTTGTGCAAATGCACTTCTAATGTATCAAACATTGATGTATTTACATACATACATGTATATATCTAAACATAGATATGTATGGAAATAGTTTTCTCACTTATTATTTGTGGGAAACATTTAAAAATAATTACTCTTTTCTATATATAACTATGTAGTGTGAAATTACTGTTTATTTTTGAAGGTTTCGCTTTCTTCACTTTTGTCGAGTTCTAGATCTTGGTTAAGAGCTGTAGTGCAAATTTCGTGTTGGAGTAAATATTTTTCTTTCTTTTTGTATTTATTATGATTACTTATTGTTTATTGAACCAATTTTCAATATTTATTCTTTGACATTAATAGCCGCACATAAAAAAATATGAAGGCATGAAATTCTTTTCCCAGGCGCTGTGATGTATTTTCATTTAATTTTTTGCTATAAATTTATTAACTCAACGCCGATCAAATAAAGGGCTTAAAATGTAACCTTTATTCATTATTTTTTTTTTTTTTACCCTCTAACTCAAATTGTTAAACCCCGCTAAAGGGTTTGGTGTAGAGAGCGTGCTTTCTCACGCCACGGTCATACTTCTTTGCTAGGCAAAGCCTCTGTTAATATAGGTCTTGACTAAACACCACCCAAATAGCGGGTGACATGAGGAACCCACATTTGCACCTGTGTGTTAGATATTCAAGAACAAGAAACTTGATTTTTATCCAGCCAAGGGCTGTCAATAACCCAACATTCCTCAAAACCCAATTTAGCAAATATTTTTGCGGTTGCTAGAAAAACAGCAACAACAACAACAAACCGCTCGTAAGTAGGATAGAATTATATGTCCTTCGATCGACGACAAAAGCACAAAATTTCATCTCCTTAATTTACTCTAAATTACGAGGGTTCGCATTACATATATCGGGGTTTGACAAACCTAATGTTGCAATCTGGCAACTGACAACTTTATCATACAGTTTGACATTTTTGGTGTTGTACATTCTCCGAACAATTAGACAGTAACTTAAAATATTCATTTCGGCTAACATTTTCGGGCGATTATTTTTTTTACAACTTTCGACGTGGATTAACTCAGCAACAGTTCATCAGTCAACTTAATTCAATTTTTGCTGATGAAGCTCCATCAAGTACCAGTGTTTAGCGATGGTATGGTGAACTCAATCGAGGTCGTAAATCAATCCAAGACGAATTTCGCGAAGGTCGTCAAAAAACAGGACGAAATGTGACCCATCGTGTGATTGAGACAACTATAGTCATTAGTGAGATTAGCATACATTCAGTATTGCATGGTTATTTCATGTTAAAAGAATGTGTTCACTGGGACCCCACACAATCTGTCAATCGCTCAAAAGGGGCGCGTGTCGATTGCGCGAGAGAAATATTAAAAAAAAAAAAACGATAGCGGTGCTTCGAAACACGTCTATGACATCGTGATAGGTGATAAATAGTGGATTTACGTGCATTAGCCCGAAAGTAAACAGCAGTGGACTGTATGGCTGTTTCGAGATGAGCCAAATTCAACAAAAGTTTTTCGCCCACGAAGCACTTCCAAGCAAAGGGTTGCTTGATTTTGACTTTCTTTGAGTTGGGCTCATTACATCGGCTACCATGGTTAGTTTACGCCAAGAATTTAGTACAGTACCCACCTCAATCAAAAGACAATCGTGTTTTTGAATATCGGCATAAAATGCAAAAGTTTTTGATTTCAGTTAGTCAAGTGTAGTAGATGCTACAGAAATAGTTCAGGGTGTTGGAAGCTTCAGGGTGTTGAAAGCTTCATCGTTTTCTACTTCCCACGAAAAATATCTGTTCGCAATTACTAGCCTATTGATTTAAAAGATATAAACTTGCGAGAACAGTTCAAATCTGAAGAACATGATCAGTGAACTACAAGGTTATTCTTAGCTATAGGATAAACTGTGTGTGTCTATACCACTCCTTTCAAGTAGAAATTTTTGTCCTTTTAAGCATAGCCAAGCCTAAGAGATAGATTGATAGAGGGATAGAGAGATAGGGGGATAGAGAGAGCTAGAGAGAGAGAGAGAGAGAGAGAGAGAGAGAGAGAGAGAGAGAGAAAGAGAGAGGGAGATAGAGAGAGAGAGTCACACCTATACCAACAAGCTGTGGAATGAAATTTACTTTTTGTAAACTGCTGATTAGAATAGAACTTCCAGACTTTTCGATTGTCCTAGATATATTTTGGCTGTATATATTTTTTCTCAATGTTAATAGTGAATTTTAAAATAACCCCACCTCTGTTTAAGTGTTCCACAATAACAGTTAGAGTTAGAAAATCCTCTATTTCTGATCTACAATCAACTCGAATGTTCGAAATTTTCAATTTCGAGCGAAAAGTACTGAACGAATATTTTGTGCATTATTATTTTCGAAAAAAATGCATTACATCTTCCACGAGGAAACAGAACTCTGTGGTTATCATTCATTACAATTACCAACTAAGATTTCTTAGTTTAGCAAAAGCCGTCTTCTCATATACTGAAATGATGCCTCCGGGCTGCTAAACAGCAGGGTACACAGTAGCTTTGTGAGAGCAAAATGTGCTCTTAAGTTGATCTACCTGATTATATTTATACCACGGCTGTTTAATTGAGGGTGCTCGCTACAATAAGATAACCGGTTCGAAGCCTGAATTTGTTCTCACGTGTGAGTTATTGATAGAAAATTCTTCCAAGAATCTTTTTATTGGATTTTGGATCATATGAGGCTGAGAGGGGGCAGTGAACCAACTCAGAGAGTTTTGAAATCGAAAATAGATTTTGTCCTCATCATTCTACTTACTTTATTAATTTTAGCTGTGATTATCAGTTTGTCGGTTATGTGATGAATGTGCGCATGGACAGAGCATTATTTGTGTCAGTGTACAGATGGACAAATACACATGCACAAACGAAAACACATACAAAACAACAACCCTTAAAAAGCGTCTAGCGGACATTGGCAATCAGCCATTCAAAGTTCGAACTGATTATGGTTGGACAGCCTCTTTAGCATATTTCGCAGCTGTTGTTGTTGTTGTTGTTGTTGTTGTTGTTGTTGTTGTTGTTGTTGTTATTTGTTGGTTGCTATGCATACACGGCCTTTTACAGTTATGGATTTTTCCATTTCACCTTTATTGCGCTTGGCCTGTAGTAAATCTTATTTTGGTTGACGTCGTCATTTCCATACATATGCAATTACATACATACATACATGTATTTCGCAATAATAATAATAGTTTTTTTTTTGGCACAGCGATCAAGCAAGCACACCCACATACATATGTACCTACATATATTCCTATATTTATATATATACCTGAGTTTGTATGCTTTTCCAATTGCAGTGAGCGCTTTACTGCACGCTTTTGCGATTTACACCGCACCACACACCCCTCCGCCATCGCCCGCCTTGGCTAAGTTGCTTAGCTACCCCTTTTGTAGGGCTCAAAGCTGTAATTATTTTTATTTTTACCCTTTTTTTTATTTTTTGGTTTTTCCTTTGATTCTTATTTGTTTGTTGGAGCAAAGTGGCGCTCACGTTGCCCAGACGCATGTTGTTGGCTACCGTTGGTGCTGCTGCCGCCGCCGCAGCGCATTAGCGACTGCATGCTGGGCCGTCGCTGCATCTACGTCGGCGCATTCCTGCTAAGCTTGCATTTATCAGCTACTAACTGTTTGCTGTTGGCGGTCGTTGCCGCTGCTGCGCTAGCTGCCTGCTGCCTGCTGTCTGCTGCCTGCTTGGGTGGCTATGATGAGCCTGAGCTAGCACTAAGGCCGGCATTTGGTCGTATCGCGTTCACTATGACGAATTGACGTACGGATAGTTTGTCTGAAAAGTTTAGCGAAAAATTGCAACGCGTAAAACAAAAATAGATAAACATTTTGCTTGACAAATATCTAAGTGCCGTCGCTAAAACATAACTGTAACTGTAATAATCGGCCGAAGGTGTGAAAACGTTTGAAAATTTCACATAACGTGTAGTAAAGTGGAAAAAAAATTCAATAAATTTTTAAACAAGTGAAAAAAAATATTGAACCAACAACTGTGCCGACGATTTAAATATGTAAAATAATTATCTAAGCATATATATATATTGAAAAAAATAAAAATAAAAAATACATACCTACATCTCAAATAAAATTCAATGGAAATTATTTTTAATAGTAAGCGTTGCTTCAAAAAATATAATTCCATGAATTTGTTTGACAAGATATTGTAGTCTGTGAAAATAAAAGTTTTCGAGTGAATTACAATAAATTTTGAATTATGTATGTGTTTTTTCAAATGAAAATATGAAAATTAATTGACAATATTTGAAGGAAAATCACAAATAAATATTATTCAGAGAAAATTACAATTGGATATTAATAAAAAAATATTAAAAAAAAAATTAAATAAAAGTATTTGTTTAGATAAAATGAATAAAAATATATCATAAGTATAAAAAAAAATTCAAAAGAACTAACAAAAATTTACGCTTATAAAAATATTGGAAAATATGTGAAAAAATTATGAGTGCAATCATTGAACAGGCGTAAAGAAACAATATATTTCGACAGTGTTTGTATTTTAACTGAAAAACTATATTAAACAAAAAGCATTCCTTTGTTTAATACAAATTAAAGAACTAGAGTAAATTCAAAAAATAAAAAATTAAAAAAAATTAAAAAAATAAAAATTGAAAAAATAGAAAAATTAAATTTAAAAAAATATATAAATAAATATAAAATAAAATAAAATAAAATAAAATAAATGAAAGTAAATATAAAATAAATAAAATAAGAACACAATAAAAAAAATAAAGTAAAATAAAATAAAACTAAACTAAATAAAATAAGATAAAATAAAATAAAATAAAATTAAATTAAATTTAAAAGATATAAAATAAAATAAAATAAAATAAAATGTAATATATTTAAATGAACAAAAACTAAAAATAAAATAGGTAAATTAAAAAAAAAAAAAAAAAATAAAAAAAAATAAAATAAAATATTATAAAATAAAGTACAAAATAAAAATCAAAAAATATATAAAAAAATTAAAAAATAAAATAAAAAAATTAAAATTAAAATAAAAATAAAATAAAAATAATATAATTTAAAATAAAATAAAATAAAATAAAATAAAATAAAATAAAATAAAATAAAATAAAATAAAATAAAATAAAATAAAAGGAATGAAATGAAAAGAAATGAAACGAATTTAATTAAAATGACATGAGTTAATTTTACAAAAATAAATAAATAAATAAATAAATAAATGAAAATAATAATGAACTTAAATAAGATAAGAATTAAATAAAAATAAATCAATTAAAAAATTATTTAAATCAAAGAATTAAATTTAACTAAAATCAAATAAAAGAAAATAATGCAAAGTGAAAACAATAACAATAATAAAATAAGGTTAAATAAAATTTAAAAATAATAAAAAATAAAATTTCGAAGAGATTATTTTCTTAAAGAACGAATTTCTAAAATACTCACACAATGCTTATAGACAAAAACACTTAAAAAAAATTTTTTACCAAATCGTTTTAAAGTTTTTTTTCTGCGAAATCTTACACTAAAAATTGAATAATTTCTCATTTGAAATTGGAATATAATTTGAAAATACGACAAAAATATATTTTTAGCAGAAATTCTGTCGAAAACGGATTTTAAAATACTTAAAAAAAAAAAACCTAAAGCAATTTTTAACTATATAAATAAAAATTAAAATAAAATTTTGGACACTAGAAACTAACAAATTTTGCTTGTTGAAAAGGTCTTTAAAGCTTTGAAAACTTTTTATTTGAAAAGAGAGATTTATTATCTTCAGGAGGAAATATAAAATTAAGACTTCTAATGAAAGAAAAATGATGAAATTGAAAAATTAAAACAAATAATTTTGCTTTATTGGTAGTAATTGCTTTATAGTAAATAAATATTAGAAAAAAAAATTTTTATTTGATAATAATAAATCAACTGAATAGATAAAAATTTATAACTGTCTTTTGCGTAATATTAAGCAAATACGAGTATGACTTCCTAGATACATAAAAAATAATAATAAAGCTTTTTTTGTGTATTTATTAAAAAAAAACATAAATATTATTATTATTATTATTAAAATGCAATTCAATATAAATTTCTTTAGTGAAACTATTTTTTTTTTAATTTTTATGCAAATAAAATCAATGAAGTCTCTAAGCGTGGTTGAAAAAAAAAAATACTAACGGTGAAAAATTAAAAAAAAAGTTAAGCTGTGCTATTGAAATAAAAAATAAAGTCATTTAAAATTAAAAAAATCATTTTTTTTTTAAATTAATTCAATAACTTTTCATAATAGATAAATTTCATAATAAATTGTTATTTAAAGAAAAAAGAGTGAAAATGTATTGTCCAAAACTCTAGAGCTATGAAATTGAAATATGAACAGTTTTATCTTCTGAAATTCCAAATAAAAAAAATTGAAAAACGCATGAAACGTTAACCTAACCACTCAAAATAAGCTTCACAGCGCAGAAAATTACAACAATTTGAAATATCTAGAAATTTGAAAGTGATTTACACCAAAATAATATGTAATCACCAACGCTGGACTTCATTTAGAGAATCGAAAGCAATTTTTATCCTTGCATATCATCCAACTCTTTAAGTTATGGATCGTATTTGAAAAACAAAAAACAAAAAAAGTTTTCTTCTATGTTTTGTTTTATACTAAGTGTTTTATTGAAACTGAAAAAAAAACAGAATTTTACTTACATACATAAGTACTTTGCATACATCGACAGACTAACAAAAAAACTTCAAAACGAATTGGAGCACATAAATACATACAATCAATGAACCACTGCATTTACAATACATCATCTAGTAACAAATTATAATTTTATGTATTCGATACAGCATTCATTCACAATAGACTGCGGAGATTTTTATAATTATATTTCAATTCATATTTGAAACTCAATTACTATTAAACTACTTGCAACGTGATCGCAACACGGCTTCTTTCTTCTTCTAAATTTTTTTCTACTCACATTTAGTACATTTCTGACAGTCTGATTGCTCATCATGCCTGCGTGTGGGTGTAAGGGGATTTTTTTTTATACTGAAGTAGAAATTTATGGTATTTAAAGAACAATAATGATATTGTTTGAAATGTGATTTACTATTTGTTGTGGCTTTTATTGATTCTGTTCATCATAAAAAAATATTTATAATAATTATACATTGCTTTTTATAGTTTGAAGAAAATATGGGTAATTGTTTATAAACTAATAAACATATATGTACATATAGGTATATATTAACTACTTAGGGAGTTGGCTTAGCAACAGAGGGCTGTGGGCAGAGTATATGGATTGATTATATAAGATTTATGGCAGAATTTTAATTTAATTAAAATTAATTGTTATTATATAAATAATATTAAATAAAATAATATATATGAAATAATAAATAAAACAATAATATATTAAAAAATAAAAATAAAAATATAAAAAAATAAAATAAATAAAATAAAATAAATAAAATAAAATTAAAAAATTAGTCAAAAAAAAAATAAAATAAAATAATATAAAAGAAAAAAAATTAAGTAAAATGAAATACAAAAAATGAAAATAAAAATAAAATAACATTAAAAAATTTAAAAACATAAAATAACATAAAATAAAATTAATATAAAAAATATAAAAATATAATTAAATAATAATAGATTAAAGTAAAAAACATATGTAATAAAAAAATAAAATAAAATTAAACGAAGAAATAAAGATAAAATGAAACAAAAAAAAAATAATAAAAAAAAATTAAAAAAATTAAAAAGAAAAATAAAATGAATTAAAAATAGAAAATGAAATAAAATAAAATTAAATTCAATAAAATTAAATAACTGAAATAAAAAAAAAATAAAAAAATAAATAAAAAAGTAAATAAAAAATAAATAAAATAAAAGAAAAAAAGAACGCAAAATAATATAAATTAATATAAAAAAAATTAAAAAAAAATTAAATTAAATTTAAATAATTTAAATAATATAAAACAAAAAGTTTAATTAAATTAATTTAAATTAAATTAAATAAAAATTAAACAAACCGAAATAAAATAAATAAATGAAAAATAAAAATAGTAAATTAAAATAAATAAAATAAAATAAATTATAAAAAATAAAATAAAATAAAATAAAATAAAATAATATAAAATAAAAAAATAAGAAAAGTGAAAGAAATAAACAAAGATAAAATAAAATAATATAATTTAAGAAAATAAAAAATTAAAAAACTAAATATAATAAAAAATTAAAACTAAAAATAGTCTAATATAAAATAAAGTAAAAAAATAAATAAAATAAATAAACAAAAAAATTAAGAAAGCATAAAATAAAATTAAATTAAACAAATATATACATATATAAAATAAAATGAATAAGATTAATCTAAATTAAATTAAATTAAATTAGATTAAAATCTTTAGAATAGTTGCTATGTAAACTATCGTTGCGGTCGCGTTAACTTTTTTGAGTTTTTAATCAGAGGCTGTTCATTCACATCATCTCATACCCACCAAAAAAAAAAAAAAAATATATATATTTTCACGCTGTTGGGCAGTGGACGGATAAACTATGAATTTTTCCATTTTTATTAGTTTTCACACACATTATCATTTCGCATTGTTGGAGGTAATCAAAACAAATGGCAACACTATGGTTTTACAGTTTACCATATTTAGTTGAAAAACACTCCTCTAATATATGAATCATAATTATAGCACATAATTCCAGAGAGTACCACCGACTGGAATAAAAGGACATATCGGATCGTACAGAACAAGAAAAAAAAACTATAAAAAAAAAAATAAAAATTTGTTTTTCTAAAAAGTGCAAGTGCAAGTGAAAGTGCATACACTAGCGCCCAAAAATATACCTTGAAAAATGCGCGAATATCGTAGGCGTATACGTAACCTCAATTTCAGTCTACAACTACCGGTGCATGCGCATCTCATTTGTGCAATAATTTGTGGCAACACATAAGCACAACAGCAAAAATAAATAAAATTATACAAAAAATAAAAAATAAAAAATAAAAAAATTAATAACAAATAATTCGTGCCGTGATTTGAACACTTTCAATTTGCTGAACTCAAATACACGCGAATTTATCACCGACGCCGTCGGTCAACGAAAAACCGCCAAGATGTCGTCGCAGACGAGTACTTGCAATGGTTTCTTCCAGGAGCATGCAAACAGTGCGTTGAATCAATATTTCCAGCAATTAAACTCGAACGCGACTGCAGCAGGTGTTGCTGGCATGAGCAGCAGCAATAACAGTGATAGTAGTGCCAATGAGGGAGGCAGCGGCAGTGTGACTGGGTCTTCGATGGAGGGCAATCGGAGTAGTGTGAGCAGCATTGATTCAACGAAACCGGTGAATAGCAATGGAAGTGGTGGCAATGCTGCGGCACAATGGAATAGCATGCAGCAACAGCAGGCGGCGCAACAGCAACAAGTGCAACAACAGCAACAACAAGCGCAGCATCAACAACAGCAGCAGCAGCAGCAACATCATCACCATCAGCAGCAGCAACAACATATGCATCATGCGCAGCAACAGCAACAACATAGCTCACATCAGCAGCAGCAACAACAACAACTTAATCATCATCAGCACCAGCAAGAACAGCAACAACAACAACAACAGCAGCAGCAGCAATCGCAGCAACAGCAATCTCATCACCAACAACAACATCATCAGCAACAACAGCACACACACCAACAACAACAACACCATCACCAGCAACAGCAACAACAACAACAACATCAGCACTCATCAGCCGCCGCTGCTGCCGCAGCACATAACCAACTCTCCGCACTAAGCCAAACACTCTCGCAAAATTTAGCTGCCGCCGCAGCCGCATCCAACGTCCCCACCAACACCAATCCACACTCCATTTTTGGCTCTGGAAATTTCCATTACAAAACCAATAACTCCTGGACAATACCTACGCTGTCCTGCTATCAGCGTCTCTACAATGAGAATCAGCAACATTATCATCGACAGTTTGGCAACAGCAGCGGTGGTAATGGTGGTGGTATTGGTAGTGGTGGTGGCTCCAATGGCGGTACAGGCTCCGGCAGTAATTCCTCCGATCCACAAGCACTTTCCGCACAGGCTGCTGGCGGTGGTGGCGGCAATGGTCTGGGTAGTTGCAATGCAAATGCGGCAGCAGCAGCAACCGCAGCCTCCGTACAACATGTTGCCAATGCGGTGGCGGCGGCTGTAATGGCCAACGAGCAGCATCAGAGTCATTTGAATAGCTTGAAGGCGCGATTTCAGACGCCAGGTAAATGCAGAGGATCAAATTTATGCTTAAGAAGTAATTTATGAAATTATTATTATATAATTTTTTAAAATTCTCTCTAGTCAATATTTTCTGCTGTTGAAAGTCGATTATTTTCATTCATAAATAATGCTAATAAACCAACAAAGTCTCAGCTGTGTGCTGTGTGTGTGTTGCTGCTTTGATCAGCTGCTGCTCTATAGTGTTGTCCATCCCTCTCTATCTCTTGCTTTGCTCTGAACAGTTTCTCACAATCAGTCTGTTCTAAACACTCTCGGATTGCAATTACTATCTTTCTCTCCCTCTCTCTCTCTCTTTCTAAGCATACTCACATCAGTGACACTGCAACTGCTACTCTGTCTCTGTCGCTGTCGGCGTCGCTGTCGCTGTCGCTACCACAGCTGACGTTTTCCTTTTAATTAATGAGTTGTCTGTATGTAGTTGTAGTTACTCACCTTTTTTTCCACGTGATCGCTATTTGATAGCGCATTTGCGTTTGCAATTACACTCACACAGTACCACATATAAACTAACTGATATTCATATGTACATATAAATGCGAGTATATATATACTAGCGTATTTTTTTATGTACATATGCATAATTACCTATGAGTAAATAAAAATCACTTGACCAGATTTTCTCTCTTTTTCTCTGTTATTTTTAATTGATAACTATGAAAAAAATTCATTTTAATATTTTACATGACATGACATATGCGCTGTGGAGTATTCGTTATGTTTATTTATGTTTGTTGATAAATTATAATCGTAGAGGCGTGAAAAATATGCTCGTATTTATTAATAGTAACATACATATATATGACATCATTATTACTGAATGAAATTTTAAATAATAATAAAAACTAAAAAAAAAAAATTTAAAATACTAAAAATAAAAAAAAATTTATTGAAAAGTAAAACATTAAAAAAAGTAAATAAAAAATGCGCTGAAGATATACCAGTATGTTTGCTGCAAAAACATATTCATAAATTTAAAAAATAATATTTTTTACCGTACTCATACTCTTACCATACGAACTACCCTCGAATGTAAAGCTTAAAACATTGTACCCGTACACAGTGAAGAAATTGTGAGCATTTTTTGTTCTCTGAAACCTGGTCTCTGAGTACATCAATCTGAAGTAAATAGAGACGAAAAATTAATGTTGTTGTTGTAATAACCGCTAAAAATATTTCCCAAAATTACTTTCGTGGAATATTACGGTAGTGACAGTCTTTGGTCGAATAAAAATCCGGTAATAAGACCCGACTATAGAGCATGAAGGGGATCTCAAATGCGTTTGTGTCCTGGAACTCAGTATATATGGCACTGATTTACTGCCGACGCCATAACCACTGCTGCCCTCCTACTAAGAACTTTTTCTGATGTACAAGTAAAATCTTATTGATTTATATAGGGTTTTCCAACAAGATTGAAATGATTTCTTTTAAAAAAGAAACACAATAAATGTGACATGTGAAGTGCAATCGATACAATTAAGTTCTGAATATAACATCATTCAACTGGCCACGACGACATCTTTTGCAGGAACGAATACGATGAACTAAATTTTCGTGCAACTTTTCCACTAAATCAAGTCGTATGTCATGAATAGCACTTTCAGTGTTGTCTTTTAAAGCTTGAAGAGAGTCTGGTTTATTGCTAAAGACCAATGACTTCAAAATAACCCCACAAGAAGTAGTCTAATGGTGTGAAATCACAACTTCTTGGAGCGCATTAAATGTCACAATTTCTTGAAATAATCAAATCCCTGAACCTTTCTTGCAATAATTCGGTTGTTGCACGTGCTGTGTCACACGTAGTCCCGTCTTGTTGGAATCGGATGTTGTTAAGATCAACTTCTTCCAATTGCGGCCATAAAAAGTTGGTTATCATCGATCTATACCGCTCTCCATTGACAGTAATGGGGTGCTACCAGCTTCATTTCGAAAGAAGTACGGACCGATGATTCCACCAGACCAAAAACCACACCAACACTGTCAATTTAGGCGAATGTAATGGTTGTTCATCAATAATTTGTGGATTTTCCTCGTGCCAGAATCGATAGTTTTGTTTATTTACCGCATCACTCAGATGAAAGTGAGCCTCGTCGGAGAAGATGATTTTCTTAAAAGAAATCATTATCGTTTTCAAGTTATTCCAAGGCAAAGTCAGCAAATTCACGACGTCTATGGTGGTCCATGGATGCGATTGTAAACATTACTGAATACAGTGGGGAAAAAATGATAGATCGTGACATATGGCCAAAATGACACTTAGAAATCATATCATCTCTATTGGAAAGCCCTTTTTCACCTGGTTTTAATGTTCATCTAGTGTGTGACCTTCCCAAGTTTTCTTAACCAAATGCCAATACTATATCTAGCTTTGGTTGCATAAAAGAAATAAGAATAATGGATAGCAATTTTTCTGACAGAACTTTGAGTTTTATTTCAATCAAAATCAATTTTTTGCTGGCGAAGAGTTTATTTCGGAAGAATACAATTTTTACTTTAATATTACAAATGTTTTTTTTTTTTTATTTTGTTCCTAAAAGTTAAGAATTTAAAAAAGTTTAATAAATATGTCTTTTTAAAATCCCAAAAAATGTATTCCAAGCAGAGGAAACAACATTTTTCTTATTAAATTTTACACTTCATTCATTTTATGGTTCGAAAAGCATTAAAGTGAAAAATAACCAAGAAAATTGAATTTTAACACCTCCTAAGGCCTAGTATGAATAGTAAGTATAAATTCGTCCCTTCATCACTATATTAATTTGCAACTGTCATAATTTTATGCTACTGTTTAATGATATACTTCCATGGGTTCTAGTCGAGTAGAGTTAACGTTCAACGGAACACTTCATGCAATTAGACAAATTTAATGCCCAATTCGTCAGGGCAGTAATAAGTGGTAGGTAGCAGCCAGAGCAAAAAATTGTAAACGGAAGGATGCAAGTCGTTGAAAGAGCTGTGAATATACAAAGGAAAACAAAATAATAATTAAAAAAAAAAGTAAAAAGAGGTTTTGAATGGTGATAAAGTCACCAAAGGTGTGCTGCTAAATGAAAAAAAAAATTATATTAATAATAATAATAAAAATAATAATAAATTGAAAAAATTAAAAAAATTTTAAATAAAAATATATAAAAACTAAAAAATAAAAGATTAATAAATATATATAAACTGTAACATAAAAAAAAAGTAAGAAATAAAAATAAAAATAATAGTTCCAAAAATTATTATATAATTGTCAAAAGGCATTGGTCACAAATCAAATTTCGTGAGAAAACTTGCACTTCTCTTGATTTTTCTACATCACCCAGCCTCTCTTAATTAGCATTTGTATGACAAGTATTTAGTTTTTTAATTATAAACTATTAAAACACCCAAGAGGCATACAAATGTATGTGCATATAAGTTAATTGGTGCATATTATTTACATAAATATAAAAGTGCGGTTGTTAAAATATCATTATTTAAATTACTTACAAATAAGCTGTGGTAAATTGAAATGCCCTAAGTCCATTTTTTCACTCATTTGATTATTGAAAAAAATGCGAGTATGTAAAATAATTTTTAATGCAAAATGTAACTTTTTTAAGGCTTAAGTAATTTTAAGGTTTCTATAGAAACTAATATGTGCATATTTTTTTAATTCCAAATAACTGAACGAAAACGAAGATTAAAATAATTTTAAATTTCTGCCTGAAATAAGAGGCTATTTTCTTTTTTCTAATAATAATATAGTAATTTTGTATATTTAATCAGAATTTTACAAAAATTTAAATCTAATAATATTTATTATTTTTATCATTGGAAGACATAAAATTTCGACCGAATTTGAACGGAGAAAAATAATTCGCAAGATAGCTTATATATTAGAAAATTTATTTTTAAAAAATTTTCTTTTAACCAAAAAAAAAAAGCTCAACTTCAAATTATTCATTAGATTATTTTTAATAAATATTTAAATTTCTTGTTTAATTAATTTTAGTAATATTAGTTAATTTATGCTATCGTAATAAAAAGAAATATTAAAATTTAACTACTATGCATATGTAATCACATTAAAATAAAAACCATTATTTTTTATCGGAAAAAAAATTATAACGTATGTATCTATCAAATTTATTCAAAAAATTTTGAGTTCAAAAATAAATTTAATTTGTGATAAAAAATTCTCAAACATAAAAATGAAATAATTTTTAAAGCGAAATAGAAAAATCCATAATATACATTATTTTTTTTATCCAAAATTTGAAAAAAATCGTAGAGATAATCCCAAAACTCAAAAAAAAAACCATTTTTATAGGTATAAAAGTTAAAATTAAAAGAAACTTTTTTTATCGAAAAATATAGAACTCAAACTAGCGATTATATTGTTTATTCAATATCTTATTATCGTTAAAATTATCGATAAATATATTGAAATATATTTAAATCCAAAAATAACTTAATTTCGATCAAAAAATCATTAATTATCGATCGAATTTAATGCAATTTCCAGAAACAATTGTATTTTCGTGAAAAAAAGTTATTCATTATCGATTAAATTCGTTAAAAAAATTTTACATTCGATCATAAAATTCTGTAATAATCGATCAAATTTGATGAGGAATTTTAAATCCAAAAATAACTGTTAATTTCGATAAAAAATCAATCAAATTTGATGAAATCTTTAAATATAAAATTAACTGTTATTTTAGTAAAAAAAAAATCATTATTTATCGATCAAAATTGACGAAATATTTTGAATCCAAAATTAATTGTTATTTGCGTAAAGAAAACATTAATTATCGATCAAATTTTATAAAGAATTTTAATTTCGATAAAAAATTCAATAATAATCGATGAATTTTGATGAGAAATTTTAAATCCAAAAATACCAACAGTTCGTTTAAAAGATAAATATAAATCGATCAAAATCGATGAAAAATAACTAAAAATAGCGCCTTTTTTTCGAAAAAACATTTTAAATAAACATCACATTTTATCTAACCACTCTTTATTGATTTTTTTTATCGGTACAAATCATAATTCCTCGATCACAAATGCTTCAAAAATTTTAAATCCAAAAATAACGATTATTTTCGATTAAAAAACTTAAAATTAGGCGAAAAATGTAAATTTGGAATGACGATCACATCAAACATTGATCGAATATTATGTTTTTGTAGGGTTGCCCACTTTAAACTAATTTCGATTTTTCATATATGAACAAATCGGTTATAGGTGGGCTGTATGATATAGTATTCTGATTTCGCAGATTTTTACTACTAATATGCAATTCATAATATGTTTGGATAATACCAAATTTTAAGCTCCTATAATTCTTTTTAGCGAATCTTTTTTACCCAAATCCTCATATCTAAACAAATAGGTTGTATGGGGGCTATATGATGATGCTCAGTACCAATATGAAAATAATAATATTTGTGGATAATACAGAATTTCGTGCTCCTAAATGCTTTTTTGACTGAGTTTTTACCAAGGCCTCACATCTGAAAATATCCGTGTATGAGAGCTATATGTTATATTCGTCCGATTTCGATGATTTTGAGAATCAATGTGCTGATCATTATGAATGTGTAGTTTTTTCGAGGATTTATGACCCATAAACTCAGATCTGATAAATCGGTCGTATATATGCTATAGTGGTCCGATCTGGCCGAGTCCGACAAATGATCGTATTTTATTAAGAACGTCATATTTTAGTAGAAACAATTTATTTTTGGAAAAGATTTTATCTACATTTGTCTTTACTTTAACCATTTTTTCGTAAATAAAATTTAAAATTTCTTTTAACTTAAATACGAAATTTGAACAAAAATAATATATGTAAAGTTTTCTTGAAACATAATTAAAATTTTAAATGTCATTACTTGTTATAACTATTTCAATATTGCACATACATACATAATATTTCCTCTACCAGAACTCATATCGAAACGTTGCAATTTTTTAGAGCTCCGCAAAGTAATAATATTCACGAAGACATATCATCAAGTCCATTCAACAAATATGAGCTCCCAAAGTGGTAGCCATAAACATGCCTGTATACATACATACATACATACATACATATGTTTATACATATATACAATGACTTTTATTATGCTGTTCTGTGTCGTGCCTTTTCTACTTTTTTCTCCACCTTTATGTTGTCAATGCAAATGCATTTGGCAAAAGCGCGCGAATGCATTGGCCAGCAAAAAGTCGCGCCGCCGCCACCTGAGCCGACCAAATTAAAAAAAAAAAAAAAAAAAAAAAAAAAAAAAAATGTTTATACATAGCATGTGGCGGTACAATATCGTGTGCCATGCATGTTATCGATTGCTTTAGACCACTATTTTTTGTTCATTTTTTATTTTTATACTTTTTTATAGTTTTTTTTTATTTCTTTCGTTTCCACTTCATTTTTGTGTTTAGCATAATTTCTATATTGCTTTTGCATTCTTTTTTTTTAATATTTTGACGGTTTTTGTTTTTGTTTTGTTTTGTTTTGCGGTTCTGTTGTATGACAAAATGCATCAATGTGATTAGTTACTTTTGAAAATGAAATTCTTTGAATGCACAAATTTTTGTTATTGACAATTTTTTTTTATTATTAGCTTATTGAATAGTTCATAATCAAATTCATGCTTTGTTAGTGTATATAAAGATAATTTTTTTTTTACTTAGATAAATTTCTAAACCAAATTTTCTTTTGATTAATAAGCTTGATTGATGACTGAGGTAAATAAATAAAATATTTAGGGCTTTTCTTGTATGTGTAAATGAATCATTTTGTACATACATTTATATGCACATACTTACTGCTGTGGAGACGAAAGAAACTTGAAATCGTTGCTTTAGACAGCGCTGAGCCCAGTTGCACATATGTAAAAAGTCACGCTTTAGCCAAAATGATAGGAGAAGAGAAAACTGAAAACTATGCTGTATGCAATTCAACATAGAAATAGTCGTTTAAGGTACGCTATTTGAGGTTATGTAATAAATAATAGACATAAAAATTGTGGTGGAAGTTTGGACATGCTAATGAAATCGAAAGAACAATTGAAACAATGAACAACAACAACATTAACAACAACAAAAAGAACAACTAAGAGTAAAAGAAATATATACATATGTTTATTCCAAATTTTTTTCAAGCATTTTTTAACAAACTGACACTTCTGTGTGGGGAAAAAGCTTTACTAAGCGAAGTAAATTCTTCTTAGTTCCGAAAGGCATCTAAGGCACGCGATTTATTTAAATCATAAACTCATATAAAATCGAGATATAACTTCGGGACCAGTATCTTTAGATTTTAAAATCTCTCTAAGCTAATCTTATAAAACATGAGCTGAAGACTACAAGACCTAACATAGAACACATCTTTTTTACGACCAAAACTTTTTTTTTGCTTCAAATTAAGTCTCAGTTGCAACGATAATCTCTTCATTCGAGGGGCTGGAGGAATAGCTATCGCGAACTAAGGAGTCCCAGACCTAACAGAACTTATTAAAAGAAAATGTTTCTTCTTAGTAGGTCTCATATTCAGCGATAATCGCTACATTCGAGATCTGTGAACAGTCATTAAACGCTGGGAGCCAAATCTGACATTTGTGGTGGCTGTGAAAGTAATTCAAAATTCACTTCGTGTAGTTTTGCCATTGTTTTGATTGACTTGTGGCACGTTGCTTTGTATGAATGAAACAAAAAAAATCAGTTTATTCCAAATGCGATCCTTTCAATGCACTTTTATCTTTAATGCCCTCCAGGAACCAATAAACTATTCACCGTTGATGGTATTTCCTTCTCAAGATGCGTCTGACACCCCAAAACACTGATGCCGTAACTTTTCTAGCCGATTTTTGAGCTTTCCGGCGCTTAGAACGATGTTCACTGGTTGCTATCCACTGAGAGTACGATCGTATTCATTTCGAAGTGTAGTGATGGAGCCGTGTTTCACACAGTTTTACAAATCTGGGCAAAAATTTGTTAAGCCATCGCTTCGCTTGTACCGTTTTATTTCCAAATAAGGGTAGGTGCTTCTCTCAGCTTATAATCTCATGAGTCATCATCATCATGGCGTTCTCTTCTTATGATTTTTTTCATGATTTCGAATCCTGGAAAGCTTCTTACCACCTACTGTTTTTCGAATGATTAGACAAGGAGAAAGTTGGAGTTTGAGAGTAAATAGACGGCTTTATTTTAGCATCGAAAAAGGTCTCCCTATAACTTTGTTGATAATGGTTTGTCATGTAAGTGAGCCGACGCCCGCCTTAATCTATTAATATTGCTAGTAAAACGTTGAATCATGTTGGTGGCATAGCCATGCTCTGAGGGCTTCATAAAATGACTAGTATACTACTATGCTATTACTATACTGATGGGACCCGTAAAATGACCACCATACTACTTTACAGCTTGTTATGTATCTAACGGACAGCATATTTATTTATTTAATTTTTAATAATAAAAAAATGATAATTTATTTTTATTATATTTTTTTAATTTAATTTTTATTTTTTATTTTAATTTTTAATACTTTTTACTCATTTCTTTTAAGCAACCAAATATCACTTTCATTATACAAATATCTTTTGTCTTACGAATTTTGATAATAATTGCCCTCAGCTTGACACTTATGGTCGTTTAAGTGCTTTTGAGTTGGAAGTTCAGGAGTTAAGCGTGTCTGCTGGCTAAATAACTGGTTCTTTTGTGCTGAAAAAAGTACAAAAAAAAAACTAAATAAAATATAAACAGATTCCAGAAACAATGTAATAATGAAGCATGCAATGAATATGTATTTATATGTATTTGTAGACATGCCCGCGCATACATCCATATATAATATCTATATAAAAATGTAGTTGGCTTTTCCACTTTTAGCCCCTTTCGCTTTCTTTTCAAAATTTATTAAACTCACTTTTCGGTTGTTTGTATGTATGCGTGTGTGCATGTAACCGCTTATATTTTACCTTTGCTTTTCGACTTTGACTTCTTTTTGGCTAAAGGCTTTGTTCCTCTTTTTGGCACTTTTGACCGCCCAAAGTGTAAAGTCAAATATGTTAAGGCAACTGAGCGGAACAACTCTAAGCTGAGCAAATGAGTAGTCGATCACAGTCAGTTTCTTGATAATAACAACCGGTGTGGAAGGTCGCCAGATGATATGTACATATGTATGTACATATTTTCTTACAAAATTCAAATATTTTATTTAAAAATTTTTTTTTTTACTTTTTACTGGCACTCAAAATCTGTAAAGAGAAATTCAAAAATTCAAATTAATATATGCAAGGAAAAAACGTTGATAAAGTAAAGACAGCGAAAAAGATGAAGAAGAAGAAAGCGGCGAAAAAGCGCCAAAAATAAATTTAATTTTAATTTATTTGTGCTTTAACGCCATAAGGAAGTGAACAGCAGCGTTAAGCTTGTAATATTGGTTGCTGATGAGCTGCGCTGCTGCTGCGGCTAAGTTTTGCTCGCTTGACGGGCTGCGTTATGACTTTGTGGGCACTTAGGGGCACACAGCTGGGTGATGGCGCTGTGATGCTGTTGGCGCAAGCTGGGCAAGTCTGGCTTGTCCGTTGTGTGCTGTTTTGCTACTTTTGGGATTTTACAACTTTCAGTTGAACATTTTTCGGCTGTTTAACTACTGTTTTAGCCATATTGTTGTTGTTTTCTTGTTAACATTGTTTATTTTGATCAATAAATGCTTTTTTTTTGATTGCAAAGACTTACACTTTCGTTGTCTCTTTCAACGCTGTTGTTGTAACGCTTTCGATTTCATTTGTGATCTTAAACTCGCCTTGGCAAATAATAAAACTCAAATAAATTAAACAGCAAATAAAATTAAAAATGATAATCAAATTAATGAAAAAAATATTAAAGTAGAATAAAATATAATAAAAAATATAAAATAAATTAAAATAAATAAAGATATAATAATAATAAATATAAATAATTAAAAATAAAATAAAATAAATATAATTAAAATAAAATTAAATTAAATAAAGTAAAATTAAAAAAATAAATAAAACAAAAAAAAATAAATGAAGTTTAAAAAAAAATTAAAAAAATTAATTTAAAAAAATAAAATAAAACAAAATGAATAAAATTAAATAAAATAAAATTAATTAAAATAAAATTAAAAATAAATAAATTGAATAAAAATAAAATAATATAATATAAAATAAAATAAAATAAAATGATTGAAATGAAAAAAAATATTTAAAATTATAAAAATAAAATAAAATGAATCTTAATTAAAAAAAGAAGTAAAAAAAATAAAATAAAGTTATATAAAATAAAATATATTAAAATAAAATATAAAATAAATAAAATTAACAAAAATAAAATGAAATAATATAAAAAAAAAAATAAACAAAAAAAATAACATAAAATTAAATTATATTAAATAACATAAAAAAATGAAATAAAATAAAACGAATTGAAATAAAATAAAATATAAATAAAATGAATAAAAATAAAATAAAACAAAATTAATTAAAATAAAATTAAAAAAAAATAAAATAAAATAGAATACAAAAATAAAAAAATAATAATAATATTTAAAAAATAAATTTTAAAAAATTAAGTAAAATAAAAAACAAATATAAAAAATACATAAAAAAATAAAATAAAATAAAATAAAATAAAGAAAGTAAAGTGAAGTTAAATGAAAAATATAAATAAATAAAATAAAATAAATTTAAAAAAAATAAAATTAAATTAAATTCAATAACATAAAATAAAATGAAATAAAATAAAACGAAATGAAATAAAATAAACTATAAATAAAATGAATAAAAACAAAATAAGACAATATAAAACAAAATTAATTAAAATTAAAAAAATATATAATATAATAGAATACAAAATTAAAAAAATAAAATAAAATTTAAAAAATTAATTTAAAAAAAATAAAAAAAATTAATAAAATTAAATATAAAAATATAGTAAAAAATAAAATAAAATAAAAAAATAAAATAAATAAAATAAAATAAAGAAAAGTGAAGTAAAATTAAAAAAAAAAACTAAAAAATAAAATAAAATAAAATTAAAATAAAATAAATCGAAATGAAACCAAGTTAAATAAAATAGAAGAATAAAAAAAAATACAATAAAAAATAAAAAATAAAATAAAATAATGTAAAAAATATAAAGAAATATAAAAATAACATTATGTAAAACGTAAGAAAATGATATAAAATTTAACTAAGAAATTAAGTAAAAAGTTAAATAAAATAAAATAAAATAAATTAAATAAAATTTAAAAAAAACAGTACAATAAAAAAACAATAAAATTAAAAAAAATTTGTAAAATAAAAAAAATAAAAAAAAAATTAAATAAAATGGAATAATATCAAATAAATTTAAATAAAATTAAAAAAAATAAAAACGAATTAAAAAGTATTTAAAAAAAAGCATAAAAATAAAGTAACCTGATTCAAATAAAGTAAAGCAAAATATATAAATTTATGGAAATGAAATCAAATCAAAAAAAAAAGAAAAAAAAAAATGAAAAAATTAATTAGAATGAAACAAAATTATTATAAGCTAAATGAAGAAATTTTTTTTTTAATAAAGAATTATAAATAAAATGAAGACATTTTTTTTTAAATAAAATAAAGTAAAAAAATAAAATAGAAGTATAATAAATAACATAAAGTAAAATAATATAAATAAAATAAATTAAAAATTAAATAAATTGAAAAATTAATATATAATAAAATAAATAATAAAAGATTATAATATGAATCAAATAAAGCATAAATACTTATATTAGAGATTTATTTATTGGAAAAATATTTTTATTTTATACTGTGAAATATATCAAATCTATAGTATATAAATGTATTTCCTTAATTAAATAATAAATATATTTCTTTTTAACTTAACACTTTATCGATTATTACTAATTGTGTAATTTATTTTTATTTTCAGGTAAGCCGAGTAACAACATCACTGTGTGACATACCACATTCTCTCATAAGCATCACGCAACATATATACATTTATACCAACACGTCCAAGTATACTTAGTATTATTTATTATTATTATCATATTTTAGCACAAAAACATGAATTTTTTTTTAGAAATATTTGAGCTTAACATTTTTGAACTAGTTACATTACCAGTTATAAAATCTCAAAGTACTTAATTATTTAAATAATATAAATAAACACTAAATAATCTTATATTTAGTTGTTAACAAAAATTTGGTATGAAATATTATCCCACCGTTTTGGTGAAAACTACTTTATTTTCTAAACCAAGTTTTTGTTGTTGTTATTTCATGCCAAGTAGACAGCGACCAGGGACATACTTTCCTGAATACTTATTTAGTGTTAAATTTTATATGTTTTTTTTTTATAAATGAAAAATATTTTTAGTATAATTTTTCATAGAATTTTAGGCAATCTATTTTTTAAGTTTTTAAAACGTCTCATAGAGTCGCTGTAAAAAATAATTTTAGCAGTGTAAATATTCATTTATTGAAAATTAATTTAATATTCAGCGCTTAGCTTTTCATAAAAACGGAAGCTATTAATCAGCAATTGAATTTTAAATAAATAAATTTACTGACATATATACATATATGTGCAATTTATATGTATATATGTAAATATGTATATAGAACTTGTAACTCGATAATAATTACCATTGAGATAGGTTAAAAGTGCAAAAACGAAATTTTCAAAAAAAAAAAAAAAAAATCTCAAATAGCAACAAAGGGCATACAGCTGCTGCTTATCACCCAACGAAATAGCTGCCAACACAAAAAAAAACTCGCTTCCCAACCAATTAAACGTGTAGCCCATTTATATATGTATATGCGCACTTAAGCTTTAGAAATGCCGTTAAAGAAAAAAATAGCGTACACTTGGTCGCACTATCACTCATACTCGAAATTGCTCAACTAAAAAAGCTCTGCGATTGAGCGGAACCACACATGCACTCACTAGCGCTCAAAAAAAAAAAAAAAAAAAAAATATAAAAAAATGTACTCAATGCCGTGAGTGGTGTTGACAAGTGAGAGTGAAAAATGAAAAGGAAAATGTAGAGATGAGAAAAATATATATAAATAAATAAATTAAATATTTTATAAAGCACAATAAAAAAGCTAAAATTAGAAGCTAATGTTAAAGCAAACCTAAAACAGAAGGAAAATCTGAATAAATAAATAATAAAGCAAAAGCAGCGCAAAGAGAAAATAATACCTGAAAAAGTCTGAAATCAACACCAAGCCAAATACGCTTCCGCATGCAGCTAACAATAACAACAACAACTACAACTACGACTAAGCGAATGGCGAAAAACGCGAAAAAAAGCTGAATCACGTATACGTGCCGCTGTACCTAAGAGCTTGATGGAGTAGCATATGAAGCACTATGCTCCAGGAGTGCATTAAGTGATGCAAAAAAAAAGCACAACAAAATCAACAAATATGCACACTGAACTCTCTACCACAACGTTAGCAACACTCGAGCGAGATGCATACAGTTAGATACATGCAATGTACATACAAACATATATGTAAGTACAAGATACCTGAGCTCGCGTCCGTTGCGAACGTATCCAAGCGTGAAGCATGTGACGAATATGCGAAACACTCTCTTGCCGTTGGCTAAAAGCTGACTACTGAAGGAAGCTATTACGTCAAACTGGTTGCGAGCCACGCTTTTCGACTCTAACTCTGGCTCTAGCGCCTCATATGACAGTAAAGCTCGCCGAAAACAGATATGCAAGCACGTAGGTAAAGCAAGCAAAGACAAAAAAAAAAAAAACAAAGAGAAAAAAAAAGCGTGAAAGAAGAAATGCAAAGAAGAAGAGCTGAGCTCTTAGCTGTTCCGCTACCAACTAACTGCAGCTTTTGCTGACAGCGCATGGTTGAGTGAGTTTAGAGGGAGTGATCGAGCTAAATGTCGGCAATTCGAAAAGCGAAAATAACAAAAAAAAAAAAAAAAAACCACAACAAAGCAAACGAAAGCGAAACAAGCTGACAAGTAAGCTTGCGCCGCTCGAGAGCGAGCTCATGCCCGCTCTGCATCAAAACCACCAGTAAACATAGCAAGTAACCAGAGTAGCATAAGCCAACAATGCGACTAGCGCCAGCTCTGGCGGCGTCCAGCACCATTAACTTTACCAAAGACCAACGTCGCTGACTCTTGTTGCTGCTGCTTTTTTCGCATTTCACTTCATTTTCATTTTGGGCTTGACGTGTGCGCAAACGTGCAAATGCTCACTCTTCATTCGTATTGCGGCGGCACCGGTTCACCTGGTCCAAAAATTGCGGAAGATCGCTAAAACTTGAACGCGCGCAACACGAATTTGTAGCTCGAACAAGAGCGGTTTTTTGCACGTAGTGTGTGTGGACGGACTAACGTTACGTGAGCGAGGGGGACCATAAAATTGCAGATGCAAAAGTTTCGCGTCGCGTAATGCGGGATTATATCAAAACAAATCTTCAAGAGTTTGGTCTCAAGACAGATAATATTTTTAGTGATCTTAAAGAGAAGTTTTTGACTAAGATAGTTAGATACTGTAGCTAGTACGGACAAATACTTGAGGTTAGTAATTTTGCATCTATTATTGTGAGATTGCAGTAATAATTCAGAGTAATTCTCGGTTGTGAAACAATACGCTGTACTTAATTGAATAACCTTTAAGTTAGAAACTTGTGATCTCTTATATTCCACATATTGGAACACTTTCAAAACATCGTTAAAGCAACGGAACGGAATGTGTGAAACAAACAAAAGTCAATAAAAAATTTTATAGTGTTATAGGCCAAATAATGGTATTGAAAAAAATTGCCAATTTAGATATAACAACAACACAAATTAAATCTAACGAAAATAAAATACAAAAATTCATACGAAAAGTGTTAAATAGCAAAACCAAAAAGAAACTAATCTGGATAAAGTAGAGCCAGCCACGTAAAGAAAATAAAAATAAAAAATCTAGAAAAAAGCAAAAAAACATTATGATCGTAGCTAAGCAAATGCAGAAAAAAAAACTTCAACGTAGCAAGCGCTCATCAAACACTTTTAACCTCACTTCTGTGTGCTTCTAAATGATTTGAGTACAAATAAAAAATAAATTAAAAAGCATTAAATAAATATTCTACTATATCGTCGCTTGCATTTGGTAGTGAAAAATTTTCAAGGTCACACTTTTTTCACAACCCCGCCAAATAAACAACAATTTAAATACATATATTTATATTTATCCTAAAACACTTGCCCTTAGAACAACACCAGAGAGTGGCAAGCAATTGAAACAGCGAAAGTCAACACACGTCGAGTGGGCGGGTTCAAGGGAAAGTGAAAAGTCAAGTGAAATTAAAAACTTAAAGGTAAAGCGGTGCGGAAAGTGAAAAACCCAAAGGTGATAGGCTTCTAAGTTATACGAGAGTATATTACAGTGAAATAGAAATATAAATAATTATAATATTGACGCACGAGCAAAAATGTTAAATGCTCTACCAATCGCGGTACTACCACTCAAAGGATCTCATTTGCTTTTCAATACACGACTGATTTATTTTTAAAGACATACAAATAAAACAATAAATAGGAAAACGTTACACTTTTTTTTCAAGTAAAGCAAAAAAAAAAAAAATAGAGCACGTTCGTGATTTGAGTAAACAATAGAAACAAAGACAAGCAAGATAAAAGCACAAAATATACGTGAATAATAAGCAAACCAAATCAAACGATAGTTTAATTTCAAAAAATATAGAAATATAAAATTAGAGTAATCAAAACTAAAATAAAATAAAATGAATGAAAATAAAAAAAAATAAAAAAAAATAAATGAAATAAAAAAAAATAAAATAAAATAAATAATAATAATATAAAATAAAATAATGTAAAATAAAATAAAATAAAATTAAACTGACTTAAATTAAATTAATTTGAATTAAATTAAATTAAATTATCTAAAATAAATAAATACATAATATATAAATCAAAATAAAATATAATTAAATAATACAAAATAAACTAAAAAAAATTAAAAAAAAGAATAATATAAATTGAAATAAAATAAAATAAAATAAAATAAAATAAAATAAAAAAAATTAAATTAATAAAAAAAATTAAAAAACAAAAATGAAAAATAAAAAAAATATAAAATTAAATTAAATTAAATTAAATTAAATTAAATTAAATTAAATTAAATTAAATTAAATTAAATTAAATTATCTTAAATAAATAAATACATAATATATAAATCAAAATAAAATAGAATTAAATAATACAAAATAAACTAAAAAAAAGTTAAAAAAAAGAATAATATAAATTGAAAATAAAATAAAATAAAATTTAAAAAAATATAAAAAAAATTAAATTAATAAAAAAAAAATTAAAAAACAAAAATGAAAAATAAAAAAAAAATAAACAAAATATAAAAAATAAATAAAATAATAGAAAAAATATATATAAAAAAAAATTAAATCAAAAAACGTAAAAAAAAATAAAAATAAAATTAAATTAAAAAAAATCAAATAATATAAAAAAAATAAAAAAATAAAAATTAAAATAAAATTAAATATATTAATATAAATAATAATAATAAAGTAAAATAAAATAAAATGAAAAAGGAATAAAATAAAAAAGTTTAAATAAAACTAAATAAAACCAAATAAAGAAAAAATATATAAACAAATAAAAATTAAATGAAATAAAGTGGAATAGAATAAAATAAAATAAAATAAAATAAAATAAAATTTTAAAAAATTAAGTAAAAAAAAAATAAAAAATAAAAAAAATATAAAAATAAGAATAAAAATACAAAAAAAATAAAATAAGAATATAATTAAAAATAAAATAAAATAAATAAATAAAATAACATAAAATAAAATAAATTAAAAAAATAATAAAAAAATTTAAAAAATTAAAAAAAAGAAAAAAATAAAATAAAATAAAATTAAATGAAAGAAAAAAATTATACAAACAAATGTAAAGAATAAAAAAATAAAATGAAATAAAAATTATTTAATATTAAATTAAATTAAAATAAAATATAAAAATAAAGATTATTTTATTAAAAAACAATATTAAAAAAAAAGAATTAAATGAATTTAATTAAAATAAAATAAAGAACAATTAAATTAAATTAAACTAAATAAAACCAAATAAAATAAAATAAAATAAAATATATCAAACCAAAAAAAAAAAAAATTTATGAAATTAATTTAAAAAAGAAAAATAATTAAAATAATATAATATAAACTAAATATCAAGTATATAAAAAATAAAAATTAAATTTAATAAAATATATTCAAATAAAATAAATTAATTAAAATAAAATAATGTGGTAAAATTCAAATAAAATAACACTTAATAAAACAAATAAAAAAAATCTCAGAAATTAATTTTGTTTCAATTGAAAACTAAAAATGCAATAATATAAAATATAAAATAAAACAAACATTTTTTAAATAAGAAATTACTTACAAAATTATACAATTTTTATTTTATTTTAACGTATTTTAGTTAGCATAACAAGAATTTTTGTAAAAAATGCAGCTACAACCAGGGAATATATCATTAAGAATAATATTTTAATGACAATAATTTCCAGTAAATTTGCAAAATTTTTAAAACAATGCACTGTGGTTGAAAAAAATTCAAATCAACTACCAGCATATAAAAAAGAAGAAAAAGAGCCAATACATTATCGTGCTGTTGTTGACAGCAACAAGTTGTGCATGAAATTGATCGCGTGGCGCACATGCGCGTTGTTATTGTTCTAAAGACTGGCATTGGCGAGCACGAGCAATAAAAAAGCCAAACAGACAAGTCATAGCTTCTGTCTTAGTTAAGCAAAGCAAAAAAAAAAAAAAAAAATTACCATAGTTTAAGCTATGAAAAAAATGGCATTAGAAATATATAAAAAATGAAATAAATAAGAATTATTTAAAAAAGTGAAAAAGAAAATTAGAGAAAAAATACAATAAAAAAAAACAAGCCGGCTACGTGCTTAGATTAAGCTGAGCAGCAAGTTGCATGCCGTGTACGAGAGTGAGTATTTAAAAAAAAAGATACTAAGATTAAAAAAAATTCGAAACCTTGTCGAAAGTGTGCTTAACACTGCGCTGCTTTAGAACTTTTATTCCACTCTCGTCTGTGTTCATGAATGAAATTCCACTAAGACAGCTGACCAAGTATGGATTATCTCACGCAGGCGCTACAAATTGGTAATGCGCATGCGCATCAAACACACAATGCGTTACAGAGCGCTCAACAGCAACAGCAGCAACAGCAACAGCAGCAGCAACAACAACAGCAACATCAAGCACACCTGCAGCTGCTACAAAACGTACAACATGCACAACAGCAGCAACAGCAACAACAGCAGCAACAACAACAATTGCTCGGAAATCTTCAGACAACCGCCGCCAATCACACAACTGCGCTGCCGTCACTCAGTTCGCTGCCACTACAAGTCGTACACCAACTGCCACATCTGCTAGCCGCAGGCGGTGGCGCTGTGGGTAACGGTGTGGCAGGCGTAGGCGGCGGCGCTGGTGGCACCAACACTGGTCTCTCTGCAGCGGTTAGTAGCCTTGGCAGCAATCTCGTGAGCACCAGCAATCTTGTCAACAGCATAGCCGCCGTGACGGGCAATACTGGGGGTAACAACAACAACAATAATAATAACAATAACAATAACAACGCGAGTAACGCCAACACAAATGCCGTCAACACACTCAGCAACAATGTACATTTGCACCTGCGCAACACCATGCAAAATGTTGCCAACACACACACGCTGCAACAGACGATAAACACGTTGGGCAACAATTTGGTTGGCAGTTTGCCGCCGAGTAGCCAATTGTTGCATCATCGCTTGCAGCATTTGGCGAATGTCAATAATGCAGCGGCGGCTGTTGTCGCTGTGGCAGCGAATAATATCAACAATATGAACAATATCGGCAATGGGCTTGGCAATGGCAGTGGCAATGTGTTGGCGAATGTTGGCAATACGGCGAGTTTAATTGCGATCAATGGTGTTGGCGTGAGTAACAATAACAACAACAATAACAACAACAATAACAATAATAATCCTGCGACGCCGAATAATAATTTGAGCCTGAATGGTTTGGTGGGTATGATGGGTGGCACTAACGGCGCCAACAACAGCAACAATAGTCAGAGCAATATGAATGCGAGTGACGGCAATAATAATAATAACGGTGGCGGCAGTGGTGCGGGTATTGTGCAAAATGTGAGCAATGGTGTTGGCAACAACAACAATAATGGCAGTAATAACACCAACGGTGTTACAAACAACATTGACGATGGTAATCGTTGGACGCAATTTCAAGTGCAGCAGCTGTGGAAGCAACATGCCTCGTATCTCAATGGTAATTACAAGAAAAAATATCTCAAAATTGATCAAATAATGTGTTTAAAAGAGAGTGGAATTTTTCCTTCTGGCACCCATAATTAATTCTTAAATAAAATAGTATAAATTAAATTTCAAAGACAAGGAAACTAGTTTCCTGGAATAATATTTCATAGATGAAAGAACAATTTTTCAATGGCAGAAACCATTTTTCTTTCAATCAATAAAAACGAAAAACAAAATATTTAACAAAAAAAAAACATTTTTTTCCATAATATGCTAATTAAAACTATCTTTCTAAGTGAGCATTTCAAAACCAAAGAAAAAACTTCTTTCCAGGAAGTTGAATACTAAAAAAATTAAAATAATATTTCAAAGAAAAAACGGTAGAAATACCTTTTTAAATAATACTTGCTTCAAAAAGGTTTTAAAATGATATATCAAAGACAAAAATGTGTTTATTTATAAAGATTTGCTTCAAATAATATTTTAAAGAGAAAATTTTTTATTAAAAGAAAAGGAAGTGAATTTCAAACAATAAATAAACGAAACTTTTTCAATGGTAGGTAATTAATAGAAAATGCTTTAAATTATAATTTAAAATTAAAAGTTTTAAATGTATTTAATTAGTAAAGTTGTGAAATAATATTTCAAACATAAAGAAATTTGTTTTTAATTGCATAAAAAAGAAGTTAGGAAAAATTTTGAAAAGTGCTTGATATTTTGACTTAAAAGTCAAATTTTCACTTAGCTCAAACAAAATGAACTTATGAAACACTAGAATATGGGAGATTATATACTCTTATGTTTCATTGTTCCACAAGTTCATTTTATTAAGTTTTGTGAGTCTTATAATTAGTGTTCCACAAGTTCATTGTGTTTGAGGTATGGAGTCCTAGTTTTTAGTGTTCAACAAGTTCATTTTTGTGAGATTTGTGAGTCATATGTTTAGTGTTCCTCAAGTTCATTTTTTTAGTTTTATGAGCCTTATGTGTTAGTGCTACACAAGCGCGTATTGTTGAAATGAGGGTTTTACTTCTCGGAATATCTAAAAAATTCTATACATATATAAATATTTTGCTTTTATTTTTAGTTTTGATGTTGCTCAAATTATTTTAATTTTTCTCTGCAAATTCTGTTGCTTTTATGACATTAAACGGCTGGCTGATCGTGCTTATGACTCTAAATGTACTTACAAATGCTTATGTATTTAAAAATAATGGCATGTGGCAACGAATACGAAACAATTTTGAAAAAATGGAAAAGAAAATTAACAAGAAAATATGTTCAAGTCGAAGAGAATACTATATTGTAATATTCAAAAATAATTTTTTTATTGAAACTCTTGAGACTTATTCAAATTTTATTCAATTAAATGATTTCTACATGTACTATTAAAGTATCTCACACAAGAAAATTAATTTTTAAAAGTAAAATTTTCTCACTTCACTTAAACTAAATGAAACTATGGAACACTAAAGTATGGAGAGGATATACTCTTATGTTTTATTGTTCCATAAGTTAATTTTTTTAAGTTCTGTGAGTCTTATGTTTAGTGTTCCACAAGTGCATTTTTTATTTTATGAGACTTATGTTTTAATGCTACGCAAGCTGGATTTGTTGAAATGAGGAGTTGTACTTCTAAAAAAAATTGAAAAGAAAATTAACGAAAAAATATGTTAAAGCCTAAAAGAAACGCCTAAGAGATATCACAATATACCCTTAGGCTTTTGTTGCTAATTATACATTCAAAAATTCATTAAAGTAGGAATTTAACTCAACTGATTATTTTCTTATGGAATTTTCAGAACATGTCATAGATTTCTGTCACAATTATAAGGATATAAGTTGAAAGTCTGAAATTTTTATATAAAAAAAATATAACATAAAAACTATTATTATAATCAGTTGGAAAAAAAATTCCAAAAAATTAAAATATATCCAGTAAGTCTCACAAGTCGTGCAGCTGACTGCCCGCAGTATACTTCGCAAATGATTAGGTTTCTAACTACTCGGCAATAGCATGATTTAAGCTATAATTTTTACTGTTCAGTTGCATAAGATGCTTTAGTAAAATTTTCCAAATTACTTACACATTACCAATTTCATGACCAGGTAATATCTTTTAGAAAGTTGATAAAACTTTTAAAGTTTTCGACTAAAATGATTCCTCTTATATTTTCAACCATTCAACCATTTTTTGAATTTTTTGAATTTTAATGTAATAGATGAAAAAATATTGATTAACTCATTAGGAAATGCATTACTTGGTAATGCGAATTTAAATAATTGACAATAATTTATAGCCTGAGGTATGCCATTCCCACTGATTTACTTTGTAAGCACCTCATTTCATTTCACAGAGATTATTTACTGTGAAAACTGGAGTGAAAATATTGTCAACTATTGCGTTGTGAGTGGTCCCAAAACACATTACCGCACACATTACCTGGTTATGAGATATTTCATTTCAGCATTTTTTATTTCTTTTTATTTTACGTTCTCAAGTAACTATTCTTGTAATTTTGTAACCATTGAGCTTGTTACAAGGTATTTAAATACTTTAAATTTTGTGAAAGCGCACTTTTCCTTACCAAACCTCTTAAACTAATCAACTGAATATAATTTTTTAATTTCTGTCAACACCTCAAGCCGATATTCAAGGAAATGACCTAGACTTTGAAAATTCAGCTCGTAGTAGGAAATGCCAACGACACTGACCTTAACTGAATGTCAAAGTCGGCTTAAATATATCGATTTGGGCAAATGAAAGACATGAACAAAGCGAAGACAAGCATAAGCTGGCAGCTAAAAGTTAGAAACGTGGGGCACGTAGCTGGATTAAGGCGGTTAGAACAATGGAAAAACCTTTAACATAACACTCATGGTGTATTTGGCGAAATAGATTTTCGTGCAGGAAAACATTTATATGAGTATAGATATATACAGAACATCATTCCGCCACGTGCTGCATGCAATATTTGCATTTCATTTAACTAACATATGCTGTGTACTATTGTTCTTAAATTCTGCCACTTTTTCGTATTTTTTATATATTATTTAATTTTTCTTCTTCTCCTGTAGTTCTGTTTGTATACTTATCAAGTGAAAACAGGAAATAAATGCATTAGTTGTTGTTTTTTTCTTTTTTTTTTTTAAGTAGCAGCTGCAAAATTGAAAAGTATTAAGAAGAACTTGCTATGCATGTATGCAAATAAAACATCTGTATTGAAATTAAAAAAAAAATTCCGTAAAGCACAAGTGTGTGCACATATACATACATACTCGTATATATGTGTGCTTACCTGTCCTGTTGGTACCGGTGGTTTTTATTTTTTTAATATAATTATTATTTTTATTTTTTGACAGAAGAAAACATATTTCAAATTAATGCTCTGAGCAAAAAAGTGTATAAATTAGAAAAAAAAATAATGCAAATTGTTCATTCTTTTTATTAATTTTTTTTAAATCGCTTTGCAGTAGAAAAACTGTAAAAAAATTATATTTGATAAAAAAAAAATATATAAAAAACAATTTTAAGAATTTTTTTCAGTTTTTTTTAGTCTGTCTGATCAAATTATAATATTATACGAAGGCTCGACGTAGTTGACTAAATTCGATTTAAATAATCCCACGTAGGGCGTGCTATTGGTTCTTTGGAGTATTTTTTTTTTCATTTTTGACTAAAAAAGGTGAAAGTACCCTCAAATATTAATCAAATATTTTTTTTTAAATTTTTTCCCTAATTTTTTTTCATTAAATTGAATTTATTCATAAAAAGTGGTATTTTCACTTTAGAAAATTATTATAAAAAAAAATAAAAAATCTGAGTGCAGAAGTCCATTACCGTCAGAATTTTTCCATAAAAAATATATAAAGAGATACAAAATTAATTTAAAAATAAATAAATTAATTTAAAAAAAATTGTTCATGAAAAGTTCACAATTTTTTGATAAACGTAGTTTTGTACACTTTTCAAAAGCTCTTCGTCCGTAAAAGAAAATTTCAGTACTATTATCTTTAGGAGAGAAGATTGAGGTTTTGAAAAGGTTGCAAAAGCTCTTTGGTCTTAGGCAAAAATTGAATTTTATTAATTAATTTAAAAAAAATATAAAAATTATTTTCGGGCGAAAAAATATTAGTTTCTGAAAATTTGTCAATTTTTTTTTTTATTAATCATTATAATTTCATTTTTAAGTTAGCTTTCAAAATTTCTTTAAAAACTCTGCATTTTTGAAACATTCGTAAACTTTTTTAAATTCTCAAAAACATATTTTTGTTTTCAAAAAACTTTACTTCTGGAATTTTTTTCGACCATAAAAAATTTAAATTTTTCGAAAAAAAAATTTTTAGTAAAACTTTTTGTGAAATAAAATTATTTTTAAAATTTTACAAATTTTTGGTTCCTGAAATTATTTTTTTTAATTTTACAAATTTTATTTGGCTTTTTATTATTATTTTTTAAATATATTTTTGATTCAATATACATTAGCGTACAGTTTTTAATAATTAATTTAAAGTCGAAAAAAAAATTAAAAAAAAAACTTATTAAAAATTTTTCATCTGTAAAAAAAACAATATAATTTTTTGAAAATTTTACAAAATTTAGTCCCTGAAAATTAAAAAATAATTTTTTTTGGGAAACAGACATAATTTGTAATATTTTTCAAATTTTTGTTTGTATTTTTTCGTTATAATTTTTTTTAGATAAATTTATAAAAAGAAAAATGCAATTAATAATATCTTTTAATTTCACTTTTTCATAAAAAAAATTAAGTTCAATATCAAAAAAAAAAAAAAAATGTTTTAAGAAACTACCAATGAAACAGTGAAAGTAAAGCTTTTTTTTTGAAGAAAGAAAACATTTTTGAAAAGTTAGCAAAAATTTTATTTTACTATTATCTTTTAAATATATATATATTTATTTTAATTTGTGAAAGGAGAAGTCTTACATTTTTACTTTTTGGTGTAAGCTGTGAGACTTTTGCAAAACAAATTTTTAAGCCTCATACGAATATTGTTTAATTTTTATTTCTCCAAAAAATTATATTTTAAAAATTTTGCGAAAGCACCACAATCCAAAAATTTTAAGGCTCATTTTTCAAAAAAAAAAAAAAAATTAAAAAAGAAAAAAAATTCTAAAAAAAAATTTAAAAAAAATTCAAAAAAAAAAAGAAATCCAGAAATAGAAATAAATAAAGAAAATTCCAAAAAAAATTACAAAGAAAAAATTTTTTTTTCCAACAAAAAAATATTTTTCTGCATAAGAGATCTTGTATTATATTATTATTTTTTTTTTCAAAATTAAATTTTTATGATTTTCGAAATTTCAGCATCGCTGCAACTTCAGTGTTCATAGAGTTTGATAGCACAACATTTAATCCCAAACTCAAATGTATAAAATCTCAATTTTTGGCAATTTCTTACACAATTATCTTTTAACAAATTTGTCAAATCAAAACTCTTACAATCCCATAAATTCGACACCATTAAAAAAAATTGTCTACAGAAAATTAGCGAACTTTTACTTTTAATGACGGTGTTTTATATAAATTTAGCTTTTTGCTCACATTTATTGCCGACTCATGCGAGCCTACCAAAGCCCTTAACTCCGGCACTCTCACTCTTACTAATCGTTTATGTGTGTATGTGTTTGTATTGTATGTACGTAGTTCGCTTGTCAACGCTTTCCGTGTCACGCAGCCCTTTGCACGCATTATAAGTACTATTACTGCAGCAATTCCCAGGCCCACTGGCACACAGCAAGACTTCGTAAGCAATTAAAAAAAAAATAAATAAATAAAAATAAAAAAATTCAAAATAAAGCTAAAATTTAGGGAAAAAAAGTTAACAAAAGTAACAGCAACAACAACAAGCGGAATTTAGCGCCAGCTAACAACAAATATCATTAAAATACGTTTTTACTTTCATTAAGCAGCGACGCGTTGCGGCGCATGCGCAACGTCTACACATACATATACACAAACATACATGTCTGTACATATAACCACTCGTAGTAATAAGAGCGCTTTAGCACTCGTTGCTATTTAAACACTCCTGCGTTGACGCCGTTGCAGTCAAATTTGCTGCTGCTAGCGCTGCTGCTGCTGCGCAGAGACAACGCTTACTTAGCAACATCATCTGAAAATTTCGAGCGTATAAAAACTTTCACTTTTTCGGCAGTTTTTTGACGATTTTTTTTTTGTTTCGTTTCATTCAATTTCATTTTAGTTTGTATTTCGATTTTTTTTTTTTGGCAATTTAATATTTCGCCTTTTTTGCTGTTTCTTTGTAAAATGTCGACCAGCAGAGTGCCCTCCACAAAGGCACAGGCACAAAAAACAAATAAAACAAACAAAAAAAAATTATTAAAACTAAAGGAGTGAGTGAAATATTGCCGAAAAAAACAAATACAAACGTATATGTATGTATGTAATTTAAAAATTTAAATATCATTGACTAGAAAGTAAATTCCTTTTCAATAAAAAAAATCTGTTGTTTTCCGCTTAATTGTTTTTGTTTGCCATTTTATAAAATTTGGTGTGTTTGTCAAAATTTATGTGGAATTTAAAAAAAAAAAATTTTTTTTAAGTATAAACATAAATATGTTTTGGCTTTCAAATGAATAGACAAACTCAATTGTCGGAGGGAGTAATGCAAAAAATGATAACCAAAATCGGGGGGTATTAAGAAACAAAAAAATAAAAAATAAAAATATTTTTTTAAGAATATAAAAAAGGCAAAGAAAAATATTAAATAATATAAAAACAAATATAAAAATATTCAGCAAATAAAAATAAAAAATAATAATTATTTAGAAAAAAAGAAAAATAAACTATGAAACCAGTAAATAAAAATTGAAAATAATTTTTTTTTTAAATATAAAAACCAAGACCAAAAAATATAAAAGAATATAAAAACAAATATGAAAAAAAAAATAATAAAAAAATAAAAAAAATCAACAATTATAAAAAGATAAAAAGAAACAATTTTTTTTTAAATCTATTACAGCTCCAGATACCCGGGTATGGAGGACTGCGAGCAGCTCGATGCTCGCTCGATTCTCGTTAATTGCTCCACTGCTCAGCAGAAGAAAAATAATTTCAATTTTGTTTGTCAAAATTTGTTTGGCTTTTCAATGATCAATTGTGGGACGACCAAAAAAATATAAAATATTATAAAAACAAATATGAAGGAAAAATATAAAAAACAGCAATTATAAAAATATATATAAAAATTAATTAAAAAAAAAAGAAATAAATAACTATTAAACCGGTAAATAAATATTGAAAAAAAATAAAAAAATTTAAAAAAATTTCATAGAATATAAAAACAGAGACAAAAAATATAAAATAATATAAAAACAAATATAAAAATAAATAAAAAAATATAAAAAACGAGGAATCATAAAAAAAGTAATTAAAAATTAATAAAAAAAATTAAAAATATCTAAGAAAGCATTAAATAAATATTTAAAAAAAATTTATAAAAAAATTTACATAGAAAAAATATGTGAAAATATTAAATAAATAAGCAAAAATTAAAAAAATTAAAACATAAAATTGCTGTACAAAAAAATTAAATTTCTTTGCACCTTAAATGAAATTAAAGCCTTTTTACATCATTCAAAAAAAGCACACAAAGCCAACAATTTTGTCATTTGAATGCCCTGCAACGCCGAACTGGATGCATATATAATATATAATATATTTTAGTTGTGGAGATCAGAACTGTACTCTGCATGTTTGCCAAATTCATACATTGAAACTAAAGCTCGAATATAAAAATCTTAAATTTATATTAAAAAAAAAATTATAAAAAATATATAAAAATATAACTCGTTTCTGTAGTTTATTATATTTTCGACTAATTAATAAATTATTATATAGAACAAATGAAACATTGCTTTTAAAAACATTATTAACTGGTTTAGTGCTTAGAATATTATTAGTACAGTTTGCGTATTATTAAAGCATTTCTTTGAACAATATAATAATATAAATAATTGTTGGAATAATATAAATATTTTATTTTTTTATTTATTTTTTTTATTTTTATTTTTTTGAAAGTACAACCTGTCGCGTTGTTTTTGGTTTCGCTATCTAAAATTTGCATTATTTCATAAATTTTAATCTATTCATATTTGAATTTAATTTGTTTCCCCCCAAAAAATAAAATTTCAATAAAATATTAGAATAGGGTATTAGAATATTAGAATATGTAGCAATGAACTTGTTTCTGTTTCTAATTAAAATAAATATTAGAACATGTGCTTCGATAAACAGGCTATACAAGTACAGAAGGCGGACATGCATATAGACATGCAGTATTAGCAGTTCGTATATGTATATGTAAATATAATCCAACATTGCTAAAAACCAATACATATACATGTATTTTATAAACATATATTTTTTTCTCAAAAAAAAAAAAAAAAAAAAAAAAAAATTTATAAAATAAATAATTAATAATGATATTCTTTCAAACGTAAATATTTTTCGATTCCTTACTTTTCCTAAGTAAATTTTTCACCTAAACCACTGATAGAAAAAGTTAATAGTTTTAATTTTTATATCAGTTTTATTTTCAAAATATAAAATCTATCAATATATATGTATTTACTTATTATTACTACTTTGTTTTTTTGTTTTTTAAATAAAATACCGCATGTTTTGAATTCTGTTGAATATCTGGGTAAAACTGCACCGCTTTCTGTTCCATATTTTATGGTAGGCTCATTTTCATTTATCTTGTAAGAGTTATGCCAAGACGCTTCCATCGTTTGCCGCATAATTGACATCAAAATCTTCTGCTAAACCAAGCAGCAAAGTATAATAATTTATTGGCAAACCTTGAGCGCCTATTGGACCGTTAATAAAAAGACTTTTGAGGAAAAAATTGCATAGCAAAATTAAATTTGTCTGCACTGTATATAGGATACACTCAGGTGACTCTCCCTCTCCGTCTTTACCAACATATATCTACCCTCTCAACCGTCGTTCGCATCACCCGATCACACTTTTCGTAACGCTTACGTAACACATTCCAGTAAGCGTTAATGAGTTTTACTTTAAAAATATATTTACTTATCGTGAATTTAATGTGAAAATAATTTGAGTGCTGTTTAAAAAAAGATATTAATTCTTAAATTTTTTTCAATTGATTCGTGCAGTTTTTAGTTTGGGCATAAATTGAAAAAAGAAAGAAGAAAATTGTTTTATTATCGCCTTCTCTATGATTTTTGTCAAAATTACATTTTGCAAGACTTTCAATGATGCCAAAATAGTCTACATAATTCACTTCAACCAGTCTTCAGCTGCATTGCGTATTCTCCATCATCAATTCTGTTCGGCAGTAGTACAAAGAACAAAATCTAACCATAGTTCGCTTACAATAGTTATTACCTTGCACTAAACCACAAAGCTAATATGTAAAAGCTCTAGCTGAATACTAGTATTTGAAAGATGGAATCATACCAGTTCACTGTTAGCTGAGAAATCACAAGTTGAAGGCATAATACCAACTTCCACCACACCGCTAGTAGTATGTTGTGTTAATTATTAAGGTCGGTATGTAACTTTAGCGAAAAAAAAACTAATATATTTCGTAGATGGAAAAATGTAGTAGGCACGGAAATTTGACAGATGATTTTCTATTGTGAACACCTCTTTACGAAGGAAGAAGATATGCAAACGTAAATAAACAAAACGAAAAACCTGAGTAGAGCGCGCTAAATATTTGTCACTGGTTATGTGTTCTTACCTTTTTCATCGCTAAAAATTAATAATAGGTGTAGTAATTGATGAAAAAACTAAAAACATTACATAAATTGCTTTAAAAGCTCGCCTTTAATACGTTTGAAAATTAGTCTTCCTCTTGTTTCTCGCGAAATATATATGAGAATTTCACTCAGAGACCTGTGTCGCCGTGCTGATCCTAGTGACAAATATGCTTCAAGTCTCTGCAAAGTTAAACAGTCTAAATCATTTGATGTATGGGAGGCTTATACTGACGCCGAATAAACCGAGGGAGGGAGACATCCGAAACATAAATTATCTGCTATTTCTGAATTGAATATACATTTTAATTCCAATTTGACTTCTAAAGAGATCTTATTAGATCTGAGGTATGAAGCTTCGGATTGGTTTAAAATTGAGTCGTTGATGCTATTACACTTGGGGTCGGATCCGATTAGAGGTGGATAGGGTACTAAAAATGAGATAAAATTATATTTTTCAAGGAAAAGTTAGAGCTTCATAAACAATTACGATCTGTAATGTTTTTGAAAAGATTTCATGATGTAAACATCCCATGTATTTGGAATATAATTTTATTATTATTATTATTATTATCATTAATCCCAACGGTTTACCCACCTCCCGCCCATCCGTACGAGGGGCGCTGTTCGTTTCGTTGTTTCGTTTTTCATCAACGCCGAGTCACGATGAACAGAGGTTTGGTTGAGAGTGTCGAAGAATAAAAAAAGTTCAGCTACAGAACAAAATTCATCAGCTGATTTATTAAGTATTTATTCAAATATAAAATGTTATGTAATGATTAGTTGAGAGTCGACAAAATAGTTTTTTTTTTAACATGAAAAAGTGAGTCAGATAAGTCAAATGTGCTTGAATGAGAGTTGAAATCAAGACACAAACGATGCCAGGGCCAGGGTGAAATTCAAAATTCGTTTTGCAAGTTTTCAGAAACAAGAGGCAAAAATGTTTGGAAATTTGATTTCAGAGAGAATAAGGAACTGGAAATTGATTTCTGAATCTGTTGTTGCCTTACTTAAAGCCTTGACAGTTATGGATATTGGCATAATGTATGCTGTTATTTACGCAGTTATGCACAGAGTACGTGAGACACCTGCTCTATTGTCATACAGATAAAGAAAGTATAGTTAATATCCTATGGTGAATATCCTCGGATTTCTGATCCACGGATTTCTAAACCTACTACAATTTTGAGTTTATACAAAGTTATAAAATGTTTGAATTTTTGAAATATGTAAAACTTGTTAAATTAAGGCTTTAAAATTATATTTTATAAAAATAATTTTTTTTAATATTAAAAAAATAAACTTAATTTGATAAAAAATTTTTAACCCGGAAACTGTCTATACGTGCAAACAATATATACGTGCATACATACATACTTATTCACAGAATTTGTGGAGGAGGAAGGAATGTCTTGTTTTCATTTCGTTTTTTTTTTGCGTTGTGTATTGAAAATTGAAACCAAGTCAACTAAAAAAAAATTAAAAAAAGGAAGTTAAGTAAAAAAAAACAAATATTGCATAAACTTACATGTAAGTATGGAGATAGGCTTGTATGTAATATAATAAATATGGCTTTAAGCACGCATTTTTTCAATTTATATTTACATGTCAATATAAATATGTATGTAAGTAGGTAACCATGTTGCTAACAATTTAGCAGGGCAGCAATAAAAAAAATCACAAATAAAAATAATAATAAAATAGTAACAATTAGCGCTGAAAAACGCCAACCAAATGCTTGTAAAGTGTCACATTCGCCTAACCGATAGGCTATAAAACAAAAAACTAAAAAAAAAATTAAAAAAAAAATAAAAATTAAAAAAATAGTAATAATGATACGCACCACCACGCCAATGCACGTACGAGTAACTAGCACTGCTTTTGTCAATCGACCCTCTTACTCAGGTACTCCTATTAGTTATTGTTGCTGCTGCTTTTGATTTATTTAGCCGCCACACACAGCTGATCAACTAAGCTCGTGCGAAGCTTAAACAAAAGCGGAGCAATTTTGATTAGAAAAAAAATTTTCTCGCCAAAGTGTACCGCGCAAGTACGTGAGTGGTCAGTAAAAAGGTTGCGGGCGATAATTGAATAAAATGAAGAAGAAGAAGAACACGAAGTAGTAGTAGAAGAAGCAGCATATAATGGTCAACATGTCTCAATTGATTAAGCTCGCTTGCACGCTGGCACGCTGAGGAAACGTTATTGTGGGTGTAAGATGACACATGCAGGCACATATAGAGTTGACAAACAAGCAATAAACTTATCATGCTTGCATATACATATATATGTACATATGTATATACAAAAATCTAATGGTAAAGGCACATAAAACCATAAAATACACACAAACACATACATACACACATAAATACACACAGCTATTTATGTGCATATATCTATATGTTTGTTTTATGGCACTAAACTCGCGTAATGAGCCATGCCGCTAGCGATCACAACAATACCCCAACAACACCAACAATACTTACTGTGTCAGTTACTAGCACTCTCGTTGCTATAAAGTGTTGCATAATCTTTTAGAAATGTGGCACGGCAGTTACAACGGTATAGCGGCAAATAGACACGTACGACGAGGCGACGTGCAAATTGCAAAATAGTAAAAGAAGAGGCGCTGCAACAGCAATAAATACACAAACATACATACCCACATATATATGTGTTATATGTATAGTATAGTATAGCAAAAAAAAGGCAACAAAGACAACACAACAAAATACGAAATCAGTGAAAGTGTTTTTTTGTACATACATACATACACGTGTAAACTGTTGTTGTCAGAAGTTTGTTAGCATGCATGTGGCGCATCGGTTGTTGCGCATGCGCAAAGCGCGTATTGAAAGCGTAAGCTTAGTGAATGCTTAAATTGTTGTACTGTAGATTCTACAAATGAGTGTGGTTTTTAGCATGCAAATAAATATGAACTTGTTTGTATGTGTTAACGGACACTGGCGGGTATAAGTTGGAAGACGGTAAATTTAATTTAATTAAAATAAATTTTTTTTAATCAAAAATCATTATTATTATAATCAATAAATAGAATAAAAAATTTGCCACTAAATTTAATCTTAATAAATTAATTAATTAATAACCTTAAAATTCATTTTAAAATTTTTGTTTTAAAAAATCTTTTTATAATTAAAAAATTTAAAAAAATAACAAAAATTTTTACAAATTAAAAAATAGTTTTAAATAGTCGTTAAAATATTGCATATAATAATACATAATCTTTTCACTAAATGTCCATAAACTTCCATAATATTAAAAAAATTTAAGAAATTAAAAAAAAAATTTTTTTTAAATTTGAAAAGAAATTAAAAAAAAATACAAAATTTTTTTTTTCGAAAAACTCCACAAATAATAATAATAATGATAACAAATTTGTCTATTAATAAATAATTTTGAACACAATTGTTGCATAAAATATTAAGAAAAGATGTTTACTAAAGTTTTGACTCAAAACCTCGTATCTGAACGAATCGCTTGCAACGGGTCTATATGATATAGTGTTCCGACCACCATGTTTTAAAGTTTAAATATTAAGTAGAAGTATTATAATGGAACGATTTTCCGTCATTCCTTGTCAATTTTGGTTTTTCGACAAACCGGTTTCGGCGTTCCGCCATCTTCAATGCCTAGTTTCGTTCTGGTCTGTGTCTATCTATTTTTAAAATGTGATATTTTAGTTTTTTTTCATTTCCACCAGAATAAAAATATTGAATTCGTTAAAAATATTATTAAAATAAATTTCTGAAAATATTTATCTGCCGCACCGTCAGATTATGCGCGTCAGTGTATGTAAATATATATATCTAAGCGTAATTTTGTTGTTGTTTTTATTTGTTAGCTACATTTCAGCATGCGCTTGGCTCTGTGATTAGTTCTGCCAGATCATTATCTTAATCAAATTAAATACATATATGAATACATATATGCATCTGTGAGGTGGTTTTTAATCCGATAGCTTTGCTGTCCGCGTTCGGCTGTCAGTTCGCTTTCATGACAACAAGTGTTTATTGGATGCGAGTTTTTCGTAGAAAATTTATCGTCACTAAGTTGTCTGTTAGCTCAATGAAGATTCAAATATTTAATGTATTTGAATAAGAAAAATAAATATAAAATAAAACTAAATTAAATAAATAATAAATTTTTGAGGGGTTAAGCCACTCTAGAGGGCCAGAAAATAGGCCGTTTTTAGACTTTTTTGGAAAAACTATTAAATAAATCTGATTTTTGACAAAAGGCTCATAACTATTTTTTAAGAAAACATAATTTAAAAATAGCGGATATACAGCGTTCTCCCTAGGATGTCTTCATTTTTTCGGGAACCACGGTCGAACACACAGCTCCTGTAACTTTTTTTATTTTAATAAGTTGTTGAACGGTTTCCGCTTGTAAATAACAATAGCACGTAGGATTTTTTGAAAAAATGGCAGGTCTCTAAAGGAAAAAGTAACAATTTGGCCTAAAAATTTGTTCGAAATTTATTAATAAAAAAAAACTATGCAAGATAAAACAAAATCTTACGTACTTCTGTAGGTAATGTATTTCTGGAGATGTTGTCAAAATTTCAAGTGAATCGGTTGTAAAGAGTTTGAATTATGTTTCCGGCCAACATGAAAAAAGCGTGTTTAGAGTTTTGAGTATAAATTGCTTCCAAAATTCACTCCTTCTTTAATAAATAGATAAACTTATGAATAATATAAAATTAAGCCTTTATGAGCACTAAAAGGTATAGAACCTATGGTCCGTTTACTAATCTATGCTACTATTTGAATTAAACATTGAAACCTCTTGATAAAAACCTGAAATCAGGGGTTTATTGCTGCCTAGTTGAAGTTGAATATTTTTTTTTTAAGACAATTTCTTCCAGAATATGTTTCAAAGAAATTTCAATTTTCTTGAAGATTAATTTTTCTTAGTGCGATCACCAATTCATCGGCTGTTCGGAGGCGGCTTAGCATAAACTATGTGTATCCATTTGTTGGAGAAACGTCATGACGCAAACCACAAATTTCAGAAGGAGCTCGGTCGGCGGCTGTAAAGCGCCATTTATATAAGCTTGCAAACTTCATTTTCAAAAAATTTTAATTGTAATTTATGTCTATATGATTTTCGCTTCAAGCTTGTCAATGCTTGTGTTGAATTTTGTAACTTCGTCTTTTTTCCAATGGAAAATTTACCTTTACATTAAGATTAGACATCACCTTTAGTGTTTATTGTGCTTTGTTTAATACCGTTTACTGATATATTCTGAAAATTACAGCGTCTAATAGCGCCATATCAGAGAAGAAAAATGCGAGAGACTTTAGGTAATGGTCTAACAACATTATATGTTTAATGTTAGATTGTAGATTTTTATTAAAAATACACCGTCCATTATTTTATTGACTTCAAAGCGTTATCTAAGAGCATTCGAGTAGGCAATTTTATCTAAAGGGGAGTAGTACTTTAGAACTTTCAAGAATATTACTATAACCATAAAAGTTCTAGTAAAGGAAATGGTATAAATGTGGATTTTGAGAATTTAAAAATGCATATTTTAACATTTTTTTAGAGAATTAATTCTCGAAAACTTTTTCAAATTTTTCTATTATTTTTTTTATTTTTTATTTTTATTTTTTAATTTATTTTGTTTTTTTTAAATATAAAAATTTTTTTTTGCATATAAAATTATACTAACACACTTTCTGCAAGCCTTTAAAATATATATGCCATAAATCAGCTGTTTTACGATCACTAAAATGAAATTTTCATGCAGCAAATAAAAGAAATTATAAAAGGAAAAATGGAAAAAAGTGAGAAAAATTAAAAATTGAAAATAAAAAATTTACAAATAATTACAAAACCATAAGGAAGTGAAACGGTGTAAGTAAATAACCCACTTTTCGCACCTCTGACCACAGATATATATACGTACGAGTACATACAAAATAACGAATATTTACACATTTACTTACTACACACGGACAAGTCGGTCTAATGCAAACGGACGAGCACAGCTCAATGTGCGACCACAAGTTGAGGCAAAATAAATCAAAACGGACAATATATATGTATACAATATATGAATGTTTGGCTGTAATAAAATAGTAAACATTTGGCGTTGGACAGTAATCGCTCGCAGCACGTCAAACAGTGGCGCACACACATGCTCACATACATATATACTGGCATACATACAGACATTTATTTAACATTTCGAGTGCCTCACGTCATGATAACTTGATGATTTGTCTGTTTTGACGGCTGATGGGGCTGTTGGTTGATGGCTGAACGAAATTGGTGGCAGTCACCACCACCACAACCACCACCTCATAATATTGGCCACTTAAGCGCCGCAGCTTGCCGCGACGAAGACGACGACGACGCTGTTACACAGTAGCCCAGTTTCTAGTTGCCACAATTTTGTTATTGTTTATTGCAGTTGCAGTTTACTGTTGGTTGTTTTTGCTTTTTATGGTAAAAAAAGGTAAAAATGCGACCAAAGTAGAGTAAAAAAAAACTGCATTTTAGCGTAAGAAATAGTTAACAAAAATGCAAGTGTGAATACTTTTGTATGTATGTAACTAAGTGTATGTATGGCAAGTTGGCATGTAAAATTAACCATTTGTGGCATGCTTCAAATTGAGCGTGGAAACTCCCACACTTAAACATATTATTTAATTAACGTAACAAGGAAGTGTTGAACATTTGCGCCTGTTGAAAGGAAAACGGCACATATTCATGTACATATTTACATAAATATATATGCAACCACACCTCTGCAGCCATTAATATGGTTTGTTTACGATTTTATTTGGGGTCTTTCATTTGTTTCTTTTTTTCTGGCTTCACGCTATCATAGGCTGTAGAGCTGCATTTGTGCTTGATTTTTGCTTCTTTTCTTTGAAGAAATACCATTTCTTTTGTAGCCATGAGAGCTGGCTCGACCAGTAATAAAATTGAGCTGGATAGTTTATGTAAAAAACTTTTGAAAAATAATGCTGAAAACATGTTCTTTGTTTTATACTTTTCTGTAGTAAGAAATATGTTTAGAAATTTTTTATCATAAATTTAATCAAAAATATTTTCCGTTTCTAATTTAATTGAAAAATTTGAACTATCTACCATGAAATGAGGACCATATTCCATAACCGTCCATCCTGAATCCACATATCGTTCAAATAACTATTTAAAATAAATTTTACTTGGCCTCTCTGTACTCCTTTTGATATCTGTTAATATCGAATCTAAGTCTAAGTTTTATCAGCCATTCATTTGTGTGCGTCGATCAGAGGATTTTAGTGATTTTAATGCAATTTAGCGTAATTTTAACGCACTTTTCGTCTTACCATCATATCATCATCTATCATGTAAAGTATTTTTATGCTACTAAAGCTTTGATTACATAGTTTGTGCTTCTAACCAAGCCAAGTGATGTTTATGTAAGCCATAAATTGGAGAATATGTCAGTAAACAGCATCTTCTAGCATCTAATATACACTGTGAATATACTAAAATTTGATCAAGTAGTTAAATTTATAATAAATTATAAGACAGCGAGGCTAATGACAACATACGAACAGTTAATTTTAAGCAATATATGCATTTACATTAAAAAATTCTAAATATAGTTTTTTATTGAAAGGTTTAAGGCTCATAGCAAGAGGCGTGAATTCAATTAGAAATCTTATATTAATTTTTTAACAGATAAGGATATGAGTGGAGCTCTTAAGAAATGCTTTTATTGATGCTTTTTATAGCACATGCAATCAAATGTGGATATTCCAATGGTGCTAGTGTTGAAGCAATTATTTAATATATTTCGCCCAGAACTAGCGCATATATACAATTTGTATGCGATATTGAGGAGACTTATCCCACGATAATAGGCGCAGATCAAGGAGTCCACATTTTTATGGATTTGCGCAGAGCACACTGAGGTTCCAATCGTCGGGAATGCGTTCGTCCGACCATATTCTGCAAAGAAGCCAATGCGTGCATCTTGTTAGTTCTTCGTCGTCTCAATTGAATAGGTCGCTATATATACGGACATATAAATATCAAACTTAATGGAATGCATTTTTTTGGCATTAATTTTTTCAAAATTATCTCTTTCAAATGTTGGCCGCTGCTACGTCTCAGATGATTCATCCGTTGAGTCCAATTTTCGATGATTCGTTCGAGCATTTCTACTGAATGACAGGCGAGAAGTTTTGCTCCAAGGTCTGAATCGAAGCGGGATTATCCCCATAGACTTTAGACTTTATCTAATATCCATAACTCCATAGTCTAACGGCGTGACATCGCACGATCTTGGTGGCCAATCCACTTGACCAAAACGTGAAATTATCTGCTCACTGAGGTGTTCTCTCAATAAATCCATTGATTGGTGCGATGTGTGGGGTCGTCTTGTTGAAACCAAATATCTCGGAGATCACGAGCTTCAATTTCAGGCATCAAATAGTCGGTTATCATGGTGCGATAATGCTCGCCATTGGCGGTTACGTTCTCAGCAGCATCATTTTTGAAGAAACATGTACCGATGATTCCATCTGCGCACAAACTACACCAAGCCGTTGTTTCTTCTGGATGAAATTGCAGCTCTTGGATTTCCCCGGGTTGCTGTTCATCGCAAATGCGGCAATTTTGCTTGTTTACATGCCCATTGTGCCAGAAATGGGCCTCATCGCTGAACAAAATTTGGCTCGAGAACGTCGGATTTTCTTGGAACTTTTCAAAAGCCCTTAGAGCGAAGCGATGTCGCTTGGGAAGGTCGAGCGGCTTCAGTTCTTGCACAAATTATATTTTGTAAGCTTTCAATTTAAGATCTCGACGTAAAATGCGCCAAGTTGCGAAGTTGTTTCATACGTCATACCGAGTTGCTGCGAACGGCACCGAGTGGACTCTCCACGATCTTCGTGTATATCCTCAGCTACGGCCGCTACATTCTCTTCACTGCGCTGCTGGAGGTGATCTATTCGGTCGAATATTGTCTAATAATGAATGCTGGGTCTCAATATGGCTGATGATGTTGCGAATAGTACGGTCAGTAGGACGATTATGTAGACCATAAGTTGAACTAAGCGTGCGAAACACATTATTTACACAACGTGAATTTTCGTAATAAAGTTGAATGATTTGTAAACGTTGTTCTGGCGTAAGTCTTTCCATGATGAAATGCCAGACAATACTAAACAAAAATAAGATGACAACTTTACTCGACTCACGCGTGATCTGTCAAAAAAAGGATATTGAAAAACACGTCTCTTGGATCACGCTTTATATATATTTAGTGCTTTGTAACCACTGATCTTTGATCTTTTTTTTACCAACAAATGGAGGGTCCTACAGTTTATTCTAAGCCCACCTCCGAACGGTTGATGGATTTTTATGATGAGCTTTTTATTTCATGTCATAAATACACTCATAAAATTCCTTGCCGTGGGGCGACCGAAATTAGAAAAAAATCATTTTCCATAATTTTGGATGTTGCTCGAACCGGAAGTCGAATTGTAGTACGCAATGTTAACCACTCGGGTTTAGAAATAGACCTGCCTCTAATATAACACATTTTATTTTTCACCAATTCATTTTTAAAACCTCTTACTGTATTTTCTGCAGTGCTTACTCACATAGATATTTATTTACACACATATGCACATAAATATGCATCTAACTACATACATATACACATATTCAAACGACTTCACTCGTAGCATTCAGGGTGAAGGTTCACACAGGTGAAGTTACTTCACGTCAACAACGCGCCCGAAAGGGTTAAGTAAAATATCAAAATGTTATCAAAACGTCAAAAATCTTATATTTAGTAATAACTTTCCACGTACACAGAGACAGTGCACAAACAAATTTCTATATTTGTATACATATGTACATAACATACATATGAACAAATTACAGAGAGCAAATTTATCAACTACAAGCAACAGAGGCAAACCATCAAACATGTCTACATAAAAAAAATTACTCAGGCACAACATAAATAAATATATACATACATACATATATACCCATGCCTACTGCAAGTACACGAAAGAAAATTTCAGTTGCAGCATAAAAGTATGAAATAAGAAGTAATAAAATAAAACTGGAAAAGAAAATTGGTAAATATTATGTCAGTTTGAGCATCGCTGATATCACAGCGACAGCAAACAGCAAACAGCAACAACAAGCGCAATCACAGTAAGACAACAGCAGCAGCAACAAGAGAAGGCAAACAACCAGCTTGCCAGCCAACCAGCCAGTCAGCCAGCCAACCAGTCAGCCAGCCAACCAGCCAGTTTGGCGGGTAAACAGAAAGTTTACATTGTATTACATACAAACAGACACTTGTATGCACATCTGTACATACATATGTGCATACAATACATACATATATATGTATACCAAAGCACGTCAGCTTAAGAGCCCGGAAAATATAAAACAACGGTGTAAAAAAAAATAGTACAAAAAAGAAACAACAGTAACGGTAAGCTAAGAAATCTAAAAGTATAAAAAAAACTTAAAAAAAATAGAAATAAAAATAAACAACAATAACAATCACGACTGCGCCAGCAACAATATCAACGGCAAACAGACACACGTGCATTAACACACAAAAAAAAAAAAAAAAAAAAAAAAAAAGAAAACCTGAAATCGCAACGAAATGAAAGTGAGAGTTTCCAACAACAAGCATCTCTGCCTCCTCTCTCGTCCATACTTTCAAAGCATAGTAGCATAGTAAATGCAATAAAAGTAGAAGCGACTGCTGTAATAATTGTAATAAAAAGACCAAAAAGAGCACACACACACACACACACACAAACAGACATGTCTGCTGATTGAAGAAATATTAAAGTGTGCGAAAACTTACAATATTCATAATTGTTTGTGTCTGCACGTTTATTGAAAATTTTCCCACATAAAAACGAGTTAAGTACAGCAATGGCTTTTCGAGCAATAACATATGTACATACAGACATATGTATTTATTACGATGTTTACATACATTTGTGTTTTTTTTATATATTTTTTAGTGTAAAATAATAAATTTTAATTTGATTATGGGTACAAATATTTAAAAAAAAATTTTTTTTTAAATTTTTGTAAATTTAAAATCATTTTAAAATTCACATTCTGTCAGGAAAAAAACGTCATTAGAAATGATATACTTATATACACACATATATATGTATATGTATAAAAACCCAGTCCCAAATATTTGGAATGCCAAGAATAAAATAGCTTCTAGATAAAATTAATTAAAAAAAAAAAATCAATTGACACCTGTTTCGTTGCTTAACACAAAATTAAAAGCAACAACAACAAGCATTTGTTTACATGCATATGAATGTTAGTATGCATACATACCTATGTGATTAAATATTCCGCAATGCAACTCTTTCTAACGCTCACCGGTTATGCAATATTGTCTGCGAAAGCGTATTAGGCACACATGCAACCACATAATTGCTGCACAACAACAACAAGAACTCGTCAAACAGCTGGTGAAATGGTGTAATAACCACACCATGCTAGGTTGAAAGTATGTGTACAAATATACTTATATACATACATACATATATGTGTTTTCTCTACCATTCCATTCATCATACAGGTGCGTGTATGTAAGTTATGGCATGGAATTGGTATTGGTATGCCACATATGTCAGTGGCATGGTTAAGGAAAAGTGTGGCAAGAAAGTGTAACACTTTTTTCTGTGGCAATTACGCGAAGTCATTATATAGAGCTGTAATTATCTTGTGGAAACAGACATGTGCATATGTGTGTTCCAATGAAAGCGCTTACTAAAATTAAAATCAAAATCAAAATAAAATAAAAAAATAAAATAACATAAAATAAAATAAAATAAAATTCAAGATAAAAATAAAAAAAATAAAAATAAAACAAAATAACATAAAATAAAATTAATTTAAAAAAAATAAAATAATTAAATTAAAAAAAAATAAAAAAATTAAAAAAATAAAAATAAATAAAATTTAATAATTTCAAAAATTTTAAAATTTAATCAAATAAACTGAAAAAAAATAAAAAAATAAAAATTAAAAATAATTAAATAAAATAAAATAAAATAAAATAAAATTAAAAAATATAAAAAAATCTAAAAAAAAAAATAAATAATTATCATATAATAAAATAAAATAAAAATTAAAAAAAAATAAAATAATATATAATAAAAAAATATAACAAAATAAAATAAAATTAATTAAAATAAAATAAATGAAAAATTAAAAACAAAAAAATTAAATAATCTAAAATTAAAAAAATAGATAAAATAAAATAAAATACAAAAAAAAAATTAAAATAGAAAAAAAATTAATAAAATAAAATTAAGTAAACTAAAATAAATTATGGAAAAAAATGAAATAGTACAAGATAAATAATACAAAAAAAAAAAATAAAATAAAATAAAATAACAAAAATAAAATAAAATAAACAAAAATAGAATTAAAAAAGTAAAATAAAATTAAATTAATTTTTTTTTAAATATTAAAAAAATTACATAATAAAAAAATAAAATAATAATTAAAAAATTAAAATAAAAAAATAAAAAAATCATATTGTATTAAGTAAAATAAAAAAAATGAAATAAAACAAAATAAAATCAAATCACATAAAAAATAATTAAATGAAAAAAAAAATTAAATTAAAAAAATCGAAAAAAAAAATAAAATAAAAAAGCCAAATAAAATAAAATAGTATAAATTAAAATAAAAAAATTAAATAAAACGAAATAATTTCAAATGACATAAATAAATCAAATGAAAAACATTTAATTAATATAAATCGAAATAAAATAAAATAAAATAAAATTGTATCAAATTAAATTAAATTAAACTATGTTAAATAAAATAAAATGAAAATATGAAAAAATAAAATTAAAATAAAAAATAAAATAAAATAAAATAAAATAAGATAAAATAAAACAAAATGAAACAAAACAAAACAGAAGAAATTAAAAAATAAAATAAAATAAAATGAAACAAAATAAAATAGTATAAAATAAAATAAAAATGAAATAAAACAAAATAAAAATAAATGGCATAAAAAATTAAATGAAAAAAATTAATTTAAAATTAACACAAAAAAAAAATTGTATTAAATTAAATTAAATTTAACTATGTTAAACAAAAAATAAAAAATAAAATAAAATAAAATAAAATAAAAAATAAAATAAAATAAATATAAAATATAAAATAAAATAAAATAAATTAAAATTAATCGAAATACAATAAAATAAAATAAATAACGTAAAATAAGCTAAGAAATAAAAAATAAAAAATAAAAATTAAAAGAAAAGAATAGATAAATTGAAATGAAATGAAATAAATGAAAATAAAACAAAATAAAGTGAAATAAATTAAAGTAAATAAATATTTGAAAAATATATAATTCCCTTCATTAACTTTCACAGAATTGCGCAAATTTCGAAAAAAAAACTTTTCCTTTCTTTTCCATATTACGTAAGCAGCAGCACACATACACGAGTACATACAACGCCAACCAATTTTTGAAAGACCCAAAATGCCATAAGTAGAAAGAAGTCTGTATAAAATTAACACAGAAAATAAAAATACAAAATGAAAAGAAAAAAAACTAAATAAATAAGTGAAAGTTTAATTCCGCATTAATGCTACGGTCCAGTAAAATCCCATATATCAGTGGCAGCTTTTATTTTCGTTGTTGTTGTAGTTAGTCGTCAGCATGGAAATGATCAAAAAGTGAAATAATACTTGTAATAATGTGAAAAGTAAAACATAATATAAAACATTTATTAAATAAAGCATATATACTCGTATGTATTTATTTGTGTGCTTACTAGCGCTAGTATATGCATAAATTAATTAATATTTACATATATATACATATATTAAGTATTTTGTTAGTATGCCAAAGCCAAAAGTCGAACATTTAAACAAAAATATATGTATATGCATACATAAATATACATATGCATATACATACCTATACATAACTGTATGTATAGAGAAAATGCCAAAGATTTAGATTGCATTTTTATTTAAATTTTTGGCAGATATGTTTTTTTCTTCAACTTTTGCCTTCTTTCTCTCCATGCGGCTGTTACAATTTCCTTTTATTTATTTTCACTCACATTAATATGCATGAACTGATTATAGTGTAATAATTGTATTATTAACACCAGCCAACCACCAGTATTAAACGAGGGCAGATAATGCGTTGTCGTAGTCCCAATGGAATTGAGTGATCAACACTACGCAAAACGTAGAGCGGCTCACTAGGCACTGACTGTTTTAACTCTCTTTTTCGTTGTTTATTTTTTTTTAATTGTAATTTATTTATTTATTTTTTTATTATTTTTTATTTCGAGTATTAAAAATTTATAATTTTTTTCATATTCATTTCTGTCAAAAAAAAAGCACTCCTCGCTTGACCGGTTGTGCCACTCGAGTGCGCTTCTAATGAAAGTGATGAATGGGATGATTATAAATTTTTGGGCTCATGAATTTCGTGAGAATTTACGCAGGCGGGTTTTTTTTTTTATAGAAACTATCTATCTTTAGTTGCCATCAAAATTTATGAAATTATGCAAATTTTTTCTTAATAACATGCAAAATTTGTTTAAAATTACCACAGTTTCTTCGTGCTCTCTTCCTTTTGACAATGCAGCTTTGTATTATCTGCCATGTGATGACGCTTGCAAATAAAGAGATTTTTTAATTTTTTGTTGACTTTTAGGGCTTACCTTCTTAAGCGTATCTTTTCTTTTAACATTTTAATAGACACTTCCTATTGAATACATGAGAAATTGTACAAATCATCATGTTTGTATTGAATTTGCACAGAAAATTTATACAAAAGAAAATAATAACTTTATTGTGTTCCACTTCTTTATAAGGAATTAATTATTCGCATATACAGAGTGTCGGATTTGGTTAGAGTAATAAATAGTGTAAGCTTTCTGCTATAAATAAATTATGAAAGGAAAAAGAGTATTTGAAAGGAAAGCTGAGAATGAACAGTTACTTAAAAATAGAAATATCTTTACAAATATACGAGTATATAATATAAGTATACAATTGTGACTAATGCTAAGGGAGTGGGAGTAAACTAAAATTTGGTAATTTTTTTTTAGAAAATATTTAAAACTCATAAGCAGTTAACTAAAAATATTTTTCAAAATACTTGTTATAAATTTTCGAAAAGTTGAAATATACTTATTCAGATACATTTACTGGACGGCGCAAAGTTGTAGGCAATATTTTAACCTTTTTTCAATTTTGCCAGAAAAAATTTTGTGTTCATATAATGTATCTAATTGAAGTACTCTCCGCCTTTTTAAAATTTATTTATTCATTCATTCAATTATTTTTTCTTTGCGCCAAAATGTAGGCAACGTTTTATAGTACTATGTTAGAGTTTGCCATAAAGAAGAAATTTTTTTTTAAATGGAAATTAATTTTTGCTGTTTCGAAGTACTCCTAAACAAAATTTTTTAACTTGTTTGTATTTTTCTTAGGCTTGGGCATATTTTTGAAATTTATATAAATATTCTACAGTTGCCGTTTTGCCTCAACGCCAAAATGTAGGCAACAAATTATAAATATATTATCTGATTTTGTGCCAGAAAGTATAATTTTAAAAAGCGTTGTAACCGATAGATGGCGTATGAGTTGAGATATTCAGAAAATGTGAAAATGCAAGAATGTTTTTTTTTTCTTTTAACATGAGATAATTGCAAAAACTCTCGATATCAGCACGTATTTATGTTATTGTTGGTTCGTATTTCGTTTCGTAGTTGATAAGATGGCTATGCCCATCGCATGTAATCTGAGCATATGTATATGATCATTGCGATACCACTTTAAGGCTCCTACGACCTAAAAAAGTGACATGACACTCAATGACACTCATGAGCGAGACACTCAAAATTATGTTTTCTAAGGAATTGCTAATAACAGAAGTAGTTCTGTGCAGACTTCTTCTTCCTCCTCTACGTGCTTGCGATTGTAACAAAAATTGTTAATCATTCCCTTGCGGTAAAGTTTCAGGTTCTTTTTTTTTAGCAAGAGCAAGTTTGAGGATATACTACTTCATCTCGCTAGTTTGTTTGTAACGCAGTTGCCTGGAAGGTCCGCTATATATATCCTATGAATAACATACGGCTTAAAATCACATACTTAGTTTTCAAAAGTAGTTTTGTAAGTGCGAAGTGAAGCTTTTATTCCATTTTTAGTCATGTTTTCAATCATATTTGTTGTCTCAAGTTATTTCAAGATGTATGATGTGGATAAAAAGAGTGATCTCCGTGGTAAAGAGAACCACCACTGTTCTTGAAGAATTTTTTTTTACTGTAAAAACGGCATCTTAGAGTAGATAACTTAGAATTTTTAGTTGTTTTCTTGTCATTATTTGGGTGATGTCATCAGCGTAGCCTATTATACCACAATTCGTGCTCCTCAGTATCTGGATACCACAACAATGTGGATAAATTTCATTCTGCTTTTGTAGTCTATCCAGCAGTACATATATATGAGGCCAATATCAGCGAAAATTACTTTGTTTCTCAAAAGAAACTGCACGAGTTTCACTGTGGAGTTTTCAAGACCCATTTAGACTTATGTATAGTTAAGTTAATCTTTTATCTCGACCCCAAAAAGTTGTAAATAACAACTAAATAAAAATATGGCAAAAAAGTCTCCTTCCAAAAGAAAATGAAAGTCTGTGACATTTGATTTATTTGTATGTGTGTCTCTGCAAATATCATCTCCAAATTTGCCCCAAATGCGAAAGTCAAACAACCAGTGACCCACTTAACCATTACCATAACTCTTATTTACATACAAACCATAGTTGCATACATACATATGTACATATTGACATTCTTACTTAAAAAAAAAAAGTAACTTTCGGCTAATGTGAAGCAGTTTTCAGGCTTTTAACACAGGCCTGGGGCGAAATACATATATGTAGATATAGATGGGATTAAAACGTCATCGACAATAAATAAATATTTCATTCTTCGTTTTCGGTTTTGAAGTTCTTTTCTTCTTCGTGCAATTTCTTTTCACTTTCGTGCCACACAAGTATGAAGTTCGTGCGTATGACACAGCTTCTTACCTGTTTTGTTGTTTTTGATACCACTTCTCTTTGGAGCTGTGGTTAAATTGCGGTTTATTTTATTGCTGCTGTTGTTGTTGTTGTTCTTTCGATTGTGCTAAAAAGTATGCACACCGAATTGGGTCCATAAATTATCGGCACAAATTTGGTTCACAACTCGTTTCTTATACGTTCGCATCGTCCATTGCTGATTGTTGTTGTTGTTGTTGTTGCAGCGGCGGCTTGCTGCTGTATATGTAGCCCTTCCTCATTGTCGCATTTCTCCCATTCCAGCATCTTTTGGCGCGTTTCTAGTAAAATATATTTTTTTTTTACTTCAAATATTTCTGTTACTGAGCTGAGCAGTGAAAGTGAAAATAAAAGTAAAAGTTATCTTAAGTTAAATATATGCGGCGTGTATGTGCATGTATATGTGTGCGCATTAATATTCATATGAACCGTTTTTTTTTTTTGCCTTTTCGCTGAGCTTGTATTACCAAAAGTGGCGTGTCAAATTACTAAATATAGTGGAAGTCGAAAGCAACCAGGAAAACGAAAGAGAAAAATCTTTGCAATTATTTTTTGTTGTTGCTTTTTTTTGCGATGCCAAAATTAGTGGGTTTTTATATTTTTTTATTTAATTTTTACTTTAAAAAATTTTTGTTTTTAATTTTTTTTAAATTTTTTTTACTAAATTAAAAAAATGTTTTTTTTTTTTGCTTTACATTGTAACTGTTTTTCTACGTATATTTGATCTCTACTTCTCTCAATTCTGATTTAGTGAATTTTTTGTCTTTAGCAATCAAATATATTGTTGCTATGTAAGCACACATACATACATTCAACCATTTCTTACCCACGAATCATACGTACACACATATTTCTCATACTTCTTCCATGTCAACTCTCAATACGATTTAAAATTTTTTTAAATTATTTAATTTTTTATTTAAAACACATCTCTTTATTTAATGCTCTTCACCAAACTAATTTTTTTTTCTCTAAATTTTTTCTTTAATTTACAATCTTTTCTATTCGTTTTTTTTTCGTTTTCAGGCAGGAAATCTCCATTTTTGGGGTTCATTTGCAAAACAAACGGTAAATTTATAGTTTCTTTGTTTTGTTTGTTTGCATTTTCTTTTTTGTGTGCCTTTCTTTTCCTTTGACTTTTTGCGTTGCTTACATTTGTGTTTGTGTGTTTGTCTTTGCATTATTGTTTCACTGTTATTGTTGCTATTGGTGTTGGCTTTGCTTTGTTTTAATTTAAAAAAAAATAAAATATTATTGAGAAGTTAAAAAAAAACGCATTTGATTGCTTAGTCATCCATTTTTATGTAAAATTAAAAAAAAAAATTCGTTACAAAAATGTTACTAAACAACTGATTTTAACTTTATTAAGTACTTGTATTGGAAAAGTATTTTGAACTGTGCCTTGCTTTCCTTAAAATAAAAATATATGTTTAACGGTATTAAAATTAATATATATGCATGCAGACTTTTCAGTTAACAAAAACGGAAGCTTGAAAAATGGTTTCAAAATTCTCCGGTGCCTACTTTAAATTTTTCCAGAGCGCTACTATGCATGTATATATAACATGTGAATGAAAAAGGGCACGATCTAACATAGTAAAACACATTTTTTTGGAAAACTTAATTTTTTTTTATTCACCATAGTTCCCTTCAAGGGTGATACACTGATTAAAGCGTCCCTCCAATTATTCGATACCATCTTTGTCGTACGATTTGTCGACAGTTTCGGCGATCACCTCGTCATTCGACGTAAGTTTTTTCCCAACGAGAATTCTTTTGAGCTCTGAGTACAGAAAATAGTCACTTGGGGCCAGATATGAAGAAGCAGAAGATTTGCAGAAGCAATTCGACACAATTCATTGATTTTTCCTTCGATTTCACTGACTTGGTGAAACCGCACTTTATTTATCTTCAAATGCGGCGACTTTTCGGCGATTTCGTCTTTCAAACGGTCCAATAACGCCGTGTAATAGTCGCTGTTGATGGCCCCTCCTTTATCAGCATCCCAAAATACAGACGCCATAACCTTGCTAGCCGATTGTTGCGTTATTCCACGCTTTGAAGTGAATTCATCGTATGCAGTCAACTCGGATGACTGTTGATTGGACTTTCTAGTGAAATGATGGAGCCACGTTTCATCCATTGTCAAATATCGATGCAAAAACTTGGGTTTATTACGCTCAAACATCTCCATACACTGCTCCGAAGCATCAACTCGTCGTTGTTTTTGGTCAAAAGTGTGCTTGGGAGTCACCCACTTTGCAAAGAGCTTTCACATATCCCAATATTCGTGAATGATATGACGTACACGTTCAGTTGATATCTTTAGAGTGCCTGCTAATTCACTAATTTTCAATTTATGGTAATTCAAAATCATTTTGTGAATTTTTTTTACGTTAACCGTCTTAGGTGCTCATTTCACCATGTCTAAACTTAGCATACAAAACCTTGATGGTTGATTTTCCTGGGGTAGTGTCGGGAAACTCATCATCAAGCCAAGTTTTTGCTTCAAAAATATTTTTTTTCCTTCAAAAATCAATATTTTATCAGCACACGAAATTCCATTTTATCCATATTTTCACAATAACAAAAGTTGCTTCACTCAAAATGCTATAATTCACAAAGTTATGATCTGACAGCTGTCAAATTTATACACGCGTCTTTTGAATGGTTGGGGCTAACCAAAAGTCATTAATTAAATAATTCTAGTAGCGCCTTTTATGTGTGAGGCCGGGGACTTTCCAATCGACCTGTGAGACTACGAATAGTTGTTCATCTTCCATCACTTTCTCACCTGTATACTGTCGACTGGTGCATATCAGGTCCTCGATGTTTTCTGGAAATTTTTTAATTTTTCGATCATACATCAGCATCATACCAGTACAATTATAGTTTATATACTAATTATATTTAATTGTCACTCTTCAGAAATAGAGAAAATATTTATTTTGTGCCTTCAATGAAATTCTAGGAGCAGCATTTTCATTTTCCAACTCTTTCCTATAGAACAGTTTAATAGCATTTCTAAATTGAATAAAAAATGATATATTTTTTAGTTGGAAATTGTGGTGGGAGTGTGCAAATCAGTTTTCGAAGACAAATTCTCTAATTGATGGCTCTTAAAAGACACTTTCTGTCCTTCCGACTCACTTAACAGCATTTCTTACCAAGAAGTTATACTTTTTTTTGCTTCGGACGCTTTTGTATTAATATTAAGGACATCAACTACAGATCAATTAATTGACCTAATTGAGTTGGCTGTTCACACATAGTCCACTAAGTTGAAATAATTAATGTTTGAAAGCTCGTTCTGCTTTTAATTTATAAATATTCTGTTGGTATATAATTTCATTTGCCATTCGACCTTAAATTTTATTTTTAATCGTGTGTTTGAGATATTCTGTTCTTCAGTGATTAGTTTATTAACCTCTTCTTTATCTAGAGCCCCTGATCGCTTAGCGGTTAATTGAGTGTCTGTGAGAACAGCGATTTAAATTTTTTGCACAAAATTCGGAGGATAAATAAAATTAAAAATAACTAAGCTAAATTAAATTAATTAAATCAGAAGTAAAAAAATTAATAATATTAAATTAAAGTATAAAATAAAACAAACTCAAATGAAATGAAATAAATTAAATTAAATTAAATTAAACTAAATTAAATTAACTTAAATAAAAGAAAATTAAATAGAAAAAAAGAAATAAATTAAAATAAAATAAAACATAAGAAAAAAAAATTAACGAAAGAAAATAAATAGAAAAAATAAAGTAAAACAAAAAAAATATAAAAAATAAAATAAATAGAAAAAAAATTATAAAAATAAAATAAATTAAATAAAAATAAAAGTAATAAAAATAATATTAATTAAAATAAAATAAAATTATTAAAAGAAAATAACATAAAATAAATTAAGTAAAAAAAAAAAATTTAAGAAACAATAATTTAAGAAAAAAGTAAAATAATTAACAAGAAAATACATGCAATTTTATAATATTGTCATTAAAATGTTCTCCAAACCACCCTTAAAATACATTAACTGAACTAAAATGAATTTCATGTATGTATACATCCCATAAATACTGCTGTTATGCTAATCTGGTCCACTTTCCCATAAGATCGACCACATCCACATACACTCATATGCACATATTTGTAGAAAAAAAAGTCGAACAAACGTGAATGAATGCAATAGCAATTTTCTAAGATGCAATTTGCCAGCAAACAACTATTATTCAATTGCAATCGTAACACTTAGCCAGAAAAGACATGCAAAGATTTCGCAACATTTGGTAATACAAAGGCAGAGACTGAGGCTGAGACAGAGGCCGAAAGCTGAAAGCAGAAAGCAGAGATAGTAGCAACGCCAGTAAAAAAGCCAGTTCGTCAAACAACAACAAACAAGCACACGAAAACCAGTTAGCAAACAACATAAAAAAATTAAACCACAACAAAAACCAAAGCGAATTGTATTCAAGTGATAAGTGAGAGTGAATAAGAAAGCGGAAACTTCTTCGAATGTTGGCGAAATGGTGAATTCAAAGTTGTTGTAATAGAAGTTGTAGTTGAAGCTGTAGCTGCAGAGCTGAAATCCTCAAAGAAACTAACAATAAAGAAGTTAGATGTGAAAAGAGATTAAGCGTCTTGCCGAGCTTTGCTGTAGGAATATGAAAGAAATTGAGGTGGTATAGGTGTGCACCTAACCGTTAGTCAATCCAATCTCAGAAAATCCATACAAAACTGCGCTATTTAAAAAATGCTTAAAGAGAGAACGATTAGAGATTTAGAGCAAGGATTGAAGTGAGCAAAGAAATATATAAAAAAAAATGTGTACAAGTGAGATTTGAAAGAAAGTTAATAATGCAAAGCTTACGAGAAGCAGATTTCTCAGCAAAGTAGAGAGTCCGTGAGCTTTTGAGTGAATACACTGGTTTATACCTCTTGTAAAGAGCTTTAATAATGAAAATAAGGGATTTGTGCTGAAGATTTGTAATATATGATAAGTTTAATCTTTTTTTTTTTTTTTTTTGTATGTCATAAAATCTTATCCAACTTGATATCTAAACTGTCGGACCCTAGCTATAATTTTATGGATTTTATTAAGAAAAATTGTACACTGTGCTTTCGAAATATTAAATTTAAAATTCGAATCGGCTTAATTAGAGAATTTTTAACCAAAAGTTGTATTTTTCAAACTTCTATTTATTGAGGAGTATTTTTATTGAATTTTGAATTTACCCTCAAGCCATAATTTAAATTCCAAAATATATAATTTTCTAATTTTTTAACTGCGTTGCTGAAGAAATTGTAACTCAGAATCAGTTTTAACAATTTTAGACAATTTTAATTATAATCAAAGTTTCCAAAACGATATAAAATTGTATAAATTTTTCATTTAAATTTTTTTTTGTTAAAAAAATCTAATAAAATCAACAACACAATTCGAAGCAAATGAAGGGTATAAAAACTGTAAAAAGCTGTAAAAAACAGCCTTGAGCTTTTACTCAATTGGAGTAGACCGTTAAAAGAAATCACTCCAATGATCTAAAAATGCGCACATTGTAGGTCACGCATGCGCCGTTAAACTTAGCGCATTGAGTGAGCAAATGTAGCTTTCAGCTGCACGCAAAGTAAATGAAATACGCTCCCTCCCACTGATACGCATGCCGGCACACTCGCAGTGTGAGAGCAATAAAAATGAGGCTCGCACGCAGATAGACAGGCAAAATTTCACTTTCGTTTAACATTTCTTTTCGTTGGTTTTGTGTTTTTGTTTCTATTGTTTTCTGTTTTTTGTTATTGTTGTTTTTGTTATTATTTCAGCTTTTTAACCGCTTGCCTCTTCTGCATTATTTCGTCATTTTCCAAGCAAAGCCAGATTTTACTATGGCCTATTGCGCCTTTCTCCTCCTCACCTCTTTTTGCACATTATCTTTCATTGCTTCGTTCGTTCGCTCAATTTATCATTTTCGCTTGTATGCTTTCTGGTTTTCCTTGTTTCGATCAGACACATACATATGTTCGTTTGTTTGTTTGTTTGTACATACAGTCATTTGGCTTTTATTACCAACCCACAGCTGTAGCAGCAGCAGCAGCGAGCCCACTCAGCGCCAATGAATTTTCGTATTTATTTCTGTCGCTTTGTTTATTACAATTGTTGTTATTGCTGTTGTTGTTGTTGTGATTTTACGATGCAACTTTTGAATACGGAAATGATTTTCAGCGCACTGTTGCCGCCTGACTTTTGGACTCGTATGTGATGTGTTGATTTACGATTGTCGGTGCACACATCGCATGGGGGGAGCGGCGTCGAGCGCGAGTGCATGTGTGTGTGTGTGTTTGCATGCAGCTCTGTTGATTGTCTTTGGTTGCGCATGTGCATTTTTACTTTTTGCCTTAGGCGAATTGCTATTGGTGTTGGCTTATTTGTTGTTTGTGTGTGAATTTTTATTGTTATTTTTTTAACTTTTTGTTTACTTATTTCTGCTTGTAATGTGTGTTTTGAATTTCTTGCACATTTCTTTCAATTGCAGTTGTATTGTTTTTATTATTGTTTTCTGTGACTTTTTTTGCTTTGCTTTTTTTCTGCCCGACTTTATTTAGTGCCAATTGGCGCCTTTTAATTAAAAACGGCTTTGATTTATTCATAAGCGCTAATTTGTAGTGGTCATTTAGGTATTTTTTTAATTGAATTTTTAACCTACTTTTTGTGGGGGGTTTGTGATAGTTTTGAATAAAAACGGATAGTTAAATTTTTTTTTCCATTTTGATTAAATAATTAATAAACATAAATATATTAAAAAGATTTACATCATACATACATACGTATAGAATTTAGTTATAAATATTTTAATTAAAAAAATTCAACAATACAAGGTGATCCATTTCGATGTTCTCCAATTTAAAAAAAAAAAAAAAAAACAGAAAACTCAAATTTAATGGGAATTTATTATTATTATTCGAAAGAACATTTTTTGGCATTTATTGTTTGAAGATTATCTCTTTCAAATATTTGCCGCGGCTACATCTCAGATGGTCCATCCGTTGAGTCCAATTTTCGGTGACTCCTTCGAGCATTTCGACTGGTAGACTTGAAACTTTACATATCCCCACAGGAAAACCTCTAACGGTGTGATGTCACAAGATATTGTGGTGGCCAATCGACCGGCACAAAACGTGAAATTATCTGCTCACCGAAGTGTTCTCTCAATAAATCTATTGATTAATGCGATGTGTGGGAAGTGGCGCAGTCTTGTTGAAACCAACTGTCGCGGAGATCACAAGCTTCAATTTCAGGCATTAAATAGTCGGTTATCATAGCGCGATAGCGGTCGCCATTGACGGCTACGTTCTCACCGGCGTCATTTTTGAAGAAATATGGACCGATGATTCCACCGGACCACAAGCTATACCAAATCGTTGTTTTCTCTAGATGCAAGGGCAGCTCTTGAAACTCATCAGGTTGCTCTTCCTTCCAAATGTGGCACCCATTAAGCCAGAAATAGGTCTCATCGCTGAACAAAGCTCGAAAACGTCGGATCTTCTTGGAACTTTTCAAGAGTGCATAGAGCGAAGCGATGTCGCTTAAGAAGCTCAGGGCCTTCACTCTCAGCTACTGCCGCTATAGTTTCTTTACTGCGTGCTGGACTTGGTATATTCGGTCGAATATTATCCAATAATGAATGCTGGATCTCAAGATGGGTGATGATGATGATGTTGCGAATAGTACGTTCAGTAGGCCGATTATATTGACCATAAGTTGAACGAAGCGCACGAAACACATTCTTTACAGAACGTGAATTTTCGTAATAAAGGTGAAAGATTTCAGGCGTAAGTCTTTTTATGCTGAAATGCCAAACAGTACTGAACAAAAGTAACATGACAGCTTGACATGACTCGCGCGTGATCTGTGAAAAGCAGGCTATTTAAAAAAGTATCTCTACTTGGATCACCATTTACTTTGTTCAGAGCGAGCTAAAAATCATTACGATAAGTGATGTGTGACAATTTTCTACCATTTCTTGCTAAAAAACAACTGTTGGTCTCACTCGTTTGTTGCAAAAGACGCATACCATAAATTGTAAGAGGAACTCGACCGAAAATCGTACGTGATATCCGTGAAAGTAACGCAGTTCCTACTCTTTTCTGGTTTCTTAAAACATTAGTTTGAATGTGGCTTACGAGTTCCCCATCAGCCAATTTTGTAGAGGCCAAGCGAACATTTTTGGCCTCAGTATGAATGACTTCATTGTTCTCCAATAATACATAAGATGACGATTTTGCACTTATAGCGGACATCAGTTCTCTGGAGTTCTGTAACCAGCTTAATTTTGCATCTAAAATATTCTAAGTACCAAGTACTACTCACACGCACTCAGTTCCTGTAGTCCATAAACGACGACCGCTTCATAATTTAGTCGTTTCTTAGTGAACAGATTAAATAAACTTTTGCTGACGTCGATGTGAGTACTCAATTGAGGAGTTTTACTCCTTTGTTTTGTGTTGTTCTTGTTGTAGTCGCAGAAAATTCTCCAAATGGGGCTTCGGGGAACATTGCGGGAGTGACAGTCCTTGGCCGGATAAAAATCCGGGTCGTTCCGGTATAAAGACCCGACTGTCGCGGGAACTATGGATTTTAGTCGTCTCTTAGGACAGGCATGCCTTACAGCGGGTAAATTCTTGAACCCCTAACCCGCAGAGGGAGTCTGATGTGTCTTATCTCTGTAAACATTTTATTTTTTTATTTTTTAGTGCAGCCTGTAATTGTTTGTGATTATAACTAAATGAGCTTTATTCAGAGACCTATTTTGTTAGAATTTTTTTTTAATTGAATATTTTGTTATACACTAAAGAAAAATTGGTAGAAATGACAGCTGTCTCAGAGATCACCACATCTCCTCATCAGACTTCTTTTGCCAGGAATCGAATCGACGGATTCTGGCATCACAGGCGAGTACTCTAACCACTGAGCCAACGTCTCATCGCTTCATTTCTTTAATCCTCCGATAACACTAGACTGATTTGAGAGATATTTTTTTCACATTTCTTGGCGTCATCAGCGATAATAATCGAATATTAGCCAACAAAATTGTCGTCATAATTTGATAAGAAGACGAGTGTGCTCAAACTATAAACCAATTGAAACAAGCTAATGCCAGTAGATAACTAAAATAGTAAATTTTAGCTTTTAAAACGACAAGTGTAAAGCACATCTACTTATACAAATATATATAGACATATGAAGAGTTTTGACTAATTATCAGCAGACACACTTGTTAAGTGCATGTGGCTTAAATGCATTTTTTCTTCTATAAAATAATTTTTTTTTACTCACTTCAGCACACTTTTTTCACAATTTCCAATCAATAAATAAAATATTTAAAAAAAAAAATATATATATATATATAATTTCCTTTTATGCCTTCCGCGACTTATCACATTTGTCAATCTTCTTGCATTGCAGGCAAATCCTCATCGAATAATAAAGATGTTATCTGCGGCGATGATAAATACAAAGAAGAAGGTGATCTCTGGAATGTGGAAGCCCAAACCGCATTTCTCGGACCGAATTTGTGGGATAAAACTCTGCCGTATGATGCCGATCTTAAGGTAACACAAGTTAGTATCATTTCGGCTGCGTAGTGAAGCGTGCTATATACATTTATATGTTTTCATATACATATATACAATATATACATATGTTTTATATGAATTTCACATTAATATTTTGTATTTACATTATGTACAAAAATAAAAAAAATACACTAAAAAGGAGATACATACATAATAGGTCAATTGAAAAGTACCTGGTCTAGCACATAGATGGCGCTACTAAACTACTAATTAATTAATGATTTTTAGTTAGCCCGAACCTTCAAAAGATGCCTGTATACATTTGATAGCTGTCTGATCATTAGTTTGTGAATTTCAGCATTTTGAATGAAGCAACTTTTTCTGTTATTGTGAAAAAAATGGATAAAAATGAATTTCGCGTTTTGATAAAATATTGCTTTTCGAAGGGAAAACATACAGTTGAGTCAAAACCTTGGTTTGATAACGACTTTCCGGACACTGTCCCAGGAAAATAAACCATCAAGGACTGGTAAGCTAAGTTTAGACGTGGTGTAATGAGCACCGAAGACGGTGAAGGCAGTGGAAGCCCTCCAAAAAGAGGTTGTTATCGACAAAAACATCAAAAAAATTTACAAAATGATTTTGAATGACCAAAAATTTAAATAGAATGTAGTAGCAGGCATTGTAAGGATATTAACTGAACATTCATGAATATTTGGGTATGAGAAAGAAATGAAAGGGTCCAACGCGGGCTCACTTTTTACCAACAACAATGACGAGTTGGTGATTCGGAGCAGTGTTTGGAGATGTTCAAGCGCAGTAAGCTCCAGTTTGTGCGTCGATAAGTGACTTTGGATGCAACGTGGCTCCATAATTTCAGTTCAAAGTTGAATCGACAGTCATACGAGTGAACTGCATACGATGAACCCGCTCCAAAGCGTGGAATAACGCAACAGCCGGATGGCAAGGTTATAGCGTCTGCGTTTGGGATGCGTGTGGAATAATTTTCATTGATTACCATCAATAGCGACTATTACATAGCATTATTGGACCGTTTGAAAGACGAAATTTGAGAAAAACGGCCGCATTTGATGAAGAGGGAAGTGCTGTTTCACTAAGAAAATGCTCCGCGTCACAAGTCAGTGAAATTGAAGGCAAAAATCCATGAATTGGCCTTCGAATTGCTTCCGCATTCACCGTATTCCCTAGATCTTGCCCCCAGCTACTATTTCCTGTTCTCAGACCTCAAAAGAATGCTCGTTGGGAAGAAATTTTCGACCAATGAAGAAGTGATCGCCGAAGCTGAGGCCTATTTTGAAGCAAAGGAGAAATCGTAATACAAAAAATTGCTATAATCAATGTATCACCCTTGAAGGGGAGTATGTTGAATAAGAAAAATTTTTTTTTGCCAAAAAATGTGTTTTACTATGGTGGACCAGGGCCTTTTCAATTGATATGTTATATGTGAAAAAAAAACAATAAATTTAAAAAAAATTAAATAAATTAAAATAAATCATTTAAAAATTTACCAAATTCAATCAAGTGCAGTGAGCTAATACTTCATCACTTTTCCAACCGTTTACTAACTGTAATTCCACACACACACATATACACGCACACAATTACACAACAATGATTTATCATAATTCATAAGCTTTGAAGCTTTAGTAGTGCCAATTGCTTTTAGTAAATATTTTTTAAAGTTTAATTAGAAAAAAAAATGTATTAAAAATAATATATATACAAAGTCATGCATACAGTCAGACGTACATACACAGTATTTGCTAAAATATCTATGTACATATGCGCAACGTGCAACGAGAGTGTTTTTTATATGTCCATATTTTTAGATATATATGTATGCATGCACTTGTTAGTGTAAATTAAAACGTATTTGCTCAATAATTTTATGAAATCAGAAATAAATTATTAACTTATTTAATACAGGTTTTAAATAATTTTTTTATATTTTTTTCTTTTAATGTTTTTTTAAATACTTGTGCTTGAAGTGCACAAATATTGACGATGAAAATGTGAAGCACTTGCGGCGCTTAATGCTTGTTGTGTGCGAAATAATTTTATCGATCTTAAGCGTGAGTGGATGTGGATTTGTAGGAAGTGATAAGATTTTCAATTCGATACGATTCTAGAATAAGATGTTATTTTTTATTCCAAGTATGTGGCCATAGTATGTATAGCGGAATGGTTAGCATTGTGTACCAACATTCAGAAGGCTGGGTTCAAGTTCAGGTTCGAGTAACATCCAAAATTATAGAAAATTAATTTTTCTAATTGTGTTCGTCCTTCGGCAGAAAATGTCTATTCCTCCAGTGTATTTCTAAAATGAAATAAAAGTTCCTCATGACAATCCAACAGTCGTTCGGAGGCGTTTTAATACAATATAAATTGTAGTCAAAATATAGTTTTAGTTCATGTACTTAAGCTTCCTCGGACTTGGCTTTATTTGGAAAGATTCTCTCCCTAACCAGCTCTTCAGTAATGCAACTTCTGGCAGTCAACAGGATGTGTTATATACATTTCTTTGCTGTTAATTTCTTCACACCGAATTCCTCCTAATAGCGCATTCATTATAACAGCAGTGAATCTCTGGCCTGTCCTTAGCAAATAAATTTCAATCTGCCGTCTACCAATCTGGTGCCGAAAACAAATTACTGGTATCCGATTTGGCTGCGATTCGTCTTGAACGCTGCCTCTTCTTATTTTTCCTGGTTCTTATGTGAGTATAGTTGAGTCAAAATAGTCTGCTAGTAGTTTTTTCTATCTGTTTAACGCCATTTGGAAGCAGCATATGAAGCCAAGTCACTCTCCACCTCATGCTTCCAACGTGGTAGAGGTATTCCTATTTTCCTGCCTCAGTCGTTCTTTACTGCATTGCATACTTTCAATTCTGAGGTGTATTCATCCATCCGGATCACAGGAAAATGTCAGCGTATCCGATACCTCTTGATTGGCTGAACTTTGACAAGGTAGTCTGATCTATCTCGTACAGCTCATCGCTTCATCTTCTACGCCAAAACTTATCTGTTGAAAGCTCTTAGTGCACAACACGTCAGTATGGAAAGTATGAACGATTTATAGAGCTTGATATCTGCTCGTCGAGTGAGCTTGTTGTCAAAAGAGATTCTGCATTAGACTTATACATTCTGGCATTGCTCTTGGTGTTAAAGCTGTTCCCAAGTTAGATTAAATTATCAACGACCCAAAAGTTATCACTCCCTGTACGGACTTTTTAATGATATTAAGTATTTCACGTTATACCCGTTCTCTTCTGGAGTTATTTCCTTCACTTTTATCGTGCAATTCTTGCTACCTTGTCTCTATAGAGTCAATTGTGTGAAACTGCATTCATTATGAAAATCCTCTCAGTTCTCAGATATTGGATCCTCTCTCGAAGGCTAAACAAGCACATACAAGATGAAATATCATTTCTAACTTCTCATTGTTCTTACAGCTTTTGGAAGATCTCTTTCGCTTAAAAAGCCTCTCAAAACTCCTACCACTTTCCACATGCCATCTCGTTTAAGAGAGTACATTTCACGTTAACTCTTTGAATGCCATTTCGGTAAAGCTTGTCTAGAGTACTGCAGGTGTGAGTGGATATTGATGCGCCGTGGTCATAGGAAAATTCTTCAAGTAGCAGTTTTTATGTTGAAAAAGGCACGCCAAAGCCAAAACACAAATATCAGGAACCTAAGTGCGATAGATAGTCTGTTCTCTTTAACATTATACTCTAGAGAACGGCAACAGTCAAGCGAATGTTTTTAACTTGTGGCAAGCAAACTGAGCTTCCTGTTCTTTGCTAGGCAAAACCCATAATTTTACATGGAATACTCTATATAGTGAACAATCGAAAAACTCTAAATAGTGAACCAAATCTTGAAAGCATTTTCAAGCGAAAAGCAACAAAAACATAAAAAGGAATTAAAAATGGTGGATGGTATACCCCTGATTTGTATTTCTACTGTTTCTTGACCTAGTAATGGGATTTGTTTTAATAATATCTTGAATTTATGTAAACAAAGTGTATTTCGAGTAAATAGAACAAGTTTTTAAGCAACAAATCTTAGCTCAGATGTAATGAACATCCTTAGTAGTATTATGAATAGGCTTTGCAATAATTAGTTAACTATATGCAGACACCACTGTAGTTTAGCTGTTTAGCGCCACAGGCTTGTGTGCACCCATTGCTAGAAATATACTTCTAGTCTAACCCAGCTTGAACCAAGAAATATTAAGTTTGTTGGTGAAATTTCTCCTTTGGAGTAGACGTTCTTTGTTCGATCAAAATCCAAGCTCCGATACTGCGTTTAATATCAGTGAGGCAAGTAAAGCATGAAAGCTTCTGTGTGAAGAATCCTAACTGAGGTAGTACGATGCTTCCTATATGACTTTTCATTTATATTTTTTTATAAGATTTTTCCACATAGACTCGATCTGTTTTTTTTTTTACTCTGCTAACACAGTAATTTGGTCTTGAAAGTTACTAAAGGTAAGACTGTAAAGACTCAAAAAACAGTCTTTCACTTTATCGAGGGTAATTTTTTTTTTTTTTTTTGACAATTTTGTTCAAAAATTTTATCATAAATCTTTTGTTGCTTAAACACTGCTTTCAAACGCACTGCCAAAAAAGTCAAGCCTACAAAATTATATAAAAGCTTTTTCATTTCTTTTTCTAAATAATTTTTTTAATAATTATATACGAAAGTTTGTTGCTACACTTTACTCACACTTTTTTAAATTTATAAAATAGTTAATTAAGTTTTAATTTCTAATAAAAAATATATAATTTTCTCTTATTCATTCTATTCAAATGCTACGCCACATACAGTATGCAGATTTGGATGAATTTTTATCGGAGAACAATATACCTGATGGCTTGCCTGGCACCCATTTGGGACACTCAAGTGGTTTGGGACATCGATCAGATTCGCTGGGTCATGCAGCTGGACTGGGACTTGGTCTTGGTCATATAACGACGAAACGTGAACGTTCCCCATCGCCATCGGATTGCATAAGTCCGGAAACATTGAATCCACCATCGCCGGCCGAGTCAAGTGAGTACAGAAAGTGTTTTATGTATGTGAAAAGTTTTTGCGTTTTTTCTTCTTCTTTATTTTGATTTTATCTATCCCATTTTTCTCTAAATTTTGTTATGTTTAGCACTCAGAAAGAAATTCAGAAATAGTTTACGTCTAGCATCGTACATTACATACTTTATAATTCTCAAAAAAAAAAAAATTAAACTTTTTCAGCTTTATTAAAAAAAAATTAGGTACATTTCTCAGAGCTTTTCAAGGTGTACAATATGTGAGAATTTAATAGTACCTCGAATAACATTTCTTAGTACTTTCGTTGCAAGTTCTATAGGAAAATTTTATTAACAAAACTTCAAAGTTAAGATGGGAAATCTTTCAAGCTTTAACCACCACGGGCATCAATTTGAACAAAAAATCCAAAAACTAAAAAATCGTAACTAAAATGGTAATTATTTCAATGATGTTAGATTTTCAAAAGGGAATTTGGAATTTTTTCTGCAAATTCATAGGAGGAATTTTTGATTGAATTCTTAAATAAAGTTCGCTAAGCTTTAACGATTAAATGTACGGTTATTTGTGGAAACTTTAAACGTTTTCTTTTTCTGATCAGATTTGTTTAGTTTTATTTTCCCATAAAAAAAAATTTTCAAGAACTCTGTAGTTTAAATATTTGACCAGTCAAAAAATTTAACTTTTTTCATGATATAAAATTCCGAATTAAAACAAAATAAAACTGTTCGTTGTAATCCCGCCCGTCTAAAAGTTTAAGCTATGTTTTAATGCTTATTTTTTATGAGTTTTTTTTTTATTAAAATAAAATTTGTTTATTAAAGCCAAATTAGTTTGCTAAGTGAAAGCTTAACCAATAAAATAAGTGAGCTTTTAGCAAAATAATTTTTTTACAATTGCCGTGAAATAATTCTTCGGAAATTAAAAAAAAAACTTTACGTTGCCAATCTAACCAGCTGAAAGCTCATTTTTATTTATTATTATTAAGACTAGAATGCGCAATTTTGACCTAATTTTTTATTTAAATTAAATGCTATTAAAGGTTTATTAAAAAATTTTTTCATTAGAGCTTTTTCATATATTCATATATTCAAAAGAGTTTTAGATATCCGGGCGTCAAGCGAAGTTCGATACTCGTTCCAAAATAGTTAATTGAGCTTTTGAAAAAAATGCAGGCAGCGCAACAAAGTTTTTCAATTTCCCCCAATATTTCAAAGAATTATACATAATAGTTATAAAATTTTTGAAAAAAAAGCGGAGGAAAATTCAAAATAATCACTTTTGCTCGAAGTACTCGAAAAAGCTTGAAATGTTCGAACCTTTTGTACGCAGCTGTTCGAGTTGTGAGCATTTCATGTTACAGCGAGTGCGAGTACTCCTTGCTCAAATAATAGGGGTGCTCGAAAATAAAAGATGAATGAAAGAAAAAGTTTTCAATTTGAGCTCAAGAATTTAATTTCAAGCAAGCGTTTTTGTATCAAAAAAAAAAAAAAAAAAACAAAAAAAATTAAAAAAATTAAAATTTGATGTTTCGATCACAGATTTTATTCAACTGGAACTTTTTTAGCTAGAAAATCTTTTTTTAATTTTACAAGGAGTAAAAATTTATTCGTCATTAAAAGCTACGTGAAAAGTGTTAATTTTTCAGAATCTGTCTAAATTTATATAACGATTTTCTAATGGTAGCAATAGTTAAATTTTTTTTTTATTCTGACGTTTCGTCAACATTTTCTGATTTCTAAAATTGCAATCAGAAACCAGCAAAATTTACTAAAGTTTCTTAAATAAAATCTTATAAAAATGAGAATTTTAAATTACAGGACACTAAGATTTGTGTAATAGGAAATTTGGAAAAAAAATCTCTATCATGAACTTTCTGTTTTATAAGAAAGTTTGCGATTCTGTCACTGTCACTGTCGCCGTGCAATATTTTATTTTGTGCTATGAGTGCTGTGAGTAGGAACCTACCAAATGCATAGGGTAATGGAAAGAGCGGAGCGAGTCTGTTATAATATTAATGTACACCGCACCTGGAAATAATGGCCCGAAAACAACAAAAAAGGTGCTTGGCATTGATCTCCATATCAGCATTTTGGATAATTAAAAAAAAAATTTTTTTTTGATGTTTTTGAACGATAGACTAATTATGGCATTAAAGAATGAAAAAAATTAAATTTTTACAAAAACTCGTCTACTTGAAAAAATAACGGATTTAACTGAGGTTTTCGCTCTAAATTGTTAAAAAAAAGGTTGGAAATATAAATTGTGTAAAAATTTGTAAATAATTGTTTGAACTATTTAAAAAAAAAATCAAGATCACCGACTTTAGAAATACTGTTTTGAGAAAAACGAGTTTAAAGTGTCAGTATTTGCTTACACATAGTATTTTTTCCGATATTAGGTATATGTTTAAATATTATTACCGGATTCAGAGAGGATACTTATGCTCATTCCGAAAAGGTTAACATTTAGAAATTTTTTTATTGTTGAAAATTTTAAGAGTATTCCAAGGCTTTTTCTGATGCCTCTTAGCAGTGTGTTGGAACAATTTGTAGAACAAGCTAGTGAGGTTAGAAGACATTTTTTGGTGAAACATCTGTAGTTTATTCTTATTCAAAAAGCTAACATTTATTTCTTCAACCCTCTCCTCCCAAAAACCCTGCTTAACCATTTATTTAGTTTTATTTCATTTTCGATTTCAACATTTTTCCACATTATTTTTATTTACAATGAACAGTTGATGAAACATTGTTGACATAATCAAGTATTTGACATTTCAGGTTTCTCCTTTGCGTCATCCGGGCGAGATTTCGATCCGCGCACCAGAGCATTCTCCGATGAAGAACTTAAACCGCAACCGATGATTAAGAAATCACGTAAACAATTTGTGCCCGACGAACTGAAGGATGATAAATATTGGGCACGACGTCGGAAGAATAACATTGCCGCTAAGCGTTCACGTGATGCGCGCCGCCAAAAGGAGAATCAAATAGCGATGCGTGCTAGATATTTGGAAAAGGAAGTGAGTGTTTCGAAAACAAAAATCTAAATTTTACATTATTATTTTTTATTATTAATTTTGTATTTCTCCTTTTTTGATGTTGCAGAATTCGACACTACATCAAGAAGTGGAACAGTTGAAACAGGAAAATATGGATTTGCGTGCGCGTCTCTCCAAATTCCAAGATGTGTAATGTTAAGCAGTACCACCACCACCCTACTAATATATATACATATAATATACATATGTACATATATATAAATATATATATAAAATATGTATGAAATATAATATATGTTTGGACATACATACATACGTACATACATACATACATATATGCGTATAGAAATGTGTATATAGAGATATATGTATATCACCTCCAAGACGAAGAAGAAGAAGAAAATTAATAATAATAAAACAACAACAACAACAACAACAACTAAAACCACAACCACCAATCTTAAACGCAACCAACCAGGCAACCAATATATATATATATATATATATATGAAAAATATACAACAAAAAAAATACTAGAAAAATGCTAATTAACAACAATAGCAACGGCATCAACAACAGTAAGAACCGCTATCATCGTCATCTATACAACGGCAAAAACAGCTGAATACATCATACAACATACACACATACATGTGAGCGCATGCATGCGGCTCATATTTGGAAAGTATATAAGAATCTCATTCTATATACTCTGACGCACGCCCACACACACACCTGCAAAAATCAGCCAATGGGACACACATACATACAAATACATAGAGAACCAGTGCATCTACAAATTTAAATATATGTACATATATAAATAAATAGAGGAGCAAATATTAATTGCAGCTTATTATGATAAGAGGAAGAAGAAGAATAAAAAAATTAAAACGAAGCAGTAAATAAGCATACATACACACTCACATTGATGGAAAAGAAAAAAAATTTCATAATAAAAATTAAAAATCGCTAAAAAATAGAAATTTTTTAACTAAACAGAAATTGAGTGTTATAGAAATATATATGTATGGCAAGCATGCAACTACAACAGCAACAACTAGCTCCATCAAAAAAAAAAGTAATTAAAAATAAGAGAAAAATGTGTTTATACATACTTATAAGGCAAAGCAAATAGAAGCACATTTATGAAAATTAAATGTACATACATATATACAAACATACATACATACTTATGTACAGCTTCAACAACAAAAAAAAATTATTAGAAATCGCCTAAAATTAGCCACTAACAAAAAACCAAACAGTTAATAACAGCTAAAGTAAATAAATTATTTATGCAGCAACAGAGCAGAGGAATAATACGAAGAAGCACGTAGAGTACTAGAGCGAACTGAGTTAGCAAATGCGCGTTGGCTGGTAGTGACGGTAGCGGGCAAATCAAGAAATAAATACACACCCAGTGTGTTGATATAGTTAGCCTATAACAACAACAACAACAACAACAACAACAAACAACAAAAAACAACAAACAACAAACAACAAACAACTAACAACAACAACAAAGGAATACAAATTGAAAAATGCAAAGCAGCAACAAATGTGTAAAAAAAATTAAATCGGCTGTTAACTTAAAAAAAAAGTTAAGTTTAAATAATTAAAAATAAAAACTTAAACGCAAAAAAAAAAGCGTCAAAAAAGCTAAACAAATCCAATATGTATGTACGTATACAATACATAAATAAATATAATTTATATACCATTAAAGCAAGCGCAGTTGTAGCAAAAAAAAGAAAACACACAATTTTTTGGCATAAAGTAGCAAACCAAAAAATACCCGAAAACACAAATAAATTGCAGTGTTTGTGTGTTTAAAGCGCGATTTAGTTAAAAATAAATACAATAATTTATAAAATACATATAAAATATGTATTTATGCATGTGTTATTTAGAAAAAACAATTAAGAATGCCTAAAAAACACTATTTTAAAATTATTGTTAATAAAAAATTAAAAAAAAATGTCAAAAATATGTCATAAAAACTGCTTACAAAATACCTAGATTAAATTAAAAACCTAATTAGACTAACTAGTTGAATAAAGTTACATACATTTATAATAAAAATAAAAAATTCTAATAAAAAAAAAACACATAAAAAACGCTATGGGAAATTTATCCAAAGTGTAATGGAAAATGGTAAAACCTGCTTGTAGAAACACACTCACATGCACACACGCCTGAGTACATCAAAATTGACACACATAAATAGAGCAGCTTAGATAGCGAGGGTGATATATGTATTTTTTAATTTAATTTAATTAAATTGAGACTCTGAAAGGGCAGAAATGCCTAAAATACCTAGCAAAAATTTCGAAATATAACAGAAATTTGATACAGAAAAATTTTAAAACGTTTCTAAATGGTTTTTTTTAAATCAAAATAACAAATTTTTAGCAAGTTTCGTAACTACTTACTCTTCAAAACCCTAGAAGTCTTTTATCAACAAAGTTCTCAGCAATAATTGTAAGAACCAAAAATTATATTAATTTAATCATTAATTGGTTAGTGAAAATATTTTTCAAACCGAAAGTTTGTGAGGAGAAATTTTCTAAAAATTTTAACCAAAACTAGTTGAGATATTTGCTATTTCTTTCACCTCCCTTGTCAGCATGTTGATTTTGAAAATTTAAAAGTCTGTAGAATAGCTCAAACAACCAACTACTAAATTTTCTATCAGTACATTCTAATGGCAAAAGAAAATATTCGTAAAAGTGATTCCCCAGCCAGCTGCTCCTGCTTAGCTTCTACTGGCTGCCTTATATTGTATAATCGCGAGCAATCAGCTGAGTCGGTTTTACGAAAAAAAAAAAAAAAAAATCAAAGCGTTCTTGGTTTACCTCTCACTCTCTTGCGATCTCTAATAACACTAACGCCAAGCGGTGGTAACTTTTCATTTAGACGGCGTTCTCATAAGATAGATCGTATCAGCTGGATCGGTATGCTTTTGGTTAGTTGAGCTATTTCTATACTAAAACACTTTCATGTGACTTTTGCAACATGTTGCTAGCAGCAATTGCTCTTCTAGTTCTCTACTGTATTTCCGAATTACAAAAAAAAAAATTAAAAATTATATCAAAAGAAAAGAATACAACAACACATACTCGTCAAAATAAAAAACTAAAAAACAAATTAATATAAATAAGACTTTCAAAAATATATTTAAAAAAAGTAAAGTTGAAATTTAGTAAACAAAAATAAAAATTAAAAACCAAAATATGTATGACATGAAGCAACCGAAAACAATATGGAAATTGTGTACCTAAGTTTATAATTAACTGCGATTTAAAATAATAAAGAAGAGAACGTTCGAGGAAGTCGCAAACGCTTGGCTTAAAAAATAAATAAAAATAAAAACTAAATATAAAAAAAATGTAAAAAGAAAAGCAAGAAAGAGAAAGAAAATTAAAATTAAAATATAAATATAAAAATAAATTAAAAAACAACAAATAAAAAATAAAAAGTTTAAAATCAAAAATAAATTTGAATATAAAAATATAATTAATATAAAACCTAAAATAAAAAATTAATTAAAATTAAATATAAAATTTAATGAAAAAATTTAATTAGAGAAAAAGAAAAAATATAGAAATTAAAAAAATTAAAAAATTAAATAGAAACTATAATTGAAATATGAAAATAAAAAATTCAAATAAATATATAAAAAATAAATAAAAATAAAAATTTTATATAAAATTAAAAACAAATAATAAAAATAAATTTAAAAATAAATAAAAAACATTAAATAAATAAAAAATAAAAAGTTTAAAATCAAAAATAAATTTGAATATAAAAATATAATTAATATAAAACCTAAAATAAAAAATTAATTAAAATTAAATAAAAAATTAAAAATTAAACTAAAAGTAAAAATGACTTCTTGAGCAGTTGCTGTAAAATTTTACAATTTATTTATTTAAATTTCAAAACTAAAGATTATGATTGCGCATGATCTTTAAATTTATTATAAAAATGTTTTTTTTTTTAGCTTTTGTCTTACTTCAATTGCGAGTAATAAGCTATATTTGATAGCTCTGCTTTGTTGATATTATGCTAATGCGCTCTCACTCTCATTCCCACTCTCTTTTTGAGCGCGAAGAATACGTAGCGGAAAACTCTATCGCCCAATAATAGTAAAAAGAGTTGATAAAACGACTTACTTAATATGAAAAATAAACTCTCTCTCCCTCTCTCGCTGCCTTAATTTATTTCCTAGTAGGCAGAGTGGAATGCAGTTGACATCTATTTGTAAATCATTATTGTTGAAAGGCAGAGCAGCAGAAATATTTCATTAAAGCTACACTTGTGAAAAAGAGCTTGAAAGGTGTGTTTAGTTACTCCTTTTGGAAATAAATCCATCTTTACAACTTTTTGAGGTTATATATTGCTGAAATGGTCATATCACTCTAACTAACATAGAAAGGAAATAAAGGATGAGAGCAATTTCTGTTCAAATTTTGTTTTTGTTAATTTTGTTCAAAATTATAAGTTTATGAAGCGAGCTAAGTGCATATTAAAATGCTTCAAAGATGATTACTATTTTGGAAATTCTCACATAAACAATAAGTAAAGTCGCTGCAGAAACATTGTCCATTTTTCCAATACAGTTAGTTAAATTAAGTTTTGAATTAAATTGACATTTAAGGAGAGTTATAAGAGAGCAGACGCTTGAACTCTGAGAAAAATACAATAAATTCAAATTTGCGTATACAAATATATTACAGAGTTGTACTCTTCTTTTAACTAAAATAATTTTATATTCATATTCTACCCTTGCTTTAATATCTAAAAAATCAAAAATTTATAATTTTTTAATTTAAAGTTTATTCATTAAATGCAAGCTTTTTTCTACTTAGATTTGCATGTATTAGTGCTTCCATTTAACGTCTAATTAAATTAGAATTTAACTATTAAAAATTCGCAAAATTTTACTTATACTTGGTTGCGAACTAGAACCCTTATGAGTGTGTGTGTTACAATAAAATTAAAAATGTTTATATTTTTTTTAAATAAATGAAAAAAAAATGTTTTTCAAAATAATTAATAAATGATTTAAAAAAAAATTAAAAAATTAAATTATTTTCCAAAATAGAAAAAAAAGTTTTTTAACTTTTAAAAATAATTATGTTTATGCGTAAGTTTTCTTTTAAGTAGTTTATATTTTTATTTTTTTTTTTTTACTAATAATTTGCTTATTTTATATTTAATTGAGTAAAAATTAAAAAAAAATATTATTATGCAAATGAGAAATAATTAATTGTGGTAAAAATAACAATAATAGTCAAAATAAAAATTTCAGTGTTTAATTTAATCAAATAATTGCTTAAAAAAAAACAAATTTTATTCAAGTTAAAATCGAGCCAAGCAGCAGCGTGATTTCCTAAGGGAAAACTTAATAATGGCAAAAAAAATATATATATGTGCGAATTTTTTTAAATAGTTTTAAATATGTTTTAATATATATATATTTTTTTTAATTCTTAAAAAGAATTTTTTTATATAATTTTTTAATTTTTTTATGTTTTAAATTTTATTTCGTTTTAATATTTTTTTAAAATTGTTTTTCTTTATTTAAAAAAAGGTTAAATCTTTTTCTTCCGTTTTCAAAAAAGAGAAATTAATACTCCTTTTAACATTTTTATTTTATTTTAATTTTATTTTCTTCTTTATTTAAAAAATTTGAAATCATTAATATTTTTTCCGTTTTCCAAAAAAAAAAAACTAAATAATGGCAAAAAATGTATGTATATATGATTTTTATGTAAAATTTTTATTTTGGTATAATTATTTTAATTCTCCAATAAAAAAAAATTTGACATATTTTTTAATTTTTTTAAATTTTTAAATTTTTTAAATTTTAATTTTTTTTAAATATTTTTTTTAAATTTTTTTTAAATTTTTATATTTAAACTATTTCACAAACATTTCTTTTTATAGAAATTAAATTTTCATCAAATTTTTAATTGTATTGGAATGAAGACTGCAAAAAAATAATAGAGAATTGTTCAACTCCTATTACACTGTTTGAATTAAAATTACCTTGTTTTGCATAAATACATATTTGAAAATTTTCATTAATATTTGAAATTATTATTTTAAATTAAATTGAAAAAAAATTATTAACAAATTTTTTATTTCTGTTTCTAATCTACGGAAAACATGCGGATTCTTTAATTTATCTAGATAAAAAATTTGTTTTTTTTTTTTCACAATCAACACATATTCTTCAGCTTATAGTTGAAATTTAATTTATCTTACTTAATAAAGAATATTTCAAAATTATATATTTCTGCTCATGAAACCAATACTGTTACAGCAACTGCTCATTTTCCGTTTAAAGTTATGTAGATTTGTTGATTTCAGACATAAACAAAGTTTATGCATTAAATAAAGAATTAAAATTGCTTTTAATGCATATACAAGTATATATATGAAGTTGGCCCTAAAAATTCTTAATTTACAAATAGAAAATATTATTATTTTTTTTTTTTTTACTGTCAATATCGTATCTCGCATTAAAATATCACTTTCACCAGATGAAGAAAAATTTTAAATCATAATTCTCTGCTCTGCTTCTGCTTCTGCCTCACTTAAGCGTTCACTTCTGCCATGTGCGTGCAATGAAATAAAAAGTAGAAATAAAAAGGCTTTAAGAAAAATTAAAATTTTTTTATAAAAAAAAATCATTAAAAACTGTTGTTTATACAGCAAAATAAAACTGGAAAACGTTATAAATAGTTTTTCTTAATTTTTCGTTTATAAGAATTGCTAAATCTATTAAACGAAGATTTATACAACTCAAATATTGCTGAGAAAATATTTGAAATATCACAAAAAAATTGGGTTCAAAAATTAAATTATTAAATTTTTAGCACTATTAAATCTTGTATTATAATTTCAAAAATTTTTTTTTTCAAAATCAATAGTGCTTGTAGCTGCAAACGCTTTAAATATATATATTTTTTCATAATATTTAATTTCCGAATTTCATGCTAAACTCTTTCTCGAAACTCTGCAAATGCAGGTGCTGCTTTTCTTAATGCAAAAAAAAAAAAAATTAATATAAAAAAACCACAACAACAAGAAGAAAAGCACTTCATTCACAACCAACAACAATTTCCCCACGTTCTACTGCTACTACACACTAACCTAACCTTCTTCTCATCAAAAAAATGCGTTGTATTTGTGCATACCTCTACAAATGTGGTATAAAATTAATAAAAATTGTTATAAAATAAAAATGAAAAATATATATATGTAGTATAAAAATGTAAAAAAAAAGTTTTTAATGCTGTTTTTTTAGCTAACCATTAGTAGTGTAGTTAATTTACTTTACATATATACATATGTGAATATGTAATTTTTTTGCAAATAATAATAATTGTTTTCATTAAATTTTGTAAAAAACAAAATATACAACATTTTACAAATGCAAATAATACACTTGTGTTTATAAGTATATTTTTAATATTATTAAAATATTATTATTATTATTATTACAATTATTATTATTATTAATAAAAAGCAATCATTCGTTTGTTATATATGATTTTTAGTTGTATAGTATGCCTACCTACCTTAATATTTTTACAAAACACATATGCAAGCATATATATATATATATGTATAATATTGCAATAAATATTAAAAATAATAGAATTTAAAAAAAAAATTTAACAAATATTGAACTTAAAAAAGTTTATTTTAAATATAAAATATTAAACTTAAAAAAAGTTTATTTTAAATATAAAAAATCTCAACAAAAAAAAACACAAAAAAAAAACGATTGTCAATTTTATTTAAGTTCTCACGCTTAATTTTCAAAATTATGCGATTTTTCTTAATTCAATTCTTAATTCAATTTTACCTTTTCTCAACATTTATTTTAAATTGTGCACACGAGCATAGCTATTTTTTAATAAAAAGTGTATAAGAAAATACACATAATTTTAATTAAAAGTAATGCTGCAAAGCGAAAAAAGAAGTTACACATTTTATTTTTAATTTTTAAGTTAATTATTGTAAAAAAAAATATGCTATTATTTATTTTATAGAAAATGTGTAAAATAGTGTTTTATTATTATTATTATTCTTTACAAAGGTTTGCATTGTACTAAACAAATACATAAATAAATAATAAGGAAAAAATACACATACATATAAACAGATTAGAACAGTTGACACTTTTTTGTTGCCCAAACAAAAACAAAAACAGAAATAATAAAATATTAAAGCTGTAAGAAAAAAATGGAATAATTTTGAAGAAAATAAAAAGCACTTTTAATTGAGTAAAAACAGTATATTTTGGTTATTATTTTTTAGACAATTTATTTCTTTTTTTTCTGTTGTAAGCCTTGAAAACGAGTGAGTTAATTTTTTTTTACATTTATTAACTTAAAGTCTACAATAAGAAACAACGCATGATGTAGTTGAGTGTTAAAGTTCTTTTTTTAAGTTAAAAAAAAGTTTGAAGATTTTGAAACTTCAGGAGTATTCTGGTCTAGACTCTTAAAATTAAGTTGATTTTGGAAGTGCCATATAAAAAGGCAATCCACAAATTTACTATCCTGTTTTGATAAGATATTTATTCATATTTAAGGGCGTATTCTAGTCTAGAGGTCCTAATTTCGAGCGTTTTTTGACAATTGAAAAAAAAAAAAAAGAATTTGAAATTTTTGTGGTGGTCATCTGAAAAATAAAACAATGATGGATTCTTATTTCTCAAAAATAAAGGTCGACTTTTTCACTAATTTTTTAACTTTGTCGAATTTTTAAATTTTTTTACAAATATCAAATTTTATTTTTTTGTTGCTTCATGTGATAAAGAGATAGTTAAATAATATTCATGCCAAATATCAAGTAAATCGGCTGATTAGAACTTGAGAAAAAAGTAGTTTCGGGAAAAAAGCGTTTAAAGTTCCGAGTAAAGGCCGAGCCGATATGGATGCCGCCTCAGATAAATACCTGTATCTCCGAAAATTTTTAAAATTTTGAAAAATTCTTAAATAGTTAAACTTTAAATATATGCAACAATAAAATTGAATTTTCCAAAATTCTAGACTAGAATATCCCCTTAAAGAATACAGAAAAAAAAAGTAAAAACATGCAAAATTCAAAAAGTTAGCAGCTGATGGAGTGGAGGAGCGAAAAAAAATTGGCGCGCCACCATAATCACGATACCAAGCCTTCTAGTAATCTGAAAACAAAAATCAAAAAATGGTAGCTGTTTGAAAAATCAAGAAATTTTTTTAGCAATTTTTTTGAAATTTCCAAATTTTAAAAAAATAGTAAATATTTAAATTTTGGGTATGAGCGTAGTTCATGGGATAAGGAAGTCTGTAAAGAAGACTTACACCAAATTTCAAGTAATTCGGTTGAATAGAATTTGAGAAATATGAGTTAGCGTTTGAACCAAAAAAAAAAAAAAAACCGTTTCGAGAAAAACGTCTTTAAAATTTCGCTTAAAAGCCGATCCTGCTTGGCTGCCGCGTCGGCAAAACAGCTATATCTCCGAAAAATAATTTAAATTTCGAAAAATTTTATTTGGGGACAAATTCTTAGGGGATATGCAATGAAAATATTGATTGAAAATCGATTTTCTCAAATTTCTACACCAGTATAACCCTTTAATTTATGGCATTCAGAACAATTTATATAATAAATATATGTTTGAAAAAGCAAGCAATTATTTAGTGGTTTAAATTATTAAAACTTTTTTTTTTAATTAATATTCTTTTTGTTTACTTTAACTTGCCATCTTTTAGCTACATTTTTAAACAAATTAATATATTGAAATAATCTAAATTTTTTAATACCTTTGCTTTTAATAAAATTATTATAAACATATTTAGCACATAAATAATTTTAAATATAATCAATTTACTCAAAATAAAGTGCTTGATTTTGTTTAAATTTTTCAATTATTAATTTTTTTCTAAATTTTGCACTTGCGGTTTTTTATTTTACTCTTTACTATTATTATTTCTTTCTTTTTTATTATTTTTTATTTTTAAATAATAAATTTACTTTTAATTTAGTTGTCTTTATTTCTTTCTTTTATTACTACAAATTTTTTAACAAATTTATAAAACTATATCAGATAAAATTTGAAATTTATTTATTGCCCTCAATAATTAAATAACTAATGAATACATGAAATATTTACAAATATTTAAAATATTCAATTATAATTTTTTTTTTAAATTTAAAAATTACTAATATTTGTAATATTTTACTTTTAATTTTGTACTTACAGATTTTAATTTAAATTCTTTTGTTTAATTTTTATTTATTTATTGTTTTACCTAATCTTTTTGCTTTAATTTTTCTATAATTATTTATTAACAAAAATCTTAAAACAGTATTTAAACCATAAATAATTTGAAATATTTGCATTTTAATTAATACATAGAATGAATTTATAAAGTCTTTGAAATTGTTTAAACTTTTAAATTATTAAAATCAAATTTTTTAAGTCTAAAACTTGTTAAACTCATATTAATTTTTTTTTCTTATTTCGTACTTACGGTTTTAAAAAACAACAACTTATTTTCTGTAGTTTAATTACTCCTTGTTTATTATTTTTAATTATGTTTTTTTAATTTTAATTTAATATTTTTTTATTTTTATTTATATCTTTTTATTTTATACAACTAATATATAGCCAAAAAAAATATTTGAATTTTTTAAATTTATTTATTGCTCTAAATAATTATTGAATTTATGAAATGTATACAAATATTTAAATTTTTCAACTATAAAAATTTCTTTTTTATATATTTAAAAATAATTAAAGTTAATTTTTTAATTTTGTACTTAGGGTTTTTCAAAAAATTCCTTCAATAAATTTTTTTTGTTTCATTATGCTTGCTTTATTAATTTAATTTAATTGATTTATTTTTTGTCAATTTTTTTTCGTATTATTATCCTCTTTTTATACAAAATTTATAAAACTATATTCAACCCACCCAATTCGAGCCAAAATCAGTAAAATATCGAAAGTTCCCCATGCTGGTGCATATGAGTAAAGCATAAGGATTATAATAATAGTTAAAACATATACGTACCCTTATATATACACATATACATGTGTGCAGACGAATAATATGATCTAATTTATAACTACTTTATACAAGGCAAAGCACAGAAACCCAACTAAAAAAAAACAAAAATTATTGATAAAAACTCAAAAATATCAAATAATTATTTTACGAAGAAAAAAAATAAAAAAATTAAAATTATTGAAATTTTTTTATTTTTTTTTATAAAGCGAATGAATGTTATAAAAGGAAAAAAATATAGCAAACATCAAAGTCGAAAAAATAAAATAAAAAAAGAAATGAGTAGTAATAATAAGAAGAAAAGAAATAAATAGAATAAAAGTCACCTTCTAATAAAAAAAAATGAAATTTATAAACAGAACCCATTGCTTAATAAAAACAATAAATAAATAAAAGTAGTTATTTGACGCAACCTAAAATATCCTAACCACACCGCTAACAAACCACCTAGAAAATATAATTCTTACACAAACACATACACTGCACATGCTGCATGTTTACCAAAAAATAAAAATAAAAATAATAATAATAATAATAATCATAATTATACTAAAAAAAAAATATATAATAATAACAATAATGAAGCTCCTACCGCCGTCTATTGACCACCTGAGCTTATTAAAATAATTATTTTGGCTTGTTATAGTATTTTAAATCTGATAATTTTTATAAAAACTAACAATAAATAAACATTAAAAATTATAGATAAAAAAAGTTTGTAGGACAAAAGAAACCACCTGCAGGTTTCAAGGCTTTATATATTTGAATTTATTCTTTAATTAAAAAAAAAAATAAGGTTTGGGTAAAAAAATTTAGTTTATGCTTTAATAATATTTTATACTTTTTAATATTAATATTTTTTATTAAAAGTTTATTTTTTTTTAATTTTAACTTTTATATTGTTCACATTCGTAACTCAATATTTCATGCTTAAGGCGCCGAAATAGATTTTCATTACAATAAATCGCACGAAGCCGCTAGGTGGCGCTGACGATGAGACACTTAGAAAGTTAATTTTCTATTTCTTGAAATCAAAAAAAAAAAAAAATCAAAAAGTTGTTATATATATTAAATCAAGCAATTAATAATATTAGAAAGTTTTTAGTGTCATGTCAGGTAACAGGTCATTTGAAAAGTGCCCCGCCTACCAGAAGCACATTTCTTTGGCAAAATTAATTTTTTTTATCCAACATAGTTCCATTCAAGGGTGATACACTGATTATAACGACCCTCTAAATTTTCAATACCATTCTTTTATTAAAATTTGTCCTTTGCTTCAAAATAGGCCTCCGTTTCGGCGATCACTTCTTCATTCGATGAAAATTTCTTCCATGCGGGCCTTTTTTGAGATCAGACAACCAAAAATAGTTGCTGTTCGAAACACAATGCATGGAGTTTTGCCATTGATTTCACCGACACGTGACTTTTCTTAAAATGGGACCGGTTTTTCGCTGTTGATTGCCCGTCCTTTTGCAAGGTAATCAATGAAAATTATTTCATGCGCATCCCAAAATACAGACGTCATAACCTTGTCAGCCGACTGTTGCGATTTTCCACGCTTTTAAGCGACTTTTGAAGGTTAGGGCTAACAAATTTTTTTTATTAATTAATTCTAGTAGCGTCAACTATTGGTCAGGCAGAGGATATTTCGACTCACATGTTATATTAATTTTTTTAATTCTGCAAGTGAAGGGAAGAGTTTGAAAACTCAATTCTCTCACACACTTTTACTGTCACATTCATTTGGTATTGCTGATCGTAGTCAAACCAGTTTTGCAATTCCTCCTTGAATTCAAGGCGAGAATCTGTTCTAATATCATCGCTATTTTAATGAGTAAAATTCTTCAAATCTCTTTCAGTAGACCCAATAAAAAACTCTTTAAAAAATGTATATCTATAGTTAACTATTTTAGTGCGTTTAGGTTTCGATCGGTACCTCCTTTTTTCATGTTTTCGATTTTATTCTTCAAATTTTAGCAACAACTTTGCCTATTAATTACTTGTCCTCAATGAACAGTAACATTTTTATTTCATAGAGCGATTTTCATGCTGATGAGTTATGGTTAAGTTTTTTCTTTTTTAAGTGAAAATAGCAGTTAACATTTGAGAAATATATTTCTGTTTCAGAGCAGCATTTTTAGTCTTTAAAAGTAAATCAAACAAAAAATATGATTAAATAAGTATATTGAAGAAGAAAAATGAAAAAAAATTAGTGACAAGGTGGGTAACCAAATATCTCGGCAGCCGAGCAATGAATGAGTGTCAAGCTGTTCACCTTGCCCGACAGCCAGGTATTTGGCGCTCTATTAGAAGCTGAGAAAATTTTATAAAGTGAAAAAAATATTATTCTTTTTCTCAATAAAAAGACTAAGGACCTAAAATGTTATACTCTGATGCTTATACTCTGATTCTCTAAATAAAAATTACTTATTTCAACAAAAATTCCCTTTTTAACGATATTTCGAGTTCAGTTATAGTATAAGTATATATCTTCATTTAGTTGCCCTGTGTTGATGGCCCCACTAGCGGTTGGCTTATTTTAGGTTAACGTGATAATGTTAGGTTTTTTTGAACTTGTCACTATAAAAAATTATTTCAAAAAATTATTTTTTATAATCAAAATTTTGTCAAAATTTCAGTTTGTATCTGCTTATTTCATTTTATTTATTTTTAACAATATTTTCTTGAATTAATTTGAAGCACACAATGTCTTACTTCTTAATCATATATACAGACATATTAAAATTATAAAAATAAAAATTTTTTTGAAAATTATTTATTAAAAAGTGGGTTTTCCTGAAGGACGCGCCCAAACAATTTTTTTTGTTGCAATGTACGCGTGCTTTATTTTCGCTATTTCTGCAACTGATCTGCTCAGTGATCGGTTGACGCCTAAAAATAGGCTGCAAATGCTGAGTTAGTTAGTGGCCACAGAGTGTTTCAAAGGATTATTTTTATAAACATTATTAATTTTTTTAAACAATATAATTTGTAGTTTCTTTTTACGTCTATATGTATCAAATTTCATTTAAAATAAAAAATTAGTTTTTCTTATTAAAACACACACAAAAAACAGTATTAAAATGAAATTAGCAAGTAAAAAATATAAATTAGTAATAGTCAAGGCTAAATAAACTAACAACGAGTGAATACAAAAATACAGTAGTATATATATATATATTCATATGTTAAATAATGCAGTATTTATTTAAATAGATTTTATTAACTTAGTAATTTACTTAGCAAAAACGGTGCAATTTAAGTAAGAATTAGTTAATATTAATTTAAAAAAATTAAAAAAGTATTAAATGAAATAAAAATGTTCCAATAAAGCAAAGTAGTGGACTTTATTAGTAATTAGAAACAATAAAACTGCAGATAAATAATTAAAGATTTGTAGTAAAATATTAAAGAAAATTAAAAAAAAATATATTAAAGAAAACTAATTTCACGTATTAAACTAAAAAAATGTTTAAATTTTTTTAAATACATAATAACATACAAGGATATAATTCCAGTATATAGTAAAATTTATTGAAAAGTTAATTTTGTTTAGAGTAATGTATGCGATTAGAAGTAGTAACTATCAATGGAAGAGCAACAATAAAATTGTTAGGCGAATATTGCACTAAAGTAGTAAGCGAAGTGGAGTAAAAAAAATTTAAAAAAATTGCTGCTGAGTATGAAATGAGCGAAATTTTATTTGTTGTGCAATAAAACAGTAACAAAAACGAAAACATACAAACGTATTTATTCAAAGAGGCGACATTATTTTGTAGAAGAAATATTTAATTATTATAGTAACAGGCTTAAGTCTAGAGGTGATGGAAGAGGTGCGTCATTTCCTACAAAGAATAGAAAGGAAAAAATCCCAAAAGGGATATGAAAGATTTATGCAACGAACGCGTGAAAAGTTTGAAAAGTGACAAAAGAAAATGTGAATAAAGTGTGAATCAGAGAGTGTTTAACATACATATATACATATATAACGTATATATGTTCTCTGGTGTGAACTATTGGACTGAATAAAAGACGTTTGAGGTTGAGGTGATGTATTGCGTCAGCTGTGAGGTTTCCAACATCAGACTGAATATAAGACATGTAAGGTGAAACATATATATTGAGTAAGCTGGAGACGAAGTTTTGAGTCAGCTGTTGTGTTGAAGTTTCTAACATCATACTGAATAAGAGACATGTGAGAGGAAATATATATAGAGTGAGGTTGAGGTGAAGCTTTGTGTCAGCTGATTGGGGTAATTTTTTTTAAAGTCAGCGGCTTGCGGTGAAGTATCTAACATCATAAAAGAAGTAGAGGTGAAGTTTTGTGTCAGCTATAGTGTATAATTTTTTTAATTTCAGCTGTTTGGGGTGAAGTTTCTAACATCGGACTAAATAAAAGGCATGTGAGATGAAATATATGTATAGTGAGGTTGAGGTGAAGTGTTATGTCAGCTGTTTTGGGATGAAATTTCCAACATCAGACTGAGTAGAAGACATGTGAGGTGAAATATATGTAGAGTGAGCTGAAGGTGAAGTTTTGTGTAAGCTGTTGTGTTGAATTTTTTTATAATGTCAGCTGTTTGGGGCGAACTTTTTAGCATCAGATTGAATAAAAGATATGTAAGGTGAAATATACTTAGGGTGAGGTGAAGGTGAAGTTATGTGTCAGCTGTTGTGGTGAATTTCGTTTCTAATATCAGCATTCGGGGTGAATGTTTTTGTAACAAATGTTGAGTTGAGCATACAGGTTGGTAGGGTGGTGAATTACAAATACAGTTAGGTAAGCGCAAAGTTTAGATACAAAACATATTGAAATACATTCATACAAGTTATACATATTGCTATATTATATACAAACAAACAAATATAAATATACTAAATAAATATATAAATATATTTATAAATATATAAAACTATTATACATATTATGGTGAATAAAAAACAGCAAAAAACGCACTAAAAACGTTTACAAAAAAACGTTAAGCAAAAAATGCCGATATAAATATGAAGCGATGTAGAGCATAAAAATAATAGTAAAATTGATAAAAATTATAAAAAATAAATTCGCAAAAACTAATAATAAAATTGATAAATATTATAATAATGAAAATGAAGAAAAAATTGCTAAATAATAATAATAAATTTATTAAAAAATAATAATAAAATTGAAAAAAATAATTAAAATATGTAATAGAAATAAAATTTATAAAAAAAAGAGCGTTGTTAAATTTTAAAGCATGATAGGGAGCGCACGATGAGCCCAATAACTAAATTAGGGTAAATCTAGACTACGAAGAATACACAGAAAGAATTGTTAGTTGTTGCAAAATAAAATTAGGTATGACTAAAATAAGCGTAATAAGAAGAATAATAAAATATACAGAGGTTAGTAGGCGAAAATAAATAAAAAAACTGAAAATTAGCAACAAAAATGTGAAAAAATGCCGCAAAGTAGAGCAAATTGCACTGCGCACGCGCGCAATATGCTAACGTATGTATGTAGAAAAACAGTAACAGCTATTAGAATGAAAGCACTAAAAACGAAAAACGAAAAAACTAGAGGAAAAAAGAACTAAAAAAACAATGTGTTAATAATAAAATTTAAGTAGCGAATGAATTTATTGTGCAAATGAAATAATAAAAATTAAATAATAACACTCAACAAAAAAAAAAAAAAAAAAACACTAAATGGAACAAAATATTCTACAGTGAAAAAAGTATAAAATTACAATAACGCAAGGCAACAGTAGAAAAGTAAAACTAAAAAAAAATAACTAAATTTGAGAGCCTTTATTTATGTACATTTTGACGACAAAGAGATATTGCGTGAAATAACAGTAACTGATAACTGTATACATATAGTTATATATAAATATATATTTGAAAACATCAAAAAATACAACAACAAAAATATTAAATTAAATTAAACTAAAACTAATATAGAAATAAACAGCTAAATAAAAGTATAAACAGAGCGTTCGTTAGTAATGCTGCCTCTGCTGCTAAAGGAGTAAATTTACACACTGCTTACAGTTATATAGAAAATGTGAAACATTGCAAAAAAAAGAAGAAAATAAATTGAAATAGTTGCAGCTGAGCTACTGATAATGAAATGATATTAAAAAAAAATACACTGCAATGCTACACCCAAAACCACACACAAACAGACATTCACAACAAAAGTGAAATTTAAATAAATAATTTTAACATAAAAAATGTAGATAATTATATATTACAATACTATACAAAAACTCCCAAGCTACCAAATAAAAAAATATTTGAATATGAGTTTTCTTTATATTATTTTTATGAAAATTATTTGTAACATCAAGGCATTGTCAATTTAAAAACTGCGTAGTAGCACCACTATTACCAGAATTTTAAAATTTTAAGATCATTGAAAAAAAAACTTTAAATTTTTCTGATTAAGGATTATTTGATGCGGCCTGTAATTATTTGTGGTTATAAGTTAATGAGCTTTATTCAAATGCCTATTTTGTAAATTTTTTTTTTTAAATATTTTGTTATACAACAAAGAAAAATTGGTAGAGGTGACAGCTGTTTCGGAGATAACCACACCAGACTTCGTTTGCTAGGAATCGAACCGACGGATTCTGGCATCACAGACGAGTGCTCTAACAACTGAGCCAACGACTGCCATGTAATCTGCTTAATCCGCAAACGAGATGGCAACGTAGGTCAAGCTTTCGTTAAAAATTAAACCCTTTGATTTTGTTGCCGTCTTCCATTTTTCTTTTTTCTTTACTTTTAAATTTGGGTTTGACTAAGCGATTTGCAGGATCACCATTGCGGTAAGTTGGTTTCCAAAAAATTGTAAATAAACGTCTCACTAATTAAATTTTTTGTTCATTTAGTTATTCCTTTTTTTTTTTGCTAACCAACAGCTCTTAAGTGCGCTAATATTTAGCCGCTATTTTTACTTAATGTTGGGTTAACGAGTTTTGGCGAATTCTGATTACTTGTATTAACAGCAAACAAAAGTAAAACTGCAAACTTTTGGGCGTATAAAATCGGTGTCAGTTCCGTTTATGGCGGGTGGGAGTCTTAACACCAAACTTAGAAAAATTAAGCCAGATTTTTCTTAACATAAGGTTCTCCATTTGCTATTATTAATTTGAGTTAATTAAATTATTTTAAAGTTTGCATGCATTGCATAGCAATCAGAGCGTGTCTCCTATATCTCAAAGTCCGGATGGCTGCTCGAAAGAAACTCTTATCTCTTCGATCTTTCCCCACTTCTCCATTGCATAACTTCTACAACTACAACAAGTGAGATTCACTGTGCATACGACTATGTTTGTCATCAAAGTAGAATGTTGCTTAAAACCTACATTGTAATCGACAGACATAAACTCCATACTGATTTAGACGCTGGGTACTAGCGAGACGCAAATGGAGAAGCTATAAGACTGTCATAATAGAGTATTGGGCATCATAACAGGAAACCTACTGTTATCATCTGTACATTATTTGCATGGCGCGGCATTTATGCGCCCAGAGCAGAAGTTAAGAAGTTAAGCTTATGATGTGACAGAAATATTTGCTAGAAAGCTACCGCAGAGGTCATCTCTGTAGATATCTGCTAGAAAAATTTACAGAAATGTAACATGGTACTCGTACAACAATTATACCACTTCTAATTCAATTAAGGCCGGTGGAACAGTATTTTTAGTGAGTCTAACATTAGTCACTATGAAGAAACTGGAGCTGTATAGACACGCCTCCACTAAACATAATTATTCGAAGGTGTAGAGGCCAAAATTGCTTTTGATCATATTTCAAGCCTATGATTATTTTTTTATTGTAATTTTAAGACAATATCAAAATTATATGAGTGTATTAGCAATACAAGACTACTAATTTTATAATCAATCACTTCTACTTTCAATCAGCTGACTACTAATCAGCTGACGGTGCTTATTTATTGACATTTAACATATTCTCCACAAATAGCTCACGAGATAGAGATAAAGTATAATTGAATTGTCGATTGACAATGTCAATCTGGAAGTGATTATTTTAATTATTTGCTAAATTGAGAACTTGAGCAATTTATTACAGTTTTAGTGCACCAAATAAATATTTTAATTAATAAAATAAAGTTAAATTAAATAAATAATAAAAAAATGAGCTGAAATAAAACAAAATAGCTAACAGTACAATAAAATAAATATAAAAACTTAAAAATGGATTAAACAATAAAAAAAATATATTAATTAGAACAAACCGAAATAAACCAAATAAAAATAAAAAAATTATATTCAATAAAATTTAAATAAATAAAGAGCCAAATTTCAATAAAAAATGAAATGAAACAAATAAAAATAAAAATTAAATAAATTAAAAATTAATTGGTATAAAATAAAAACAAATTTAATGAAAGAACTAAAATCAAATAATACGAAATAAAAACAAATAAAAAATAAAAAATAAAATAAAAAATAAAAATATAAATAATTCAGAAAAAAAAACAAAATAAAATAAGTTAAAATATATGAATAATATAAAATAAATGAATGGAAATCGAAATAAAATAAAAAATATAATATAGTATAAAAGCAAATGAAATCGAAGAAATTACACTATAAACTTGAATATATTGTTACAATTTTGCTGAATCAACCTCGATTATTTCCCAAATTCTTCGGGTACGTTCACTGGATTATTAAATAAAAGTCACTAACAATATTTGTAGTTTTTATTTATTTATAAACTATTTATTTGATGTTCACTTATTACTCAGTAATTCACAATTCACAATTGGTGTAATCACCAACACGTTTACTTTACGACTGATTAGCTTGGCAGCTGTGTGTCGCCCTTATATACTAGTTGGTTGCTCGCAACGAAAGCCTGGAATGATCGATTCGTTTTCGATAACGAATGTTTCCGTTTTACGCACTAGAACATGCCAATTATCGGCTTCTCTCTTTCATCAGACATTCTCTTCGCATTTTCACCACAATGTGGTTGTAATTTTTAGCCAAAACCTCATATCTGAGCGAATCGGTTGTATGGGAGCTATATGATATAGTAGTCCGATTTCAATGATTTTCACTGCCAATGTATATTTTGATTAACTTGTGTTGGACACCAAATTTCGCGTTCTTAGATGCTTTTTGGACTGAAATGATCGTTTGAACGTGTATGTGCATCTTCCTACCAGGCTTGCTTGAAATATCCCAAAAATTCAGAGGATAGTTTGCGTTCAAATAGACAGACGTACATACAGACATGACTAAATCAATTCGATTTGTGATTCTGAAACGAGTTGTGTAAATTTTGGTGAGTCTATCTTTTCTCCTTCTGGTACTTAGACGCTTCGAGGCAAAGTTAATATACCGTTTCATATACATGAAAGGTAGAATAAAAAGTTATAACATAATTAAAAACAACAACAACAAAAAATAAAATAAAAATAAAATAAATATCAAAATTAAAATAAAATAAAATAAAATAAAGTCAAATAAATAAATTAATAATATAAAATAAAATTTATCAAAATGATATGAGGTAATATTATATAGCATAAAATAAAATTTAAATAGATAAATAAAGTGAAAACTATTAGTAAAAATAAAAATTGGAAACAAAATAAAAAAACAAATAAATTAGAAAAAAACTGAAATAACTATTTAATGTATTAACTAAAAAATAAAAAATAAAAATTAAAAAAAAATAAAGTAAAGTAAAATATAATATAAAATAAAATGAAATAAAATTAATAAAATAAATAAAATAATAAAAACTGATATAATATAAAATAAAATAAAATAATATAAAACTAAATAAAATAAATAAAATAAAATAAATTTAAAATATAAAATAAAAAAATCAAATATAATAAATTAAAAAAAAAAAAAAAAAATAAAAAAAATAAAATAAAATAAAATAATATAAATTTAAACATAAAATAAAAAATTTAATATAATAAATTAAAAAAAGAAAAAAATATAAAAAAAATAAAATAAATAAAATAAACTAAATATAAAATATGAAATAGAAAAATTAAATATAATAAATTAAAATAAAATAAAATAAAATAAAATAAAATAAAATGAAATAAAATAAAATAAAATAAAATAAAATAAAATAAATAAAATAATAAAAACTAAAATAATATAAAATAAAATAAAATAAAATAAAATAAAATAAATAAAATAAAATAAATATAAAATATAAAATAAAAAAATTAAATATAATAAAATAAAATAAAATAAAATAAAATTAAATAAATTAAATAAAAAATATAAAATAAAAAAATAAAATAAAATAAAATAAAATAAAATAAAATAAATAAAATAAAATAATTATAAAATATAAAATAAAAAAATTAAATATTATAAAATAAAATAAAATAAAATAAATAAAATAAACTAAATATAAAATAAAAAATAAAAAAATTAAATATATTAAATTAAAATAAAATAAAATAAAATAAAATAAAATAAAATAAATAAAATAAAATAAGATAATATAAAATAAATTAAAATAAAATAAAATAATAAAAACTAAAATAATATAAATTAAATTAAAATAATATAAAATAAAATAAAATAAAATAAAATAAAAAAAATAAAATAAACTAAATATAAAATATAAATATAAAAAAATTAAATATAATAAATTAAAATAAAATAAAATAAAATAAAATAAATTAAAATAAAATAAAATAATAATATATAAAATAAAAAAATTAAATATTATTAATTAAAATAAAATAAAATAAAATAAAATAAAAAAAATAAAAAAAATAAATATAAAATATAAATATAAAAAAATTAAATATAATAAATTAAAATAAAATAAAATAAAATAAAATAAAATAAAATAAAATAAAATAAAATAAATAAAATAAACTAAATATAAAATAAAAAATAAAAAAATTAAATATATTGAAATAAAATATATTAAAATAAAATAAAATAAAATGAAATGAAATAAATAAAATAATAAAATAAAATAATATAAAATAAAATAAAATAAATAAAATAATAAAAACTAAAATAAAATAAAATAAAATAAAATAAAATAAAATAAATAAAATAATAAAAACTGAAATAATATAAAATAAAATAAAATAAAATAAAATAAAATAAAATAAATAAAATAAAATAAATATAAAATATAAAATAAAAAAATTAAATATAATAAAATAAAATAAAATAAAATAATTTAATAAAATAAAATAAAATAAAATAATATAAAATAAAATAAAATAAAATAAAATAAATATAAAATATAAAATAAAAAAAATTAAATATAATAAATTAAAATAAAATATAAAATAAAATAAAATAAAATAAAATAAAATAAGATAAAATAAATAAAATAAAATAAATAAAATAATAAAAACTAAAATAATATAAAATAAAATAAAATAAAATAAAATGAAATAAAATTAAATAAAATAAAATAAAATAAATATAAAATATAAAATAAAATAATTAAAAAATAAAATAAAAAATAAAATAAAATAAAATAAAATAAAACAAAATAAAATAATTTAAAAAAAATAAAATAAAATAAAAACAAATTAAAATAAAATAAAACAAAATAAAATAAAATAAATATAAAATAAAAAAAATTTAATTAAAAAATTATCAAATTACAGGCTTTTAAAACACAATTAATGCACTGTGCTTCAACAACTATAAACATATGTGAATGAATTGTTTAGCATGACTAATGAAAACACATTTTAAATAATTATGTAAAAGCTAAGCTGCGACATTAGAACTTAACGATACTTCTTTTAGAGTAAAATTATGTGAAAGTTAATTATTTATGTACAATAATTATTTTCAAAATAAATAAAATCCAACGCCTTTTAATATATGCTGTTTATATGTATGCATTTTATACGCAAATTTAACATAATTAATCTAATTTTGTGTTATGCATTTGCAATGTTGATTTTGCACACAGACACATTTTTACTGAGTTGCTATTTAAGTAAAGATAAATTAATCGTATATATTATAGCAAAACTATAAAAATTATTAAATAAAAAAGTGTTAATGTCATTATTATATGAATATTGTTAGTTTACGACACGAAATTATTTTAATATTTATAAGCAAAATACGCAAAACGTAGAGCATCAGTGAGACTTAACGATTACGTGCATACATACATACACGATACAACTACATAAAATGACGAGTAAATATACACATACACACACACATATATATATATATAATAATTATTAAAAATAAAATGTTTAAAAATATTGCGATGCAAAAATAAAAGTAAAAAAGAATTAAACAAACAATAAAGGTTTAGATACAAATTTTGAAATGAAGGTTAAACAATGTGTTTTAATTTCGTATTGAATAACACTTAGATAACATTAATTACTTGAATTACCAGCTAATAGCAGAGCTTACAATTACATGCAAGTTGTATTGTGTTGCCTTCACTCTTCGCTCTTCTTTCAATCGACGCTAGAAGGAAATTTGATGTGAGCTTGCTTGAAAGCTCGGCTTCACGGTTATTCTTTTCTTCAAGTCGAATTTTTCCCTTGGAAAATTATGATCATCGTCCCTTGGCATAGAAGTATTTTGTGACATTTCGTGCAATGAACCGGAGTGTCATGACTTCGACCCAAGTTCAGGCCAACATTATCTCTAGTCACGGAATGCCGCTACATTCAAGCTTGTTTTAGCCATAAAAAAAAGTTCCGCCTATTCCTTCGGAGGCGACTCAAAAAAACAGTAGGAGAAGGACAGTCGCGTAAACGGTTATAATAAATACTCCTTCTCTGTGGCTTTGGGAAACAAATTCATTCACATACAAGTGATCCATTTCGAGGTTCCCTACTTTTTTAAAGAAAAAAACACAGAAAATTAGATTATCTCTTTCAAATGTTGGACGCGGCTTGTCTCAGATGGTCCATCTGTTGAGTACAATTTTCGATGACCCGTTCGAGCATTTCGACTGGTAACAAGCGAATGACAAGTGTGAATTTTGCTTCAAGGCCTGAATCGAAGCGGAATTGTCCGCATAGACTTTAGACTCTAATGGTGTAATATCACACGATCCTGGTGGCCAATCGACCGGCCGAAAACGTGAAATTATCTGCTCACCGAAGTGCTCCCTCATTAAATCCATTGATTGGTGCGATGTGTGGGAAGTGTGGGAAGTGGTGCCGTCTTGTTGAAACCAAATGTCGCGAAGATCACGAGCTTCAATTTCAGGCATCAAATAAACGATTATCGTGGTGCGATAACAGTCGCCATTGACGTTACAACCTCACCGACATCATTTTTGGAGAAATATAGACCGATAATTCCACCGGCCCACAAACCTCACCAAATCATTGTTTTTTCGAAATGAAATGACAGCTCTGGAATATCTTCTGGTTGCTCTTCATCCCAAATTCGGCAATTTTGTTTTTGCAAAATGTGTACATACCCATTGAGCTAGAAATGGGTCTCATCGCTGAGCAAAATTTGGCTCGAAAATATTGCATTTTCTTTGTACTTATCAAGAGCCCATAAAGCGAAGCAATGTCGCTTGGGAAGGTCGAGCGGCTTCAGTTCTTGCACAAGCTGTATTTTGTACGCTTTCAATTTAAGATCTCTACGTAAAATACGCCAAGTCGTTCCATACGTCAGTCCGAGTTGCTGCGAACGGCTCCAAATCGACTCTGCACGGTCTTCGTGTACACACTATATGTTCTTCGTTTTCTTCACTGCGTGCTGGATGTGGTCTATTCGGTCGAATTGTATCCACTAATGAATGCTGAAGATAGGTGATGGTGTTGCGAATAGTACGCTCAATAAGCCGATTATGTTGACCATAAGTTGAGTGAAGTGAGCGAAACGCATTCTTTACAGAACATGAATTTTCGTAATAAAGTTGAATGATTTGTAAACGTTGTTCAGGCGTAAGTCTTTCCATGATGAAATGTCAAAAAATACTGAACAAAAAAAACACGACAGCTTGGCACGAGTCGCGCGTGATCTGTCAAAGTAAGGTAATTGAAAAAACTACCTCACACGCTGTATTTATGAGTATGCTCCTACCAAAGATTATTTAACAAGTGCAAATAAGCAATTCAAACTGTCTTTCAAAATCTAACCTCACTAATTGATTACCTGTAATTACGTATTTGTACGCTTTCGTACAATGTAAGTGAATTATTGACACACTAAATGCTTTACAAGTAAAATATATACTAATTTATTTTCATAAAAAATTTGCAACTTTTAAAATGTTTGCAGCCAGACAGACAGACAGACAGACAAGTGAGCCGAACAAATTCACTTGCATTTAACGATTTTGCATGCAAACAAATTTTTTATTACCATTTTTTTGTAAAGTAAATAAATACTTTGAAGAAAAAAAATGAAAAAATTGAATGTTCAACGTTTCAAAATACAAATTTGTTGTAGTTAACAGCGGTAATATGGCGAGCAATGTTGATAACACTGAAATGGGTTAGGTATCGAGGTTAGATGACGGCACGATGTACAATTTTTCTATTTTCCCATGTTTGTATGTATGTTAAATATATACTTTGTTTGTATATATTTATTTTTTAATGTAATGCTAATGTCTTGATATTGCCAACGGAAGCGTGTCGACACCGAGTTATGAAGTGCTGATGTTGTAGGTAAAACTGTGAAAAAATATTCATAATTTTTTCCTAGTCTTGGCTACATAATTTGTATTCGCTACTCCTCTCTATGCTATGCTACTACTCTCTTTACTTACAAATGCACAATGCTTCGCTTTATGCTGACTATAAATGTATATATATATCTCCCTCTGCTGTTCTCCTATGCTGACTTGATGGTCTATGCACATAAACGATTGGGCGATAAACAAATTGAAAGATGGTTGGACGAAGGGGTCGTTAAATCCAGCACATCGGAATACGCATCATCTATTGTTCTCGTTCCCCAAAATAGTGGCGAAAAGAGGCTTTATTGCGATTACAGGAGACTGAACGCGAAAATATTTAGGGACAATTTCCCGATGCCGTCGATGTTTGAAGTAGTCGAATGTTCATTTGTTACGGAAACCGGACAGTATGCGTTTTTTATGTACGATTTGGAATTTGTAATTCGCCAGCAGTGTTTTCGAGATTAATTCTCGTCGTGCTCAGAGATTTGATAAGGCATGGAATCGTGATGGCGTACATGGATGACCTAGTAATTCCCTCTAAGGACGAATATAGTGGTATAATGAAGTTAGTGGTAGGGGATTAAGAATTAACTGGAGAAAATTTCAGTTTCTGGTGGAGAAAGTTGAGCTTCTGGGCTATATTATCCAGCATAGTTGCAGAAGACCTTTCGAAGCGAAGACGTTAGAAGTCATAAGAATAGCACATAAACAAGGTCAAGGGCCAATGAAATGTAGAAAAAATTTTACAATTATTTATAATTATTTACTGGTTGTCGACACATTTTCGAAACTTGTCTGGATTTATCCAGTCAAAAACACGGGAGCAGAGGCGGTAGTTGATAGACATCAGTCGTTAGAAATCCGAAACGCATTATAAGCGACAGAGGCGCAGCTTTCTCTCTCTTTAAAGAGTATTGTGTAAATGGAGATATCCAGCATCTCACAATTGCCACTGGTTTTCCAAGAGGAACGTCCTGGTGAGTTGTACAACAACCGCAGTACAAAAAGGTGCTCCTGTGAGCGGATGTCGGTCTTAAAGCAAGTGTCACGCTGAATAATTGTTTACTAAATCTCGCGCAGCAAAGTTGTGCGCTGGGTCTGGAATTCGATATGTAGAAATTAGTTCCAAGAAAAAGAAAACAGCACCACCTTGGATGAGAGACCTAGATTTGATAAGGACCACTGTAATCGCTTTCAGCAGCACGTTTTGAGGAAATTCCGTTTTCTGGCTGATTGATTTCCTTAGAAATATAGAGGCTGATATCACGGCCGTGAAGGTGGAGAGACTAAGCCTCCGAATCCTGGCATTCCCTACAGTGGATTAAGGTCTCTCTACAATCCACAACAATATGAAATTCTTCGACATATCCCTAATTTGCGCCCACGTCCCGGCTTAAGAGAAGAGCGATGTGACCAAAGATGTCAATTATGAGCAGCTGGAATGTACGTATGAGCACTGCCCCCGCCACCCTCTCAAAATTATGCTTGCCTGCTTGAATTCCTGGGAGAGAAAAGAAAGTAGCTTCGGCTCAACTGTCGGTAAGTTCAGCCCACACAACGAAACATGCCGAAAAGGGCGCTGAGACTGATCAACTTTTCCAGGGCCGTAATATGTGTAACTGTATTACCATATTCTGGTACAGCTAAAACTGATCAAATTTCATAACTGTCTCAGTTCTAAAAAATAAGACTCAGATAGATGATTTTCAAGGAAAGTTCGATGTCAAAAAGCTGCAACGGGAGTAGTAAGCCTTGCACTACAGCTCTCTTTGAGCACTTTTCAACAACGCATTATAAGAGAACCATGAGATGAGATCTAAAGTCCTCAACGTGCAATCTTCAACGAAATATTGTGTTTCGATAAGGTCGAAAGAAGAGCTGATACGATGAGGATTTTCGTTCCGCAATATTTCGATCGATCAAAACGCGCGCTGTATGGGAGAGGTACCGAGAGCTGAAGAAGAAAGCAAGACACCATGTTAAATTTTGTGTTTTGTACATATTTTTTGCAATTTAAAATAGTTGGCAACCTTATACAGAATACAACTGAGTTAACCCGTCTGAAACTTTACAATAGACGAGTGGTTAGCATTGCGTACTACAATTCGGAAGACCTAGGTTCGAGTCCAGGTCCGATCAATATCCAAAATTATAGAAAATGAAATTTTCTAATTGCTGTTACCCCTCGGCAAGGAATGCCAAGCTCTCCGAGTGTATTTCTGACATGAAATAAAAGCTCGTCATAAAAATCCGTCGACCGTTCAGAGGTGGCTTAGAATAAACTGTAGGTCCCTCCATTTGTTGGTAAAAACATCAAGACGCAAAACCACAAATTGGAAGAGGAGCTCGGCCAAGAATCGCTTCAGCGGTTAGAAAGCTCCAAATATATATATATATATTTATATATATATAGTCTGAAATTCAGCAGAAAATCCTTGTAAGTCAGTCTTTATGAGACCAAAGGTCATTGTAATTCATTTTATCCTATAATAATTCACAACTTACCGAGCTGAGATGAGTCTTATCGAGGGTGCCTCGTATGATATTTCATCTTCCAAGTATTGCCTTTATAACGCTAAATTTTAATAAGAGTAAATGAGAAATATTACAATGAATAAAGGGAAGGAGTCCTCATATATTAATTGCACTCAATTTCTACAAAGAGGTTCGAACGGTGCATGAGGAAGTTCATTACGCCTACTAGGCTTTGGAAACTCTTGCGAACAGATTGAGTTACATTTCCTTTACGCCTATTCGGTGATGAGAACGAGATCTTAGTGCTTATGAAGAACTCTTTTATCTCAGTTTTAACTAATTTTAACGTAACGTAACGTAGTTTGGGCCTGGTTGCCCTCTGTTCTATTGTTGTGTTCCTTGTTAGAGTTGCTTATCTGATGCTACGTTTCCTCGTGAAATCCAAAAAAAAAAAAAAATTATTACAGATTCATATATTCTAATAAATGGAGAAGCTCCTTAAATTTCAGAACATCTTACAGCAATACTTAACTATTTTCATAACATATATACCCCCCAAAAGAAATAAAATATATATGATAACATTTTCAGTGAGTTTTTCACCAACCTACTGTCTCTTAAGTATCGTGAGCTGAAATTAAATTCTTCCATGTCACATAAACTCAACTAAACTCAAATGAGTTAATGTCAAACGTTCTGCGAAGGTGGCAATAGCATTTGTTAATTTCCTTTATCTTTAATGTCATTTTCATTCCATTTGCGTGATTACGTAGACACATTTGTGTTTGTTGTTGTGTTGTTATATTCAACTCAAAAATATGTGTTAACTCATTTACGCCACACGCTCTGGCTCAAAGCAAGTGGCATAAGCAACGTGGAACATGTGACATGCGTATATGTGTATGTACAAATACAAATATGTACTTGTTACCATAACTGCATAATATGCAATTACATATGTACTCACCAAAGAAAAAAATATATTTTTTTTGTCTATCCACTTTACATTGTTGTTCCACTTTATACACCAGCAGCACAGGTAGCGCTGTTCGAGTTTCGAGTCTCTAAAGCCAAATTCGCCAAAGCCAAAGTCAAGTTGTCGTCAATGAAAACCATGTTAGTCCATATTTACATATGTACTTACATGCCTGTTACCTGTTGTCGAGTTTTCCATTTTAGACACACTAAGTCGGTTTTAAGACGGAAAAATGTGAAATGAAATAAAACTAAAACCCTTTTCGGTGAGGAAAATGGAGCTCGCATGACTTATGTTATATGTACGAATATTGGAAGAAACAATCGAAATATATATTAGAAGACAAAATCTGATAATAAATTGTTGGGTAATTAAATAAAATATTTGGATAGCTTTCGCCTTCTGATTTAATACAAAATATATATAAAATCTCCAGCTTTTAATGGGTATGGTGCTCCTAACTGGCTTGTTAGGGATGGAATGGAAGGGAAAATGACAAAGGAGTCCATTGTGAAGTAGGTACAAGAACAAGCTGCAGATAATAAGTGGTAATCTGGTATTGATTGCTGTCGTTAGATTCAGTCAAATTGTTTTATGCAAAAGCCTTTAAGCGAAATTTTTTTAAATTATAATTTTGATAAAATAGAAAAGGAGAAACAATCTCTCGAAGAATATGGACAAAAAGAATACCTCAAATGTTGTAGGAAGAGAAACTGTAAAAAAGTGAATGAGTTATGATGGAACTGATGATCAGTTTGGGGCAAAATCATCTAGAACTCAAATTTGGAATGTCTCGTTCTATCAACGATGATTTTTAAGGTAAAGACATAGGTAAAGAGCAGAGAGAAATCTTAACTGAAAATACGTCACAACTGAAAATATTTACAAAAATTTATACGCATGCAATATATTGCTCATATTAATTTCCACACAAAAGTTTGTCTGAAATTAATCTCTGAGTAATATTTTTATTTCATCAGGACATACCCCTAAGTAACGTTTACAAATCATTCAACTTTATTACGAAAATTCACGTTCTGTAAAGAATGCGTTTCGCTCGCTTCACTTAACTTATGGTCAACGTAATCGGCGTACTGAGAGAACTATTAGCAACACCATCACCCTTATTGAGACCCAGCATTCATTATTGGATAATATTCGACCGAACAGAGCGTGTCCAGTACGCAGTGAAGAAAACATAGCAGCCATAGATGAGGGTGTACACGAAGACCGTGGAGAGTCGATTCGGCTCCGTAGGCAACAACTCGGACTGACGTATGGAACAACTTGGCGCATTTTACGTGGAGATATTAAATTAAAAGCATACAAAATACAGCTTGTGCAAGAACTTTAGCCGCTGGACTTTCTCAAGTGACAGCGATTCGTTCTATGGGATCTTGAAGAGCTCCAAGAAGATCCGACGTTTTCGAGGCAAATTTTGTTCAGCTATGAGGCTCATTTCTGACTCGATGGATATGTAAACAAGCAAAATTGACGCATTTGGGGCAACCTGAGAGACTCAAGAGCTGGCATTTCATCCAGAAAAAACAACGGTTCGGTATGGTTTGTGGTTCGGTGGAATCATCGGTCCATATTTCTTCAAAAATGATGCCGGTGAGAACGTAGCCGTCAATGGCGACCGTTATCACGCCATGATAACCGACTATTTGATGTCTGAAATTGAAGCTCGTGATCTCTGCGACATTTGGCTTCAACAAAACGGCGCCACTTCCCACACTTCCCATACATCGCACCAATTAATGGATTTATTGAGAGAACACTTCGGTGAGCAGATAATTTCACGTTTTGGGCCGGTCGATTGGCCACCAAGATCTTGTGATATCACACCGTAAGACTTTTTCCTCTGGGGATATGTAGAGTTTAAAGTCTGTGCGGACAATCCCGCTTCGATTCAGGTCTTGGAGCAAAATACGCGTGTTCTTCACCAGTTGCCGGTCGAAATGCTCGAATGAGTCATCGAAAATTGGACTCAACGGATGGAGCATCTGAGACGTAGCCCCGCCCATTATTTGAAAGAGAGTTATAAACGTTTTTCAAGATGAGTCTAATCTGGATATAAATATGAGATTTGGCAAAAATGTGACAATGGCGACATCTATCGGAAAACCCTTTTTATTGGAATTTATACCCCTTTATACATCAATTCATGTGTGATATAATTATAACCCTAAAGAAAGAGAGAGGGGGGGAGAGAGAGAGAATATAGGGACAAATACAATTTCTAGAAATGTGTTGTTTTGATTTCCTCTTCAGACTTGTTTCCAGACACCCTTGTTCGAAATGGAGCCGAGCTGGGGAGGTCCACAGCACGAACCAATGGTTTAACCGTTAGGCAACGCAGATAATCACTTGACTATACCTGCTAGTAACATTACTGTTTTCTGATGGGTATTAAAAAATCAGATGTGGTGAATACCTTTCCCGAAATTTTTCAGGATTTGTTTGAATAGGTTCGATGTCGTAATGAATTTGCACCTTTGCACCTTTGTTCTAAGTTCTCTGATCAAGTGCTCAGAATTGCTATAGCTTTGAACTTGTCGCAATGTAGTTGTTTTTGTAAAAATCTACTTACAAATATTCTAAGGCAAAGCCTTTCTTATTATTTGAGAAAATTTCGTTTGTTTGGCAGGCTCTTCTTTATCAGGCCACTGTTCAACAACATTAATTATCTCTTCTAGCTGTATGAGACCATATCTTTTTTTTTTTTTTTTAGAAAAGTGAAAAAAAGCTCACTTGAAGCAGCATAAAAATCAAAAGGTTAACAAAAATATCCTAACTGTAAAATTCTACTCTAAAATTTTTGCGATTATTCGAAAAATTGAAGAATAATATTATTATTTTTAAACACTCAAGCCTTAAACCCTCAAGCCCATGTACCTTAAATTCAATACAAAATAATTTATAAATTGTTTTTCTTAAAAAAACTTTAAGTTTATTGTTAATGGAAAAATTCTCCACTTGTTATATCTTTCATAAGTACCAGAAGGAAAAGAGATAGATAGAGATGGACGAAATTTATACCGATCGTATTAGAATGACGAGCTGAGTTGATTTAGCCATGCCCATCTGTCCGTCTGTCCATTTGTCTGCTTGAACGCAAACTGGTCTCTCAGTTTTTGAGATATTTCAACGAAACTTGTTATGGGAGTGTATTCTTGTAATGTATCGTTTGTCGTGACCGACCGAATGGGTGGACTATATAATTTAGCCCCCATAAAACCAATTCGTTGATATGTGGGGTTTTGGGTTCAAAATCTGCCAAAAAAGCATTTAATGATGCGAAATTTTCATATGCTACTAACGTAAATTCATTTACAAGTTGCAAAAAAATTTTTTTATGGAAGGTATAAAGAAGACAACACTACTTTCTTATTTTGGTATATTTTCCAACATTTTTCCTTATTAAAAATTATTTTTTTATCAATTATATATTAACCATTATTATCTATGACCTTTTTCAATTTTTCGGATAGCTTTATAATTCTATCAGTATAGAACTTCTGTGGTTTATTGACGAAGAGCTTGGACAAACAATGTTCAGGGGCTATTCACTCCGGCATGAGGGTTTAGAAGAGACCCATAAAAATGGTAGTCAGATTGTATGAGCAACAGGCTGTGTAGAGAGTGCATCAAAACTATCCAACTAAGCTCCGTAAATTTTTTCCTACAACTTTCAACAACTTTCCTGTTGATCAACTCAGGACGCCTTTTGAAAAAACTTGTTGAAAGTAGTTTAATTGTAGTAGACAGTAGATTTACGAATTTACCGTTTCGCCATGTTGCAGCAACTCACAATGGACAATCCCACCATATACTCAGCAGCAACTTGTTTGTCGCCAATTCAGGCTTTGAAGTCATTTGTGGAGGGCCTTTTACCATGAATTGTTTTTCTTTCGATATTTTCATGTTTAAACTATTTTTCATCGACCATTATAAGTCACTTCAGAAATGGTTCGATCTTGTCGTATTACAGACGCTTTACACTGGAATTTTTGTCAATAATTTTTTTTTTGCGTGTTTCAATATCGCACCTAAACAACGAGCTTTTTTTTTTTGAGAGATTAGTCTCTTTTAAAAAATTTCAAAGTGTCAGGTTAGTGATGTCACCGTTATCTCCTAACAGCCTACAAGCAGGTATTTCTTGACCAGTTGGGAAATGTCACCAGCTGTTTGTGTGATTGGCCGCCCACAATGACGTGCTTCTTTGGCATTAAAATATCCGGAACGGAATCGAAAAAACCACTCCCGGCATTTACTTACAGCATTATCACTGGAAACCATGCAATTTTTTGGAACTCTGCTGCAGCGCTTCCTTTTTTAGGGTAAAGAAACATCATTCAAAGTATTTATTCGGAAATTTCAAACAAAGTTTGAAAGTTATTTCAACAATATTTGCACCGAATGAAAAAAAACTAGAGATGATTAAAATTAGGATTTTTTTTTATCATTTCCTACCCTGAACTGCTTTTAAAATTATAATTGTTTTCTGGAAGTTCTCAAAATGCAAAAAACCAAGGAACTCAAGTGACGCTTCAGTTTATTGTAATTACCATAGTGACATTATTAACCTCTTCTTTTCTTCCATTTAATTGAAATCAAAAGAGATTTGTTTTGTATAAAATAATCAAGGCACCACAAACCAACCGGACAATCGAAGACAAATAAACTTGATGAGCGACTTAACCATAAAGAAAAGAAAAGAAAAAAAAGAAGTGACGGCAAACGCACAGAAAATAAAAATAAAACGTAACAAATTACAAAACCAAATTTGTTGCGCTAAATTGCCACGCTAAGACAGTGTAGACGGTGGCCGGTGGTTGGTGGTCATGTACATGGTTGCTACCAGCTTTACACATTGCGGCCGATACTGAACTTGAGCTTGAATTTTACAGTGTTGTTTTTACAATTTTTTTTATTTTTATTTGCATTTTTTTGTATTTTTTTTTTGTATTATGAGCTATGCCACTGCATAACGCCAGCGCTGCCGACTGCGCGAATACTGGTTGACAGGAAGTGAATGAAAGCATGAATGTGGTGGCAACAGACGGCTGAACAAGCGGCTATGAAGTGTGTTTTGTGGCGGACACAAGCAACAAAAAGTGGTCGCGAAACAAAACTGATTTATTTGTTTTCCATTTTGTTGTTTTTGTTGTTTTTACTACAGTTTAAATTTCTGCGGGTTTTATTTATTTTTTTTAACAAATCTTGGCGTGAGGCGTCTGGTTAGGGGTTTTCCAGTCTATTTTCAGCGCGTACGCCTGTAATATACAAATGCGCATGTGTATGTTTGTGTGTTTTTAAAAATATTCATAAAAATCAAGTTTTCTGCTGCTGTTGATTTATTATTATTTTACCGCTATATGCATTTGAGTAAGGGTGTGTGTGTATGTGTTTGTCGGCGAACGCAGGAAATGCGATAATATTGTGGGTAAACAACAACAACAATAATAATAATAATAATAATGGCAATAACGGTAACAACAAGTAAAGCAAATTGAGCAATTGAATATTAAGTTTATTGCTATCTATATATGTATGAATGTCATAAAGGAAATAGGGAAGCTTTTCTGCTACTTTATTTGAAATTTATTAAAATATGCAAAAAAAAATAAAATTATGAAACTTCATGGGATGATGATAAAAGAATTCATTTCGAAACAAAATGAGTGAAGATTCGAATTTAGAGTCGCAAATTATTAAAGAAATTACCATTGGTTACCCAGCTCCAAAACCGAGTATACTTGTGACAATAGAATATCAAAATTTCCTTATTTCTAAATTCTCCGAATCTCTAACTCTCAAACATTTTATATGCTAAAATTTTGAAATCTTCACAGCTCCAAATCTCCAAAACTGCAAAACTGAAAAGTCTCCAATTGCATGTATCTCAAATACCTTCAAATCTCTTAATATCGAAGTCCTGAAATTAAACCCTCGAAATCTTAAAATAACTAAACCTTAAAAAATTTCCAAAACCTCTTAGTCTCAAAAATTTTTAAGCTTGCTAATTTCAAAAACATGAAATCTCAAAAAATTCTTTAAATTTCAAAATTCTCTAAGAACTCGAAATGTCAAAATCGCCTCAAAAAATCAAATCTTCCTTTTGTAAATCTCCAAATCTCCTAATTTCTAAAAATTTCGGAACCTCTAAATCTCCAAATTTCTACATCTCCAAATGTCAAATCTCCCAAATCTTCAATCCTTAATTTAAAAAAATCTCGAAACCTTTAAGTCTCAAAAATCTCCAAAAATTTCGAAAACTCTAAATTTCCAAATGTCAAATCTCTCAAATCTCCAAATCTTCCAATTTGAAAAATCTCGAGACCTGTACACGTCAAAAATCTCAAAAGCCTCCAAATGGAAAAATCTCCAAACGTTATAGCTTCAAAATTTTTAAAACTGAAAATATTCAAATATCTAAATTTTTGAGTCGCGAAAAGTCTCCAAATTGTTAAATATTAAAAACTCCAATTCTAACACATCGCCAAATTTTCTATCCTAAATATCTGAAGAAGAATATTAAGAAGTATAATATTCAAATATCAAAAACTTGAAAACCTCGAAACATCAAAATCTCCAAACTTAAAAAATTTCAAATATTTATATCTGCAAATCCCAGAATTTCCCAATTTAAAAAAAAAATCGAAACCTTTTAAGCTCAAAAATCTCAAAAATCTTCAAATTTGAACATCTCACCAAAATCTCCAAATGCCAATACTTTTTTAAAACTGAAAATCTTCAAATCTCAAAATTTCTGAGTGGTGAGACTTCTCGAAATCGTCAAATTTTCATTCAAAATCATTTTGGGGATTTTTGTTTTTGATATTTTCGTCGGTAACAACCTTGTTTGGGCGTACACTGCGTTCACCGTCTTTGGAGCTCATTTCACCACGTCTAAACTTCACGTACCTACCATTGATGGCTGATTTTCATGGGGTAGTGTAACTTGTCATCAAGTAAACATGTCATCAAAACAAGCTTTTGTTTGTACTATATTTTTTCAATCCGAAAAGCAATATTTTTTAGCAACACGCGAAATTCGTTTGTATCCATTTTTTGCCATAATAACAAAAGTTGCTTCACTCAAAATTCTATAATTCATAAACTAACAATCCGACAGCTCTCATATTTATACATGTGTCTTTCGAAGGTTAGGGCTAATTAAAAATCTATATAGATTTAATTCTCTTATATTCGATATACTTGTTTGTGCCGGCCCGGCAACTTTTCAATTGATCGTTATTGCATCGGCAATTGAAAAGAACGGTTCCAGCTCCACTTCCCAGAAAAAAAAGTGTTGACTGTATTAACTTAGGCTTCCTATGTAAGAAACTAAACCGTAAATACGATATTTGAGATAGATCTATCCAAGGTTCACTTCCCGGAAAAAGAACTTTATAGGAAAATTTTACCGTGATTGGCAACCCTATCGTTTCATTTAAAGTTTTTTTATATAATTTACATAAAAACCAAGAGCAAAAAATAGCAAATTAAATTAAATATTTATTTAAATTATTTTTATTTTTTCATTAAGGTTTTTTATGTATTTTTATATATAATAAAAACCCAAAAAAAATTTAAAAAAATTTTTTTTTATCTTTTTAATTTAATATATAAGTACATAAGGACCAACACGTGGTATAAGTAACATTTAAAGCTTACACAAACATCCTTACGCATTTTTTACTTAATTCACACGTTTTGTTTTTACTGAATTTAAAAAGTATCCAATGAAAACAAACAGGAAAAATTATGCGGACATCACGCCACTTTTAAGCAAAAAAAAAAAAATTTTATAAAATTTTCAATATAAGAATCCCGTGGCGCATGTCCAAATATGTGATCGTGGGTGGTCAACTAGTCCGTTAATTCCAACTATGACTAGCTAAATACGCTTATTTATCACAAAACTAGCAGGTGAGTGGGCGAGCATAGCAGCAAAAACTAAAAGAAAAACTAAAAAAATAAAAATAAAAAAATATAAAACATTTTCGATGACTATGCGAGATGTGTGGAGCTTCTGGTAATACGCAGAGAGATATTAATTGTAATTTAAATTTTTTTTCTTAAAAAAATATTTTTTAATGTCTTTCGAAAATATATTAAATATTTATTATCATAATATTATACAATATATGTTATCTCAGATGAATAATCATTTTTAACAGATCTTCGCTAACCATATCAATTTTTCCTAATCATCTTTCTTGCTCTTCTTCACTTCTTCACTTTGGTAAGATTATCAACATCACTTTTGGTCTATTTAATTCCATTAGCGCATGTCGAATCAACGTTTGTTTATGATTTACCGCTTAACGCACACAGCAAAAAATAACAAAATAAAAAAATAGTCAAACATGGAGTGCAAAAACCAAAAAAAGGAAAAAAATTTGGCGGCGAAGCAGAATGGCGCGGCGCGTCTTTAGCAACGATGAATTGTTGCGCTCATAACACGCTACCACACGCATACACAAACACACGCACCCGCGCAACACACAACTCAGTGGAAATACCAAATACGTAAGTGGCAAGCTATATAATCGTGGGAAGAGCGGGAGCAAAAGCACGCCATGCCGCTAACAGAGCCGCCAACACACACCACATTGCCGCTGCCGCCGCCGCTGTTCGCATGACGTAACGCACATGGCACTGCTCGGCGCTCTATGCGTTGTTTTGTCTTTGCTTTTGCATGTGGCGCTCTTTCGAAACACTTTTGTGATATAATAGGCAATAATAAAGTGAATGCAAGAGCAAAGGCGGTAGATGCGCACTAACCCATACATCCATATGCTGCTACAGACATAAGAGCATGTAGCAGCCACTCACTTTGCCTCTGTTCTCATAACAGCTCTCTGTACAATAAAAAGAGGAAAGAAAACAAAGCGAATACATTTTGTAGCATAAACATGCGCGGCTGTTAAACTCTGCGGTCAATGTTGCCAGACTGCGGTGTGTGGTAGTTATTGATTTAATGAAATTATGTAAGTAATAAACGTTTTGTATTCAAAATTGTAAACTTTGTTGTTTTTTGAAAAATTATTTTATTATAATTTTTTCATAGACTTTTCAGTAACGGTTTGAATCACTCAACTTCCTTTGGTTGTGAATTGAACTGCTTCAAAAATCGGTATAAAAATGATTTCAGGGAACATTTCCACAATTTTTTTATTGTCTTAAAAAAAATTCTAATTATTTTTCAATTGTTTTCACTGTTTAATTTGAATAATTCCATAAGATGTCTCTTAGTACTCTCTTAAATTTCTGAGCCACTCTAAATATTATTTTAAGATTATATTAGCTTCAGAGGATCCAAATTTCATGTGTGAAAAAATCTCAACTTTGAAATCACAATTACAGAAGAAGCAGAAGCCGACGAAGCTAACCAGTAAAGGGGAAAGTAATGTGCATGACGTGGGGATCACAGAAAATTTGAGTTTAAAAATTCTTTTTCATATTTTGCAACATATTTTCGAACGGTGACTACACGTGACTACGACAGCAATGGTGATTTCAGTTTCGTGTGTCAAGTCATGCATCGGCTCGAGATCGTTGGCGTGACACTTATCCTTAACAGCGCCTCCTCAAAAATATTCCAACGGAGTCGAATCGCAGCTCCGAGGCGGCCAGTTGACATTACCGTTTCGGTTATTTATGCGATTTTCAAACCAAAAATACCGTTTCTAACGTTAGCGTTGTGGTCCAAAGGGACGTTCTGTTGAAACCACACATCGCCGGTGTTATTCTCTTCAACATTTTGGCAGAAATAATCTCTGATGAACTGCAGCTTCTCCTCGTTTTCGATGGTTCGTAGAATAATTAGCCAATAATGCTGCCCATGTAGCGCATCAAATGGTCACTCGTTTAGGATGTATTGATTTTTTCAGTTTAAAAGAGTGCTTTCTGAGCAGTTTTGCTTGGCACCCGTCGAGTTAAAAATGAGCTTCACCGCAAAAAATTATGTTTCGATAAAAATGCTCTTCAACCCATTGAGTGAATCGAAATTGTATCGGATGTTCCTGACGCTTAAGTACTTAAAATCAAAAAACATCCACTCTTAATATAGCGGGGACTTTAGAAATACAATATCAACAGAATCATCTGCGCGGCGCAGAAGGCTTTCTTGCATGTATGTTGATCAGTGGACCTTATACGCTGTGTGGACTTCAACTTACAACGAATTATGTCAGAGAATGTTCTTGGGTGTTGGAGAACAGTAGACAGTATGGCTGCAGTGAAGCAACTCCATATGCGCTGATTTCCAGCACACAGGAGAACGAAATGCTTAATGAGATCACTAAAAGTGCCATCCATTTGGCGAATGAACCAGTGCAAGAAATTGTAATGAGTTCAATACAGGTACTCTTTCCATGGAATTCGACGAAAGAACTGGAAAACCGATCTATGCGAGATGGTATTACTCAACAAGTTCATTTTTTATGACATCGAAGAAGGAAACATACACTTTTTGCATATATGATTTCGAAAAATTGGTAGGACGATTGTAGGTCTGACAGATCATAATCATGAGTAAGAAGTTTGAGCACCCATTCTTCTACTACTCGGCCTTGTATAGAACACATTTTGGATATCTAGGAGCTTCGCTGTTATGAGGACCAAAAGAAGTCTCAAAACTGGAGCTCGAGTTAGATTGATTGACATTCATCTGGCATTACAAAGGACAAACAAGTCTAAGTAAGGCCTTGCACATAATCAGTGCAAACTACCCTAACATATATTTACATAACTTAAATATTATATTTTGATATTTTTTTTAAGGATTTTTTATGAACTCAAGCTAAATTTTGGATTAAAATAAGCATGGCACGCTCATTAAAGAAGCTAAAGCATCTCTATAGGTGGTTAAATACAGCGGATTTCTCAGAACATAAAGTGTGGAACCTGTGAAATTAGTTCTCTCTCGGTTTTCACTGGGAATTGTAAGGTAATTTCTTGTGAAACAGCAAAAAAGAGCGGGTAGACAAACATTTGAATATTAGTTTTCAATTTCAAAACCGGCAATAAACACCCAGCAGTCATCAACATCTGAAAATATTTGAACAATTTAATTATGAAATAAAAAAAAACCAAATATTGAGCACCAACTTTGAACTGTTCCTGCTGTAGATTGGAATATGTAAGGGGTTAGGTGGGTTTGAAAATAATAAAAAAATCAATTTTTCGTTTTATTAAAAATTTGTTTAAAATATTTTTCTAAAATTTCAAATCAATTGGGGTAAAATTCTAAAAGATATACCCTTTGGAAGCTCCGCCCATCAGGCCATGTCTGTGTCAATTTGAAACTTTAAACGCGTTTAATTCAAAACTCAATTTTTTAAGTCGATGGACACGATTTTTCGAAAAGTTATAAAGCGATTTTGTTCAAATTTGGCACACATCTTTGTAATAACATTATCTAGTCATTGAATGGAGGATTTTTTTTTATTACAACAAATTTTTTCGCGCCAATGCAAGGCGAAAATTTGATCAAAAACATATGTTTTTTTTTGTTTTGTTTAAAGTCTGTCAAAAATTCAAATTTTAATTTTTTGTTTTTTGTTCCTTCATCCAATCACGAGATTTATTTATGTACCAACAAAATATTTTTGGTTTTTTGATTTTAGATGAACCAAAAATGAGTTATCCGGTCTACGGCGAGAGCATATTCTTTTGAGACGTCAAGGGAGATGAGATACCAACGGCTGAGTTTTCGGAATTTTTGAATAAAAATTTCATAAAATACTGTTTAAATATGTATATTTAATATGGTAAATGTTTAAATAAAATATATCATTTTATATATATATATAAAAAAATAGTGAAAATTCCTTTTTTTAACCTCGTAAACGCACCAAAACTCTTAAAAAAAAATAATAAAAAAATAAAAAATAAAAAAAAATTAAAAACAAGTTGATAGGCTGCGTGGAAGCCTATATGTCGTGCAACATACTTTGCACAGAATAAATTTCATCAAGCATTAAACGATAGTAAGATAGCAAGGAATACGGGAAGTGAAAAAAAAATCCAGCACTGCTGGAAAATGTAATCAAGCGTCCTCAGAACTCCTTCCAAATGTCAACTTTACCAATGCATGTATGCCTGCATAGCCATTAAAGGATACACAACCTTTTTTTAAGGTTATTAAATTTATATAAAACATTTGTCGTAAGAATTAACAAAACATCTGGCATTAACATGTATTTTGTGAGAATTGGCGCTCTTTTGTACTATGCGAGTACACTCTCCACGTTGTCAATAACTGTTGGTTGAGTAAGAAATTGAAAGCGCCAACAGCTGCTGTTCTGCTTACTCACTACGCTGTTGGTTCTTTGGTTCGTTGTATTGGTAACGTTGGTATTGACACGACATGCCATTCATTTCGATTTCAGTTGAGCAGCATATACGGCGCATGTTGGACGTTTTTCGTTGCAAATTTTCGTTCAGTTCGTTGAAAACGCGTTTTCTGTCATTTTCAAGTAAATTAAAAAGTTTTTAATAAAAAGTAAAAAGAAAAAAAAACACAGTGTACACAAGGTGTGCAAGCATGTATGTGTGAGTGTGTATATATTTTTTTGAAACATCGAAGTAACGCAAAACGAGTCGTGGAGAACGTGCCAGACACAGCAAAATTCATTCTACTTGTGCGGTGCTGATTGCTTTTTATTCGAGATTTTTTCAAAGCGTTCGCAAGGAAAACAATAGTTTTTTTTTGTTGCATTTTTTTTCTACGTTGCGCTGTGTGTACGCTGATGTTTTTTGGTTGCTGAAGAAAACATATAAAATCTGTTTGGTTGTTTTGTGGTGATTTTCTTTTTTCTTTCAATAAATGATTAAGAAATTGAAAATGAAATTCAAATTAATCAAGTGTTTAAAAATAAATATTGTGTGAATTTAAAAATATATAAAAATAACAAGATTTCAAATTTTTCGCTTGTTACGGTGAGTGTCAGAACGTCACATAACGTTGGCGACGACGTCGAAGGCAAGCGAGCATAAGCAGCTGCTGTTTGCTTGGCTGGTTGACTGGCTGCCGTGAGTATGTATGGCAATGCAAAGCAAAGCAAAGCAAAGGCAGTTACGTAAAGAGTGGAGAAGCGTATATTGTACAAGTGCATTACATACATACATATTTAGTATATGTTTACGTGTAATGGTTATAAAACAAGTTGTTACGCCCTCTTATTTAGAATTTTCTCAATTATTTTAAGAATTTTTTTTTTCAAAAATTTTTCAATAAATGAAATTGAAGTGAGCTTATGTTTAAGTCAATTTGTGTCAAAAGCTGGTAGCAGCTGTTGTAGTAATTATTATTTTTTTTTTTTGGTGTGGGGGCGTGGTTGCATGCCTCAATAATGCAACAGCTTTCAACAAAGTATTTCGTTTAAAGGTGAGTTATAAACAATTAAAAATTGTTCTTATAGTTATGAGAAAAAGATAAAATTATTCATAATTACGTCCAACTGTGTAGTATTATGCAAGAAGCTGTGACGCAAAAATCAACTAATGCGAGTTCTAAGAAAAAATAGGAGCAAACAAGCAAAGTAAGCAAACCCAGTTATAAAATCACCTCATGGCAAATACACAATACGCAAAAAAGCATACAAAGTCAGCAAATATGTGAGCGGCAAGCGCTCTTTTTTTGGTTTTTTAGATGAGTGAGTGTGTATTTATAGAGCGTGATTTTAGGCAAAGAGTTTTTTTTAGTGTTCTTCAAGTATGTTATATATATATATGTGTGTGTGTTTGAGGAAACTATAATTTTCTCTAACTTTTTGAGCCAAGTAATATCGCATAAATGAAAATATGTGATAAAAATGTTTTTTTCCACATATTTTCATTTATGCGATGTTACTTGGCTCAAAAATTGAAATATATTAAAAATTAAAACTGAAATTATAGAAATCATTGAAAAAACATTATAAAACATGCCTTAAATGTACTTAAAAACACTTAAGAGTGCTCAACAGCGCCCTTACATGCCGGTTGTACAGCGAACTGTTGAATTAACATCTTTCATATAACGCAACTGTTAGTTATAGCAGCGCTCTCTACAGCGCAAATGTGTGCGTAAATCACTCCGTAAAAAATTTGTTTAAGGATGTGTGCGCATTTTGCATGTTTTTCTTTCGCATGTATGCGTGAGTAAGCGTCAATTGAGCGAAAACATTTACTAATGAAAATCAAATAAATATTTCACAAAAAAAAAACTCTAAAAAAATAAAAACACTAAAAAAGCACAAAAACATATAAAAACAAAGAGTCTGAAAACAACAATAGTATTTGTGTAGTGTCAACATGCGGAACTCAAAGAACGCCAATGCAAAATGCTTGCAAACAGAGCACACTCATGAGCGCCACTCTAGCGGAACTGTGCTCGCGTTAGTAACAGCAAAAACATTAAAATATAAAGTAAATAAATAAAATAAAATTAAAATAAAAAACGAAAAAAAAAATTTGAGAATGCTTCTAAAGTGCTTACGTGTTGTTTATATTTTTAAATAGCATTACTAAGCGTTATTTTGCTATTTTGTTCACGATCCTCACACAAAAAGCACCACGACACATGGGTGTCAACATTTATTCTACAATAATTTGATGGACGAGTCATTTGCAGAAAATACACTCACTTAACGTTTTATAAACAAATACTTGTATGTATGTATGTAAATGAACATTTTTTTTTGGTTTAAACAACAAATGAGTGCATAGCAGAATTTAATTGTGTCAATGTTTGACAGCCAAACAATGTCAACTATTTTGTTTTGCGAGCAATTTTTAATAATATTTTTTTTTTGCTTTGTTTCATTTGCTATGGGCAATACAAAAAAAATGACAAAAACACAACATTCACCACATACATATGTTATTATTTCTTTGCCAATGCCGGCGCCGAGAGACAGTAGTAAAGAACGCTGACATGCGGCTTCAAGCCAAATGTGCTCGCTTTGGCCGTATGTTATGTAAGTGGGCTTGTAGGCTGGTGTACGTACGCGCGCCTACAGAGGAAATAAGAAAAAAAATATAATATAAAAAACAAAAAATAAGTTGTAAAAAATCGACGCAACACTCAATTGAGATGCGTAATCATTGGCACATCTAACAGCCGGTGTATGTTTCTTTGTAACCATCTATGTTAAGTTATGTGCTCACACACATCTTTATATGCATATGTTTTGAGCGGAAACGATTATGTGATCGCTTACATGTACGAATAAGGCTGCGTAACACATTATTGTTGGTTATGAAACGAATAATAATGAAAAAAAAAATATTTTCAATCTAAGGGGCTGATAGAACTACAAAAATTTAATTTTAATTAATTAATTTTAATTTATTTTAATTAAGTTCTTTTATTTTACTGTAATTTAATTTATTTTATTTTAGTTTACTTTATTTTATTTTATATTATTTTATTTTATCTTATTTTATTTTATTTTATTTTTTTTTTTAATTTATTTATTTTTTTATATTTTTTTATATTTTATTTTAAATTATTTTTATTAATTAATTAAATTTTTTATTTCGATTCAATTTGATTTTATTTTATTATTATTTTCTAATATTATTTTTCTTAAATTTTTTTATTTTTTAATCTTATTTTATTTTTTTCTTCATTTGAATTTTTTTGGTTTGTTTATTTATTAAAAAATTTTACATTTAATTTTTTTAAATTTTCTTTAATATTATTTTAAATTTTTCATATTCTACTTTATTTTACATGTTTTTATTTAATTTTAATTTAATATATTTTATTTCCATTATTTTGTTTTATTATTATATTTTTATTTATTTTTTTCTTAAATGTCATGTCCGTTTGTCTCTATGTCCGCCTGTTCTTCTGTCTGTTTTAATGCAAACTAATCACTCAATTCTTGAGATATTTCAACCAAACTTGATGGTCAGATGCATCTATATATTTAGACTATCCTTTGCCGGAAGCGGAACCGGGCAGATCGGACCTCTATAGCATATATATGACCGATTTTTCAGATTTGAAATTTAGGGTAATAAATTCGTCAAAAAAGTACCTAAGAACGTGAAATTGGGTACACCACACGTACATAATGTATTGAATAGTTGTTTATATCGTATAGCTCCCCTACATCGATTATATCAGATGTGAAGTTTGGTCGAAACTCAGTCAAAAAAGCATTTATTTATATATATTTGGGGTTTTGTACCTTGATATTTTTACTAACAGCTTTTTTAAGCCACCTAAGAACGACCAATGGTTTTTTATGAGGAACTTCTATTTCATATCAGAAAAACACTCGGAGGGCATGACAATCCTTGCTGAGTTAGAAATATCAATTTTCTATAATTTTTTGATGTTGCTCGAACCAGGGCTTCCGAATTGCGTGAAATATAGTATTATGCACACATTTTATGAATTGCATATTGGCAGTGCAAATCATCGAAATCGGATTAATATGCCATATAGCCCTCAAACAACCGATTTGTTCAGATATGGGGATTCGGGTCAAAAATCCGCCAGAAAATCAAAGGAGAAGTTGAAATGTGGTATTCTACACATATTGAATGAATTAAACATTTCTACCGAAAGTCATGAAAATCGGAATAATATAGCCGGAATAGTTTAGCCTCCATAAAACCGATTTGCTGAAAATATTATTTTATTTATTTATTTATTTATTACATTGTGTGTTATTTTTTAACTTTTTTTTAATATTTTACATTATTTTACATAGTTTTTTAATTTATTTTTAAAAAAATTTTTTTTTTTATAATATATTTCATTAACATAATTTTCTTTTATTTACATTTATGTATTGGATTTTTTTTAAATTTGACTTTGTTTTTATTTCAATTTAGATTTCTCTATTTTGTTTATTTTTATAGTATTGTTGATTTAATTTAACTTTATTTTTTATTTTAGTTTGTTTGAATCCTGTCAATTTTATTTTATATAATTTAATTTATTTTTTTTAATTTTATTAATTTCCATTATTTAATTTATTTCATTTTAAAATCTTTTTTATCAAGATGTGGAACCAGAACAAATTTTAAGCAACCAATTGCATGCTTAATGTGCGTAGGTTCTTGCTTAGCTTCGTTTAAAAATAAACTCAAATCTTACGTAAATCTTTTTTATTTTCTCCGCTTCAACAATGATAAGCTTTTTATTAAGTATTTTTAGCATATTTCCTTCTTGCTTTACTAAATTTATGTTTCATTATATAAATCCCAACGTCTAGATGATATAATTAAATGTAAATTCTCGACCTCCCCGCCCTCACACGCACACGAAAAAAAAACTCAAGAAAACTTAAACATAAATAAAGCATAAAAGGAGTGACGATAAAAATAAAAATATTAAAAGCACGCACAAAACACACATGGAAAAATATACATAAGTATGTTATATGTATATTTGTGTAAATGATCTGTTTTAATAGCAGCAACAACAGCAGCCGCGACAGCATCGACAGCGTCAAACATTTATAGGCCACTTTCGGTTATACAATCGCCCTCAATTGTACGCCCAATAATCACATTTTGTTGTTGCTAACAGTGATGACTTTCGAGCTGGCAGCAAATCATAAGCAATGCTATATAAACTTACATACGTACATAATCATATGAACATATGTGTATGTATGTATGTATGTATTTATGTGTATATAAATATTGAAAAATGTGCTTAGTGGCTGCCCCGATTTGCTTGATTAGCGTAGCCGCACATCTGCGAAACAGTTGTGGGTCTGGGAATGAGCAACTTTAAAAGCAGAAAATTATTAATAACATAAAGCAACAATGTATGAACGCATATATGTAGTTATATATATGAATAAAAAATCAAAACAAAAATCAGCAAAGCGATAAAGTTCGAATAAAGCAGCAAAATATTAAAAAAAAAATGCTTTTCATTTCTTTGAAAATTTTGAGAAAAAATATAAAAAAATTAAAAAAAAAAGCAAAAATAAAAAAAATTTTAAAGATAGCAAAAACAGAAAATTATCGTGTTAATGACTTTGATGTGTGCCAATAAAAGGTTAAAACATTCGCTTAAAATTAGAAAAGAAAAATTAAAAAAAAAAAAACAAATAACACCACGCGCCACCATTCAATTTGTTAAAATTAACTCACTGAGCAAAAGCAAAAAAAAAATCATAGTTCATGTTGCAAAATTTAATTAAACGCCATTCGCAACTCGAAATGCCAGGCAACGTCGCACAGTATGGTGGTTACTAACCATAATCTCTTAAAATTCTTTGTTTGGTACTATAAGAGTGGGCGTTCTTTTCTAATAATGCTTTATTTGTTATTTTCTTTAAATATATTTTTGATATATTGAGATATATATATATATATATATATATATATATATATATATATGTATATATTTATATATATTTTCGTAAAAAAAAATTCTTTTTTAATGCTAACTAAATAATTAAAAAATTTCTAAGCTGAAGTGATGTTAAAAATGGAATTTAAAATGTAAAATTTCGCTTAACAAAAATTTGTCTCAGCTTAAAGTGTGTTATAACATAAAAAATGTCGTAACATAAAATGTGGTACTCATGAGATGTTCCTAAAAAAACTTGTCCGAACATAACATTTGTTTAATCTCAAAATATGTTTAAATATAAATATGTCTAAACATGATAAATGTCTAAATATAAAATATGTTATTAAGTAAACTGGATTATTGACAAGAAAATAGCATAAAAATAAGATAAAATCTGTGTAAACATAAATTTTTTTTATTAATATATATTTTTCAAGTATAAATATGGCCACACTTTCAATATTTCTAAACATAAAATCTTTCTGAACATGGATTTTGATTTGAAAGATAAAAATGTTGCTAAATATAAAAAATTTCAACAATTTTCTAAACAAACAAAAAATTTTAAAATATGCTGCTAAAATGATAAATTCCAAAAAATTTTACCAACCAAAAATTTCCAATAATTGTTGCTAAATAAAAAATTTCCGAAAAATTTTGCTATACAATAAATTTAAAAAAAATTTTAGTAAACAACTTTTCAAAAACGTTATAATTTTGGTAATCAAAACTTTTCAAGAAATGTTGATAAACAAAATTATGTTTTCCAAAAAATGTTTCTTACCAAAATATTGTTTTCCAAAAAATATTTCTTAACAAAATATTGTTTTCCAAAAAAATTTTCTTAATAGAATATTGTTTTTAGTTAAACAATTTTTTTTTCCGAAAAAATTTTTTTTTTTCAAAATGCTTACTAAACAAAATTTCACAAAACAAATTTCTAACAAATATTTCCAAAACAAATTTTGCTAAAACAAAATTTCGAAGAAATGTTGTTATAAAAAATCTTTTCAAAATAATATTTCTAAATAAAATTATGTTATTTCAAAAAATAGTTCAAAAAAAAAAATATTATTTAAAAAAAATGTTGTATACAAAAAGTTTCAAAAACAAAAAAAAATTTGAAAACTTAAATTTCTATAATTCCGTTGCTCGAACCTCGACTCGAACTCAGGCCTTTCGAATTGTATTGCGCAATGCTAACAAAATATGCTACTAAACAAAAATTCCTAAAAGACGTTGCTACATGAAAATTTTTATAAATATGTTGCTGGACGAAGAAAAAATGCTGAACGTAAAGCTTTTGTTAATTAAAAGGTTCAAAATTTAAAGATTATCACAATAAACGTTGCTAAACAAAAAATGCTGATAAACAAGCCAGTTTGCATTTATAAAATATGGCTTGAGCTGAAATTTTATTAAAATATTTTTTACTTTGATTATTTTTCCTCTTCTCGAAGCCGCATTTTGATATTAAATATTTGAAAAATAAATTCACCATATTACAATTTCTTCCCACTGTATGCCACAGCCACTAGGTGATATTAGCTGCCGCTGGTGGTCACAGCACAAAACAATTTACTGCGAAAGCACAAGAGTGAAATGAACTGAAATGAAATAAATATCAAATAAATATAATTTAAAATAACTAACAAAAAAAAAACGTACCAAACAAAAATCCAAAATTATAATAAAAAATAAAAAAAGTATATTAAAAAACTAAAATGTACAATTAAAGAGGTAATAAAATCAAAAATATGAGTTGTTCAAGCAAAAAAAAAATATTAATAAATAAAAATAAACAATAAAAAATAGGACACTTGCAGATATATGTACACACATATGTACATAAAAAATAATTCTTTGTGTATTTTTTATACACATATATGTATGTATGTATGCTCAGCTATTTATAAAAAGCTCAACTGCGCGTACGGACATGATTGACGGGTAGGAAATGTTATGAAATCTGTACACATACATATACGCATATAATTTACATACATAACATACATATGTACACATATAAAACGACAAATCAAATGAAACAATTTTATAACTATTGCGTTGCGCACCGCAACGCACAGCGCACAGCAAATCGTATCAAATCAACTCAAATAAACCAGCTAAATTCAACTTTTAGCTATTTAAAATACTACTCAGTCACAGTCAGAATTGAGGTGGGCCGTCACATTTTGACAAGTAGAAGTAGAAGGCGCGCAACGCCACACCCACCTTCGCTTCATGAGGTGACGACTACACGGCGTATAGCGAAAAAGAACATCTCTGCGACGGCGTCTTTCGTCGCCTTGCACGATTTTTCATGCAATTGCATAACAACAACAATACTAAATGCCTAATATTGCATGGAATATGACAGATTTCTATGCGTAACTCCTGCCAACGCCGTTGCCATATGCCCCCAGCGCGCCTTTTCGATTCTATATCGATTATGCCTCGCACAAGTGTGCGCGATAAATCAAAAAAATCATAAAAAATATGATTGAAGGCAGGCAGCAGGCAACGGGGCTGGAAGGAGGTAGCAAGCAACTCTTATCGCAACAGCTGCGCTTACATAATTTCAAGTGCATTCTATTCGTCGTATAAAATCGGTATATTTTTGCATGCATTTTATGTGTGCGTGTTCTCATGGATTTGTGCATTTTTATGTGGGTGTTTGCGTATGGTGTGTGTATGAATGCGCGCACGTTTAATGCCACTTGTCACTGCAATAATCAAATAAAGGCATTCGTTCAATTTTTTTTTCGCGATTGCTCCCCGCTTCTCTGCGCCATTGAGATAATAACATTTTTTTTTGGTTTCTTGAATTTAATGATTTCAAAAAAAAAAAACCTTTTTATGGGTTAGCTTATTTGTTTGTGTTTTATGTTGAATTTATGCATCTTCAAAATGCTTCTTTCTTTTATAAGATATTTACAAAAATAATTTGGAACCTCACAGATAAGCAGTTTTGCTATGATTAGAAGCAGGTTAAGCAAATTATACAGAAAAGTTAAAAATATAGCCTGAGATCAATTATGGGGTTTACTAGGGTTGAGATTGCTGATGCTTAAAAGATCACATCATAGACATACTCGGCATATTCGTTGAAAAGTCATTTAAAAATAGTTTCTTCAAAGCTAGACTACTCTTTTTTAAGCAAACCGTTGAGAGTTAGTCATACCTCTTCAAGAATTTTCACTCTCAGCCTCAGAAATGCAGGGGAGCTCAGAAAAATAACATTGATGCTTCCCTTAATCCGAACAACTACCACATTGCATAAAGACTATATGCATAATGTTTCTTTATCTGTAAGATACCGTCAGTCGCAGACAGTATGGAGAGTTCGCACTGCTTGCTAGGGGAGCACCTTTTTTGAGACCACGCCTAGTAAGTATTATTCTATTGTTGACTTTCGTAACAATACACATTCATGGTCAGAGTTAAAGGTTTAGAGCTTTGACTGCAGTTTTCTGCTCCTACGGTTAAAGCTCAGCCGAATTGGTTCTTTATGTACACCCTACTAGTCTACTCTTCTTGTGTCTTCTGTTTTCTCTACTGATTTGTCAGTCTTTTCTTCTCGATTCCCGGAGCAAACTTTTCGCTTTATTCCACACAAGCTTAATTGTTGCACAATATTTTCTGCAGTTCTTTTATATGTGTTTCTGTAACTGCTCTCTCTACTTCGTATATCGCGCAGGAAAACAAAATGTGCAGCGAAGTTTCGATAATATTATGGCAGAAAGAATAATCTGAGTATGAAATTTTTTTAAAAGCTCAAATAAAGTGCGTTGAAATATATCTCTGGCATAAAGTAGGGATTAATCATATTAAAATTATACAAAATTTAGAAACAGGCAAATCCCAAGCATAACTTTCCGTATTTAAATAACATCTATTTTAGATTTTCTCAAAATACAAAGTGATCAGAAGCTGCTTTAGCAGAATGAGTAGCAGTGCGTGGTACTACCAGAGTATCATAGGTAAAATTCCAGATTAACTGAAAAATTTATAGGAAAAGTTTTTTCTAAATATCTAGTATTTTCAATAAAAAGTTTCTCACAAAAATTAAAGAATAAAAATAGTTTTAAAGAAATCTTCATTTGGGGGAAATTTTTACCGCTGATCATTTTTTGAGGACTGAGAACAGCCAGTAGTCGCTAGGAGCCAAAATTGGGGAATATAATGGATTGCTTCCACGACGTTCAATCAGTGGAATATAGTTTTCATGAACATGGTTTGGTACATTAACTTTGGTCCGAAATATGTGTGAGCCAGAAAGAGAAGAGATAGACCTACTAAAATTTATATCGATCAGAACAGAATGACTATTTGAAAGTGAACTTATCTCCGTTTTAGAAATATTTGAACTAAACCTAGTATGCGGCTCTATTTTTTGTAATATATATCGAACATTTGTCGTAACCGACTAGATCAGAAGTCTAAAAATTATTTCTTTATTTATGAGATGTTGATTTGTGGCATGGTGAGTTGTGTTGATGAAGTGAAATCTTCTTCTTTTTTACCATTTCGTCGTTTCTTTGTAAAACGCTATATGACATTCACTCTTGATGATATTTCCCTTCTCATTATAATCGATAAATATTACAACATGCAAATCGCGAAATTCTGCCATAAAGTTTTCCACCGATTCTTGTGCTGTCGGATGTTTGGGATGAGGTTCAGCAGTAGCTGATGCCCTTCGATCAATAAAACGTTTTTATGAACTTTTTTGATCTTCGTATTTTTCGAATTTATTACTGGGAGGTACACACATTTTTATCCACTAATCAGTTCATATTAGACCAGAAATGCAAATTGCTTTTCTTTTTTCGTCAATATGACCTTTTTTAACTGAAGAACTTTTTTTTTCTCCTTTACTAGTTCTAAGTAATTTAAATTTCTCTGGGTGTATTTTTGACTATAAAGTAAAAGCAGATAAAGCAGAAATCTATCAACCGTCGAAAAATCTCTTAAGCTGTTCAAGCAATTATTATATATAAATCAAATCTATACAAAAAAAAAAAAATATTAGCAACAAATTCATGCCTAGAATTTAAATATTTTCGGAGCACAATTTGAAGAAAAAATGCACAAAATTCTTATACAAAATTTTGAAACTTGTATCTTTTTAAAGGTATTTTGGTCTTTACGAACTCTATTAATTTTGAAATTAAATTGTATTGAGGTGTTTTTTGTTTATATTATTTTATATTATTTTATATACTCAAAATTTTTAGTTTAGGAAATATTAAAATTGTCAAACTCTCAATTTTTATGGAATATCGCAATATTTCTGAGAACAAATTGCAATATTTTTTTTTTCATTTTTCTTACAAATTCGATATTTTAAAATCCTTGCCTCGTAAATGTTTTGTAAGATTTCAGTTTTGGGTATCATTATATATATATTTTAGGACACCCAAATTTATAATCCGGATGAAAAAAATCCAAAATGTAAATCGTAAAAAAATTGCATAATTACTTTTTACACCAAATTACTCACATACGTACTTCATATCGTTATTATTCTATGTTCTTTTAACGCTAGAGCTGTTTATCATAAATACTTATGTGCGTACAAGTATATGTATCTAATTGAATTCGCCATAAATGCTGATGATGATGACTTATAAAAACCGCGAAAGATTCTATGAAGATATTTTGAAAATGAAAAAAAAATTAAAGTGAAATAGATTACATAAAATGAATTGTTTTTCTTAGCTGACATCATCTGAATTATGCAGTAATTTTAGACAATGCACTTGGTCATACAGAGATATGTATACGCATGCATATAAATATGCATGTACATAGATACAGTTGCCCAGTATGTCAAGGCTCGACAACTGCCGCAATGGTTTCGCGTTGCCGTTGCTATTTTGCCACTGTCTCTTGGGTTATAAGCTGCTGATATATGACAATATGTATATATATACTATATGTATATATATACAAATGTCAATGAAAAATATATGCACATTCAAACTTTGCGTTTTTTTTCCTTTCGTTCTTGAATTTTGATTCATTTTGGTTTCCTCGAAATTGCAAAAAAAAAAAAAATATTTGCTTGCAACGCGTTAAAATTTTTGCAATTGAAGATTTCTTTACTTTGATGCCACTTGCATTGTTACTAAAAGCATATTCATTTTGGGTATGTATGTTTCAATGCGTGTAATTTAGCATTTGTCAATGTCAGCGGCAATTCGCAATACAACCCACAAACCGCATTCATTTATATTTATGCGCCGCCGTCAGCCAAGTTTTGACGAGTATATCATGCAAATTAAATACATAAATAAATTAACTGAAGCATAATAGTACAATGAAGTGCACTCAATGGCAAAATACATATAAGAAAGTTTGTAAGTAGGTTTGAATGTGTATATACACTGGCTCACAGTATTAAGTACAAAGTAATTGCTAAGAAATCCTTATTAAATTTTTCAAGCAAATATTTTTAAATTTCTTTATAAAAAATATTTTATTAAAATTTATTTTACATCAGTTGAAAATATTTATTAAAAAGTAATTTAAAAGAAAAATTTATTAAATTTTCCAAGCAAAAAAAAATTGTATTAATTAAAATGTTATTAATAAAAAAATGTATTAAATTTTTCAAGCGAATTTTTTTAAATTTCTTTATAAAAAATATTTTATTAAAATTTAAAAAAAATTCTTCTGATATAATTTAACAATTTTCCATTTTTTTAACAAATTATTTTACATTAATTAAAAATATTTATTAAAAAGTAAATTAAAAGAAAAATTTATAAAATTTTCAAAACAAAATTTTTAAAATTTTTTTATAAAAAACTTATTTTTAAAATTTAAAAAAATTTATTTTTAAATAAAATGTAATTAATAAAAATATTTATTATATTATCCAAGCAAAATTTTTTTTATTTGTTTGATTATAAAAAATATATTAATAAAATTCTAAAAAAATTTTTTTTGGTATAATTTACCAATTTTCAACTACTATTTTAACAAATTATTTTACATTATTTGAAAAAATTAATTAAAAAGTAATTTAAAAGAAAAATTTAATAAATGTTCCAAGCAAAATTTTTTAAATTTTTTATAAAGATAATATTATTAAAATTTAAAGAAAAATTTTTGGCATAATTTTAGAATTTTTATCCAATCATTTTACATTAATTGAAAGTATTATTAAAAAGTAATTAATAAAAAAAATTTATTGAATTTTTCAAGCACAAATTTTTTAATTTTATTAATAAGACATTTTTTTATTACATTTTGAAAAAAAAAATTTTAAATAATATATTACATTTTGCATCGTTTTTTTTACATTTATTAAAAGCAGTTTTTATCAAATATTTTTATTCTTATAATGTTATGTTTTTTTGTGTTATTTTTTTGTGATTTTATGGAATTTCTTTATTATAAAAAGATGGGCTATACTAATAAAAAATGTGATAAAAAGTACTTGTAATTGATCGAAAATAATTTGCTAAAAAGAAATAAAAAAATTTTAAATTTAATTTAAATTTATTTTTAAATATTTATAAAAAATTTTATTTAAAAATATATATTATAATAAAACAATTTTAACTATTTTATAAAAAAAATTATAAATTTGAATTTTTTATAAAAGTTTTATAATCTGTTTTTTTTTTTAAGGGGAGAATGGTGGTCGTGAGATCGTAAATTTTAGGCATTTTCAATTTTTTTATAGGTGATAATAATAAAAAAAAAACATTTAGATAATTAATAAACAATAATTTTAAATAATTTAAAATTGATCCTGAAGTTGACCTTCAGAAAATTTTGGCTTCTGCTCTTATCAGAAACACAAAAATCAAAAAGATTATTAATTCGTACAAGTGTAGCTATAACCTGTACCAAGTTTAAGTTGAAGGAAAGTGAATTTTTCAATTTCGATAACCGAAACAGACTTAGTTTTTGTCAGTTTTTGAGCTAAAAAAGTAAGAAGTTATGAAGATAATACAATTTTTATGCTACGAAATATAGCTACTAGTGTATTGAATAACATATTCAAATTTCAGATCATTCGGATAAACACTTTTTTTTACCTGTGCCGTGCAGAAAGAAGCTGCCCTGATAAAAACGAGTGTATGAAGTCGAGGCCGCTACCTGCTCAAAGACCTGTAGAACCGAAACCACTGTAGATATCAATCTAAAATTTTAGCAAAATATTACTAAAAGACTCTACTTTCGAAATATAAAACACCGATTTTTTTGAAAATTCTAGACCAATATCAACCCTTATATGAATATGTATTAAAATTTGCTTATTTGAGTAGTTAAAGCGTTACGTAAATAAAAAAAATTTTTACATGAAATCTTAACTTAAATTTGGAAATAATTGCGCTTACGGTAAAGTTAAGTAAAAGTTCCAGAATTTTTTTTTTCATAAATTATGTATAAATTACACCGAGGACACTCCAAGAGCAGCCAAAGCAAGGTTATAGATATTTAAGCTTTAATTTTTTTTTTCACAAAAATTTCTAATTTGATTTTGTAAAAATTGTATATTTGTAAAATTGTAAAATTTTTTGGAAAATATATTTATGCGCTTTTCGATAAGCATAAGTAAGATTAAAATAAATATATATGAAAATTTTTACTAAAAATTTATTTAAATATATAGAATATGCCGATTTCAATCGCCAGTGTATCGCCGTGTATTACGTATTGAAGGAAGGAAAATTGCAATGCAAAAATAAGAATACAAAAAAAAAAAAAAAAAAAAATACATACATTAACTCAACAACTGCTTATGCGTTGCATAAAAATAAATCTATTTATTAATATATTTGCATATTTGCACACAAAGGAGAGACATGGCAGACAAGCAGTTAAACGTAAATAAGTGTAAGAATGCGTTTGGCATTGTCATATACTTGGGCATGCACATTAACAGATATATGCATACATTTACTTATTATTAATATCTCTCTATTATTATATGTCAGTTTTGTTGTTCCTTGTTTATAATGGGTGTTGCAAAATGTCTGCTTGGTTAATTTAATTATTTTTTTTTTAAAGATATTTTTAATATTAAATTTATTAATTTTAAGCAAATAAGATACATTTTTCCTATAAATCAAACTTTTTGATAATTTTCTATATTCGATAAAATTGCAGTTTCTTCAAAAATTGTTAGATTAAAGTCGCCGCGCCGACATAGTTGAACTACTTAAGTACTCAGGTAGAAAAATCACTACTGATAGCCCACCTGTCACTATTTTCTTGTGAACTTCATCATCTCTATCCAATGTCTCTAAGAACAAAGGGCATTTAAATATCGAAAGAAAAGGAAATTCGCGCAACACCCCATTTTTAGTCTCACATGAAAGTATGTGTATCTGTATTTGTGTTTATCGTAAACAACAGTATATTGTGTTATTGAAATTACATAATATGATTTAAAACAATTTTTTTTACTCAATGTAAGGAATTTTATTTTTCGCGCACACGAACATTGAAACCTCTTTGAAACTTTTATGTGCATATATTCACGTGTACTCGTATACAAGGCAGTGCAATATATGCAGTAAGTTACATATTGTAGTTACCTTACTGCAATGAACACTTGTTCTCAATGTAATGCGACTAGATTGTCAATGTTATTATTTGTTATTATAAATGCTCATGCATTAGGGCGGTGAAAAAGGCAATATCCTCAAAAACTGAAAGATACTATCAAATTAAGTCAAAAAAATAAAAATAAACATAAAATAACATTATACGAAATAAATTAAATTATTCATTTAAATTTATTATTAAATTAATATTTAATTTAAAAAAATTTTAACTTAAATTAAAAAACAATCAATTTACATGAAATGAAACAAAATAAAATCAATTGTAATAAAATAGCAAACAACTAAATAATATAAAACTAATTAAAAAATAACAAATAAAAATTGGAGAAGTGGTAGAAATATATATATATATATACATATATATATATATATATATATTTAATCAAATTACGTAAAATATATATTTAAAATATTAAAATAAAAAAATTAAAAATTAACAAAAAAGGCAATAGAAAATTTAATAATATATAATAAATATAAATAAAACTAAATTATATTAAAATCTAATTAAATAAATCAAATTAAATTAAAATTTTTAGAGAAAATAGAATATTAAAAAGAATAAAATACAAAATGTAAAGAAAGAAATAAGAAATAAAGGAAATTAAATAAATAAAAATAATTAATCAAAAATAAAATAAAATAAAATAGTTAATTTAAATCAAAAAGTTAAAAACAATAAATTAAAACAAAACCGTAAAATTTAAAATCATAAAAAATGGGTAAAATAAATTAATATAAAATAAAAATGAAATGAAGCAAAATTAAAAAAAATTATATAAAACAAAAAATTAATATAAATAGGTGTAAAAAAATTAAAAAATAGATATAAAAAAATAAAATTAACTACAATAAAATTAATAAAAAAAATAAAACTGAAATATTAAAATAAACAAGAAATAATAGGAAATATTTAAATGAAATATCATAAACTAAGCTGAAATAAAATAAAATAAAATAAGCAAAATAATAGAGAAACAATTTTATGATTATATATAATTAAATAATTTACTACCCATATTAAAATAAAATATTATATAAAACTAATTGATATAAAAAGAAACAGCATAAATTTAGTTTTTTTCATTTATTTTTTTATTTTCTTTCTGAATGAACAATATGTCGAGAATATTATGTACAAATTTTAAGTCAATCCGAGTAAAACTAACGGAGTTACAGCGTTTCAAATGACCGGCCGTGCTGCCTGATTTTCACGTATGAAAAACTTTAAATCGATTTTCCCGAAAACGTCTTTTTTGAAGTTCGTGAACATCAGAACTCAAAATCTACTGAACCGTTCCTTTTGAAAATTTGAACATTACTTCTTCACATAAATCAACAGGTAATCAGCAAGAGTTTTTTTTTCATCTTTTTCTATTTTTTAATAACAAAGTAACCGCGATTTGTTGTAGCTAAAATCGCGTTTTTCACTTGGAAGTGCTGTAAAAAAATAGAAAGAAAAAAACTCTTGATGATTACCTCGAGAAATACATCACCTTTAAAATACATATCAATTTTTTTGTTTCAGATAATCCGGTAACGAGTTATAATGTACACCGCAAAATTTTTTAATTTATTAATATTTTTCTTTGAAAATTTTTTGTGACATACTTCAAAAGTTGTACAATAATATATAATAAAATTTAATAAAATCATATTATTGATGTCGCCGAAAAAAAATCATAAAAATATGCGTTTTTCTCGCCTTTAAAACCCTGTGTTTTTTGTTCAGTCTGTCAAAAATTCAAGTTTTAATCTTTTTTTTTTTTCTTCGTCTAATAAGGAGATTTATCCATGTACTAGCGAAATATTTTTGGTTTATTTTATTTTATATGAATTATGCTATCCACGGCGAGAGCATTTTCTTTTGAGACGTCAAGGGAGATGAGGTACCAACGGCTGAGTTTTCGGAATTTTTGAATAAAAATTTCGCAAAATACTGTTTAAATATGTATCTTTGATGTGGTAAATTGCTTGCATAAAATATATGATTGTATAAAAAAAAATTGTGTAAATACCTTTTTTTAAGCTTTGAAACCCACCTAACCCCTAAAGAAAAATGAAATAAAATTATAAATAAGATTTAAATAAAATAAAAAAATAAAAAAATACAAGAAAATATTAAATTAAATATAATGTAACATATACAAAAGATAAAATGATGAATAAAATAAAATAATATAAATTAAAATATAAAAATTAAAAATTTAATTAAAATAAAATTAAATAAATTTAATTGGTGAAGAAGTGAAAAAATTACAAGAGTTTGAGCGGTAGTAGTTATAGCTATTTCGGAGACCACCACGTTTCCTCATCAGACTTTTTTGGATGTGGATGTGCACAGCATAATTTCAAATTAAATTAAATTAAATTAAATTATATAACAAAAAAATAGTAATAATAAATTCAATAATCAAGATATTTAGAAAAGAATATAAAATAAAACGCAATGAAATTAATTAATATAAAACCAAATTCAACAAATGAACACAAAAAAATACAAAATTGAAAAGAAATTATTTTAGTGATAAAATCACAAAATTAATTAAAATTAAAAATAAGGATGCACTTTAAAATTAAAAAAATTCTTTAAAAATTAATTAAAGTTGTGTTAAAATAACTTCCAAATTTCAACTAAAGTGGAATAAAGTATATAAAATAAAAGTAAATTAAATAAAAATATTTTAAATGGAATGAATGAATTGAAACGAAATTAGATGAAATTAAATAGAAATTAAAATCAGTTTAAAACTTTTTATTTTTGAAAAAAAAAGCAGAAAACAAAACTGAGTTTGATTTAATGTGATATTTATAACAAAGAATAAAAATTTTATTATTTTGGAACACTATTTGATTTATTTGATACATAATTAACAAGAAGAATAATGTTCTAAAAATATTCTAATTATAAAGTATTTTAGAGATTCCATTTTAACAATTTTCAAAGAAAAAAGGTAGAAAAAAACGTTTTTTTTTAAGTTAATTTGTATTTTAAAACGCTTTAGAATTATTTATATTATTATTTTAGGAATGATTAAACTGAAAAATTAAATTTTTTTTAAATACAGGCTTTTGTAATAAAATTATTTATTTTTTTACCACTTTTTCTGCTATTTTGCTAAAAAATTATTTATTAAAATAAATTTAAATTTTTGTTATGATATATTTTTTAGCCTCCACATATTTCGGTGAGGTATTTCCCAAAGTAATATTTCAAGTGTATTTGAGAAGCACCCTTACTTGAAATGTCTTTATATTAGCTTTGAATTATTCTATTTTATAACTGTTGCATAATATGTTGTTTTTATTATTGTATTGTTTGCGTTGCGTGCCAAAGTACTCCTACGAGAAAGTGCTCCCACCTCCTCCCGCAATATTCTCCCACCCCAAAGTCTTTATAAGGGCAGGGACTATGCAATCTAATACTGTCTACAGTTATATGTGCGAGCATGTGTGTATGTGCTGCATTTCTGTATATTTTTTGTAATCCCATTAAATTGTTTGCTAATGCAAAGTGTATTAGTAGTTTTGTTATTGTATTGTTGTTATTTTATATTCTCATATCTTCCTTCGCATGTACATAAGTAAGTATGGCGAGTTGACAACTTGTGGTTGTTGTTGCTGTAACGTCGCGTTGTGTTATGAGAGCGTTGTTATTGACTTGTATAATTATCAATTTATGCAAGATTGTTGTTATAGACGTTTGTTTTTGTTTTTGTTGTTGTTGTAGTTGTTCTTACTGTTATCTCAATTATTATTAGTCGTTGTTGCAGTTACGGTTGTTTATTTACACACCATTAGCCTTTCACATTTAGCATTTCTCTATTTGCTTTTCTCTATTTACCGTTACTTGCGTGTAGTTCTAATATTGTTTTTGTTGATTATCAGATAAGACAATATTTTTGTTTCACTTTCTACAGCCTCTAATGGAAACTGAGTTGAATATTCTTTATTATTGTTTAAATATCTAAATAAATAATAAATTTTGGAATATAAAACTTTTGGAAAAATTATAAAAAAATTTGAATGAAACGTATTTTTTTAGAAAATAGAATATTTTGTTTCGAAAAATACAACAATTTTTAATATGGTTACTAGTATATCGGGATTCAGACTTCACCTCAAGCGAGCATAAAAATTAAATTTTATTAATTTAATTTTTTTTTTTCATTTTACTCGGAAAAATTTAATTTTTTGAATTGCGCATTTGAAAAAAATCAGCATTTTTAAACGGTTTAGAAAAAGAAAAAAAATATTTTATATCAAGACATAGAAAATCGTAATTTTTCAAACTCATAATTCGGTTTATGGTTTTATTTTTGCAGACCGGCTCGAACAGTTGAGTAGTTAATGTGGAACAAGTTACTCGAGTGCCCGTTGCTAGGTTACTCCAGCTACACTCCGCTAGAAGCAGCTTCATACCTTCTTTTGTGCGTTAAAGGTTCATCGAAGAGTCAAACCGAGAGCCTTCTACTCGAAAATCTCTTCAAACTACACTGTAAAGCATTTCAGACAAAAAATCCAGCCTTTAAAGCTGCAAGGAATGAACTACTCCGCATAGAAGAACTACCATACAAAAATTTAAAATATACTTTTGCCCATGAAAATATACTTAAAGTAACATCTCGATAAAAGCATTTACTCATTTCTTTATATAAAATGATTTTTATTACATCACACACCTACAGTCTCCACTCACTTATCGTTGTCATATTTGCTGGGGAAATGCATGAGATCAGATTACTATTCGATTTTATACGTTTTCATTTGATTGCACATTTTTTTAAACATATCTACATATATATTTGCATGTGTGTGTGGGTGTGTTATATACCTTTGGGCATAACTAAAGCATTCTCGATATAATATTATTCTGTTATAAATTTATTGTGTCTACGTGCACGGCGGCTGCTGAACTTACATATGCATATACTTTCATATATGTATGTATACTGATACATATACATATCTATATATGTAGTACATTGCAAGAATGTTTCTATAGAATCAAATTGTAAACGCGACCAAATGTGCGAGCTCATTTTATGGGCTACATCCGTACATACATACCTACGACCGTGCATTCATTCATTTTTACTATACGTACATAGCTGTGCTGTTGTGACGTGATCTACCTCACGTATTCATATCTACTATTCGAATGCATTTGTCATATGATAAGTGCATGTTATATTTCTGAAAAATTTATACGAATCGTGCAATTCCTCAATTTGGCATGCGAGTGATGCTCACTGATAAGAGAAGTTTTTGAAAAAAAAATAAAATAAAATAAAAAAATTTAAACGAAATTTGGTATAACTGAAATGCATTAAAACCACTTTCTTTTAATTTTCATTTTTAAAATCTTAAATGTAATTTGAATGAAGAAATTATTTAGGTAATACTCGAAATTAAGGATAATATTTTTTTTTAAAGTATTTTCTAAATTTTTTATAAAAGTAAATATAACTGCATTTTACAAAACCTTAATATTGAAATCCCATAAAACGGCAAAAAATAAAATAAAAAATTAAATATACAAAAATATTTTTGAAATTGTTGCATAACTATTTCTCAAATATTCGGCTCTTATGTTTGAAAATCAAAATTTACTTGAAAAAAAAAATTAAAATTTGTTTTTTTATTATTATTATTATTATTATTTTTAATTTTTATTTAAAATTTTAATTTTTTTTTTTTTTTTGAAATATGAAGCTCTTTTTCAACAACTCTCAAATTTATTTACTCGACTTAGAATACTAAAATTCAATTCTAAAAAAACGATACAAATTTTTACAAATATAACCACAAATTTATCTCAAAGCGCTTCAAAATTGTATTGAAAATTAAATATGTTTCAAAATTCAAACAATTTTTGTAATATTAATTAATTAATTATTTTCGGAAACCCTGAAATGTTCTTCTGCCCCTGCCGAATGGCAATTGTAGCTAGAAAATTTATTTTTTTAAATTAAATTAATTTTCTATTAATTTTGAATGTTGGTCTGACCAGGATGTGATTCTATGATCTGCGGCTTGGACGCACGCATTGTTTACCACTCGGCGGCAACGAGTTACTATAAAGAAATTACTAATTGTAAACGTATATATGTATATATTTGCCTCTTTGTAACCGTTGAAGCGAGTTTCGGCTGGACTTCTCCAATTTGTAGGTTCGCATCTTAATGTTTTTACCAACGAAAGGCCTACAATTTATTCTAAGCCCCTCCGAACAGCTGAAGGATCTCTTTTTTTGAAGAGCTTTTTATTTCATGTAAGAAATTGACATTCCCTGTTGGGGGGCGACCACAATTAGAAAAATCCAAATTCTATAATAAATATTGCTAAACACAAAATGTTGCTAAACTTAAAATGTGTTTAAACAATAAATTTTTTTAAATTAAATAAATTTAATTAAAATATGTTCTAACATAAAATTTGTTTAGACGTGAAATATTTTTAAGCATTAAATATTTCTGAACATAAACTTTGTCTAAACATAAAATATGTCTAAACATAAAATATGTCTAAATATAAAATATGTCTAAACATAAATTATGTCTAAACATAAAATATTTCTAAATATAAAAAATGTCTAAACATAAGGTATGTTTCAACATAAAATATGTCTTAACATTGAATATATGTGAAAAAATATGACTTTATGAAATGTCACTTTAATAAATTTTAATAAAAAATGAAGCTGAACACAAAATGTGTCGAAAAGTATCTAAACATAAAGTATGTCCCAACAAATTCTAAAAATAATAGTAAATAAAAAGTTGCTTAGTGCTGAATTCAGAATTTGTAGTTTTTTTGAACAAATTAGAATTTAGAAAAATTACGCGCTTTTTTTTCTAAAAAATATTTGTAATTTATTTTCAAATTGAATATTTCTTTAGTCTAGTTCTTCTTCTTCTTTCACGTAAGCCAGTTTAGTAGCGAGACATTAATGAGGGATTTTAAACGTATTTTGACAAAAGCAAAATAAGTGAATTTTGGATTAAATTTTGCTTTTTCATGAACTGGAATTTTTTTCAGCTTAATTGTAGGGACGTGTTAAAAGTAATATAATTTTTTTATCGAAAGAAATATTTGTAGTTTCGTATAGACATACTGGCTTTAATCTCGAGCACTCTGAACTGTCTTATTTTTAAATAAGTTTCATTATATGGTGGCCTTGAGGACCAAATACTTTTCGAAAATAATATTTAAAATTAAATCATAAGACCAGAAATATGGAAGTTTATACACAAATCGTAAATTTTTTATATTCAAAGATAGTTTCGACCATGGATACCACTGTAAAATGTAATAAACTAATGTTAAAAATAAATAAAAAATTAAAGATACATAAAAAATAGGAATTGAAAATTTATAAAAAAAAAAAAAAAATTTTTTTTGTATATAAAAATCTAGAATCTTAACATTCTTCTCAAAATTTAAAATTAAAACATTTATAATTTTTCATTTCAATTCATTTTAATTTCCCTTATATGAAATTTAATATTTAAAGCAATGATGGACAGCTTGATGTATACTCCTACTTATGTACATACTTACATACATATTTATGTATTCTAGCTAATAGAATTTTCACGCTGTTTTCTCGCAAATATACACCCGTCCGATGACTAGTTAAACTATTTGTATTAGCTGCGTGTATGCTGTCAGTTTTTCATCAAATACATACTATGTACATACATACATACATATGTATATTTGTACGTCCGATTGTGCCTGCACAAGTGTATCTATATATGTATGTACGCTTATAGACGACGCCCGGCAAAACTTTTTGTTTACATAACAATAGAAGCAAGCCAGAGTAGAAGCGAAATACAAAAAAAAAAATACAAAATAAAAGCAATAACAACACCAAACAAAACGTTGATAAATGAAAACACAACAAACTCTTGAGAGTCGAAAAATCAGCGCAAATAAAAAAGTAGCAGAAAGAAAAGAACAAGTCATTTCTAGTATGTACATATGTATGTGTGGGCAAGTAACATTGAAGAAGAAGAAGAAACAAAATTGCGAGTAAATTGCTCACAACTCGCAACGTTTTGTTCTTGATTTTCTCTTGGCGCTTGTTAGTTTGGCTTTTTGTGGGTTTTCTTTTCTTCACACAAAAATTTTTGTTTTATTTTTTTATTTTTTTTAATATTTTTTTAATTTTTTTTTTTGTTGGTGCGAATTTGTTCGATTTTGTTGTTGAACGTGCTCATTTACTGAGCAGTCCCACGTTATTATGTTGTTGATGTGCGTTTTATTGCTACTCTCATGAGTGATTTTCATCAAGTATTTTGTTTGGATTTTTGTTTGTTAAAAGAGAATTTTTTTTTGATAGAAGTTTCTCGTCAAACCACAAAAAAAAAATTGAAAACATCCAAAATGTGTTTTAATTTCCTATAGAGCATACCAGTACATATGTATAGTTTTATATAATAATCACATATAGCACTTATGTATGTGTATATTTTGGAATTGTATATAGATACATATATATGTAACTTTTTTTGTTACATAAATACCGGCAAAATATTTGATTTCACCAGTTTGCCTTCATTGAATCATTTTCAAAAAGAATATGCGTATTTACTCGTAAGTAAATATCTCAAAGTTCTTTAAAGTCTATTTTTGGAATATATACTTGTATATACAAACATATGTATGTATTAATATAAACATAAATAAGTTTTATATTCATTTTCTTATGTTCACATTGATGTTTTACTCATATCCGCTTTGTTTGATGACATGCGATGACTTCTTGCAATATTGATAAGAAATAAAGAAAAAAAATGGTAACTGTATGTCATAACAATAGTGAACGATTGTGATTCATGCGAGCCCTATCCGCGAAAAAAGGTAAGCGACAAAATGTAAATTTTACAGGAGAACGTTTTTTTTTACTTTTTTTTTAAATTCTTTCCTCTGCAACTAATTAACGGGAATTCCCAGAACTACAAAAATTTCCCGGAAGATGCATATGATTGTAAACTATGTCGACATATGCAAAAAAGTAAAAATCGATATAGTGTCGCTTACCTTTTTTTCGCGGATAGGGCTCGCAGGGATTCAACTGAGGAATATATTGATATATATGAAAAAAATATTTTACCAAAAAAAATTTTTTTGGTCGATACTTTCTTATTCATAATTTGGAAAAAAATCGCTTTCTTATATGCATGAATTAGATTCATATTCATATTCTCAATTTAATGCCTATCCATAGTTACTTATTTATTTTTATATTCATACTCATAATAAAATTCATATTCGTACTTATATTTATACTCATATTCATTCGTTCATTTTATAATCATATTCATATTCACACCCATTCAATTTAATATCAAATTAAACTTGTATTCCTTCATACTTATATTTATATTCATATTCATTTATATTCATTTTCGTTTTCATATTCATATTCATAGTCATATCCACTTATACTCATCTTTATATTATTAGTCATATCCATTGTCATATCTTCATTCATATTCATCTTAATATTCATATTTATACTCATATTCATATTCATATTCATATTCATATTCATATTCATATTCATATTCATATTCATATTCATATTCATATTCATATTCATATTCATATTCATATTCATATTCATATTCATATTCATATTCATATTCATATTCATATTCATATTCATATTCATATTCATATTCATATTCATATTCATATTAATATTCATATTCATATTCATATTCATATTCATATTCATATTCATATTCATATTCATATTCATATTCATATTCATATTCATATTCATATTCATATTCATATTCATATTCATATTCATATTCATATTCATATTCATATTCATATTCATATTCATATTCATATTCATATTCATATTCATATTCATATTCATATTCATATTCATATTCATATTCATATTCATATTCATATTCATATTCATATTCATATTCATATTCATATTCATATTCATATTCATATTCATATTCATATTCATATTCATATTCATATTCATATTCATATTCATATTCATATTCATACTCATATTCATACTTATATTCATACTCATATTCATACTCATTCATATTCTTATATTCATACTCATACTCATTTTCATATTCATATTAATTGATATGCACATCAGAAACTCGCTTGAGACACTACACACTCAGCATTTTCTCCGCTTTGGACTTCATTTAATGCACTAAAGCAACTAATGAAAATAAATTGATGTATAAATAAATTTATAAGAATAGATGTACATGCTGTTGTTGTTGTTATTTTTTTTCGCCTGTTATTTTGGTTGCTAAATTGGAATCTGGCACCACATGAACTTAAGTCATAAAATCGTCGTCGCCAACGCAGCTAAAAAAGCCGTTTTGCTAATTACTTAATTTATTCGAAACGGCGCTGCATGCCATTGAAACATGCCTTGTACGTATGTATGTATGTATGTATGTATGTATGTATGTACAAGTATGTGTGAATGAGTGCATGTGTGAATGAGTGTGGAAAATGTGCGAGAAATGGGCAAGAAGATTATATGCGGTTGCACGTAAGCAATTAGTGCCGTATTAAGTAAGTTCAAAAGCGAAATGTTAAAGAGAATTTTTAAATTCACTTTGACAAGCCTTTATATGTACATATAAGCGAATGTATGAATGTAAGTGCGCATATGTGTGCATGTGTTAGAGCTGAGCTGCGGCGTGCTGGAAAATGAGTACGCGCAATAGTGGCTTTTGCCGATTGGGGAGAATGGTGATTTTCATTTCGTAATGGAATCTGTGGGGCTTGTGTTGGTGTTTCATTGAGAAAATCACGTACACTCTCGTAATAAAAATGCATAGGCTCTCCTCTCAAACAGACCAAAATATTTATACATTTCAGAGACTTGCCGCTCTGCTTCGCCATTGACTTTGTGTATTTGTTTGTATTTGCCTTTTGACTTTGTTTTCATTGAATTTTGCTTTGAATGCTCTTCTCCACAGCAACGTTTTAGGCGCTCTTGCTTTCTCTTTGGCCTGCACACGTGCACTCCAACACACATACATAAAATTTACCAATACCAATTTATGCGCTTATTGGCACACTGATATGAATATGTGCATTTGTGTAGTTGTAATTGCGGTTGTATTTGTAGCAGCACCTAAAAGCAAACTCAACCAACAAATTGAAACAGCATTTTTTTTCAAATGTTACGTAAATTCTTCTTCTCCAAACATTTCAGAGTTCACAAACGACGCTGAAGTCGTCGGAAGCGGACGCATTCAACTCCAGCAGCTGGACAAAAATTTGCCGAAAATTATTAAAGCAAAAATATTTATTTATTTATTTACAATAATATTGGAAATTGTTGGAAAAACATAAAACCGGAATACAAACTAACAGTTGAAAAAGTAATAATATATCCGTGTGTGTATATGTGCTGTACAATCGCGTTCAGTTAACGCTGAAAAATGTCAATTGAGAAAATTATTACACAAGTGAAATGTTATAAAATTATTACGTAAAATCAGTGCTAAGGTTATTTGTGTTGAAAATTGGTTTTGCCCTGCTAAACTAATGTTTATATATGTGTGACGTGTTTGATATCAACTGATTAGGTAATTATTGTGAGAAAATAGGCAAATTTTACGAAAATTATCAAGAAAATAGATTAGTAAGATATAAAAGCAAGCAACAGCGAAGTATTTAGTTGCAATGAAGCAAATAACTCTATTTATATTAAACCAAAAAATGTTGTGAGGAAAAAATTAATTATACAAGAATTTATGCAAGCAGAAATCATTACAAACATTTTAAGAATGATTAATAAAAGAATTATTACAATTAAAGAATTATTACAAAAAAAAAAAATTTACAAAAAAAATTAACAAAAAAAAATGTTACGAAGACACCAAATACTCAATTTGAAATATAATTACATAGAATTCCAAAATATCGCATGACAAGAACTAAAAGATTTATTAAATTTTAATTAATTTAACGAAATCAAATCAAGATGGTATTATTTCAAAAATAATTTAGATAAATGACATAGGGAATAAAAAAATTTAAAAAACAAAACTAAGACAAATTAAATGAAATAAAAAATAAAAAAGTTAACAATAATTAAAATTCATAAAAAAATTTTTTTTAACTAAAATCAAATAATTTAAAATAAATAAAATAAAGAAAAATGTAATGAACAGAAGTGAAAGGCAATGAAGTGAAATAAAATAAAACAAACCAAAATAAAATTAAACTAAATTACATTAAATTGTATTAAATTAAATTTGATTACAATAAATAAAATAAAACTAAATTAAATTAAATTAAATTAAATTAGATTAGATTAAATTAAATTAAATTAAATAAAACTAAATTATTTTAAATTAAATAAATTGAAATTAAATTAAATGAACTTCTATTAAATTAAAAAAATACCAATAAAATAAATTAAATTAAAATAAATAATTTAATAAAATTAAATTAAATAAATTTGTAGTAAATAAAATGAAAAAAATAATAAAAATATATAATAAAATAAAACTAAATTAAGCAAAATATAATAAAAAAATTAAAATAAATTAAATATAAAAACCCAAAACATATTAAACAAATTAATTAAAAAAATAAAATAAAATAAAATGAAATAAAAAAATTTTAAATTAATTAAAATATAATAAAATAAAATAAATTAAATTGTAAAAAATTAAATGAAATAAAACTAGATCAAATTAAAAAATTAAATTTTAAAACAAGCAAACAAAAAAAAAAAAATTAAAAACAAAAAATAAAAAAAAATAAATAGAAAAAAAAATAAAATAAAAAAAATAATAAAATAAAATAAAATAAAAAAAGTAAATTAAAATAAAAAAAATAAAAAAAGAATAAATAAAAATTAAGTAAAATAAAATATAATAATTAAAATAAAATAAGAAAAAATAAAATAAAGTAAAATTAAACTAAATTTAATTAAACTAAAATAAACTAAAAAATTAAATTAAATAAATTGAAACAAAAACAAAAAATAAAAATTTAAAAATGTAATCTTATATTAAATAAAATTAAATTAAATTAGATTAAATTAATTTAAGTAAATTTAAATTAAACTAAAGAAAATAAAATAAAATAAAATAAAACAAAAAATTCAATAAAATGAAAAAAAAAATTTAAAAAAAAATCAAATATGATAAAACAATAAATAATATAAAATACAATGAAATAAAATAAACTATGATAGAAAAATTAAAATTATAAAAGAAGTAAAATTAAATAAAATACCTTAAAACAAAACAAAATAAAATAAATCAAAATTAAATAAAATAAAACAAAATAAAATAAAGTAAAATTAAATTAACTTAAATTAAATTAAGTCAGCTAAAAATAAATTAAATTAAATGAAAATTACATGAAATTAAATTATTTAAAATAAATATATTAAAATAAAAAAATGTATAATTAGTTAAAAAAAATTTATTTCAAAAACGAAACAAACAAATTAATTTTAATTAAATGAATATAAAAATAACTTTAAAAATATAAATTAAAATAAAATATAAAGAAAAAAAAATTAATTTAATTAAATTAGAAAAAGTGATAAATTATAGCAAAACGAAATCGATTATATAACAAATTGAAAAAAAATTTTACAGTCTTTGAATGAAATATTTTTTATGTCTATATTTAGAGCAATTTTTTTTTAAGAATTAAAAAATTTGTGCCATATTATTAAGTAGAATTAGAAGGAGCTTTAAAATATATTTCTAAAATTGTAGCTTATGAAAAAAAATTATTATTAACCTTAATAATAAATAAAATAAAAAACACATTTAAAATGTACATATATTTTATATAAAGTAAATTAAATGAGGTTGAGCTTTTAATTAATTAATTTTTTTGAAATTTTCGATTTTTCGTTAGAAGACATTTCTTAGTCCCATTAAAATATTAAGAAAAAATTAAACATGCGAGCCAAAATTTTCAAAGGAATTTGAAAATCAAGAGAATGTTTTTTTTCATGTTACATATTTTATTTTTTATATTAATATAGTTTTATTTTCTAAAAGACCGTAAATTTGAACATTATTTAAAAACTAATGAAAAGCCATTCAAGCGGCTATTCATTTTCAAATCTTTATTCAAATTTAAGTGGAGAAAACGTTTGCTTTGCAAGCCAACCAAACAACCAGTCAGTCACGTCGTTGCCACTCAAAACTTGAAAATTATAAATAATTTATTTTCAAAAATTTTAAAAATGCTTATAAATATGTTTCCCTTTTCTCTCTTCCCCTACAGCGTGCAGCAAAGGTGCGAGAAACAAGTTGCCAAAAGCAATTAAATATATTAAAAAATAAAAAATAAAAAATTAAGTTAAAAATATGCTAAAATTTTTGCAAATGTGAGAATTCAAAGAATCAATTCATGTGCAACAACAAAACAAAAGAATAGTGTACATAAAAGAAAAAAGTGGAAAAAAAAATTGAAAAAGCAAAAAAAAAAATTGCGGTGAATAAGCGACAAATAATGTCAAAAAGTGTCACTGAGCAATATCAAATCAAAAAGAAACGAAAACACAACAACAAGAACAAACAAAATAGCAACAACAACAACGCCAACAAAGTGAAAAATACATACCAGATTTTTCATAAAAATCCAATAAAACTACTAAACAATAACAAATACAACAAGGTGTTAAATAAAATAAATACAACAACAATTGGCGACGCTTTAATCAAACAACTAACGCTCACTGAAATTCGCCTGCAACAGCAGCAGCAGCAACAACACCAACAGCGGCAGCAGCTACTACAACAATATACTCATTATTTATATAACAATAACGGTAGCTGTTCAGTGACGCCAGCAAAATTTATTTTCAGTGCTAAGAACGTCAAGAGCAACGACAACGTTGTTGTTGCGCCATCTCATTGTGCGCAGGGCAACGACCCAATCGCTAGCGGCAGACAAACGTGTGGTATACGTGACCGCGAGCAGATCGCACGAGTAAGCATAGAGAAGAACTGCATTAGCAGCGAAGTGTACAACAAAAGCAACAAAATTTTTTCTAAAGCCTACAGTAGCAACAACAACAACTTTAAAATTAACAAAATGCCACTTTCCCAAGGCCTCGTCTCAAAAATATGCCCTGGAGGGGCAGTAAAGCGCACAGCCGCTAAACCCGCGCTACCCCGCCAAGTGGAGGCGGCGAAACGTAGCAAATCTGCCGCGGCAGAGCATTTCGCGCGCCTCACGCCACAACAGCATCTACATGCGCGCCACGGCAACAACAATGGCAAATACTTGAAAGGCGGCAACAGTAAGCTAGCCGGTGCTTACAAGTCCATGTCTACAACCGCATCGAGCGCCGCAGCGCCACTGTCCAATGCGAATAGTCGCTACGCGTCACCAACAAGCGCGCCGTCAGCTGATCTCACGCACAGCAGTAATTTACAATTCTACTATTTGTTAGCTGAGTCTTTGACGTGTTACGGCAGCCTCCTCGAAGCATTCGATGTGTACGCATTTATCGCCAGCGAGCAGTTGGACAACTGCATACCGCTGGAACGTCTCAATACATTCGCGAGCGCGCTGATTACGTATGTACGCAATATGGGTGGCAGCAGTCAAGCACTATTTGACGCTTCGGCAACTGGTGACGTGAGTAAATTTTCCGATAGCCATGCACTTGAAACCGCACTGAAGGTGAAGTACGCGCGTAGCGGCGCCGGTGGTTGGGGCGCCGGCGCTTCCGGTGCTCTGCCATGTGGCATTACGGCGGCCACACCACCGGTGCCGGACGCAGTCGTTGGTGCTGGGCTAACGGATATGCATTCGCCCACGCGAGAACTATTACGCGTGCCGAGCCCCACGCAGAGCGATGATTACGATCCACTACTCTGCCCGCTCTGCAATGATATTCTACGTTGCCCAGTGACTACGAACTGCGGTCACACTTTTTGTAGGCAGTGTTGCGAGACTATCACGCAATGTAATATTTGTCATGTGAAATTTCCACGCAGCAATCGGGATGAATTTCGCGCGGAGCTGGCGAGCAGCCCGCGCAGCTATGCCAGTACATCCGGCTCCACTTTGCCTACAGCAACAACGTCATCATCAGCGGCTGCTTTGACCAGTGTTAATGCTTTTCTGCTCTCACCAACCAACGCTACGCTCTCAACAGTCAATCCATCAGCTGGTGCAACAAACACATCAGCAGTCACTTCAATAGCGACCAATGAAAATCCATCAACCTCAACGGCTGCTTACACAAACATTTCCACTAGCGCCTCAGTGGCACCAAGCAACGCGTCATCATCTGGTACTAATGATAATTCTTTGCTTCTTCGACGCTTGCAAACACGCAACAATGCCCTCAGCGGCAGTGGCGGCAGTGTTGATAATAGTTATGGAGCAATTGTTGCGCCTACACGACTACAGCTGACGCCAGCGCCACCCAGTCCGCCAACAACCGTAACAACGGCAACTGTTGCTTCGACAACAGCTACGGCCACAACAACAATGGCGTCTTCGGCTTCGGGTGGTGGTGCCGTGGCAACCATAAGTGGTTCCTTGACTAACATGAAATTCATGCCCGATGTTTTGGTGCGTCGGTTGGTGGAGAAATGGTGGGGACCAGATTTGCAAGCGAAGAAGGACAACGAAACGGCAGCCAGCTTTATGCATATGAATTTACTCGATGATGCGTTGAAATTTTGCAATGCCAGCTTGGAGAAATGTGAGTACTAATTGTTGTTCATTTTAACAGTATTTTAATATTTTAATTATTAAGACACATTTGAGTTTGAGCAAAGTTTATTCACATATTAAAATTTCTTCTGATTCTAAGCTGAGCGAGACGAGAAGTCTTTTCTTAGCTGATTCTACGTATTTTCCACGTGGTTTTGTAATTTCGGAGTAAAATTGTAGATATATAAGGGAGGCCTGCAGCTTTTCTTTCTTCTACGCAACGCAGGGTTAAATAAATGAATTAGTTAAAGCTTTGAAAAAGCTTCTCGTAATCTGCATATTTGAAAAAGTCGTGAGCTTTTTGGAAGAGAGCTTATTCAAATTATTTTTTTCAATATTTTTGTGAAACTTCAAGAAACGTTTGATAAAACAGTTCGTAATCAAAAATAAAGCTTTTTGTTATGCAGGTTAACGTTATGCTAGTTAAGAAACATTCATAAATTATTTTAAGAAGCTTTAGGGAAAACTTTTAATATTCTCTACTTTCCGAACTTCACTAAAAAATTTTCATGTTTTGAAAATTTCGTTTAATTCAGCATCTATATAAAAAAGCTTGAAGTAAGTTAAAATTTTTTGCTGGGCAATATCTTTTCAACTTGCAAAGATGTTTTTAAGCTTCCAGTCTTTTATAGATATATCTGAAAGTTTGAGCTTTTTCAGATCAATGAAGTAAAATTATTTTTCGATGGTAGATCAGATGGTTGATAAAACAGCTTTCAGCGGAATAAGAGCTTTTACAAACTTTCAGCATTTAATAAATGATTCTGAAGTTTTGAATTTTACAAACTTTTTCCTTTGATGTCGAGATGAAAAAAAAATATTGGTAGCACCTCACATGGATGACAAGACAGCTCTTAACCGAAAACGAGCTTTTATAAGCTTTCAGCATATTATTATTATCATTTGAAGATTTGAACATCACAAGCTAAACTTATTTTTAACACCTCAAATTGTTTGAGCGAAAAAGGAGCTTTTATAAGCTTTCAGCAAATTTTTGAATTTAGCTGAGGCTTCTAGAGCGTTCTTTCACGATCTTTATAAATGAAATTGATTTTTTTAAAAGAAATAGAATTACTTTTAAGTCATCAGTTGACTGAAAAAGAGCTTCCAATGGAAAAAATTTCAAGTTGGCAAAAGAATGGCCTCTAACATTTTCTAAAACTGTCATCTGGGTGTTTCATATTTCTAATGGATATGTTTTCTACTTTCTAAGAGTTTTTATTTCAAAATCTTTTTTCTATTTAATTTTATTTAGGTATTTCTCTTTATTTAATTTAAATTTATTATGTTTTTGAAAATATTATTAATTTTTTTTAATTTTTATGCTCAGCTGTTTTTCTGGGAAAATTTTTCCACGAAGTTATTCAAACTTTTATTTTGAGCTTTTATTATATATTTTTTAAATAACTGAATAATATTTTTATATTGAGCTCCTTTAAATTCCCCATTTAATGTAAATAGTCACAAATTTTAGGCGAAGACGAGGAAGCTTACATATTTTGAGCTTTCACTTTTTTACAATTTTCAAAATTTTTAAGTTCAGTTGTTTCCCTGACCCAATTTAATGATAAGTTTTTCAAGTTTTCATTGAAATATTTTGATAGAATTTTTTTTTCGTAATTTTTTTTCCTCATAAATGAAATTTAAAAAAAAGTTTTCGTAGAAAAAATAAATAAATAGAAATTAAAAAATCATTAAAACAAAAATTATTTATTATTTAAAAAAAAAAATAGTAATAAATATAAAAATTAAAAAAAGTTTTTTTTAAGAGTAAATAAAGAAAAATTATACAATCAAACCATAGGTTTTTTTTTTTTTAATAATTATAGCACAATAATAGTCATATACATATGGTATTCCCACAAACAACTGTTGATTATGGTTTTTCATTTCTAGAAGCACCATATGTTCAAGCAAAAGCTACTATTTGCGATTTTGTTAGGCAAACAATTGCTTGGATTGGACGGGTTTTCCGATAATTTAATATTGAAATACTAAGTACTACAAAATGGTGCCATCAATCATTTTGTGCTTTGAAATAAATTTACGCAAATATGACAATTGAGCGTGTTATTTGAGCTTATGTACGTACTTACATATTTGTATTTACCTTTACTTACACGTACATATGTATTCAATTTTTGTGCAAGTCCGAAACATATTGTTTAGTGTTGGCCCTTTTGATTGGGGCTTTCTTTTATCTGCTTCAATGGCTATGTATATGCGTAAACAGCATTTATGTATTTAAATTAACATATATGTACATATATATGTGCATTTGTATGAGCATCACACTGATTATGTGCTTTTGAAAATATCGAAAAATCGATAGATACGCAAGAGCGCCAGATGTTGTTGACAGTTTGCTGTTGTGGACCTAATGATTTTCCCCTCACATCTGCACACACAAACATACGTATGTGTAGTTATATTTACTGTTAGTTTTACGTGTTTTTGTTATTGTTGTTTAGTAGAGCTTTTATAGCTATTGTTGTTTTTGTTGTTCTCCCTACCACACAAAATTAAATTCAAAGTCAAGCCAAACTCCATTTCTCCAAACCCACCACCGACCATCCACCCACTCAAACACACGCACAACAATGTCAATGCTGATGTCATGCGGTTCTCAGTCAGTTACAAAGCCAGTGAGGCCATCGTAGCAAGCGTTGTGTGGGTGTGTGTGTGTGTGTGTGTGCGTGTGCAACTAAGCACGCTTCACTCGGTCGCCAGCGTCGTGCAACAAGTTATAAATACCACACCAATGAAATTGCTTGTTGCGCTGGGGGGCATTTACAAAAATTGCAAACGGTAGTGGTAAATTATGAAAACAGAACAAATCACCAACACCACCACCACCGCCATCGCTACTACTACTAACACACTTACACGGCTCCTACGTTCTTTGCAAATTTTCCGTTTAATATGTATAATTCTGGCATACTTGAACTTTCTGTTTTTTGTTGTTCTTTTTTCTCTTTATTTGTTGTTTTGTGTAGCATGGTTAGTATCACACCACATTTTTGCTTGTGGCTACAGATACATATATATATATATATATATGGACGTATTATACATTATACTAAATACCTCTTTACAAATTATAAATTTTCGCTAAAGTATGTAGATTATTTATATATCTACTCAGTATGGAGCCATTGTGCTGCTTCTATTTAAAACTGACCATAAATATTACTTGCCTTTGGGTCAATACTTGCTCAAGTACTAGTTGAGTAATAAACATTCCAAGCATGTAATGATGCAGAGAGATGCTGCTGCCTGCTGCTTACAAGAATAGACAAATACATATCAACATACATACATACTTTTTTTATTGAACATGCCTTCATTATTCAAATAAGGACAACATGAATCCTTACTGCGTGCTGTAAATTATATTAAATTAATCTTTTTGTTATATTTTATTTTATTTCATTTTATTCTTTTATTATATTTCATTTTGTAAACGGGTAAACCGTTGGGATTAATTTCATTTTATTTTATTTTATTTTATGTAACTTTCTTTTATGTAACTTTTATTTAATTTAATTTTTTTTATTTTTTTTATTTTATTTTACTTTACTTTACTTTATTTTATTTTATTTTATTTTATTTTATTTTATTTTATTTTTTTTTATATTTTATTTTATTTTTTTTTATTTTTTTTCTTTTTTTATATTATTTCACTTTAATTCATTTCATTTTATTTCTTTCTAAATTCTTTTATTTCACTTTATTTTATTTTATTTTATATTATTTTATTTAGTTTTATTTTTATTTATTTTATTTTATTTTATTTTTTATTTTATTTTTTTTTTATATTATTTTACTTTAATTTATTTCATTTTATTTCTTTCTAAATTCTTTTATTTTACTTTGTTTTATTTTATTTTATATTATTTTATATACTTTTATTTTTATTTATTTTATTTGATTTTATTTTATTTTATGTTATTTTATTTTATTTTTATTTTTTTTATTTTTTATTTTTTTTTATATTATTTTACTTTAATTTATTTCATTTTATTTCTTTCTAATTTCTTTTATTTTACTTTATTTTATTTTATTTTATATAATATTATTGAGTTTTATTTTTATTTATTTATTTTTATTTTATTTTATTATTTTTTTAATTTTTTTCTAATATTTTACTTTAAATTATTTCATTTTATTTCCTTCTAATTGCTTTTATTTCACTTTATTTTATTTTATTTTATATATATATTGATTTATATATTTATTTGTTTATTTTAATTTAATTTTTTTTTAATTTTATTTCATTTTATTTTATTTTTTTATTTTTTTTATATTTTATGTTATTTTATTTTAACTTATTTTATTTTATTTTACTTTATTTTACTTTATTTTATTTCGTTTTAACTTATTTTATTTTATTTTGTTTTAGTTTATTTGATTTTAATTTATTTTTTTCACTTTATTTTATTTATATTTAATTTATTTTAAATATTTTATTTTATTTTATTTTATTTTATTTTATTTTATTTCATATTATTTTATTTTATTTTATTTTATTCACCACTTGACACTGCATGTGCACCTGATCTAATCGCCTACCAGTGTACATAACCATAATTTCCTTACATATCTGCTGCAGCATGTATGAAAAATACTTGGCCACAGCCACAGTGGACAGCAACAAGCAAATGTTAATACCAAAACATACTCAAATGTTTAGTCCACTATAGCAAAAGGCGCTACTGCAATGCTGTTCTACATGTGGGCATGCAGATAAACCAATAAATATATGTACGTACATGTAGGTCATCTGCTGGATATATTAAAGAGAAAACAACTTTAAATGCATTTACAGGTCAAGGCCTGATGAGGGACAAAGTGCTCTGGCACATGCTGTAGAACATTTTTTTCGCATATAACTATGTATGTATATGCACTCAAATACAAACGTGTACAGGTATTTTATTGCTTTGCGGCTGATCAAAAGGTGCCACGTATGCGGTTTGCGACCGCAACCGTCAGTTGCTGCAATATGCCAGGTCATACGCCAGGCCTACATATTTTTGTGAAAATTTACTTTTTGAAATTTCTCTTTGCTCATATGGAAGCTTTTAAGGCATAAAATATGCATTAAACTGGAGCATATGCAGTTGTAATTCAATTGAGTGTCATTTCAGCTATATGTATGGCACGTGTTTCATATGCAATACATATATAATTGAGAGAAAAAAAATGTTTGTGGACACATATATTTACTTCATTTTAACCAACTGTGACAATAAACAACTATCATTGATGACATTTCGTTGGTATTTGCTGAATTTAAACTCATTTGTCATTTCGTGCAAATGCTTTCGGTGAAGAGCTTAACTTCTGGATCTCATTGTACAATGATCATATATGTGTGCTTGGAAACATGTACGTTGCATCTACATATTACTCATACGCCTAGGTGCGTCAGGCGTTAAAATTGTGAAACACATGCTTGAAAAAAACTTTTATTTTATATCCTTATTAATATTTTATTTTATTTTAATAAGTTTAATAATTTTTTTAATCTTATTTTTTTAATTCATATTAATTTGTTTTATTTTATTCTATTTTATTTTTTTTTTAATGTTATATTATTTTTTATTTTTATTTTTTATTGTATTTGATTTCATATGTTTTTATATTAGTTTATTTAATTTTAATGTTTTATTTTTTTAATTCCATAATTTATTTATTTATTTTATTTTATTTTAGTTTATTTTGATTTATTTATTTTATTTTAATTAGCTTTATTTTATTCAATTTTGATTTCCTTTTAATTCATTTAAATAATTTTTTTGTATACTTTATTTAATTTTACATTATTTAATTTAATTTAATTTTTATTTTATTTTTTATTTTTTTTATTTTATACTATCTTGTTATATTTTATTCTATTTTATTTGATTTTATTTTCATTTGTTTATTTTATTTTAATTAGCTTTATTTTATTTAATTTTTATTTCCTTAAAAATAAAAATCATTGGTAAAAAATATATTTGAGCCGCAGAAGTTCCAACTGGGTTGCATATTTTTCCACGATTATTAATTTTAACATCTTACTTGACATATTTTTTTTTTGTATAAATGTGTGAAATAAACGCTTAGCTCAGCATAATTACCTGAGAGAGCAACGTGAGCTTCAACACGTTAAATGTCAGCTCTTAATGGCGCAAGAATGTCTGAGTATTTAAGCAAAATATTATTTATTTCATCATACCGTTATGTTTATGCAGTAAGGGCTGTTGTATTGACACTGAACCCCACATTGAAATTTTTGTATCTAATTTGTATGTATGAATGCCAATACGAAAGAAAGAATAAGAGAAAAAAGGGAAAACACAAATTTGATTTTATTGCTCATTTTTTACAGCGCTTTTATCTAATTCACTTATTGTTATTGTTCAGCATAAAGGAACATAAATACTTAGTAAATAAAGTGTTTGGGCAGAGTTTATTTCACTCAGATAAGATATTTAATGGATTTTTTTTCAATTGGTGATTCAATGTGTAACAATGAAATGGTATTTTACTAGTATGTTGCTGATGCATGTTCGAACAATTAACATTTCTTGGTACGTCATGTTAGAACAATCATTCGTCTTGAAAAAGGAAGCTAGGCAATTAGAACTAGTTGGTATGAAAGTGCCGTCCAGTTTAAGTCTTGTCCACAACTTCTGCTATTCCTGCAGAGGTGTCATTTTTATGACTGCTGTGTACTTAGAAATGTTTTTTTGATAAGGGAAGAATGGAAAAATTCTCATAATAAATTTGGTTATCTTTTTTGAGCACTTTTACTTTTTTATTTCGATTGATTGATTTTTTTATGAAATGCTGATGAGCGCAGTAAACAGTAAAAAAAAACCTAAAGAAGATGAATATATGTATATATGAAAACGTTATCAACATCTAATTTGAATTCACTTCAAATTGTTTTTCCTATCCTTCATATAACATATGTTTAGTTCTCACGATATGACTCGGGTGTCGATTAGTGGTTTTACCAATAATTATATATATATAGAAGAGTTTTACTCATTAAGAGGTATTAAATGTGTTAAGAAATGGAAGTTTTAAAGTAATTGCATAAAATTAAAAAAAAAATATTATGAAAAATTATTTTGTAATTTAATGCAGATGTTATTGTATTGTTTTCACTTGCTAAAATTAAAACTTACTTGGGAGCTTTTAAATTTTCAAAACTCAGACGTCATTTAAGGATAAACTTTTTTTCGAAAATTCATTTTCTAACCCTACTCTAATCAAATCTATGTAAAAGTGGTCATACAGAAGTATTTTGATAATAATACGCTTATGGCGCCACTGTTGTCACATAGAAAATTTTTTTGTCTTTAAAAGTTGTTTTTTAAATTTTTAGTAGATACCAGAGCAATCAATTTGACTCAAAACAGTTCTACTGAAGCTAACTGTAGATATATTTGTCAAATTTTTAATGGAAAAAAGCTTTTAATATATTTCTGGGAGATACCCTTATGTCTAGAACTTTCATATAATAAATTTGGTGCCTGACTTTGCTAAAATTTCCATATTTATTGCATAAAACATTGCCTACATTCAGGATGACGAATAATCATTAAATTCATTACTTTAACACCTTTAAATATGTTTAAAACATATTTACTCTCTGATTTTATGTTTTTCCCCTTTTGAATAAATAAATGTAAGATAGACACAATAATTTGTGATCCATAGAAAAAAATATAGTACTAAATAACATCTTAGATGTCATCCTAATTGTAGGCAATGTATTTGAAAATCATGTATTTTAGCGGAGCTATGCACCTGGTCTGTCTATATCTCCTTTTAAATATTTGAAATGAACAAATTATCCTAAAATAATTTAAAAAAATTATAAATAAACAAATAAATATTTAAATTAATTTATTTTACTCATTTTATTCTAATGAAGCAAAAACTTTATTTAAATAAGCTCCTTTAACATGCAAAAAGCGCAATCAGTTGTTCAGCACTTTTATTCATCGAACTGACAGAGCATTCGCTTACAGCACGAAAAAAGAAAAAGTGAAGCAAAAAAAACTTAATTTCTTGCCATCCTCTGCGCTCAACTCGTGCACTCCACTACATTAATACACAGAAATCCTTCGCCTGTGAAGAAGAAAAAAACCCCATTAAAATCACCCTCCGCCAAAAGCAAATCGACCACAAATATGCGCAGGAGAAGGATAAATTCAAAGTAAAATGAAGAAATTTATGCCGTGGTCATTTTATGTTATTGAAGGTCATTGAAGAGTTGATGACACAGTGAATTAACATAATTTCTAAAGAACTCAAGGTACTTTACTCCTAATGGCCATTAACAATTAATATCTAGTTGTGTGCTTAATTTGCAAACTATTTTCTCGCGAATTTGTGGTAGGAAAGAAGCTTTCTCTCCTCTAACCCTCACGTACACCCAACACTCCTCCCAACACTCGTGAACTCAAGTAATTATGTTAATTGCATCAAATTATAATTGTAAAAAAAACGCCATTGGGCGGTTTTTACTCATAGGCTGTGGTGGGCAAAACTTTGTAAAATTATTATTATGAAAATTTTTTTTTTTTTACTAGATTTTATTTTCAGTAGCTGTTAACACAATTTACGCAAATGGAGCGCCTATGGGTATTTGCGGCTGCGTTTATTGCACAAAAAAAAATTTTTTTTTGCTGTTTGGCTTGATATTTTGTGTTGTAAATTATTTGCTTGAAATAGTGCATTAATTGTACTAATGAAAATTTTATTGCGCAATGAAATTTCGATGGAAAATTAAGGAAAAAAAATACAGCAAATAAAAATTGAACACACTCGAGCTTCGCAAAGTTTTTTTTTTTATTGGTCAAAGGCTTTTACAACGACCTGAAATTAGGCGGCCCAAAAAAATCGCTTCAATAAAAATGCGCATTTTTATTTTATTATTTTTTTTTTTAAATAAATTTCCATGAGAAATCAAAGAGTATAAATTAAAAAATAAATAAAATTCAAATGCAAAAGCACTTTGCTCCACCTTATGAGTTTAAGCTTTTTAAAAATTTTGCTGTTTTTATATTTGTTTTTATTTCATGCTATTTTAAATGTGAAAGAAAGGAAAATTTCATTTTAACCTTTTTTTGCTACTTTTACAAAAAAATAATAATAATAAACTGTAAAGTATATTAATTACTCGGCAAGTTATTTAGGGCACGTAGGCAATGCTAAAAAAATAAAATTAAAAATTAAAAATTAATTAAATTAAAAAAGAATTATAAAAATTACTTGTGAAGCTATTGCTGTGTGCGAATGAAATTTTTTGCATATTAACACATGCATATTTATTAAATAAATTCTTATTTTATCTGGAAACTTAAAAGTTGTATTTACTGACACGTGGAATTATTTAATGTTTTTTATATTTATTTTATATGTATTTTTATATATGTATATATTTCTTTATACTTACAAATACTTTAAAGTTCTGCCTGCTCCAATTGCTGGTTTATTGCTGTTAAAAAAAATCGTGTAAAGATTCTTGTTGAATTTTCAACATCTGAATTTCAGTGTATTTTTTTTTTACTAGTTCGAACATTTAGCATTCATTCACTCAATAAAAATGTCGAAGTCCAACATTTCAGAAATTCTAAGCATTTCTGCTTGTACATTTCTTTATACGTAAAAGTAATGGTGTGCCTGTGAGTATGTAGCATGCAAAAATGCGATGAAACGAAAGGGATGGGGAAATAAAAAAAGGACAAAAAATTCTAGCTAAGAAAATATTAGAAAACAAAAATATAAAATAAAAGGGAGCAAGTTAAAAAATTCTTTCGACTATTTGGAAAAGAAAAAACTTCAAGAGAAATCAATTTTTATGGTTTCATCTTTTTGGTTCACACAAATTACAGAAATAAAAACTTTAGTATCAAAAAAGTTTTTAACATTTATATATGTACAAAATAATTTTGTTTACACTATTTACCGAAATAAAGCTTCACATCCCGCGCTTAATTTGAAATGAACAAGCTTTAAGTATGTCAGAGCTCTCTTTGCGAATTTATTATAAGTATTGTAATTTAGCACCTGTACACATGCAACCTCACATGTCCAGCTGCATAACTTCTGGCATACCCAATACAAAATTTGAAACCCAAATAATTTTATTTTCTGTAAGATTTTTCAAGTCGTAGCAAGACTGGGAAATACCAAGCAACCTTGAAGGATAAAAAAGGAATACAGGTGGACAAAATAAGCGCTTTAAAGAAGTACAAAAAATTTTACTCAATATTTAAGAGATAACGCCTACATACATATTACGTTCATAGTTTTTGTGTTATCTAAAATAAAATGATATTAAATAAAATAAAACAAAATATAAAAAAAAGAAACAACAAAAAAATTAATAGAAAAAATATGATAAAATTAAATGAAAATAAAATACAATAAAATAAATAAAAAATTAGTTTAATTTTAATTTTTTATTATTATTATTAATTTAAAAAAAAATAAAATAAAATATAATAAAGAAAAAATTTAGATAAAAAATGGAATAAAATAAAGTAAATATAAAAGAACTTAAATTAAAATAATATTAAATTAAAATAAATAAAATAAAAGAATAAAATATATAAATTAAATGGCAAATGAAGTATAAAAAAACATAAAATCAAAATTTAAAAAAAATTAATAAAAAATAAGATAAAATAAAATAAAATAAAATAAAATAAAATAAAATTAAATTAAATTAAATAACATTAAATTAAATTAAATTAAATTAAATTATATAGCAATAAAATAATTATATAAAAAAATTAAAGTAATTAAAAAAAATAAATAAATTCAATAAAAATTAAATAAAATAACATAAAATTAACAATTTAAAAATCAAACAAAATTAATTGAAATAAAATAAACTGAAATGAAATTATTACTAAGCCCAACGGTTACCCTCCTCCCGCCCAACCCGCACGGAGGGCGCCATCCGCATGACGTACGGAATTTGCCGAGTCATGAAAGCAAGATTTTGTTAACTTAAAACTGTTTGTCAAGACTTAAAACTGTTCAGCTACAGAAAAGAAATTCACCAAATGAAATATAAAATATTTATACTGGCATAGAAATTTATTGAGTTACTTTTTACGAGAAATTAGTACAGTATTTTTCGTTATGAAAGGTAGTCGGTCAAATCGAATGTGCTGGAATAAGAATTGAAATCTTGACATAAAAGGTGAAATGGTTCATATAGTTCAAAATTTGTTTTAAATGATTTTAAGAATAGTGTTCATTTAGAAGCTTGACTAAAAACGTTATTCCTAACATTTCTATACGGCTAGAAAGCGTGGGTAAATTTATAAGTTTCAAGTGACTAGTATACCGAGGAAGATTTTGACGAGAATCCCAGTGCAAATGGTGCAAAGCGAATAACAAAAACTGTTTTTAATCGGACTAACTTTTGTCAGAATGCAGTTTATAATTAGAGTTCCCTACAACCGAACCGTACCCCAATATTGGTCTTTCTAATGTCGTAAAAAGTATTTTGGTATTTTCGTAAAATAAACTGAAATTAAATGAAAAAAATATTATTATCGAATCAAATACAATTAATAAAAAATTAAAATAATATAAAATGAAATTGATTGAAATTAAATAAATTAAAAGAGTTATTATTATAAAAATAAATTAAATAATATAAATTGAAAAATTAATTGAAAATATCGTAATAAATAATATAATTGATAATAAAAATTAATTAGTTTAAATATAAAAATAAAAATAAAGAAAATAAAAATTTAAAAAAATTAAGATAAAATATAAATAAAGTTATAAGAAAAATATAAAAGTTAATATTAAATACATCACCTTTAAAAAATATGGGGAAAAAATAAATTAAAAAATATGTAGCATAAGAAAAATTTGGTAAAATAACTAAATAAAAAATTTAAAAAAATATTAAAAATGTTATTAAAAAAAGGCAAAAAAAAAATGTATGAAACTAACTGAAATAAACCTAAATTAAATGAAATAAAGTGGAATACAATAAAATAAAGTACCTCTAGGTATAATTAAAGAAAAACTAAAATTAAAAAATAAATAAAGTGAAATATAATAATAAAATTACACAAACAATATAAGCTTTAATAAAAAGGGTGAGAGAGGTTAACATAAAATGAAATTAAATATATTAAAGTAAAATAATATAAAATTTAATCAATTTGAAACAATTTAAACTTAATTTAATTTAATTAGTTGCAATAAAATAAATAAATTACAAGAAAATAATAATCTTGTAATATCCCATATTTATTTCAATTTTTATTTAATTTTTATTTTTATTTTTATTTTTATTTTTATTTTTTCAAAATACTTTATTTAGCATTTAGTAAAAATTAAAATCACAGTAGTTAAAGAAAAACCAACAAATTACCAATTTTTAGCGCGCTTTAGTCCGGCCGAAAGAAATCTCATACCAACTTGAAGAGGCAAACGAAAAGAAAATCAACAAAGTAATCAAGCGAATGCCGCAAGGCGCAAATAAATAACCAACAAAATAGCAAATTGCGTAAATGGCAAAGAATGTATCGACATAAAAGGCATAAACTAAACCAAGTAACTGAGGCAAAGATAAATGTATAGAGAACGTAGCGAGTTAATATATACATATGTAAAAGTATTCGACCATTCAGTTAACGAAAAGAACTTAATAAAGCTAAATACATGTAAAGGCTACTGTACTTACTAGGGAGATGTGTAGGTAACATACTCATTCATATATGTACAAATATGTATATTTAGTAGTACAAGCTTTTTTATGTTATATAAAAATATATATGTAAAACTATACATGTGCTTGTAATACAAATATATATTAATATGAACAAGCGCTACTACTAGGAGTATCCTCCGCTATGCGACTTCACATCCTTAACGTCATTTCGCTGAAAACCCACACATAACACGTCACATTATGTGCATAGAGAGTTTCATATCCATATGTGTATGCATAGCTAAATGTATATACTAACGTGTTTGCGTGTTAAATTGGTTGCCTGTTATGAGATTCGAAAAGTTTATATCTCTTTTCATGGACCACAGTACAGAACATTACATTCCATACGAGTATGTTTGTGCTATGTCACCTCATTTTGTTCTATATACGTATAAACCATCACGCACATACCATTTATTCCTTTTTCCACTACATATATACGTGAAATGCATACGGTATGTAAGAATTTTATGGCTTACTCGTACATGCTCATGGGTTTATCTGTTTGCTGATGTGATGCTTTCGTATGAAGACATTAATGTGGTGAAGGTAAAATTCGCTAAAGGAGAGTAGTAAAGTTAATGGAATTTCAGTCGAAAAAGACATCACGCAATGCACTCGCATATACTTGAGATTTTCGATTTCAGATTGAGTAACTTTAGTGGAGAAATATTTTTTTTTTTTAAATTCTTCTAGGTATACAATGATAAAGCAATAAAATGAGTTGAAAATTGCTCTTCAATGAATAAAGGCATATTAAGCCATTGCTAAAGCTAGCATATTTAATCGAATTGGGTTACATAAGCAAAATGATTTAAATAGGTTTGCGAGGTAAATGTTTTAAAGAAAAATTTGATTGGTTTTAGAGTGAGTGAAATATAATTTCTCTAAGAATATTTAATATTTTAATAACTAATTCAAAATATGATTTTATTTATGTATATATTATCGATTTTCAAGGTAAATACTGTGACTAATTGTTTTCAGATTAGACCGCAAATTTTCGGGAATAAGAAGCCAAAAATAATTACTGGAAAAATATTTACTTTTTACTCATTTATTTTCTTTTGCTCTTTCTGCGTTTAAGCATGTGTATACATTCATGCACGTAGATTTTAATATATATTTATATATAAGTATTTATAAACACATAATTACTTTACTATTTTTGGTATTGTTTAAAGAGTTTGCGTCATTCACTTGCCCAATGCCGGCGAAAGCTATTTTTAGCTGCTTTTGCATGGGAAAATGAAAACATTATTTTCAATTAATTAAATGTTCGGTTGGGAGACAATAAACTTATTGCAAGTAATGTGTTATCGAAAGAAAGCAAATGTGCTAAATTCCGGTGCTGCATTTAAAGGTCACCGAAAGGCTACAGGTTTTTTACTATTAATTAAAATAAAGCAAAATATAACAAAATAAAATAAAGTTAAATAAAAATAGAAAATAAAAAATAAAAAATAAAAATTAAAAAATAAAAATAAAAATAATTAAATAAAATATAATTTTATATAATTTTTTTTCAATTAAATAAAAAAATAAAAGAAAATGAATTAACTTAAAAAATTATATAAAAAAAAATTTGATATAATATATTTAAAAAAAATGAATTAAAAGAAATTAAAATTTAAAAAAAAATTCGAATAAAATAAACTAAAATAAAAGTAAATCAAAAAAAATAATTTATTTTAAATTAAACAAAAAAATTAAAACAAAATTAATTAATGTAAAAAAATATACTAATGTAATCAAAAATGAATATAATCAAATAAAATAAGTTTAAATTAAGCTAAAGTAAATGAAATTAAATTTAAAAAGAAAAATTAAATAGAAATATAAAAATTGATATCAAATAAAATAAAACACAAAAATATTAAAAATAATAATTAAAATAATAAATTTTATTGAATGAAAAATAAAATAAAATAAAGCAAATTAAAAAAAAAGAGAAAATATAAAATAAAATAAAAATAAAAAAATTGCAATAAAAGAAAACAAAGTGATAAGAAATGAAATGAAATAAAACGTGATCCATTTCGAGGTTTCCCACTTTTTTAAAGAAAAAAGCGCAGAAAATTCAAGTTTACCGGTTAATGTTTATTATAATTCGAAAGAAAATTATTTGGCATTAATTTTTTGAAGCGTATTTCATTCAAATGTTGGCCGCGGCTACTTCTCATATGGTCCATCCGTTGAGTCCGATTTTCGATGACTCGTTCAAACACTTCGAACACTGCAAAGACCTTAAGCTTTACATATCCCCAAAGGAAAAAGTCTAACGGTGTGATATCGCACGATCTTGGTAACCCATCGACCGGCCCAAAACGTAAAATTATCTGCTCACCGAAGTGTTCGCTCAATAAATCCATAGATTGATGCGATGTGTGGAAAGTGGTGCCGTCTTGTTGAAACTAAATGTTGCGGAGATCACGAGCTTCAATTTTAGGCATCAAATAGTCGATTATCATGGCGCGATTATGGTTGCCATCGACGTTTGCGTTCTCACCGGCATCATTTTTGAAGAAATGTGGACCGATGATTCCACCGGCCCACAAACCACACCAACCCATTGTTTTTCTGGATGAAATGGCTGCTCTTGAATCTCTTCAGGTTGCTCTTCGTCGCAAATGCGGCAATTTCGCTTGTTTACATACCCATTGAACCAGAAATGGGCCTTGCAACTTTCAAGAGCTCATAGAGCGAAGCGATCTCGCGTGGGAAGGTCGAGCGGCTTCAGTTCTTGCACAAGCTGTATTTTGTACGCTTTCAATTTTCAGTCCGAGTTGTTGCGAACGGCGCCGATTCGACTCTAAACGGTCTTCGTGTACACTCTCAGCTATATTTTCTTCACTGCATGCTATTCGGTCGAATATTATCCAGTAATGAATGCTGGGTTTCAAGATGGGTGATGCTCTTGCGAATAGTGCGCTCAGTAGGCTGATTATGTTGACCATAAGTTGAGCGAAGTGCGTGAAACACATTCTTTACAGAACGTGAATTTTCACAATAAAATAAATATTTCCATGATGAAATGTCAAACAAGACTGAACAAAAATAACATGACAGCTTGACACAACTCGAGCGTGATCTGTCAAAAGAATGCTATTGAAAAAAGTACCTCTACTTGGATCACTCTTTGCAATGAATATAAAATAGAAAAAAAAGATTTGATCATTTTAATATAAATAATGTGAAAAAGAGTAAAAAAAATTAAAATTATTTTAAATAACATGGTCTGAGACAAAATATATATTTCTTTTCCATCGAATCTGGTTTAGTTTACTTCGGTGAAAATAGAGACTTCATAGAAATCTCAGTTGTCTTTGTGAATAAAATTAACTCTTTATTCTTTCGTTATTTTGCTTTTTCCACATCAATTGCCGCAAGGGCAACCATTCAACGCTGTTAAAGAAATGTTGTGCTCAAAGTGAAATTCCAAACAACAACCAAAAATTTCTCACGCATTCTCAAATACTTTGACATACCACATTACTTAAGCAACAACATTTCAGGGTACAATGCACTGAGTATTCGGTGCTCAGTGCATTGTACCATGAAATGTTGTTGTTGAATCACTGAACACTCAGCAGCTGATTCATAAAAGCCTTGTTGAATACAAAAACAAGCAATATTCTATTAAATTAACACATAAATACATATATACATAAGTATATAGTTGTGTGTTATCCACACGAACGTTAGTTTATGTGGAAGAAAATTCAGCGCATATCCTTTTATTTCATTAAAATTCCGCTGCAAAATACTTTGAAACACGCAAGCACACGCTGCAATAGCAACTTAGCAACTACAGTAAGTGCACGCGTCAATTGTGGCATTTATGGTAATTTCATTTCAACTCAATTTTCACATTTTTATATATATATTTTTTTTTTGCTATTTTTCACTGAAAATTGTTTTTTTTTTTTGTCTTCTTTTTGGTCCAGAAGTAGTGCCACAAAATTGGATTGTTAATATTAAAATTGTTTGGCAAGTATGTGTGTATGTATGCCCAGAATGAGTGGTAGTGTGCAGAATGGTCGGCTGTGCGCTAAAAGGGATTTCATGTGCACAAATATATATATATATATATATATATCTACATGTATATATGTACATATGTATACTCGCTTACATACTTGCATATGCACACTCGTTTATTCCTTTGATTACTCGCCTATTTTTAGCTTATTTCAGTGGGCGTTGGCGTTATTTCAACATGTGGCGCGGCGCGACTCGCATTGACTGTGGCCGCGTGGCTCTGAGTGACCTGTGAGTTCATTGCACTACTGCCTTTATGAGGTTCTCTGTTTACGATGCATTCAACAGAGTGCAAAGAATTCTTTATGGATATGTTGAATATTTAGGCGAATGAAAGTATATATATACATAAGTAAACATATTTAAGTGAGTAATTTAGGCGAAGAGTTCATTAAGGTTCATGACAAAAGGCGAGTTCAAATATTATTACAAGAGTTTTTATAATAAATTTCAACAGCAAACTTATTCATTGGATTTGTTCAACTGCAAAGCAACAGCACGAGTGCTCTAATTAAACCATTTTTTTTTTCAAATTGCGCTACATTTGTGGTTTTGTGGTAATGTAACATAAGCTTATTGCTTATCAGCGTTAGGTTGTTAAGCAATATCTACCTACAACATATTGGCGCACCTTAGCTAGACATATTAGATTTCATCAGTTTGCCGAATAGTGTGCTTGTGAGTTGTAGAAAATTTGAGTTATGGTGCTGTACAGTGTATTCAATGTACTTTTTCTTGCTTAGAAAAAACTTAAAGAATTTGTTATGAATTAGCTTATTGTATTTACTAAAATTTTCAAGCTTAATTTCAGACTGATTTTCGGGCACTAAAAATTCTGTTATAAAATATACTAAAAAATTTAACTTTTTAATTAAGCTAAATTTTTTTTTTATTAAAATTCGATTTTTATTTAAATAAAAAATCACTTTAAATGTAAACAATGTTTTTGTTTAAACATCTGGCGTCCAAAATGAGGTAAAAATTTCTATTGCATTAGCTAATACTCAAAAAAAATTCCTATATCTTAAAAAAAATAAATATTAAAGTAAATGAATTTGAAAATTTAAAAACATATTATTTAATAATTTCTTAATTATTTCCATTTTATTGTATATTTTATTTTTATTTATTTTATATTATATCATTTTATTCCATTTGGATTTATTTTATTTGAATTTATTTCAAGTAATTTATTTGACTTTGCTTTATATTATGTTATTTTTTTAAATTCATTTAAATTTATTTTATTTCATTTCATTTGTTTTATTTTATTTTAATTTAATTATTTTTTTTCATTTTTTTTATTAATTAATTTTTTTTTAATTGTTTTTTTTTATATATTTTTTTAAATTTATTTATTTTTTTAATATATTTTATTAATTTTTTTTATTCATTTTTTAGAGTTTTTTAATTATTTATTTTATTTAATTTAATTATATTTTATTTTATTATACTTTATCTTGTTTTATTTACTTTATTTCACTTTTTTTGGTATTAATTTTTTTTTTGGTTCTTTTTAATTTATTTCAGTTAATTCGTTTTTTTATTTTGTTTTATTTTATTTCATTTTTTTATTACTCTTTTTTTAATTAGTTTAATATAATTTTATTTTATTTTATATTATTTAATTTTATTGTATTTTGATTTTTTACTTTATTTTATTTTTATATTTTTTTATATTTTTATTTTATTTTATTTATTTTATTTTATTTTATAATATTTTATTATGTTGTATTTTATTTTATTTTATTTCTCTTTTGTTTAATTTTATTTTATTTTTAATTTTAATTTTTCAATTTGTTTTATTTTATTTTTCATGGTATTTTATTTTATTTTTTTTTATTTCTCTTTTTTTATTTAATCTTATTTTGTTTTTTATTATTTTATTTAATTTAATTTTTTTTATTTTATTTATTTATTTTTTTTTTTTATTTTTTTTAGCTTTTATTTTATTTTTTTTAGTTTTTTATTTGTTATTATGTTGTATTTTATTTTATTTTATTTCTCTTTCTTTTTAATTTTATTTTATATTTAATTTTTATTTTTTATTTTGTTTTATTTTATTTTTTCGTTGTATTTTATTTTATTTTTTTTTAATTATCTTTTTTTAATTTAATATAATTTTATTTTATTTTATTTTATTTTATTTTATGTTATTTTTTTATGATATTTTATTTTATTGTAATTTAAATTATTTTATTTTATTTTATTTATTTTTTACTACAACATTTTACCACTGTAGCAGCTCCCTACTTAGTTGCTCTCATAAATAATGCTGGTTGTGACACACTTACTTTATAAACTCAATTCAGTGCAGTCAGTTTTCGCAATGTTCTCGTTTTGCCATTTTGCTGTTGCTTTGATATTTTACTTTCAGTCGAACGACTTAAGTTTCTTTTGATTCATTTTATTTAGCTGTCTATGTATATTCATTTCATAATCCAAGACAGCAACCACAAATAGTATGGACGGCTGTCGCTGCTGTGTTTCAAAAGTAAAAAATAAAACAAAAATAAAATAAAAATACTCTTAACTGCAGCTTAAATGCAACAGCCGTTGCACAGACGATTGCAACAGCGGTGACGCTGGCGAATGAAACGCAACAAGCATTGCCGCAACAAGCCAAGCAATATTACTAACGGCTATATGCACCTCACAATGTGCAACATGTTGCATATGAGCAAAACAGCTGCCTGAGTGCTTGTTGCTTGTCGCCGCCGCCGCCACCGCCACCGCTGCCGCTGTAACTTTGCAACATTGCTATGCCTTAAATGTGCGCCTGTGTATGTGTGTGTGTGTGCTACTTTGTCCTCATTTTTCAAGCAGCGGCAGTAAAAATGTCGCAATATAAACATACAACATATAAAGTCTGCCTTCGAGCCATCCAGTCAGTCAGGCCAGGCAACCAATGAGCGAGTGAACCAGCGAGTGAGTGAGTCAGTCGAGCGAATCATCAGCTACAGTCAGTCACTCGGTTTGGTTAGTAAGTCAGTCAAATGGTTTGATTGTTTGTTTTCAACTTTGTGTGGTGTTTGACTGCTGTTGCAACAATTTTGATTTTTTTTTCTCATTTTTTTGTTTGTTTGTTTGCCGCTTTTTGTGGTTCACCCATAAAAAGCCCAGTCAGTTGAAAATGAAAACTGAAAATTGAGTAACGTCTGCTGGGTGTGTGCGCGCACGTATATACATACATACATAACAACATATTTACAAAAACAACTACCAAAATATATCTGAGTGCCATATAAATGAACAATAAGCAATATGTGTGCTGCTGTTGCTGTTGTTGTACAATTTATGCAATGCTAAGCGGCAATTGTCATAATCAAGCTGCTTATGCATGTAAATATGTATGCAAGTACTTTTATGCATGAGAACATAATTGCATGGTCTGCTTAGATATTTATAGCAGAGTTAAGCAGGAGTAGATACTTTAATGGGCACCAACATACATACATACAGGCAGCCATGCAAAGGTACGCAAATTTGTAATTCCAATGTTTTGCCATTTCAACAATTGTGGTTGACGTACGATCAAGAATATATAAGTGCAGCTGCGAATATTGAGTTTCATAGTTACTGCGCAGGAAATATGAGAACAAATGTGTGTACGTACACACATTTTATGGGCGTGAAAATTATGCAATACATTTTTTGGCTTTTAATTTTCATACGTAATGCATATATCTCATGATAATATGTATATAAAAAATAATTAATATTAAAATAACACAAACAAAGTTATGCAATACAAAAAGTGAAATGAAATGAAATAAAATAAAATAAAAGTAATCTAAATTAAATAAAATGAAATAAATAAAATTAATTAAAATAAATGAAATAAAATAAAGTAAAATAAATTAAAATAAAATAAAATAAAATAAAATAAAATAAAATTAAATTAAATTAAATAAAATTAAAGTAAATTAAATAAAATAAAATAAAATACATTATAAATGTTTTAAGTTATAAGTAAAATGCAAAATATGAAAGCATAAAAATAGAAAACATAAAAAAAAATTTAATAAACTAAAAAAATCTCAACTGAAATTAATAAAATAAAATAAAAAGAAGAAAGTACAGCTAACTTTAGCAATGCCGAAGTCTTTATGCCTTTCACGAACATATCAAATAATTCAATGACAATATCAACTTGAATTTACGTCTGTAGAATACAATAATTCACGCTTCTAGACGCTCTTTCAGAGGATTTTTGATCCAAATCAACATATCTGAACCAATCGATTGTATGAGGGCTATGCCATATAGTACTCCGATTTTAATGATTTTCACTACCAATATGTAGTTTACAATATGTGTGAACAACACAACATTTTACTCTCACAGATGCCTTTTTAGTGGTTTTTTTTTTACCCAAAATCTCATATCTGAACAAATCTGTTGTATTTGTTGTAATTTCATACTCCTAAATGTTTTTTTGACTGAGTTTTGACCGAAACCTCACATCAGGCAATATCGGTTAATGGGAGCGATTTTCAAAACCACTATTCAATTCGTTATATACGTGTAGTGTACCAAATTTGTCGTTCTTGGGTCATTTTTTTGACGGATGTATGGTTCAAAATTTCAAATCTAAAAAGAAGGTTCAAACGTATAGTGCATATTCCTAGTTTGGTTGAAATATCTCAAAAATGGAGGGACAAACTTGCGTTCAAACAAACAGTGGAAAAGACGAACAGACAGACGAACGGATGGGCATACGTACAGAGGGACATGACTAAATAAACTCACCTCGTGATTCTGATATCCTTCTGGTACATACATACTTCGGACCAAATTTAATATACCATTTCATGTACATGTAGGGTATACAAATGAAATTAATGCAATATATTTTTTTTAATTACTATTTTTCCTTTTCTGTATTTTCTGGTGGCAACTCTTTATTGTTAAGAAAGCTTTTTTGATGGAAAATTTTAATGTATTTACCACACAGAATTTTTTTCTATTATTCTAATTTTTTAAGTTTAACAATACTTTTTTCTATGCTGGGTTTTTCGATATTTTAAATTTTAAATATATACAATTTTGTCTAAGATAAATCATCTTCGTCTCTATTGTCATATAAGAAAATATTAAATATTTTTAATTAATTCAATTAAGTGGTTTATAATAAAATCTCTGCTTCCGTACTTATTGTGGCTTTCCGATTTTTATGATTATTGTATAAACCTCCCGTAACAAATAATATTTTTGCTACCTGGCTTTCTCTACTTCCATACAAATATATAATAAAATTACAAATACCTAACATTTTACTTGTTTTATAATAATTATAATAAATGATTGCTAATAATAAATGGCAAAAGCCAACTGGAATGTCAAATGAAAATGAATGAATATGGAAAAATTACGAGCTCAACCGCAAATAATACAATAAAGCAATAACTGAGGCCTGTAGAAGTAGGTAACGTACCGTTATATAGTCATTATATAGTGAGTGCAGCGTGTAGTTCTAAACACACTAATAATAATACAATCATAAACAAATACGACAAACTTAGCTGTAAGTAACTGAAAAAGTAATTATATGGACAAATGTTTACTATAGAATAAAAATATTAGGGTGGTCGGTTATATTTATTATTATTGTTTCTCTGTAAAAAATAATTAAACGTCGAGTTTAAGTCGTAAAAAATTATAATAAACAAAAATTACACAGGCAGGTAGTTTGGTTGTACTTTAAAAAATTACAAAATAACGTTATAAGTCCACCCTATTGCACATATTCATATACTGATTATATCATCAGTTGTTGATTTCATCGAGCGACACATTCTTATCGCTTGCGTTCTAAGTATTACACCGTTATACAATACATAACGGCATGCAATACAATATATGTCATAAGGAAAGTGATAAATGAAATTGTAAGTAAATTTAATAGTCTGAATTGCTACGTTACACAACAAATCGTCATGCAAGGCTTAAAATTAGTCATATTCATAGTGCACAGGGTTATATGGAAAAATACAAAATTAAAAAATAGAATAATTTAAATTAAAACAAAAAATAAAAATATAAAAATAAATGAATAACAAAATATAAAAATAAAAATAAAAATAAAAATAAAAATAAAAATAGAAAAATAAAAATAAAAATATAATAAGATAAAAAATAAAAAATAAAAAAATAAAATAAAATAAATGAAAATAACATAAAATAAAATTAAATTAAATATAATACAATAAAAAAAATTAAAAAAAAACTAATAAAAAATAATTTAAATTAAAATAAAATTAAATTAAATTAATAATAAAAAAAGATAAAAAAATAATATAAAATAAAGAAAACAGAACATAATAATAAAAAAATAATATAAAAAAATAAAATAACATAATATAAAAAAATAAAATAAAATAAATAAAAATGGAAAAAATTAAAAATAAAAATAAATGAATTAACAAGAATAAAATAAAATAAAATAAAATGAATTAAAATATAAAAATACAAAAATATATTAAAAAAATTAAAATATATTAGAAAAATAGAAAAGAAAAGAAAATAAATTAAATTAAAATACAATTAACTAAAATAAAAAAATTATATAAAAAAAATAAAAACATAAATTAAAATAAAATACGGTAAAATAAGAATTAAAATAAAATAAAAATAGATAAAATAAAAAAATTAAATAACTAAATTAAATAAAATAGGATTAAAAAAATAATAAGATGAATTAAAATAAAATAAAATAAATAAAATAAATAAAATAAATAAAATAAATAAAATAAATAAAAATAAAGTAAAATAAATAAAAATAAAGTAAAATAAGATAAGAAAAAAATAAAAATAAATAAAACAAAATAAAAATAATAAAAAAAGAATAAAAAAAAAAAAATAAAATCAAATAAAATAAAATAAAACTAAAAAATAGATTTAACTAAATAATATTTTTTAAATTAAAAATGATATAAAAGTAAATTAACATAAATGAAATCAATTTAAATTAAATAAAATAAATGAAAATAATATAAAAAAATTAATTAATTAAATTAGAATAAAATAAATAAAATTTAATTAAATTGAATAAAGTATAGTTAAAAAACTAAATCAGTTTATTTGAAATAGAAATAAAGAAAAGTAAATAAAGCAAAATCAAAAAAAAAAATGCATGTATAAATTAAATTAAGTAATAATTGAAAAAATAAATTCCTACAAAGTAAAATTATTTGAAATAAAATAAATTAAGTATATAGAAAAAATTTAAACAAAAAAAAATAAAATAATTTAATTATAAATAAGTTAAAAAAAATACTATACTCTCAATAATATTTTTTTGATTATACAATATTATAGCGCTTCTAGTAGAAGAAGATACATGTCCTAATTCCACAAATTACAAAATCATTTAGAAATTAAAATAAATATTATAGATATATATACTAAAATTAATTTCTAACTACATTCATATACAAATGTATATTTAATTAGTTTTCACAAATAATAAATTACAAAGTAGTTGAGTAATTCACATAATGACAGCTTCTATGAAAATACAAAATAAATATTTTTATTATTATAAAACAACTCGTAATACACATACGTAATTCTTAAACTTTTTCTATTTATTTGATTACTTCAAGCGCATTTCTATGCACTTATTACATATTGCAACTTGCCTAATATGACATAATTCTTATCTGTTGTTGTTGTTGTTGTATTTTTCAGTTGTTTTATAACTAATAATAAGAATTGTTGTTGTTGTCATTCACTCCATACGCTCACTCAAACGCCAATGTAATCAAAGTTACACAATTATTACGAGATAGAGACTTAAGATAGCTGTACACATATGCAACATATATGTGTGTGTGCACGCGGGATATAGAAACACGCTTATTTTTACGGCATACTAATAGAATGTTAGAGATTAAAAAATGTATATACATACATATGTCTATATATATATATTTATTTATTTATTTGTTTGTTTGCTCAGCAACCTAGCCTAACAGCGGCTAAAGCAAAAGCGTTCGTTGCCACCTACGGCGCCTAGAGGCACAACGTCAGCTAGAGCTACACATAATGCTCGTGGCACGCTTGACAGCAAGCAAATATTGAATTTTGTTGATTACACGCGTTGCTGCTCCACAGAAGGGGGGTTTCAGAAGGCGGAGCCATTATTGTATATGTGCAACGCAGTGCAGTTGCATGTGTGTTGCAGTAAGATTTTGTAATTTCTTATCAAAATATATAAATATGTGCATACGAGTGACTATTGTGAGAACACAGAATTGAATATTTATTTAACACACGAGCAGCAATGTTAGCTAGGAGAGATATGTATATAAATAACTGTAAATAATTTTTTTCTTATTACAAAATAGATTTTATTCTTGGAAAACTATTTTTTTATAGTTTTACATGTTTGTTTAGCTCTAACGTCTAAAAAATAGTTGCTTCTGATTTAATATTCTCAATGAAAATTTTCTGAATTCTCTTAGAAAAATGTTCAAACGTAGAGTAGCGGAAATTTTCGCAGACAAAATAGATTTATTTCAGTATAAAAGACCTAATACTCATACAAATACCTACCTTAAGCAATCCCTGCAATCAAATTTCATATGAATAGTTTGCATAATCGTCGACGTAACTCCATGTAAATATTCATTTTCCTTTTTTTTATGACCACAGAGCTTATCTACAGCTATTACCTACTGCCAATAAGGGTTTAATCTTCTCTAGTTATACAATTGTTTACACAACTTAACATATCCACTAAATGCATGCAAATTATTACCCCACCGCACAGCACCACATCGTACGTACAGACGATGCTCTCTCTACCCAAGCCAACGGCTAAAATTCAGCTCTAATTGCAACTCCACCTCCTACAACACAACACAACCACAAATCGACTCACTTACTCAGCGCTCGTGCAAATGAAATCTACATATTTGACAACAACAACAATGGCAGTAGCATTGCTGGCATAGTAATAAACCCACAAAACTAAAGCCCACAACATAACGATGTTATAAACCGTTACACTAACAATTGTTTTGGCCAGCAAACAAGGCAAAATTTACACAATCACAAAAGCTTAAAAGTCTCAACTCAATTCATCTATCGTCTGACGCTTTACCAACGTCTCGCCACTTCCCACTTCCCCACCTCACCTCATCACATCTCATCTCATTGGATTTCTTGTCTCCCTCAACTATTTTGTGCACATTTGGGTTTTCGAAATTGGGTTTGGTTTTTGGGTCTAACCATATTTGATTAAGTAACCGTTGAGTAGTAGTAGTAGTGGTAGTACTCGTAGTGGTATACAATCAAAATTGTTACAACATAAAATTGCAACAAGCGAACGAAAACAACAACAACAACAACCACAGCAATAATAGCAATAAAAATAAGTAAAGCAAATGGTGCAAAAGGCACTTGAGCTTAGTTAAGTTGCTTGCGAACAGCGATTTTAAAATCGAATTTTACTTGATCTCAGGTATGAATTGAAATCAAATAGCGTTGTGAAGTAATTGAATAGGCATTAAATTGGAATGGATGAAGAGAGAAGAGGAAGAAGTGCAAATATGGGAAGAGGGCATGTTCAAATCACGATTTAATTTTAATTTGCTAAATGGAAAGGTACTAGTGGAGAGAAAAATAATGGAGAATATGTAACGAAATTAAATTACAAAATTACACAAACAAAAACAAAATATATAAAAAGTGTATAAAATCACTGCAAAATTAAGAAATTGTATAAATATAGGAAGAAATAGCAAGAAAAAAACAAAAGTGTGGACGTATATGAATATTACAGAAAATTATAAAAAACTCGACTTAAGAATTACAGTGTAAATATAAAAACTAAAAGTCATAACATAAAAACAAAATATGTTTGGAAAAAATTAATAAATAACAATATTATTAAAACAAATAATTATTCCCAAAAAGTTAATAAAAAACCAAAAAATTACAAAAGAGTTACAAAAAATTTAAAATGCAGCAATAATTCAAATAAGTATACACAATACAGAAAAATTAAAAAAGAGTTTTATACCAACAGAAAATATTTACATATAAACTACAACAACTACAAAAGCACTATTAATAAAAAAATTTCAAGAAACAACTGATAGATCAAGGAGAAAACTAAATCCATATATACATTTCGAGAAAATTCGAATTTAACGGGAAATATTTATTATCATTCGAAAAAACATTTTTTGGCATTTATCTTTTGAGGATTATCTCTTTCAAATGCTGACCGCGGCTACATCTTGGATGGTCCACCCGTTGAGCCAAATTTTCGATTACTCGCTCGAGCATTTCCGCTGGTAACTAGCGAATGAAACGCGTGATATTTCGCTCCAATGCCTGATTCGATGCGGAATTGTCTGCATAGACTTCAGACTTTACATATCCCCACAGAAAAAAGTCTAACGGTGTGATATCACACTCTCTTCGTGGCCAATCTACCGGCCCAAAACGTGAAATTATTTGCTCACCGAAGTGTTCTCTCAATAAATCCATTGATTGATGCGTTGTGTGGGCAGTAGCCCTGTTTTGTTGAAACTAAATGTCGCGGATAGTCGGTTAGCATGGCGCGGTAACGGTCGCCATTGACGGTTACGTTCTCACAGGCATCATTTTTGAAGAGATATGGACCGATACCGGCCCACAAACCACACCAACCCGTTGTTTTTTCTGAATGAAATGACAGTCTTGAATCTGTTTAGGTTGTTCTTCGTCCCAAATTCGGCAATTTTACTTGTCTACATACCCATTGACCCAGAAACGGGCCTCATCGCTGAACAAAATTTGGCTCGGAAACATCGGATCTTCTTGGAACTGTTCAAGAGCCCATAGAGCGAAGCGATGTCGCTTTGGAAGGTCAATTCTTGCACAAGCTGTTTTTTGTACGCTTTCAATTTCAGAACATGACGTAAAATGCGGTAAGTCGTTCCATACGTCCGTCCGAGTTGTTGCGAACGGCACCGAATCGACTTTTCACGGTCTTTGTGTACACTCTCAGCTTCAGTCGCTATATTTTCTTCACTGTGTGCTGGACATGGTCTATTCGGTCGAATATTATCCAATAATGAATGCTGGGTTTCAAGATGGATGATGATGTTGCGAATAATACGCTCACTAGGCCGATTATGTTGATCATAAGTTGAGCGAAGCGCGTGAAACACATTCTTTACAGAACTTGAATTTTCGTAATAAAGTTGAATGATTTGTAAACGTTGTTCAGGTGTAAGTCTTTTCATGGTGGAATGCCAAAAAATTCTGAACAAAATAATGTGACAACTTGATACGACTCACGCTTGAACTGTCAAAAAAAGGCTATTGAAAAAAGTACCTCTACTTGGATCACCCTTTATATATATTTGGGTTAACTTTAAACGAAACCAAGTTATAAGCAGTTAAAATAAATTTATAATTAAGAAAATATTAAACTAATTTATAATTGAATTAGCAATTGCTGCTAACAAAACCAAGTAAAAGTCTGAAAAATGCGCACGAGCGATCCAAACCAAGGCAAACGCACAAAAAAACTAAAAAATATAAAATGAAAAATAAAAATAAATGTGTATAATTTTCAAGATTGTTTCTTTGTTTTTATTTTACCTCATTTTATTTTACTTATTTTATTTTAGTTTATTTTATTTTATTTTACTTTATTTTATTTATATTATTTAATTTTAGGTTATTTTTTCACTATAATTTTATTGTTTCTTTTTTATTAAATTCTATTTATTTATTTTTTAGTTTAATTTAAATTAATTTTTTTATGATATTTTATTTTATTATTATTAATATTTAAATATTTTAATTTATATACTACATTTTATCATATTTATTTTTTTACTAATTACTTTTTAGTATTTTTTATTTTATTTATTATTATTTTACTTTTAATTTACTTAAGTTTGGTTTTACTTAATTTAAATTTTTCTTCTTTTGGTTTATTTATTCTATTTAATTTAATATAATTTAATTTTATTTTATGTTATTTTATTTAATTTTTTTATTTTTATTTTTTAATTATATTTTGTTTTTGTTTTTTATTTATTTATTTTTATATATATTTTGTTACAATTTGTCCTAATTTATTTTAATTTATTTAATTTTTTTTTAAAATTTACCACAGTTTATTTAAAATTAACACCTTCACAAATCTCTAGTGCGTCGGACAATACCAAAAACGAACTACAAATTTATAAGCGATAAATTAAAATGTCAAAAAGCAACAACAGCAAAAAACAAAATAAAAACTGCGTAATAAACGCTATATTAAAATGTAAAAAAGCTTCAGCAAACCCCCAATAGCTTGGAGTTTAACAGCGCTCTAAGCAGCAGCAGTCAATGTGTAGAAGAAGGCTTGAGAAAAAGAGAAGCTAAAGTGGTAAAGTAGCTGTGGCTTGGAATAACGCTTAAATATACATATATTTCTCAAGTGTGTAGCAGTGTTAGCAGCAATTACCACGAGCTCAAGAAAAGTCATGTCTTACCAGTGTCTGTTAGTCACCCCGTCAGTCAGCGACGTTGGCTCCAGCGGCGACTGGTTGAACGCCGGTGCGTCTCTTATGTAACAGTGTACTCCTCTGCGACTAGTCCATTCGTCGTGTTTACCGCAATGACGATGTGTTAATGTGGTAGCTGAGCTAACAAAAGCAGCGCTAACAACAACAACAATACATCTGATGCTTTGGCCACGGTCTGTTTTCATCATCGTCTTTGGCATCGTCATCGGCAAAAATTTGACTTTGACATACTTTTCCATAAGCGCAGGCCGTACGCGTAACAACAGCAATATATATAGGTAAAGTGAGCGAAATACTGAGAGGAAAAAATTGAAGAAAATAGTAAAAAAAAAATAAATAAAAGTCAAAGGAAAGAAAAGCAAAAAAATTTCGAATATCTCACGAGTCACTCAGTGCAGCGCTAAAAACACGAAAGAGTACCGTGAGCATCTTTGAGTTGGCCAAAAAGAAGAGCAAAGAGAAAATCTTTTAAGTACCGCAATACCTTTATTTGTGGCCAAATTATCAATGAGACCTCAAAGAGCTTTTTGTTAACACAATTTAGCGCCAAAAGAGCTAACATATGGAAGAGCGTATACAACAACAACAAGGTAAAATGCTGAAAATAACCAAACGAAAAACATAAACATTAAAGAGCAGCAACGAACAAAAGACAATTTGTCAGCCCCCAAAGCAGTAATAATAATGTCTAAAAACAATACCAACTACAACAATGTTGCGCAAAAAGCCGGTTTACGTGATGTGACGTGACGACACTTACCAACATGTGTTACAGCCACATTGAGTAAGCGAGCGCACATGTTGTTGGAAATGTTAGTTACGTTTATTGCCAATATTACTATTGCTATTGTTGTTGTTGTTGTTGCTTTTGATATTGTTGCCGTTACTCTTGTCTTTCAATTGCATAAACATTTGTTGCCGAAAATTCATTTACATGTATATGTGTGTGCACATATGTTACACAAAAATTTTTTTTCTCTCAACACAATAACTTTCATGATTACAACAACAAGAGCTAATAATAATAGCGCTGATTGCAAAAAAAATAATAATAAAAAATTTCAAAATGTTTCAAAATCATTACGTCTGTTAAATAGTGCATTTTCAAGCGTAGTTTTTTGTCTGTTTAAATAAACTTAGGCGAATTGTTATGGCATTTGTGTGTGTGTGTGTGTAGGCAGCAGGGATGACTATTAGCTGGAATGATTATCTAATATGGTAAAAATTCGAAAGGACGTTTGCGCAATCACAACGCACAATATTTATATATAAATGCATGTACAGCTTTTAAGTCTACCAGCGAAATGAGCTGTTGATTGTGCAAACAACTTTAAATGGTCAATAAAAAATTTAAATAAAAAGATGTAAAAATTATAAATTTTAAAATATTTTGTAAATACAAATCAAAAACAATTTAGCATTTAAAATAAATTTTTAAAATTAGCAATTAAATTTTCCAAAAAAAAAATTTTTTTTCATTTCTTTAATTTTTAATTTAAATTCAGATTAATTATCATAATTTCTCAGTATTTATATCCTTTTTTAATTAAAAATATTGCAGTTTTAAAAATGATATCATTCCAATTTATCATTATTTTTCCTATAAAAACTACTATGAGACACCCTTTAGCTGGCCACGCTACAACTAATTACTCCCTTCTGCTTATCTCATATAATAAAATTAGTTTTACAATAATCTAAATATATCATCAAGCATTCATTCATACTTGTATGCATATAAATTAAGAAGCCAAACAAATGTTTCATAGAAATGACTTTAACTAAAATCGATCTGGTATAATATCTATGGAAGTGTTACCTTTCGAAATTTAAATTGATGGCGCATTTGCAAGGAAAAAAAATAAAAAAATTAAAATTTTTTTAATTAAATTAAAAAAGAATAAAATTAAATTAAATAAAATAAAAAATTAAAAAAATTAAAAAAATTATATAAAGTAAAATAAATTTCAAAATCAAAAAAAAAACAATATTTAAAAAAATAAAATAAAATAAATTAAAATAAAATAAAAAATAAAATAAAATAACATAAAATAATATTAAAAAGTGAAATAAAATGAAAATAAAATAACTAAAAAAAAAAATTAAATTAAATTAAAAAAAATATAAAATAAAATAAATTTTTTTTAAATTAAAATAAAATAAATTAAAATTAAAAATCTTAATCTAAATAAAACAAAAAAAAAAATAAAATAAAATTAAAAATAATAATAAAAATAGAAATAAAATTAAAAATTAAAAATAAAAATGAAAATGAAAATAAAATAAAATAAAATAAAATAAAATAAAAATAAATAAAATGAACTAAAATAAAATAATATGAAATAAAATAAAGTAAAATAAAATAAACTAAAATAAAATTAAATTAAAATAAAATAAAATCAAAAAATAAATAAAAAATAAAAATAAAAATAAAAATAAAAATAAAAAATAAAAAATTAAATATTATAAAAAAATATAAACTTAAATAAAACAAAATAAACTATAAAAAAATAAAAAATTATTAAAAAAATTGGATAAAATAAAATTTATTAAAAAAAATAAATAAAATAAAATATAAAAAAATATAAATAAAGAATAAAATAAAATAATTATATAAAAAAATAGATTAATATAAAAAAAATAAAATAAAATAAAATAAAATAAAATAAAATAAAATGAAATAAAATATAAAAAAAAATGTAAGAAATAAACATAAAATTAAACCAGAAAATTTAATAAAAAAAAAGAAAAAAGAATTATTAATATTAAATTAGTTTAAATTAACCCTTATCTCTGTAAGTTACTTTCTTTGGACGATGCTGCATTATCATTTCATGATAATATATTTTTATTTCTATTAGTCAGGAAATGAACTTTACTTTGACTTTTCATAAGGTCGCGTACACACTTAATTCATTTATCAAATTGAAGTATTCAAGTGTAAATCATCATCATTGAATTATTGTTTTTTAAATAATTTTTTTTTTTAATTTTTTTTCACCTGCTCCAGCTGTCCCACCTTTAAAAAAGAGTATTCAAGTGACAATAACACTTTGCTGCATTGTTTATTGTAAATTTATTTTTGTATTATTTATTTATAACCAAATACCCACATCGTCACTCAAGTTGACTTGGACTACGTGACGATTTCGTCGTCCTGTTGGCGCAATGCCAATAAATACTTAGTCAAAGTGTCATTGCCACAATCATGCCATTCAGACTATATAATACAATGTATGTAATTGCATTTCGATACTTTCTACTGTTTGGCATATATACAAGAAAACATGTGTTATTGTCTCGTGCATGTATGTATGATATTCCAAGTAGCAGTTGTTTTTGCTAGGTGCAAAATAATTGATTAATTACACAAGAGACAATGTACTCACATCACAGCTGTTGTTGGTATCAAGTGAGCTATGTGTGTGGTGGGCAAATGAGAACGCTATAATAATTAATTATAAAACAATTTTAAAACTTTTTATTAACAATATTATTACAAAATATATATGAAATATATATAGTAAATTATAAAAAAAGTTTATATAAATTGAATTTTAATTTTTTTTAATGATTTCTGTTTAATTTTTTAATATATTTAATTTTATTTAATTTTTTTTTTTCAATTTTTATTTATTTTTATTTTATATTATAATTATGGAATTATTTTAAATTATAAATTATTATTATTTTAGTATAATTTTTTTTAGTATTTTTAACTGAATTTTGCTTTATTTTTAGATTTTATTTATTTATTTTAATTTTGTTTTATTGTTATACTGGAAATGATTTAATTTAATTTAATTTAAATTTACCATATTCTAGTTTATTTTATTTTAATTCACGTTATTTAATTAAATTAAGTTTTATTTATTTTAATTTACTTCTTTAGTCCGTTTTCTTATATTTGATTTATTTTATATACAATTTAATTCAATTTAATTAATTTCAATTTAATTTTGTTTTATTTTAATTTAATATTTTTTATTTCATTCATTTTTTTTAATTTTTGAATAAATTTTTAAATAGCTAAATGATCGTTTTTGAAGCTATTTATGTTTTTGGAAAATTAACAAATTAAGTATAAATCCATGCATATTGCTATGACATATTGCAAAGTCATGTGCAGTGAAGTGTTGTTTGTTGTTATTATTATCATTGTTATGTGCAATTGCTGTCGTATCTGTTGGTATTATTTTTGTTGCTGTTACGGGTCGTTGTGCAGTACACTGGCCTTGAATATAAAATAATAATAATTTGCCTTTCTGACGTTTTTTTTTTCTTATGAACCTCACTTACTTTGTCTATTTGTTGCTTTTGTTGGTATGCGCTGCAATTGCTTTTGGTTTGGTTATCTCTGTTTTTTTTTCTATTTGGTAATTTATTTTTCTGTTATTACCGTTGCTTTTCGATGTGACTGACGGAAGGTGTGCTCGTATATGTGGTATATATGAATTTGCTGTGGAAATTGTGAATTGGAAAATAATTTTGTGGAACATAAAAATTAAATATAAACATTTTTTAAAAAATAAATTTCTTTTAAAAACAGAAATTTTTTGAATTTAAATGTTTATAAATTTTTTTTTCTTTCTTTTTTTTTGTTCAAAAAAAGTTTAAGTTGCATATTTTTAAAAAGAAATTTTAGCCAAATCTGTTTAATTATCAGTGAATTTTATTTTATATTTAACTAAGTAACGAATTTAATGCTTTTGGCTCTATAAATTTTGCTTTGAGCAAATATATATTGTATATAATTATGTTTGAATTTCTTATGGCGTTCGTTATTTGAAATGGAAACAGCTGTTAGTTGAAAATAATTGAATAAATCAGCTGACTATTAATAAAAGGAATATTACTCATGCAACATGGTGTACAGGTGCAAATAATTTTATGTACAAGGTGATCAAAAATTTCACTTACTTTAAAAAATAAAATTAAAAAATTCAGATAAATTATATATTTCAGAGAAATATTTATTTAACTTGTTTTATTTAAATATTTTTAGTCATATTCAAATTTTCGATCGAGTTTTTTTACATATTTTTTTCAAAACTATTAATTTATAAATTTTTTATTTTTTTTATTTTTATTTTCTATTTAATTTTTTATTTCATTTCATTATATTTGATTTCTTTTATATTCGATTTAATATATGGTTTTTAAAATTCTTTTTAAATTTTTTTAGTAAATTAATTTAAAAAATGCAAAAAAATATTTTAAATGAAAATATATAACTTTACCATATCACAAAGATACCATATCACAGAGAAATACTGCCGAAATTATTTTTTTGCTTTCTGTATAATCATTCACGCCAATTTATTGCCTCTTCAAACATTTTTCAAACAATAATTTTTTCAATCATGAATCCATTTCCCTCAAAAAAACCATTAAATAATTATACATATAGTTTTCTTGGCGCCCAATGCCACTAATGTGGGCGTGATTTACAACACCGTTCTGTCCATGTGCAGTGCACATAACTCATTTAACACAAAATAATTTTGAAAAGCAAAGTGCACTGCAGCCCAAAGTAGAAATTTTATAATGAATTTCTGCTTAATTATTTACATATTTGCTTAAATATTATTATTGTTATTATTACTGTTACACAGGCATGCGAATTTAAATATTTTTTAACATCGCATTATATTTCAAAATTGCTTGAATCGTATATAAAATATCGCATATGAAATATCGTATAAGTATATCGTGTTTTATCATATTTTAAATCGCTCCACTTAACGCCGCGCAGCGCGTTTCGTGCATACTTGGAAACATGCATACAAACATATATATATATGTATATATAAATAACATATATACATTGTTATGCGCATATATTTTTGTGTTGTGTAAATTTTCATTGCCGTTGGAGGTCAACCTTACGTAAGTTAGGCTGTTGGTATTGTTGTTGTTGCTGCTCTTGTGTGTGTGTGTACATTATTATTTCACTGAAACACACACCTTTCCGTGTTTACACTTACACGCAGTGTTATGTAATATTTGTTGCTTTTGCATTTTTGAGTATTGTTTTGTTTGATTTGCTGTTTCGTTTTTCTCTTCTCTTTTTTTTATTTTTTATTTTTTTATATTCAAAATGTTAACCTTGACTTGTTTAAAGCGTTACCTTTTTCGGCTACTTTGACTTTTGAGTTTTTTATTTTTTTATTACTTTTTTGTTGTTGTTATTATTTATTTTTTCCATTTTGTTTTCTTTACTTGTTGATTCTTTTGGTACTTTGGTAGCAAAGTAGCAGCGTTCCATATGCGAAAGCTGGTTTTTACATAACAATAACTGGCTCGCGTCAAAAATTTATTTCAGTTCCAAATGTTAAATATCTGAATTTTGTTTATATATTGAATTTTATATTAAACTTTTAATGAATTACGTAGTAGCTTGTTTGTCATAAGCTATTTAATAAAATAAATAAAAATTTCTTTAGGAAAATTTTTTTTAAACAGTTCTTTAAAAATTATATTTAAAATGAACACCATGCAAAACTATGGCTAATTATTGTTTTTTTTTTTTTTAGTTTAATTCAGGATAACCTTTATTAGAAATTTATTATTACTCATTTGTTAAAATAATATTTTAATGTATCCATTTTTGTCAAAAGTGAAAAAGGGAAAAATAGATTTCGTTAAATTTAAATTTTACTTTTACATTAGAAATTTAAAACAGTTGCAATTATTTAAATAAATAAAAAATAATTTTTAAAATGCAAATGAAAATATTGAATTAAATAATATTAAAAAAAATCAAAATAAAATGAAAAACGCGAATTTACGTAATTCAAAATGCAATTACCAAAAATAATATAAAATAAAAAATCGAAATAAAATTAAAAATTTAAAAATTTAAAAAATTAACTAAAAAAAAATAACTTAAAAAGGTCAAATAAAACAATTCAATATGAAATTAAATTAGAAATAAAAAAATTAACTATAAAAAATAAGCTTAAAAAAAAAGTCGAATAAAACAATTCAATATGAAATGAAATAAAATGAAATAAAACAAAATAAAGTAATAAATGAGTAATAATTAAATTAACTAAAAAATTAATTGAAACATATAATAAAATAAAATAATTTAAAACATAAAAAAATAAAAACAACAAAATAAAAACACAAAAAACTTAAATCAAAAAATATTATATTAAAGAATGAAAATAAATAATTTATTATAAAATAAAAAGTAATGGTTTAAAAAATAAATAAAAAAATATCAAAAAAAATATATTTGAAAAAAGTAACTTTAAATTAAATACAACTTAAAAATAGTGAAATAAAATAAAAAAAAATAATTAAAATAAAAAAACAAATTTATACTATATGCAAGAAAATAAATTTAAATAAAATAAAATTGAAACTAATACAAAAGTAATTAAATAAAATTAATTAAATTTAAATATATAAAAAAAAATATTTAGTAAAATATAAGATAAAATAAATAATAAAATTAACACTTTAAAAAAATGCGTGAAACTGAAAAAGAGAGATATAAAAAATTAAAGTAATAAATAGTAATAAATAAATAAGTATAAAAAATTGAAATAAAATTAAGAAAGGTAATTAGCATATTTAAAAATAAATTAAAATATTATTAAATAAATAAAAACAAATAATATAAAATGAAAAAAATATTAAATTATATAAATTAAAACAAATAAAATAAAATAAAATAAATAAAATAATTTCAAAAAAATTAAACGAAATTAAAAAACACAATGAAAACCTGTTTGCTAAATTTTAAATAAAAGAAAAATAAATAATAAATAAATTAAATATTTTTAATTTTACCTTTGAAATTAAATATAATTGCAGCTATTATTTATGATTTGACAAAAATATTTGGTTTTTACCTTAATTTTTGTTTATTAATTTTTATATATATTTCGCTTTTTATAAATATAATTTAATTTTCTAATAAAAATTATTTTATTTGACAAATTTAATTAGTAACATTTTTTCTAGTATTGTGTGGAATATTATTTTATATTTTGCTGGAGTTTTATTTAGTTTTATTTTTTTATACAGAAATTCACTAATAAATTGTCGTTTACTAATTTTTATGATTCTCAGTTTTCGCGTGTTCAATTTTATATATTATTTTAAAGAATTTAAATAAATTTTTTTTATTTTTATTTTATTATATTTATTTATTTTATTATGGTAATAATTTTTATTGGCCACAGTTATTAAATAAACCTGTCGTTCCGATTAAAATATTTACAAAAAAAAAAAAAAAGATTTATACTTAGAATATGTATTGTTTTTGTTTTTCAGAAATTATTGTGTTTTTTATAAATTATATTTCTATTTCGACAAAAATATTTAGTTCTAAAAAATTTAAGTAGTAACATTGTTTGCTGAAGCATACATATTTTTATATAGACTTTCTTCTACTTAAAAAAGAACTAAATCATTCTGAAATACTTAAAATAATACTTAGCATTACTGAATCCAATACTCTAATAGACATTTCTCGCAATTGAAAATTTCACCATGCTTACGTCTACACTCTATATGTTTGTACGTACATTCGTTCAAGAAATAAAAATCGCACAATATTTCAAGTTCATTGAATTCCTAATCAAGTTCAAGGTAAACCGAAGAAGCTCTTCACTAAAACGCAATGGCCTCGGTCAATAACGTTTTCAGTGATTCGCAAGAAAAATACCGCAAATGTTGATAAAAAAAGAAAAAAAGAAATATATATGCAATACATACAAATTGTCTTGCACATATTGTAGGTATTTGCACTTTCTACTTAACTTCTACACTAAAAAAGTGCACATGTACTAATATGCTCACACACACAACCAACAGTTGGCTGAAAATACAGTCACGCTGGAAAGTTCGCTTATTAGATTTCTATTTGTGTATGTAAAATAAAAACAGTGTTAAGTAAAATGCAAATACATTATTATTCATATCAGTTCATAAACAATCAATCAGATTAGCAAAGTATATAGGCGAGTTATAAACGCATTCATAGCTGCTTGGGAAAAGTATATACGTATTTGTGTTAGGACTATGTGTATTTATGCAGTACATGTACTGCATTCAATATGTTTACTTGGGTCTTATATCATTTGTCAGCAAAGCCGTTTTTAATTGAACCTAATTGAATTAAGTAAAAACAAATAATATTAAAAAATAAATTAAATGGAACAAAATAAATTTAAATTAAATTAAATGAACCGAAATTAAATTAAATTATATTAACAAAAATAGGCTGAAAGAAAAGGAAATACAATACAATATAATAACATAAAATTAAAAGGGAAAATAATATAAAAAATAATAAAATAAAAAAATAAAAATTAAGAAAAAAAATAAATATTAAAATATAAAATTTTAAAAATATTAATTAAATAAACTCAAATTAAGCAAAAATAATAATAATAATAATAATAAATAAACTAGAGTAGATTAATATAAGACAATATTAAGTAAATAAAGCAGCATCATCATTTTCCGTGCCGTCGGAAATACACTTCGGGTTATCTGTTTTCTCAATTCTGAAGAGATACTTTTTAAAATATCCCTGTCCGGATAGCATTTGTGTGACAAAAAAGTGTACTTCCGCGAAATCTCAGCTGGTTCACTCATACAGGTTTTTAATTAACTTCTTCGTCCATGTACCCCTAGAGCCATTTGTCCACCTATTTTGCCATTTTGATAGAATTTCTGACCCTTCTTTAATGTTTATTTTAATTCTATCTTGACAACGTTTTTTCAGCTTCCAGATCTTTTTTCGCTCAATAGCCAGGAGGTCAATTGGTATGCAGTCATTTATTACAAAGATTGCAGGACCCGATACCGTTCGGTACGCTGTGGACACTCTCAGGGCTACCAAGCGTCTTACTCTGCTTAATATATTAAATCGATGGTTGACCGTGTGAATCTAGTCAGAATTGAGTTTTTGTTGTTGTTGCTGTTGTAATCGCAGCAAATTTTTTCCCAAATTGGGCTTCCGGGGAATATTGCAAGAGTGACTGTCCTTGACCGGATAAAAATCCGGATCGTTCCCGTATAAAGACCCGACTGTCACGGTAACTATTGGATCTTAGTCGCCTCTTACGACAGGTATGCCTTAGCGTGGGTATGTACTTGAATTCCTAACCCACAGGGGAAATTTGAGTTCTTATCACTACTTGTTTTAGTTTCCTACGCGCTTCTTCGGTATTTCTAGCAGTTATAACTGCAGCATATCATCTGCGTGACAAACTAAGAATGTGTCGTTAATTATCTGAAGTTTTAATATCACGCCATAGCTTACGTGCCAGAAAACTCTCGGTCCAGTCTTTCCTTTCGCTGCTCCTGAGGAAATATTTTTTCTCGGGAGAAATCGGTGGTCTGATACACTAGCAATCGGTTTTTGGCATAGATTCTTGTCATTTTCCAAATTTAGTTAGTTGTCTTGAAAACCTTTTCCAGGGCGTGGATCATTTCGCTCCATTAAGCCGTGTTATAGGCATTTCGAGCGTCCAGCGGGCCAGGAGTACAATGCGTTTAAAAGGATAACACCCACGATGGGCAGTTTTTATAACGTCTTTTAGGACACCTTAAGTTGAGATAACGGATCGGAAGCCATGCTGTTTTCTGGAGAGGCCTCCTGAGTTAGAGATAGCTCTCTCTATGCTGGCCTTGATTAGTCTCTCAAGCAGCTTTCCCGCTGTAGACATAAGTTATGCATGTATATATATAACATTTAAACAAAAATAAAATCAAATAAAATGATATAAAACAAAATTTAAAAAAAATTAAAAAAGAAAATTAAATTAAGTAAATAAAAATAAAGAGAACTTAATAATAAACTAAAATAAATTAACGTAAAATGAAATGAATTATTACTAAATTAACCAAAAAAAAATTAAATTAAATAAAGTAAAATTTATATAAACAAAGTTATGAAACAGTTAAGCAACACATTAATATTGGCTTATAAATGTGTCTTGTCTTTTAAAGGCCTACATTTAGAGCTTCTATATGCGTCAAATAAATTATTTTTTGTTATCGTTTTTTATATGAAGCTCACTATCGCCTTTTTTTTTGGCGAAATGTAAATGAAGCAACAAATAAGTTTAGCTGTTGATATTTAAAGAAAGAACAAGCAAATATACTGTTATGTGTTTGCTCAAATCCAAATAAACAATATTTAGTGACACACTTTTTTATATTCTTGAAAAAAAACCCAAATAAATGAAGCTAAAAAGTTGTTTGCTCTGTATAAAAATTTTTTATTATAAACTAAAATAATTTTTTTTATAAACTAAAAGTTCTTTCAACATTTTTTTTTTAATTTTTTCTTTTAATAATAAAATTTTTTTAATGTTGCTTGCCGTACTATTAATTTTTTGTTTATTCATTTCTATATTAATTCATCTTTCTATGGCACATTCATTCATTAAAAATACCTGTCTCAGTACTGTAGTAATATTTTTGAATATTCTAAATTATTTAGTTTTATTCTGTTTACTCTTAAGTAAGAGATTTTTGAACATCACAATGCATTCAGTGCCCTTTGAACTGAAGGGTAGCAGGAGTGACTGCTCGACAGCTCTGCATGTTTTCACACCACATATGTATTGTATGTACAGACATATGTATACATACATATGTATGCATGCTTCACTAGACGACATGCTCGTACGTTGAACGCATTTCACAATGCTTACCCAAAGTGCTGTCATTTCTATAGACAACGGTGTGTGCCCCGCCCAACAAACAGCTGGCTGCTATTCTGCTATACACCCAATACGAGCATATGAACGCTGAGCGCTTAAATCGTTTGCTGCTCGCATTTGCAAATATTTGTGCGTGTGTGCCCCTCCTCAGCGTCTTTACTTTGCACCACTTGCCACTTTGTGCAAAGATTTCACTCTATTCCACAGTCACACCCTACACCCCAAACCAGCCAAGTTTCCCTACGTCTGCCTAGCGGTCAATCACCTCACATTTGCGCGTCGAAATGCTCATTATACTAGTGAAATCAAGTGAAATGAGCGGGAAGAAAAAGAAACAGAGTGGAATGAAATGGAAACGGAGATAGAATATAAATGTTCAGAATTGTGGAAATGAAATGCGCTCTGCTTCGGTTGTGTGTGCATGTGTAGCTGTGCGCTTCTGAGCGCATAAGAAACAAAAAAAAAAAAAAAACTGGAGATTAACAGCGCGTTGCTCTCACAGCGCCAAGTTTGTTTGGCGTGTAAACATTTGTCTATATACAAATATTTGTGTGTTTTTGTATCAGCTGCGTGTTTATACGATTCGTTTTGTATATGTTTTTCCACATTTTTGTTGTTGTTGTTGTTGTTGTCGTTTATGTAGTAATAAGCTCGCACATATTTGTTAAGAGAGAAAAATATATTTTATTAGAAATTCAGTGAGAATTTTTATATTCCCACCAGCGCTATGTTTTCTATTTGTGCTTACATTCTTTGACATTTTTTGCTTTGTTGAATTCTGTTTTACTGGTACTTCTCCACTGTTCTTGGAATTCCTTTTGGGCGCTTTCTTTGTCTTTGTTTACATAAGTTTCGCTGCTTTTTTTAATAAAACTTATTTATGATTAACTCTCTTCATTTAATTTTATTTTATTTTACTTTATTTCACTTAATTGAAACTTCTTTAATTTTTTATTCTAATTTTTTTAAGTTTTTATTTTTTCTTTGGCTTAATTTATTTTATTTTATTTATTTAATTTAATTTATTTTATTTTTTTATTTTATTTTATTTTATATTATTTTATTTTATTTTATTATATTTCACTGTGTTTTTATTTTTTATTTTATTTTATTTTATTTTATTTTATTTTATTTTATTTGAATTTTATTTTAATTATTTTTTTAATATTTTTTTATTTTTTTATTTTATTTTATTTTTTCGTGTTAATTTATATTTTTATTTTTATTTAATTAATTTTTTATTTTATTTTATTTATTTAATATATATATTATTTTTTTCGTTTTATTTTATTTTAATTTATATTATTTTATTTTATTTTATGTTACTTTATTTTATTTATTTTTGGAACTTAACTTTATATTATCTATTTTCTATATATTTTATTTTTTATTTATTTATTTTATTTTATTTTTTATTTTATTTAACTGAACTTTTGTTGCTTTGACTTAATTTAAAATAATTTCGCTTAGTTACATATGACCAACATATTTCAAGCTTTGTGAAATATTCAAATTAAACTATGTTTTTAGATTTTATCTTCTTCTTTCCCACTCACAACAACGTTCATTGCTTTGCTTTGCATATCCCTTCAATGATTTATGCAGAGCAGCTTTTGAGGAATCTGCTTAAGCAGTGACTATCGCATCCACTACCTTTCTTACTTATACATATGTATGTATGTAAATACTTTGTTTTATGCGTTCGTGCTCCTGCTCAGTTTATTAGTATTCGATTTTATCTGCTGTCATAGAATTTATGCCAGACATCTTCACTTTGAAATTATTTATATATGTATTTATTCATTGATGTATTTATACGGACGCTTTGCGTGAATTTGTAATACTTACGTAACGGAATTTGTTATGCAAAGTAATTTCAAAGTTCAGAATTTGTTGGAATCATGAAGGGTTTTAAAATTCCATGACATTTAATAGTGGGTGCAAAATCATTTTGTTTTTTTGTTCCTCATACGCCGTGTGGTTCACCTTTGCAAGTATTCCAAATTCATCTAAAAAAATAATTCATAATTCTTAAATATAATAAAAAACAACATTTATGCATATAAACAAAAATTTATTTACAACATTATTGCTTTCATCTATTATTTTATGTATAACAAAAATAATAAATTCCTTTCCTCATTCATATTTACCATAGCAGCGCAGTTGACGTAATGTGCCCTTGTCGATGGCGATTGCAATGGCACGCCCACATTAATATAGCGATAAATAAATTAATAGATAAACAATTATTCCTGTTAAGCAATAAAAGTGCTTGTAAGAATACAAAAATTTAAATGAAATTTATTTTCAAGGTATTTTATTGCCATACGGATTCGTGCCAAATTCCTATAGTTTTAAAAATAAATAATTTCTAATAGTTATATTATACTAAAATGTATATATGTAGGTCTTAAATAAATTCTAAGTGTATAATAATAATTGTAATCGCATAAAAATAAATTCACCTCATTAGCGCATTACCTATGGGAAGTAGAAAATTAAATGAATCAAATAATTTCTTATTAAAACGTTATGGGTCAGAAGAAATTAAATTGAATGCAAAATAGAAATGTTTAACTAACAAAACTAGAAAGAAAAAACATTCAAATCATTTGTCAACCAAATTAAACAGCTAAATAAGTGATCACCCTCAAAAAGTATTTGAAACGAATTTTCAAATTTTTTCACATTTTCCTTAGGCAGCAATTTAATATTATATTAAAAATATATAAGATTAAATAAAAAGTAACAAAATAAATAAATAAAATAATAAAAATAAAATAAACTAAAATAAAATAAAGAAAATAAAATAAAATAAAATAATATAAAATAAAGTAAAATAAAATAATATTAAAAAAAAAATAAAACAAAAATAAAATAAAATAAAAAATAATTTAATTTAAATTAAAATAAAATAAAATAAACTAAAATAAAATAAAGAAAAATAAAATAATATAAAATAAAGTAAAATAACATAAAAAATAATTTAATTTAAATTTAAATAAAATAAAATAAATTAACATAAATAAAAAAATATAAAAAATGAAAAAAAATTTAAAAATAAATAAAATAAAATGGAATAAAAAAAAGTAAATAATAATAAAATTAAATAAAATTAAATAAAATAACGTAAAATAAAATAATACATAAAAAAATAAAATAAAATAAAATAAAAAAATTAATTGATATTAATTAAATTTAATAAAATTTAATAAAATAAAATAGTGAAAATAAATATTTAGTAAAAAAATAAAATATAAAATAAATTGAAATAGGTACTAAAAGGAATTTAAATTATTTAAAAGAAAATAAAAAATAAATAAATAAAATAAATTAAATTAAATTAATTAAAATTTAAATAAATAAAAATTAGATAGAATAAAAAATAAAAAGCTAAAATAAATTACATAATATAAGAAAAAATAAAATTAAGTAAATTTAAAAAAAGCTAAAAAAAAGTATAGCTTATTCAACATAAATTAAGTTTTCCTTATGAAAATTGGGTATTTCATCGTTTCTGGTAAATTGGACTATGACGTTGATTCTATTTATTTACCCTCGATGTGGAATTTAATGAGCGCGTGTGGTTTAATGTATTATATAGATCTGTTATATTATAGATCTGTTTATTAATACTTAATAATATTTCAATAACAAAAACAACAACAACTTTACTTATTACATAAATTCACCTGAAAGCGATAACCATAGCAAAAATGCTTATTATTCCCCCACTTATTGCCAGTTTCCAGTTGTCGTTTTTTTTATGCAGCCGAATAAATATCTTTAACATCTTCTGCACCTGAATTTAGTATAACCAACAACAACAAGAAAGTGTGAATAACAATAATAATATCAACTTATTAAGAGTAATATGGGTAATAAATACCACCGCCAAGAGTTTGTAAGTGTAGTGTGTGTGTGTGTATGAGTGTGTGTAGGCAAACCAAAATTTCCGGCTCTATTTTTGAGTTGTTTGTCGGTGTCTTTGCTTTTGTGGTCTCTGCCATTGTTTACTTAGCAATAATTTCATTTGTTTCTTTTGTCGCTCGCATCAGTTGGGGCGCCTCTCCGAAGAAAAAGTGATTTGTCACCGCAAAATAATTATTGTCTGCTTGTATAATTATTCAAATTTTTTTTTATGGGAATTTATACTTTGGTTTTACTATATACTCGTATATGTGGTATGTTTACTATAAGTAACACTTTATGTCTTCTTTTTTTTTTTTTTTTGTGTGTTATCGTTTTGAGGTTCATTATGGTCACAGCCTGATAAGGCATAACAAATTCGGAGTGTGCGGTAAATTTACAAAGAGTCACTGTTTATTTGTTGAGTTTTTGTCGAAAATTTCTGTATGTAAATATTTTTTATTTAAGTTAATACGCTATAATTACATAATACTTATGCTATTATTCACAGAATGATAACGTTGTTTTTATAAAAGGAAAAAACAAAATCGCTATCAACCCAAATAAAAATATTTCAAGAATTTTGATACAAATAAGGAGAGTAGGTTACAATATGGGAGCTATTTCTTTTCGAAAATATTTCTCACATTAAATTAAAAAAAAAATCCTTTTTGGTGTACATTTAATAAAATAATAATTATTAGACTTTAATTTATCTTTTCAACTCAGCTAAAAAAGTATTTTTCAATTAAATATTTTACATTATAAATAATAAATTTATATTTATTATGAATAATAAATTTAGTTTTATTTAATATTAATATTTATTAACCTTTTATATTTTATTTTGTTTTGTTTTATTTTATTTTATTTTATATTAAATTAAATTATTTTATTACATTTTTATTTGTTTTTCATCTTACTTAATTTTATTGTATTCTACTTGCTTTTGTTTTAAGTTATTTTATTTGAATATTTTGTTTATTATTTTTTATTTTTTAATTAAATTTAATTTTATTTCATTTTGATTTATTTGAATTTTAATTTTAATTATTTAATTAAATTTTATTTATATTATTTTATTTCATTTACATTTTTTTATTTTTTATTAATATTTTTATTTCTATTTTTTATATATTTAATTATGTTTATTTTAGTTTAATTTAATTTTTTACTTATTTCCTATAATTTTATTATATTTTGCTTTAATTTAATTTTAGTATTTCTTATTTTATATTATATTATTTTATTTGAATTAATTTAATTTATTTTCAATTTTTTTAATTTTTTTAATTAATTTTATTCATTATATATTTTTTTAAATAATTAAATTTTAATTATGTTACTTTAATTTGTTTTATTTTATTTTTAGCTTGCTTTAGTAAATTAATTTTATTTTATTTTATTTTATTTTATTTAATTTTTTTTTTTTTAGTTTTTTTCTATACGAATATTCGAGAATTTTTCCACAAATTTTCAATTGCAATTTTTCTGTGCAATAGTACAACATCCTACCTTCCCATAATTGAAATCCAATTTTTTGCCATTTGCATGTTTGAAATTGCTGCCGCATAACCTTCCAAAATTTTTTCGCGCGACGCTCCCCTACCAAAAATTGCACGCATACATGCATACAAATATGCATATGTGTGTAAAAATGTTTGTGACCACTTATATTTGTGCGCTGTTGCTGTAAAAGCACTCAATCGTTAAACATACCTTTGCATTTGCATTTTATGCATATTCATGAGTATTGGCTACTGGAACGTGCACTGCTGCTACCACTGCTGCTGGCCATTTATTTGCTGTTGCAAATTAAGAACAAACAAAAAAACAGCAGCAAGCAATAAAAGTTGCACAATACATATGCATAACGTGCTATGCACTTGCATTGTATATAACAAAAAAATGTTAGCAAAACAACAGACCACTAACATGTGCGCCTCAACAGTTGTTGGTAACAGTGAGCATGTACAGCAAAAGCAAAAGCAAAAACATCAAAATCAAATGTGAGCGATGTTTATATTATAATTGTTAACGTAACAATAGCAGCGAATGCAAAAACAAATTTGAGTTGCGTAATGTAAATGGGATAGCTCTTTTTTGTTCTTTCTTGTTACTTTCCTCTCCACCATACAAGCTCACATGCTGTTATTGCGCCAGGTAAAATTTCTCTTCACTGCTTTTCCTACTGTTATTCCTGCTGTTGCGATAATCACGCTGTTAATTCATTCATTAGCATTTAAAATGAGTTTTATTGACAACGAAAGAGAGAATTTCGGATTACTCGTACTGCTGCTCGAAAGAGCATAAATTTAACCCTGATAAAAAATTTAATAACAGATTGCATAATTATTTTTATTAAATTTCATAAATATGTATGAAAAATATATTATATTAATTGCTGGAGGCGTGTCAATTATTGTTAAAAAAAAATTTTTTTAAAACAAAAATGTTTTAATTCTTCCATAAATAAAATCACTGGCGTACGTGACTTTTCCCACGATTTTTGTTTGTTTGGTATTGCGTGAATGTTGGGAAATGTAGATGTTGTTATGAAATATTATTTTTTATAGTAGCAGAATGAGGTAATTTTTTTATAATCTGGATAATATCAATTTATTGTTGAGATCAAACAATTTCAAAGGAATAAAACATATTTAAATAATTTATTTCAGATTTTATTTTATTTTTTTTTTTTTTTGAAAAACTTAGTTTCATTCAAATTTTGTATATATAAATATATGAAATCGAAAAAATTTAAGGGATATTTCAAAATAAAAATTTTTTGGGGACCAAAAATATTGAGATTTTTATGTTATAAATAAAAAAAAGTTTGGAAAAAATTAAAAGCTAAAGAGAGATAGAGAGTTTCTTGCGTATGTTTTACCATAGAATGACACGTTGTCTGACAATGATGTAAGCTATGTTAAACTAGTTATCATCCTAAAATGAAACATAGATAATTTTCTAATAATTTGCTGATCATTTTCTGGTATTTTTTACCACCGTCCTAATATTTTGATGAAATCATTTTCCCTATACCTCATTCACATCTCCTAAATTTTCAGGAAAGTAGTCGAGATGGAAATTAGGAAATTATACTATTAAACTCGTTAGTAGCTTGAAATATTTTTAAAATTCTTTTGAAGATTTGTTCATAGTCAGAGTAGGTTTATTTATCTAAACGTTTCTCAATGACGTCTGTATCAGTACATTCTTCTTTTTGAAGATTAATCGTGTTTCATTCATTGTAGATCATCCATCCATATGCCGTCGAATATATGATCCAACGAACACTCCTTTCATCAAATTTGCCCTTCGTTAATATTGTTAACTCGAAATGTTGCTAAAAAAATTATATAAAGATTTTTTTGAAAAAATATTGTAAGACAAAATGTTGCAAAACAAAAAATATTGCTAACAAAAAATGTTTCTCAATAAAAAATTTTGCTGAACAAAAAATGCTATTGAACAGTATATGTTGCGTTCCGAACTTATATTAAATACAGGAAATCAAGTTCTGACATTCCTTTATCCGTCTTCTATATCGATCAGTATTTCTTTACTGAGTTTTTTCTTCAAACTTTTTTTCAGACTCAGTGGTTCGGCAGCTTAGCTTTTGGTCGCTCATTTTAACGGAAGATGATATTTTAAGAGGATTTGAGGGTTTAAAATCAACTAAACTTATGGACATAGGTGTCCTTGAAGATTTTTTATTATTACTATGTATTACCAAAAATTTTCATCTCTAATAAACTCACTAACGATAGTTTCCAAACATGCCCTTGTCCTTAGGCCCTTTTTCATAGACGATTGGAAAATATCTTATTAAACGCTAATATTTAGAAATGGGAACAAGAATAATGTTACAAATTATAGGCCGATCTCGAAATTCTCTACTGTTTCTAAATTATTTGGGATAATTGTTAAAGAAAAAATGTTATTCTTGATGAGTAGTCTGATTTGTACCAATCAGCATGGCTTCGTCAAAGGTAGGTTCATAGTATCAAATTTTGCGGTTTTTACTGAAGACTGTTCCACTGCTTTCAAAGAATGGTATCAAGTCGGTACAGTTTATACTGACTTTTCAAAAGTTTTTGACCAAGTGTCTCACAGGGCGCTAGTTTTCAAATTATCTAGTTTGGATTTTCACTTTACTTTTCTTCAATGGATAACATCTTATCTATCTAATAGACTCTGTGAAATTGATTTTGATAAGGCCTCATCCCAACGTTCTATAGCGATATCTGGCGTACTTCAAAGCAGCGTCTTGAGCACTTTGCTGTTTATTTTATTCATCAATGATGTCAGTTCCTGTTTTCTTACATCTAAATTTCTTCTTTCTACTGATGACCGCCGTTGCGCCTCAAGTGAACCTTGACAACCTGCAATCTTGATGCACCCGGAATCACCTTTTGTTGAATGTTAAAAAGTGTCCTCACTCCACTTACACCCGAATTTCTTAGCACTTTCCTACGTGTTGCCATATTTTTGGGATACTTCTCGATTCGGTTTCTGAAATAAAGGATCTACATTTTTCTGAACCGATTGCTTCGTATGAATCGCATTGTCTGCTTTTGGGTATTAAATCTCTGAGTGGTAGACTCTCTTTCCTCGTTACCTCTTTTGTGTTCAATATTGTAAAGAGATTAGTCGACTATCCTAACCTTTTCTAAAGATTGCACTTCAGCCACCCTAGTCGAAACCTTAGGCATGTAACTCCTTTTTGTATTAGGCTTGTAAAATCTAACTATGCCAAGTACGCTCCCTTAAGGAATTAAATAGCATTTTGAATCTTGATTTGTCTCTATCATGTGGAGAAATGCGTACTATCTTATATAATTACTTTAAATTGCCATAAGTCTGCTTTCCTCATAGTCGGTAAGAGTTTTGTTGTTCATTTGACTGAATAAAAACAAATAAATAATATATAAAAAAATGAATTTATTGCTAAATTGAATTTGTTGCTAAACAAAAAATGTTGCTATCCAAAAAATTTGGTTGAACAAAAATTTTGCTTTACAAAAAAATTTGTTGAACAAAAAATGTTAGTAAAATAATTTTGTTGAACAAAAAAAATTTAAATAGTAAATGTTGTTAAGAAAAATGTTGCTCAACATTAAATGTATACATGTAAATTAATAAATTTCTTGATTTTGGAACTAAACTTTTTCATAACAAAAAGCTTTTTTTATTACAAGAAAAATAAAACAAAATAAATTAATAAGTTTTTCTATACGTAAAAATTTGAAAAGATAAAGTGAAAGGCAAGCACAAAATATTTACAAACGAAAGTTTTTCTTAATTTTTTTTTTTTTTTGATAAAACGTTAAGCATTTTTTTGCGTGCAGCGTAATGTTCCACGCTAAATTTTATTAATTAATGTTGCTTAATAAGTAATATCTTAATATGTTGCTGAAGTATTGCTGGCAAAAAAAAAGTGTTATATGGTACTAAATAAAAATGTTGCGATAATCAAAATGTTGCAAACAAGTTTCTAAACTCAAAATTAGTTTTAAAAAATTTGAGAAATTATCAAAAACTCATATTTAACAAATGATTTTCATTAATTAAAAGTATCGATCAACGGATATATTTGATAAGAAAATGTTCTCGAAATATATAGCAATGTTGCTAAGCATAAATGTTGCCAAAAGCATACAATTTTGAAAAAAATAAAATAAGAAAGATTAGATAATAAATTCAAATTCTGGCTTAACAAAAATTTTAAATGTTTGCAATAAAAATTTCTTGTTAAAAAACTTTTTTTTTTGATAAAAAAATTTTGATTTAAATAATCTTTTAAAAAAATTAAAAATACCATTCCCTTATAAAAAAGTATTGAAATTACGCCACTCGTTACCACTTTTACGCAACCGAAGCAGCTTCTTTATGCCAATTAAGGCAAATATTCAAATCAACTTTGACGCCGAAATGCTTTAAGCTTCTTCGATTGGATGTAACTCAGTATATTGTTCAATTCGTTATTATTGCTGATGAAGACAATCCGTAGATTATGTATTTGATATCAACAAATTAATTTCGCATTGCAAATTTTATTTCTGTTTTTTTTTTGCCTTTCTGCCTCGACAATTTAATTACGTAAACGAATTGTACTCAATTTGCATAAAATATCCGCATTTGCATCATATAAAAGTGCATCACATATGCAGAAAGCAATTATTCATTTCTACTTTGCATACCCGACCGGTGAACCGGCGACGCCGCCAAACGGAAATAAACGAAAAATAAAATATTTCTTAAATAACATCAGAATCGTCACGAAACCAGTTAAGCTACGCCAAGCGCCGTGCAAAATGCTATAGCTATGTAATAGGGATGCCAAAAATAAAAGAAAAACAATTTTGAAAAATATAATAAAAATCTGCAACACTTAAAGACAATCAAAATGCAACAAATAATAAATATGTATATATGTCAGCCGTCAGCACTAAGGAATACAAATATATTTATAAATTGAGTATGACGACATGCGCGCGCCCACAGCACACGGATGAAATGGGGCGCGCGCGTCTGCCTACCAGCGCCTCTCCAAGCGCTAACAATGCTGTAGGCAATAAATGGCATAAGACGCTTGTGTGGCAATCGCTTGTGCAACAAAGCAGCGCTGTTGTTATTATTTGTTGCATACGTTATTTGCAACGATGTAATCGTACACACGTCGCGCAACAGGGCGCGCGCAACAGTAGGGACTCCGGCATAATAGGGATTCGCGGGTGCAAACCAACTAGTGGTGGGTGGTAGGCGGCAGGCGTGTATATTGGTTGCGCGAGTTGACAATTATTATGCGATGGCGTTGGCTGGCGCTAGCAAATAACCGGCAAATGTGCGCAATAATAATAACAAAAACAACAAGCGCATCATGCCGATGCTGATAGGCGGCAATTTGCAAATTCGCACTACACACTATAAGCAAGCGGCGAGCCCGCGCGCTATTTAAAATGCCAACAACTTATTTAAGGCGAAATGTAAGCAAGTTGAATAATTCTCGAAAATTACCTTTACAAATGTCCACTATTGCAACACTATGGACGCGCATTTGTTACGCGTTCATATTATGGCATGCAATTTTTTGTTCGACACGCTGTGCGCCACCCTGAACCCGCAAGAGCGCGCCTTACTAAGTGACACTAAATGGCGTGTGGCTGCAAACGCTTACATAGAATTTATTGAGCATAAAAATATACATATATATATGCGCATTTTCTTAAATCTCCTAATTGCTTACATTAACAACAATTATTGTATTGTATTTTTTCCTTTTTGTTATTGCTATTGTCTGCCAAAGCGTAATGAGCGCTAAATGTACTCTGTCAATATTTCGTAAGTGTGGCATAAGTGGTCATGCTGCTGCGTTGCGTTGCGGTAAAATCATTATTTTGTTTGCACAATTTTCCAAGACATTTCATGGTTGCCACCCAAAAAGCAACAACAACATTATATGTTTTGGCAATGTGTCAAGTAGCGGTGGACGTGGCTAATTGCTAGCGCGGCCACCGCCACCGCCATCGCCTCCGCCGCAACTACTCATCTTGTTTGTCGGTACGTTGCGTTTGTCAGTTCTTCAAACATTGACATCGTAAATTTTCAAATATTCAAAAGCTTTATTTTAGCACTTGCGCGTGGGTGCGTATGTGTTTTTGTGCACTAACGCCACCATCTATACGTCATAGTTGGCTAGTTCAGTCTCTTTAATGGCATATAATGAGTACGTTTGATTTTTTATCTTACATCTACCTTCAAATTGGCATTAATTGGAGATTTTTCTTGGCATTTTCTATGTATAAAGTGACAAGCTATGCGAACAAGTGCGAATATTTTTTGTTTTAAATTTTTGCAGAAATAATCCTTTTTGTAGACGATTTATATTTGAAAAATTTGCTTAGCAACATTTATTTGCGTAAGTTGTTTTTGGATTTAAATATTATTTGATTAGGTTTTTTTAATTTTCTTTATTTCATTTCATTTTATTTTATTTTATTTTTTATATTTTATTTTATTTTATATTATTTTATTATATTTTTTTTTGTATTAATTTATCTTATTTTTTTATTTTATATTAATATTTTATTTTTTAATTTTTATTTTTTTTTTATTTAATTTTTTTTTAATTTTTTTTTTTTTTTAATTTTTTTTGTTTTGTGTAATTAAATTTAATTTTATTTTATTTTATTTAATTTTTTTATTTTATTTTATTTTATTTTCTTATTTTTTATTTTATTTATTTATTTATTCACTTTGTTTATTTTTATTTTATTTTTATTTATTTTTTATTTGAATTTATTTCATTTTAATTTAATTTACTTGTTTTATTTTATTTTTTTTTTTAATTTTATTTTATATTATTATAATTATTTGAGTTTAGTTTACTTTAGTTTATTAAATATTGAAAATGTTTTTCTAGACTAATTAATTTCGAAATATTTGCTTCTACATGAGTATTTTTTGAGTCTAAATAAACAAGTTATTTAACTTTTATTCTTTATAAAAAAAAATATCGGCAGTTAATATTTATTTTCTTTTTCATATACTTTCAGCGCCCTCCAATTTCAAAAGCTTATTGTTACGCGCCGAAGTCCTGCGCAAACTTAATCATTTCCAAAGCTCATTGGCCGATGTCGATAATGCGCTGAAGACACGCAACAATTCAGCGAAGGTAAATAGGATATTTGAAACCAAGTACTGTTATTGAAACTCTAATGCATTTTATATTCCAATCTGTAGGCACACTATCTGCGCGCCTTGGCACTGTGCGAGCTCGGCCGCTGCGAAGAGGCACTCTTCGACAATTGTTTGGCCATTAGTCTCGATAAGGACACATTACTCACTAGTTCGGAATTATTTCAACATGATCTCGCAAAGGTAAGTTGATGAAAGAAGATTGAAAAGAGAATTACAATAAGGTCAATATCTGTCTTGTACATAAACTAGAGCTTTTTGAGTATTTTACTTAAAACATTATCATACGGAGATCAAACTAGATACAACATCGAATGTCCATACTCAACAAGCTATGAAAAAGGCTAAAAAAAATCTGGAACTATTCACTTTTTTTCTATATTTTATAGACATTGAAAAATTAAAAAAGAAAATAAATTGAAGCTTATGACAACCAAAAGCTCCGCTTGAAGGAGATTTATTCCCTTGGTCCAAGAGAAAAGCCTTTTAAGGATTCTATTGGTTTTCGTCGCATCTGCAGAGACATGTTTCAGTCCTTGAATCATTGAATCGTGGGAGATTAGATTTGTACTCGTGTATGAACCACTCCACACCTTCGACAACCTTCAAAAGCTCACAGCGCCCTAAAAGCTCTGTCATGTATTATCTATTATTCACTAATTTGAAGACTGATCAGAAAGGGAAAGAGTTTTGGGGGAGATTATTGATATAACACGAGTACATGCGTGAAGTCCCAGATTATCAGAACATAACCTCACGTAAACCTCTTATCAGTATAAAATTCTGGTAAGGCTGTTGCAATCATTAAGCAAGTCTCCTATCTTGTATTCATGAAAGGTCAAGGAGTCATCTTTTTTTTTTGGGTTTTTTTTTTGCTTTTTTGTTATTTTTGTTATCGAATCAACCTAATTCTTCCAAAAAAGATTCATAATAGAGTATAGAATGTAGAGAGTGTATCTTAGGATCAGTTACATTTCGTATTAATTTGAAAAAAAAATTACATCCCTTTTACTGTTTCCTTACAGAATTTGCAGAAACTTCTCGCCCAAACTCCAAAAAGTAAATCGCTACTACAGCGTACCTTCAGCTCAGCCACTTCGATGTCTGCAGTTCCATACAAGTTGCTCGCAGCGGATCAACATTTGCGCCGGCGCAAACAATTAGCTCTGCTTAGCAACGCGAATGGGGATCATATGAGCTCACTCGATGACGAATTTATACCCTATGAGAGCAGTAAATGTGATATTATCGCGGAAAGCGATTATTTGGCAACCATGGATGGCGCTATCGGTGGCATTGGCGTTGGTGTTGCCAGTATTGGTGATGATGATGATGATGTGCTGAGCAGCGTAGGCGGCAATATATCCGCCGAATATATCTCAGGTATCGGTGATACGCTCATGGATAAGCGCTTCTCCATCTATGCTGGTATGGAGAAACATTTTGATATTGAGCTGCGCCGACAGACATCACGTAAACATTTCCGACGGAAATGGACGCCCAAAGAGACGGAGCTGGTACCCACGCTGAGCACGTCGTTGGTAGAGGTGCATTTTAGCGCAATCTTTCGCAACACATTGGATCGTGTGCAGCAAGAGGTGCAGCGGTTGAAAAGTTAGTATCACCGAAAACCATTGACCAAATACTTTTATCATCTATGAAAACTTAAAATTAACTCTTTCTCTCTTCCTCCGCAGAGCTCGATTTGACTAATGGCGCTTCAAAGAAACAACTCCTGCAAGTGCCCGCCGGTCTTGTGGATGCCAGCGATTTTGATTGTGTGCTGTGTTGGCGCACCTTCTGGAAGCCGGTGGTGACACCGTGCGGTCACACCTACTGCCGGGTATGCTTGGATCGTTGCATGGATTACACCTCCTCGTGTCCATTGTGCATGTCGCCACTTGTGGAACCAAATGTCAATACCATGTATCAGGGCTCATCCTCGCCCATTCCCTTCATTGTGGCCAAGCGGCCTGTGACTAAATTCCTAGAAGCCGCAATGAAACGATTCATTCCAGACAATTACGAGAAACGTTTCCAACAGGAGATCGACCTGGAACCCTCCGTGCCGGTCTTCATCTGCACGACGGCTTTTCCTTGCGTGCCATGCCCGCTGTTCGTTTATGAGCCGCGCTATCGGCTTATGGTGCGACGTGCTGTAGAATCGGGTGAGAAGCAATTTGGTATTGTACAACCGAATAACGGTAAATCACGTTATTTCGATGTCGGCACAATGCTGGACATACGTGATTGCGTGCTACTCGGTGATGGCTGTTCGATATTGAGTACGGTTGGTTGTAAGCGTTTCAAGATTTTAGCGCGCAACGAAAAGGATGGCTATGAGACGGCGAAGGTGGAGTACATCTATGATGAGACGATACCCGATGAGTTGGTGAAGACGGTGAACAATATGCATGCGGTAGTGTTGGCCAAGGCGATCGATTGGTTCGAGAGCCTCAGCACTGAGTTGAAGCAGGAGATATTGCAGAGTCTGGGCGAGATGCCGGCAGTGGAGGAGAATTGGGAGACTGTCGCTGATGGGCCGGCGTGGGCATGGTGGATAATTGCGTTGTTGCCGCTCAATCAGCAGCTGAAGGTGAGTGTTTATTATCAGGAAATGAAAACTCCGATACAAGAAACACTGGCAATTTCGACAGAAAAGGAAAGCTTTCATGAAAGCTTCAAGTAAAAACAATGTGCTAGCTTAATATCTCTTCTAATGAATCAATAAGCAATACAAAATCAAAATAATAAATAATGCTTTATTATAAGTTTAGGTTCGAAACAAAATTTTCTTAGGGCTTTCCGCCTAATTAAAGCTATTCAACGACTTTATATACACAAAACAAAGGATATTAAATTGAAAATGAAAGCTTTCTCCATAGCTGCATCTCAAAGAAATATTTAATAAAGTTTTAGAATAATTTAAAAATTGTGGTTTCGGTAGATTATAAAAGCTTTCGGGAAAGCCTCGATGCGAAAATAAATTTTGTGTAGGTTTTTGGTCACTTTGTAAAACGTTAATTCATCGATATGCGAAAAGCAATTAAAATTAAACAGAAAATTGAAGCTTTTACAAAAGCTTTCACATAACAATGTTTTATGTGGGATCGACGTTTCTTTCAAAGATAATAGTTTCAGCAAAAACTCAAAGCTCCCATGAAAGTTTTTACTGAATACATATTTGTATTGGCTCACCGTCTCTTAAGAAACTGAAATAAGTGCAGCTTTTATGAAAGCTTTGGCACAAATTAAGTAAAGACAGTCTAGCTAGTGGTAGTGTTGTGATCGTAATTTTCTTGATTTCATGAATATTTGATACTCACGCTCTCTTTTCTCTCTCTCTATCTTTCTACCCGCACATAGGTTGACATTCTCGCCACCACTTCGTTGGAGAAGCGGCTGCGCGCCATCGAGAAAACGCTCGATTACATGTCTGGCACTTTGCGACGCACACAACAGCCGGATTGCAGTGTTGTCGTGCCACAGCAACAACAACAGCAGCAACAACAACAACAGCAACAATTACAACAAGAGCAGCAAGAAGATTGCGACAATGAGTTGCCACAAAGTGATGAATGTTGTCAACGCACAACCAATAATGCGCTACGCACAGTCAATGGAGAGCCACATCATCATCACCACCACCATCATCATCATCATCACCACCACCATCACCATCATCACCACCATCATCATGGGAGTAGCAGTGAACAGGAATTGTTGCTGTAGTGTGGCAACAACATTGGTGGTACCAAAAAACAGAGCGCGAGGGGGAGAGCGAAGATAAAAATTAAAAAAAAAACTGAGTTGCAAACTCGAGCAGTGAAATGAAGAGGAAGAAAAATTTAACGGTATTGCCGTGCAAACAACAGGAATATAAATTAAAAAACACCAAAAGCTTTAAAATAAAAAATGAAAAATATAAATTTTGAGAAAAAAGGAAAAAAAAAGAAAATACTTTGAAAAAGAAATCACTAAAACAAAAATATGTGTGTAATCTCTGTGCACCACAAAAAACACATTTACATACAGGCACCTAGCAACTGCAGCAAGCGGTCTTCTGTGGCAACCAAGTGGCAGCACTCGAAGGTAGCCACACTTTTACATTAAGTTTTCCTATAATTTTTTCCTAATTCAATATATCTATATTTACACGTGTAAGCGCATAAGTTAAAAAAGAAATTAATTTTATATAAATAATTAAATGTAAGTATATTTGTAACTGTAATAGCATTAGATAATAACAATGTAATGTTAAAAAATTGTAGAATTAAATATTCAATGTCTTATAACATTTAAAATGAGGGAATTTATAAAAAAGTATATTAAAAAAAAATGTATAAAATTAATTAAATTTAAAATCAAATAAAAAATTTAACTGAAAATGTATTTTATTATGCAGAAAATCTATGAAAAAAAATCCTAAAATTTATTTAGCGGCCAAAAATAGTAAAATAAATTGTGTAAATTTAATAAAAATTAAAATTATTAAAAAAAAATGTGAGTAGCGTTACGTGTGTTTGTATTGTGTGCAGTAGCGTTTGAAATAAAAATTTGATGTTAAAAACACGTATATGCGTATACATATATGAATATATGTTAAGTGTAAATATATATATAAATGTGTAATGCAAAATATTTGTGTGAAGATTTTTTATGTGGCACACTAAAATTAATTATAAAAACTTGCTAAAAACAATTAAAAATTAATGTCAATATAAATTACTAAATGGTTAGTTAGTTAAAAAAATTATTGAAAGAAAGGTTAAACATATTTTTTTTCAAATTTTGTACGAAAACATTTCATTTTATTTTTATTTTATTTTTTCATTACTATAATTCAATTTTGTAAAAAAGTACAAAGCATTTCTCTATAAAAAAAATAAAATATTAAGAGAAATTTGTATAAGCACTGTGAAATATTTTTTATTAAATATATGTGAGAAATCAACACTTTCATTACTCTAATTTGTAAAAGAAAATTTTTATTCCTAATATAATCTAAATATAAATAATTAATAAAAAACACACTTTTTGTATATGCCAACAAATATTGGATTTTCCGTTGTTTTTATTTTTATATTTTTTTATTTTAATTTTTTATTTTTTTAATTAATTTTTTTTTTTTTGAAATAATCGAATGAGCATTATTTTATCTGCTTATCCGCATATTGCATATTATTTAATTTCTTTTTTTTTAAATTTTTTTCTTTTTTCTTCAGCACAATTTTTTGTTTATATTTAATTTTTTTTTTTAATACTCGAATATATATTTACTATCAACCTGAAAGTGAGTTTCCTAGACGAATTTATAGTAGATGAAGATCTCACATTTTATTCTTGCTTATTCTTCCTACAAATTCGCCAATTACAAGAACAAGATACATTACCAATGTTGATACAACAACAAAAAAATTTGAATTGGAATTTTGACACTTCAAAATTAATTGTACACAAAAAAATTACATTAGTTTTTTGTTTTTGTATTCTTGCTACTACTGTGTGTAAATTCGCCTTGTGAGTTTCCTTCGAAGAAATTATTGTTCTTGTTCGCTCGAAAAAAATTGAAAATAAATTATATGTATTAAAGCAATTGAACGCAAAAAGCTTAATTTTGGACTCAGCAGGAGATATTCGAAAGCGATATTCAAAAAATTATGGAAATAAGTTTGTTTAGGGGCATTTTAACTCCTAAAATAGTTGAGAAAAATTATGAAAAAAAATTGTTTGAGAAATAGTTTGTGAGATTTTATATAACCGTTCATACGTAGATAAAAAAATTATATTTTTTGCTTTTTAAAACAAGCTGAAAATATCTGAAAAAATATTAATTTCCTTTTTTAAATTTTTTCAAATGAAATTCTGTAGAGGAAAATACTTTGAATTTTTAAAATTTATTAAAAAAATCTCTTGCTCTCTCTCTGATTAGAAAGAGAGATACCGTTATGTGAAACTTTTGTACGAAAGCGCTTTATTGAGCATTTAGTTTTGAGTGCTTTTTTAAGGATAAGATTTTACATATTTCTTGTTCCAAAACCGAATACAACTCAATATTTTTTCAGAATTTTTTATCAATTAGCTTAAAAAGAAAAAAAAATATTTTCAGTTCTATAGAAAAAAAATTTCAAATTGTTTCTGAAGAAAAAGTTGGATAAAATTAGAAAAAAAAAACAATGTTAACGAACTATCAAAACTCAGAAGTATACAAATGAAAGTCCACAAAAAAAATTTTTTTTATCCAAAATATCAGTTAAAAAACTTAGGAGAAAATTCACAATAGCCGCATCACTTCTTTGCCAAAATAAACTTAAATTGAAGTAAGAATTCGAGAACTTACTTTTCATTTATTTATTTTCAGTTTTTTATCTTTAATATTTATTTTCTTCTTCTTTTTAACTTTTAACTCAAAATATTTGAACCCAAATGGTCACATAAATTACTATTTTTGCTCAACGACACAGCATTGATTAAACTTTCGTGCTGATATTTCGGATAAAAAAATTGAGAAAAAACCAAAAAATAAAACAAATAAATTCTCTTCTAAAAATAAATTTTTTTATAGCTAGCAATTTTCAAATATATAAAAATAAAATTTAAAAAAATTTAATATTTAAAATTATTTACCAAAAAAAAAAAAAAAAAAAAAAATTAACAGTAATAGTGTCTGTAATGCATGTTTGTATGTATGTGGTAGTGATGTGATGTTTTTAAACTCAAATTATTGTTGGAGTAGACTAATAATACACTATGTTTGAATACACAAATATTGGATTTGTGATCAAAAACCAAAATTGAAAAACAAAAAACAAAAATAATTTGAAAAACGCAAATACTACAGAGTAACAGTAAACACATGAAAAATAAACGAACAACAAATTGAAATAATTCCAAACACATTCCGTAAAATTTTATTAAAATGAAAAATATTTAATAAAAGCAAAAAAGTCTGTATAGAACTGAAGAAAGTTTTGGATTTTCTTGTGAAAATTAACAAGTTTCCAAAAAAAAAAATCATATAATATGTGAAATATACATTTAAAAAAGTCTTCTGAATATATTTAAAAAATTCTTAAACACAATTTTATAAACAAATTATTTTATTTCTTTCTTCACTTCGTACCAAAAAAAAAAAAAAAAAAAAAAAAAATTTAAAGAATAAAATTTTTTGTAATAAATTCAAGATCTTTACCAAACTTAACAGCAGTTTTAAGAAAAATTTAAAAATATTACTAAACGCAATACAAAATTTTGTAAACTGTTATTACAACTGAATAACGTTTTCAATTTTCTTCGTGCTTTTTTAATAAACCCGAAACTTTCTTCATGTATTTTTCATCTTTTTTTTAAATATAAATAATATTTATTGAATTAAATAATAATTATTCAAAAATTATTACATTTTCAAATAAAATAGTACACACAAAGTAAATAAAAATGAAAAATGGTTTCGAACAATAATTAAACAAAACTCCGATTTTGTTTTAGGGGATTTCGATTAATAAACAAACGAACAAACAAAATAATAAATAAAAATACATAAAATTTCAAAAATTCATATCGGAGATTTTAAGCCGAAGGGCCAATAGCTTTAAATCGTATTAACGAGTATTACGTAGCAGTTTAGAATTAATGATATGAAAACAAAAAACTAAAAAACGTAATAAAAAAAAGAAAACAACAAAGCAATTAAGCATCAAAAAATTTCATTTATAATAAACTATTAAATAAAACTTAAAAAAAAATATTTTAAGATAATCAATAATTATATAAAATTGAAAGAAATACAAATATTTTAAGAAATTCAAAAACAAAAAATATTTTAAAAGCAAATTCAAAATCTTAACCAACAATTATTCAAAAATGTATGTATGTTATTAGCAGTGAATGTGTAGAAGTTTATATGAAAACAGAAATTCATTTAGAATAACTAAAAAAATTCAAATTTAAGCATAAATAAAATTCTTTCAAATAAAAACAAGCAGTAAATGAATCATGTAATGCTGGAAATGTATGACAATCTCCAATGAAAAAAAATAAAAATTATAATATAAACCAGAATAAAAAGAACAACCACAATACACAACACACAAAACAGAATTAAAAATTTATAATGAAATTCCAAAAATATAATAATATTTAAATATATACAACAAATTTAATACATAAAATTAACTATTTTTTACTATTAAATCTGAAATTTAATATATTAAATTTAAATACATATTAACCACATAACAAATTTTTGATGTTGAACACATTTCTATTTAAATAATATATTTAATTCTCAATAAAGAATTTTTTATAAAATAATAAGCTTTCGAAAATTATTTAAAAACAAATATTAATTATTTTAATTCTCAAAAATATTTATGAAGTAAAATAAAATAAAATAATTGGTATTAAAATTCATAAAAATAAGAAAACAGAAATATACGATAAAAATAAAAAATAAAAATTAAATAAAAAATAAAAAATAAAAAACACTCAAATAAACCAAATTAAAAAAAAATAAAATGAGGTAAAAAAAAATATAAATTAAAAATAAAATTAAATAAAAAATTTCAAAAAAAAGTATAAAATATTTATATAAAAATGACGTGAAGAACATAAAATCAATGAAATAAAATAAAATAAGATAAAATAAAACAAAATTAAAAAAAAATAAAATAAAATAATATAAAATAAAACAAAATATATAACATGAAATAAAATAAAATAAGAAATATAAAAAATGAACTAAAATAAAATAAAATAAAATATAAAACATAATAATAAAAAATAAAAAAACGAATTAAATTAAACTAAATAAATTAAATAATTAAAAAATAAAATAACAAGAGAAATAAAAAAAATTAAATTAAAGAAAAAAAATATAATAAAATTATTATAAAATAAAACAAATAAAATAAAATAGAACTAATGAAAAAAAAATTAAAATAAATTTAAAAAAAAAATAAAATTATATTAAATAATTAAATGACATAAAATAAAATAAATAATTAAAAAAATAAAGTATTATAAATTAAAATAAAATAAAATAAAATAATATAAAATAAAATAAAATAACTAAAATAAAATAAAACAAATCAAAATATATAAAATAAAAATAAAAATAAATTAAATTAAAATAAAAGAAAATAAAGTAAATTAAATAACATTAAATAAAATAAAATAGAATTAATATAAAATAAAATAAATAAAGTAAATTAAAATAGAATAAAATAAAATAAATTAAATTAAAAATTAAAATAAAACAAACGAAAAAAATTTAAAAAAATAAAAGTAAACTTAAATTAAATTAAGGAAATGAAAAAAAAAAATAAAAATAAAATAAAAAAAATAAATTAAAGAAAATTAAATAAAATTAACAAATTAGAAAAAAATACAAAATTAACTGAAATAAACTAAAATAGAATTGAATAAAATAAACTAATTTGAAAAAATAAATATATAAATAATATATACATATAAAATGGGTTAAAATAAAATAAAATAAAAATATTACCAGAATTATATAAAATAAATTAGCATAAAATAAATAAAGTAAATTAAATTGAAATAAATTTACTAAATTGAAGGAAAATTAGAAAAAACAAATAAAATAAACAAACTTAAGTAAAACATATAAAAAATTAATTTAAATTATTATAATAAAAAAATAAATTCAGTTAAAATAAAATAAAACAGAAGAAAATATTTAAAAGTAATTGAAATAAAATAAAATAACATAAAGTGAAATTACTCTAAATAACCTGAAATAAAATAGAATTGAAGAAAATCGATAAAAAAATTAAAATGAAAAATTAAAGAAAAATTAATATGAGATAAAAATGATAAAATTAAATTAAAGTGACACCAAAGTTATATGAAATAAAATAAAATGAAATATAATAAATAAAGCAAATAAAACTAAAATAATTTTAATTGCATATATGATATAATAATATTTAATTAAATTAAAATAAATTAACTAAAATGGCTAAAATGAAAAACAATATTATAGATTTAAATTATAATTATAGTTAAAATATAAATTAAAAATAATCAAATTATTAAAAAGAAATAAAAAAATAAACAAACTAAAAAATAACATATAAAATAAAATAAAAAAAAATTAAAAAATAAAATGAAATAAAATAAAATAAAATATATTTAAAAAAATTAAAAATAAAAAAAGAAAATAAATTATAAATAATAATAATTAAAAATAATAATTAAAAAAAATATAATAAATTAAAAAAATAAATAAAATATAAAAAATGAAATAAAAATTAATTATAAACAATTAAAAAAATAAAATAATTTAATTAAAAAAAAAATTGAACAAAAATATAATAAAAAAAAAAAAAAATTATATAAAATTAAAAAATAAAATAAATCAAAACAAAATAAAATAATTCAAAATAAATAAATTAAATCAAACTTAAATAAAATAGATAAAAATAAAGCAAAAAAAAAAATGTAATAAAATAAAATAAAATAAAATAAAATAAAACAAAAGATAAAATTGTGAAATCTAATAAAATTACAAAAAACCTCTAAATTTTTGCACAATTTACGCTTTCTTTTTGCAGATCTGTACAGTTTAATATAATAATTTGCACATATATACATGCATATGCATATGGAGAAGTAGTTAGGCTTATACATATATATTTATATATAAGTATATTTATTTTTACTTTATGCTAATTTATGTTAAGCCCCTCCGCCATAAACCCACGCTACAACCGGAAATCTAGCAGCGTTGAGTATATAAAATAATTGTATAATATGTATGTATGTATTGCTAAATAGTACATTGTAATCTTAGCAAAATTAATTGACGCTGCAATTACTCATAGACACACACACATATGTATGTACATTCAACAATCACACATACACCACCTATATATATGTTGTAAAAATAAATGATTTAGTTGCTGCTGCTGCTGCTGCTGCTAGCTACTCTACCAAGAAATTGAAAATATTTTGTTTATATTATATAAAATTAACTACAAAAACAATAAACACTGATGCTGTGAATAATTTAAGTTTAATGTTTGTATTAATTAAGTTGATTATTAAGCTCGATAGCAAGCATAATATGTTAGGTTTATTCTATTGTACAATATTAACAAGCTAAATATGTTAAATTTCAAAGGAAAATGCCTCAAAGAAATATAATTCATGTAAATTTGTGTATGTAAATATATATATACATATATGTCATATATATATGCAGCTATGCATTTGCGTATTCATTTTGATTTTATACGAATGAGAAATTCTATTTAATTTTCTATAATAATTTATAAATCGAGCACTTTGTATTAGGCGAACAGGCATATGAAACACATACATACATATGTATGTGTATGTTACATACGCAAATGAAACATTTTCAAGCGCATCTAAATTTTCAATTTATTATTTAATATTAAATAATAGTAAATAATAAATAAATACAACTAAAAGTATGAATATTAATAACTTGAATACATACATACAAGTATGTACACATGCATATTCCTAATTATAATTCATAATATTTCGATTTAAATTTTTTCTCTACTACATACACGCTTTTATGTATATTTCTGTACAAGTTTCTTCAAATAAATTTTCAAATCCATTTAAACTTAATGGCATAGATAATAATTATAAAATAAATACTACTTTGTATGAGGGAGAATGAAAATACAGAAAAAAAACTAAAACAATTTCATACATGCTTCTATATATATATAAGATATAAAATGTTTCCTACATACACACACACACTCACACTTTTTTACTTCACAACAATTTATTTTAATTATAAATAAATCAAATAATTATTATTCTCTATAAAATATGTAAAAAAAAACTTGAAGCTTTTCATTTAGTTAGTAGCAAAGAGTCAAAGGTCGTACTTAATAGTAAGTAAGTATGTGTGAAACTAGTTTGAGCTGAAAACGTATTACATTGTTGTAAATGCCACATAAATAATGTAAAAGATTCGCCCACCAAAAACGAGAGTTAAAACATATAATATGTAAAGCTTTGATTAAAACAGGGAGGGAAGAAGCTTTATTCGAGGCACTCCAAAATATTCAGTTGGAGACTGCCGCACTGAAGCATATAATACTTGTATAGTTATTATAGCATACATACATATATTAGCGGCTGAAAGTACAGTAAGTGGATACCCGAATAACTTATTAAAGAATAGAACTTGAATTTTAGGAAGAAGAAAACAGAGATTGAGTGAAGAGGAAGACATAGAAACTTACCAACAAGAAGAATATCTCTAAAGAGTGATCCATTTCGAGGTTCCCTACTTTTTGAAAGAAAAAAAAAACAGAAAATTCAAATTTAATGGGAATATTTATTATCATTCGAAAGAATATTCTTTGGCATTTATTTTTTGAAGATTATCGCTTTCAATTGTTTGCCGCGGCTACGTCTTAGCTGGTCCGTCCATCCGTTGAGTCAAATTTTCGATGACTCGTTCGAGCAATTCGACTGGTAACTGGCGAATGACGTAATGTTTTGCTCGAAGGCCTAAATCGAAGCGGGATTGTCCGCATAGACTTTAGACTTTACATATCCCCACAGAAAAAAACTCTAACGGTGTGATATCACACGGTCTTGGTGTTATCTCAATAAATCAATTGCTTGGTGCGATGTGTGGGAAGTGGCGCCGTCTTGTTCCACCGGTCCACAAACCACACCAAACCGTTGTTTGTTGTGGATGAAATGGCTGCTCTTGAAAGTCTTCAGGTTGCTCTTCGTCCCAAATGCGCCAATTTTGCTTGTTTACATACGCATTGAGTCAGAAGTGCGCCTCATCGCTGAACAAAATTTGGCTGGAAAAGTCGGATCTTCTTTGAACTTTTCAAGAGCCCATAGAGCGAAGCGATGTCGCTTGGGAAGGTCGAGCGGCTTCAGTCCTTACACAAGCTGTATTTTGTGCGATTTCAATTTAAGATTCACCAAGTCGTTCCATAAGTCAATACGAGTTGCTGAAAAAAAACAAACAAAAAATACAGAAAATTCAAATTTAATGGGGAATGTTTATCATCAATGAAAAGAAAATTCTTTGGCATTTATTTTTTGAAGATTATCTCTTTCAAATGTTGGCCGTGGCTACGTCTCAGATTTTCCATCCGTTGAGTTCAATTGTCGATGACTCGTTCTAGCATTTCGACTGGTAACTGGCGAGTGACACGCGTGATGTTTTGCTCCAAGGCCTGGATCGAAGCCAGATTTTTCGCATAAACTTTACACTTTACATAGCTCCACAGAAAAAAACTCTAGCGGTGTGATATCACACGATCTTGGTTGCCAATCGACCGGCCCAAAACGTGAAATTATCTGCTCACCGAAGTGTGCCCTCAATAAATCCATTGATTGATGTGGTGGGAAGTGACGTCGTCTTGTCTTGTCTTGCTGAAACCAAATATTAAGGAGATCCAGAGATTCAATTTCAGACATCAAATAATCGGTTATCATTGCGGAATAACGGAGCCCATAGAGCAAGCGATGTCGCTTGGGAAGGTCGAGCGGCTTCGAGTGGCTTCTTCATTGCGTGCTGGACGTGGTCTATTCGGTCGAATATTATCCAGTAATGAATACTCGGTCTCAAGTTGAATGATGGTGTTGCGAATAGTACGCTCAGCAGGCCGATTATGCTGACTATAAGTTGAGCGAAGCGCGCGAAACTTATTCTTTACAGAACGTGAATCTTCGTAATAAAGTTGAGTGATTTGTTAACGTTGTTCAGACGTAAGTCAAAACCAAAACAATACTGAACAAAAATAATACGGCAGCTTGACACGACTCACGCGTGATCTGTCACAAAAGGCTATTGAAAAAAGTACCTCTACTTGGAGCACCAACATAGAAATGAAACCCTTTATAGCTTTCATAATACCGTCACCCAAATCGCGTCACTCATACGACGTGTAGTGCTCATTGTAGGCGATTACTATTCTTCAAGAGATCACGTACTTACCATATGCATACAGCCCGCTTTTTTTTATTCATTTACAAATCAACTTTTGTCTATAATAAATAAAATGACGTTATTATTACAACAAATTGCAAGAAACGAGACAATTAATAAATATTCATCAGAGTCATACTGCTTGTCATTCATATACATATATATGTGCATATAGACGACTACTTTTAAGGTAGTAATTGTAGCGACCACTTGAGTTCTTGGCAAATGACTGCAGTGAACTTGCCTTAAAATCATACATAAATACATACATATACAAAAATAATGAAATCTACCCTGTAGTGAAGCATAATTATGGAAAAATATCTAGTTAAATACTAGTATTTTAAAGATACAATTATACCAGTTCACTATTTGTTGGCTTCACACAAGTAACAGCAAATGGTAACAATTTTCACCACCCCACCTTTTGTTTTCAAGCTCACTCTGTTTAGTTTATCCTTACTTTGCATGTCGTTACGATAGCCGCGTGGTTATTCAAGAGATTTGCGGCTGGAATATGACTATAGTCAATTTTTTCTTTATTCCTTCGAATTAGTAGTTCAACAGGTATAAAGGAACTGGTATTTAACTAGTATGAAGCTGATGTATATTTGAACAATTTACGTTTCGTAGTGCGAGCTAAAAATATCAGTTGCTAGTATGAGAAAATGATGCAAGCTTGTAGCATTCTAGTTGACAACTAGTAGTTATACTTGTATTTTCCCGCTGGGCATGTAAGTGCTATAAAGCTGTGTTTACTGCTTGCTAATGATCATTAAGCTTAACTCAGCTGAATCTTATTTGAGATTTTCTTGTGAATCGATTAGGTTATAAGGTAATAAATTAAAACGGACTGATGATTTGAGTTTTTGTAATCTTTATTTTTTTTTCTTTTGCCTTCATTTTCTTTTTTGTGCATCATTCACTGCTTACTTTTGCCTTTAAAGTGCAAATGATGCTACCACAACAACAACAGCAACTTAACAGTAGCAGCAACGGCAACACTAACCGGTATTAATATTCACAAATTGTTATTACATACTCATAGAAGTAAGGTAGGTCTAGGCACGGATAAAATTGAATTTTAGATGCTGAAGCATTTGCGCTTCTATGGAAACAATATTTGACTGAGGAGTATGTGTGATACATTAACAGTAGAGATGTAATTTTATACAAAAAGGTGGGCGTGGCGCCGTCCATAATTTTTGTTTATTTACTTAATTATAATCGTTCTCGGAAGGCTTGATATTCCCTGCCAAGGGGTTAGCGAAATTAGCCACTCGGTTACTACAGTATTTTGTTAGTACATAATTCATATTATAGTAGAGTTTCCTCGTATATTTCAGGATTAGAGAACAAAATCAAATACTAATCTTCGAAAATAGCTTTATTGTTATTTAAAATATTCTCTATATAAAATCTATACATTTTGCATGCATTTGGATCAATTGTCGATGCGCTTTTGCCACTATGTTTAAGGTATGTCCAAAACATGCGCTCTGAACGCATCAACCGCCACTTCAGATGTCGAAAAACGTTAACCTTTCAGTTTATTTTCTACGTATGGGAATATAAAGAATTCATTCTATTCACCAAAGATGACTAGATACTCTCTCAAAATCAAAATTTAGATAAATCCGTTCCTCGATTACTTTCTTACCTTGCAAACAAGCCTCAGTACCATTGGGTGGATAACAAAACGCACCATTTTTCATTACAAAAACCATTTTGGGTTATAAACAGATTATCATTAAGCTCGGAAAATTTGTTAGTTGGAATGAAGAACAAATATTGGTTGTATTTATTGACAACAAATATTTGCCAAAATTAGTTATAAATGTACAAAAAATATACATTTGCACAAGCCTTTATTATCAAAAAAAAAAAAAAAAAAAAAAAAAAAAACCAAAAATTTTCCAGAAATTCGAAAGCGAAACTTTTTCATCGAATTGGCATGGTTGGAAAATGTTATAAGAAATGTGGATTTTTAGCGCGCTCTCACCAGGCAAAGAGTTTCTTATAAAGTCATCTTTGAATATACGGTTATTGACTCATCAAATCGATGTTTTGAGTGTTCAATAGTGCAGTTTTTTCAGTGGATGTGCGATCCGTCCTCGGCGTTTGGTTTTTCTGATTTCTTGTAAAACAACTGGCAAACAACTGACTGTGCACCACTCAGAATTTACAGTTCAGTGTTGCTCTAGTGATCAGTTTCTTCCAAAAAAAATGGCAACCAATTGCTTTCAGGTACTACGTGCAACTTTTGTTGGGTTTGGCTCAAAGTTAAATTATCCTAAAGTCGACCGCCGTTTACTTTCGGCCTCATTCACGTAAATCCACTATTCATCACTTGTCACGTAGTCATGAATGTCTTTTTTTTTTCAGCGATTGAAAAAATTTTTTTTTTCAATCACAATCACATGTTTGAATTTTATGTACGTTGGTTCCATTAATGCCCATAGGTGTCTCAATCTCGCGATAGGTGACATGGCGATCTTGCAATATCGGGTTGCGCACATCAGAAATAGTTTCCGCAACCACAAATATTTTTAGACTGCCTTTACGAAATTCACCTTGGAGTGATCTACGACTTTGATTAAATTCACCATACCATCGATAAACACTAGTAATGGATCCACGTTAAAAATTTTGTAAAAAAAAGTGTCCCGCGAAAATGTTCACCATTTAATTCGATTTTTACCGAGATAAATATTTCAAGTTGCTCTAAATAACACAAATAGCGCTCGTATGTCGAAACGTTCTGAGTAACATATGTATAACATCAAAAATATCAAACTTTAAATTAAAGTAATCCGTTGCCATATATGAAAGTTCTAGGAGCAGTGTTTGCTGGTAATAGCAGAGGAAAAGGTCCACACCTCTGATCAGACCAGATGAAGAAGAAACTACATTTCGATTTACTGACTTCAGGTGTAGTGAGCTCAAGTCGAAAACATTGCAACACTAAGGTCACGAAGTCCTGATATATATAAGGCAACTGTATAAATTTAGTTTTACTTTTTACTCAATTCTTTTATATTTAATTTTTTTTATTTTTTTTTTGTGACAAAAATGCAGCCAAATTGTGCTCACTCACTGCAAATTTTTATTTTCTCAATGCACACGACTCAGTACCAATTGTTATTAATTTTCATTGGCCCACAGAACGCTGAACAAAACTATTATGGTTTTTGGCCATGTAAAATCTGATTTGCTTTTCCTTCGAATTTCTTCATTGCATTAGGATCACGAATCGGAAATCCTAAACGAAGCGAAATAAATTCAAATTGCATTTTAGAGCAACTCTAACAGATTCAGAGTTTACCATTCCATTATATCGGTTGAAGAATCATTATTTTATATTTTATTTTCCAAAGTGGGCGGTACCACGCCTGCTTTCTTATATTTTGGCTTGGTATACTCTAGCTTGTATAGTTACTGATTGATAGTTGTTTCATAATTTTTAAATGGTAAAATATCTCATATATATATTAAGCGTGGTGCGTGCAGATGGACAGATGGGCAGATCTGCTTAAATCAATACTTCTCATCAATTCAAGAGGTTTAGTATATGAATATGCAAATATCTATATTTATTTCGATTATTCCAGAACCATAGCTCTGTTAGCAGTATATAACCGTTAACTGCATAAATTTTTTATTTTTTACGCTGAAATCACCAAACCCAATTCTAATAACACTCCCGGTCTCATAAGTGCTTTCCAAGCACTATCCACCGCACAGTCGCTTATAATCAATGTATGCGCATTAGTAAGTGTAACTCGTATATTTATATATACATATGTACGAGTATGTCTGTTTAGAAACTATTTCGCTGAATATTGCATTTGCTTACGTCAAATGCGACACAATGCGATTATTTACTTGCGAAAATAAATTCTGCATAAGGAAAAAAAAACGTTGACAGTTTCTTTTTTTTTAATTTTAAACTTTTTTAGTATTTCTTAGTGCTACTAGATACTTGCTGTAGCAGACATTAGAATGCGAAAAATAAACATATTTACAACAAATTTACAACAAATGCGTATACATTTACATACATATGTTAATACACTCATAATATGACTTGAGTACGAAAGAAAATTTCGAATGTAATTAAGAGCTGAACTCACTGTGTTGGTATCTTTTTTACATTTTCATAGCTGTAGATTGCAATTATTTGCATTTACATACCGCATAAATGGGGAAAGCGTTTTGAGAGTGCGATAAAGCAGTGCTAACCAAGTGGATTGCGGCTGACTAATCTCTATAGGGTGTGAGTTATGAATAGAAAAATAGTCGCATATGTCTAATCTAGGAAGGACTTAAGCCCTACTTGAACGATATGGATATTGGATATTGACACAAAACTTATTAGGCTGTTTCAAATGACGTTTGAAAAGTTGTTGAGTCTTTAGATAGGCAAAATTGTATTATGTAACTTTTATTAAGGTATTGCTGAAGGAATAAATACAACTTGTAAAACGAAATTGGGAAGGTACAACATTGGAAATGCCGATAATATTGATATTATTCGTTTCTGCTAACCACTCATTCATTCTACTTTCTCCAGACTGGATATCAAATGAAATCCTGATTAAAACAAAACAAAATCTCTTTTATCATTACTTGGCTTCCATATCTCTCAAATCTCACTGAAACCTTATAGGTAGGTAGCTGGGAGTGGATCCTCTCCCGTCACAATTAGCGATAAATCTCTTTTATCATTACTTGGCTTCCAAATCCCTCAAATCCCACTGAAACCTTATAGATAGGTAGCTGGGAGTGGATCCTCTCCGGTCACAATTAGCGATAAATCTCTTTTATCATTACTTGGCTTCCATATCTCTCAAATCCCACTGAAACCTTATAAATAGGTAGCTGGGAGTGGATCCTCTTCGGTCACAATTAGCGATAAATCTCTTTTATCATTACTTGGCTTCCATATCTCTCAAATCTCACTGAAACCTTATAGGTAGGTAGCTGGGAGTGGATCCTCTCCCGTCACAATTAGCGATAAATGCGAGATTTTGTTGCACGTAAGATCTTGACGATCGTAAGACCTTTAAATTCTTGATATCTCGCTTCATCGTTGCGTTCAAACCTTTTGGTGCTCACAGCGAAACTATTTGTATCCGCTATGTTTTTTATAGACAGCCAATCAAGGTTTTGTAACTGATGTATTTTAATCGTTCTATGTCAAGTTCGCGATAAAGCGGGGCATTGACAGAGAAAGCGGAAATATTGTTTTAAACTCGAGACATCACTTGTACAAACTCCTACGATTCATAGCTTTATCATCATATGTTGATTTCATCTCGTTATAAATCTCAAACGTAGGTTTTCTCTTCTGGGTTAACATTGTTCACGAAACATGTTGTCGTGTCGGCAGTTTTCAACGTGCTGACCTCAAACTGGTCTCGTTGCAAAGGACAGAAGTCTAGCTACACTAACGTTTGGCAATATGATGAAAGTAAAATATCTCTCGCTGTGAGAGCCTCAGTACACTTATTTCCTGGAAATGACGAGTACTTAAGAGTTTTACGACAAGTTGGGTGGAAACTAGCTTGAGATTGTCATTTTCTTTTCCTACTGTCGCCGGTGTTTCTTTTCATAGCCATAAAAACATCACCAAAAATTACTTGTAGATCACTGAACTTCGTCTCTCTTAAATCTATTAGAAGGACGCATTACGGAGGAAGATTCGGTGTGAGATCTCAACGTAAGTCCCAAATTTCTTAACTTAATTTCGAAATATAATAAAAAAAACTGGCGGCCACAATAGTTAGTAGCTAGCAGTGCGTACTATCACTTGTAAAGAAATAGTTTGAGTTCTCATCCATCTAAAATCCAAAATTATATAAAATAAATTTTTGACAATTACGCTCGCCTCTAGGCTAAGAATGTCAATCCCAATCCATCGGCCGTTCGGAGGCGGCTTAGAATAGGCTGTAGGTTCCTCCATTTTTTGGTCAATACATCAAGGCAAAAAAAAACACAAATTGGAGGGGGAATTCAGTTGATGATTAAAAATATTTCACACTTATCCTAAAAACTGAAGGAAGTATTTGGATCATTCCACTTCTAATTATGATTAGATTGGATCGAGCTTTCTAGCCTTGTAGTTCCAAAAAATCTCTCTATTTCTCAGTAGTTACATATGTTAAGTAAGTAAGTAAGTAAGTGTAGTTTTGGATGTTTCCTTCACTTCATATATGTATTAAACTCTGTTTCTGCCTTTATCGAGTTCTTAACTCTCTACTTCCCAAATTTTTTCGAACCAAAAAAAATTTTTTTTTTGCTTAACAAAAGTTTATAATTTTAGGAATATGGGTTTTATGATATAAAATACTTAGTCCGCCAACGGATGGTTTTGGAAAACAATACCAAATAAGACAACAACGTAAAGTCAATGATGAAGAGATGTGGTGATCTCCGAAAGAGCTGTCACTTCTACCATTTGTCTTTGATGTATAACAAAAATATTCAATTCAGAAACAAAAAATTGGCTAAATGTTCTTTAAAAAAGTATCCCCATTGTGCTTATGATGATAATATAAAATCAGCTGTTTCGCTTGGGTAAAGTACTTACACTGGAAGGACTCTCAAAAAGTAGCGTCAAAACTTTGTTTTTTGAAAAATATTACCTTACTGAGTAGGATCACAATGTTGTCGGCTTGGAGCTGGTATTTCTGTTTATGCAAAATAACTTTTCGAAAAGTCTAAAAACAATTTCATTCAATATTATATATTTTTTAAATTATTTTTCCCGAGTCTATTCAAATTGGATTGTGATTTAAAGGTTTGATCACAAAACTCAATGCCGAAGTAATATGTAAAGCAGAAAAACTTTTAGGATTTTGTCTTGCTGGCAGGATATCTGAGAGATAATAGATCAATTGAAAAGACCCCGGTATGCAATAGTAAAACACATATTTTTTTAGCAAAATTCAGATTTTTTATTCTACATAGTTCCCCTCAAGGGTGATGTACTGATTATGTCGACCCCTCAACTATTCAATACCATTTTTGCAGTATGATTTGTTCTTTGCTGGAAAATAGGCCTCAGCTTCACTTCTTCATTCGACGAAAATTTCTTCCCGGCGAGCACTCTTTTCAAAACAGAAAAATAGTCGCTGGAGGCCAAATCTGGAGAATACGGTGGATGCGAAAGCAATACGAAGCCCAATTTTTGCCATCGTCTGCACTGATTTGGAACGCGGTGCATTGTCTTGGTGAAACAGCACTTTCGTTTTCTTCAAATGCGCCCGTTTCTCGGCGACTTCGTCCTTCAAACGGTCTAATAACGCTATTTAATAGTTGCTGATGATGTACCTTCCTTTTTATGGTATTCAATAAAAAAAATTCCATTCGCATTCAAAAATACAAACGTCATAACCTTGCCAACCGACTGTTGCATTTTTCCACACTCTGGAGCGGGTTTATCGTGTGAAGTCCACTCGGATGACTGTCGATTGTACTTCAGAGTGAAATGGTGGAGCTATGTTTTATCCGTTTTCACTTATCGACGAAAAAACTCGAGTTTATTACGGTTGAACAGCTCCAAACATTGCTCAGAATTATCAACTCGGTCAACTTGTCGTTGTTTTTGGTCAAAAGTGAGCCTGCGCGGCACCCACATTGCACAGAGCTTTCTCATACCCAAATATTAGTGAATGGCATGATGTACACGTTCAGTTGATATCTATAGAGTGCCTGCTATTTCATTCAGTTTCAATTTACCGCAATTCAAAATAATTTTGTGGATTTTTTTGAAGTTTTCGTCGGTAACAACCTCTTTTGGTCATTCGCTGCGTTCACAGTCTTCGGTGCTCATTTCACCACGTCTAAACTTAGCATTCCGATGTTGCTTTTCTGGAAACTGGTCATCAAGCTAAGTTTTTCTTCAACTGTTTATTTTTTTAATTCAAAAGCCCATGTTTTTAACCATTTTTTTAACAATAACAAAAGTTGCTTTACTCAAAATTCTATAATTCACAAGCTATTCATCCGACATTTATACATGCGTCTCTTGAAGGTAAGGACTAACTAAAAATCATAAATTATTTAGTTCTAATAGTGCCATCTATGTGCTAGGGACTTCTCAATTAACCTTTTAGATTTCCATGAAAAGCTATTAACTTCTTCTTGAGCACAGTTGAATGTAGTAGATGGAAACACTGGAGGCACGACTCTGTGGGTGGAGGTTGATTTTCATATGCGTGGACTAAATCAAGGTAGGATCATCGTTTCAATGCATAATCTTCATAGCAGTATTCGTTTTTCAATACCGAAAATTCCAAGAATTGTTTGAAATGTATTTCATGCAACTTTCAGTATTCTATTCCAACAATTTTCTAAGACAATTTTTTAATGTATTTGTTTACTATTACTATGACTTTGCTTTAGTGTTCAGATTTTTTTTTTTTTTTTTTTTAACCACAATTCGAGTATCAACATAACTGCTGCTTTTGGTACTTTTTTTTGATTCTTACTGTTGATGTTGTTGTTCAATTTGATTTCAACATTATACATAAATTTAAAATCATTTACTTGATGGCCGGTCAGCGATCTCCATGTTTACGCTTTTCGAAACGATATTCAAACCGCTTTCCAACTAAAAGTAGCTATTTTTTGTTGTTGTTTCTACTCGCGTTCAATATGCCAATGCAATCGAGATCGAGATCGCATTCAACATAGTGGGTGCATTGATAGCTTAAAAGCAAACTGTGGCGGCTACTGAAATATTAATAGCGGAAATTTCTTGATTTTCATAATATGCTTGTATTGTGCTGTGTGTGTGTGTGTGTGTGCTGATCTCTTATATGCGAAATGGGTGAATTGTCAAATCGATTGTGTTTACATTTGCAAGAGCATACCAACATACATATGTATGTATGCATACATATATATTCTAATGCAGATATTGAAGGACTTTTGTGACGACGGTCATGCAACGGTTAATGCCCCGTAGCCATGGTGAGTGTTAGTCATTAGTGTTGGTAAAATGTTAGCAGTGATTAGATGTATTGCAATATCAAAACCAAATCTCAACGATAAATCCATCTATATGTGAGATAAGTTTCGAATTTCTTAATTACATATAGCGATTGAACTTCGTTGGACAAAAAAAAAAGCAACATATAATGATAAATCAAACTTTATATATATATAGCGTTTTCGGTTCGTTATCCTTCTCCAATTTATGTTTTTTTCGTCTTTGTGTTTTCCCCAGTAAATGGAAGGACCTGCAGTTTATTCTAAACCGCTTCCGGACGACCGATGGGCTTTTATGAGAAGCTTTTATTTCATGTTAAAAATATAATCGGAGGGCTTGGCATTTCCTGCCGAGTGGCGACTGCATTTAGAAATATTAATTTTCTATAATTTTGAATATTGGGCTCGACGCAATTCTAATCACTCGGCTATCGCGGCCGCCTATTCCTAGACTTACCATAATATCGAAATTCATGGCAATTCATATAAAAAGTGTTTCGAATTGAGCTCACCACACCTAAAGTCAGTAATTCTAAATGTAGGTTCTTCTTCATCTGGTCTCACCAGTGGAGTGGTCCTTTGCCTCTGCTATTACCAGCAAACACTGCTCTTAGAACTTTAATATATGTCAACGGATTACTTTAATGTAAAGTTTGATATTTTTAATGTTATACATATGTTACTCAGAACTTTTTGACATACGAGCGCTACTTGTGTTGTTTACAGTAATTTAAAATAATCAAATCGGCCCAAAAATGGAATTAAATCGAGAACATTTTCGGGCGATTATGTTTTACAACTTTCAACGTAGATCGATGATTTTAATTAAATTTTTGGTGATGAAGCTCCATCAAGAATAAGTGTTTATCGAAGATAAAGCGAATTTAATCAAAGTCATAGATCACGCCAAGTTGAATTTCGTGAACAGTTGTTGTTCTAGAAACTACTGTTGCTGTGAGCAAGCTGATATTGCAAGATCGTCATGTGACGTATCGTGAGATTGGGACATCTATTGCCATAAGCCCACTGTAGGGCATTTCAAGATAAACCGAATCCAATAAAATGTCTTTGCGCTCGAAGCACCTCCAAGCAAGTATTTCCTTATTTATTTATTTATTTATTTTTTATTTTTTATTTTTTTATTTTTTATTTTATTTTATTTTTTTTTTTTTGGAAAGAATTGAGAACAATAATTTGTTCACGTGTTGCTTTTCAAGAAATCAGGAAAACCACAGACTATAACTAAAAACTTTACGAAATAGTAGAAGGAAATCCAGAAAGCTTGAATTTAGTGTTTACGAATCCATAAAACGATTTAGGATTTATTACTAAACTGCATTTAATTACGTTCCTGTGAAATTTTTTCCTCCAAGTGGAATTGACATATCCCAAAAAATCTTACTATTTATCTTTCTTATTACAGGGAACACTGTTTCTACCCAGAAGTGGGTCTAGAACCGATTCAACAAAAACGTGTTTATGCTTCATAGTAACCGAAATTTATTTTTTGCATTAACTGGTCCAGATACCGGCCAGATCGGACAACTAGTATAAGTACGATGCATTTTTCACTTTTTGCCATTAATACGTCAAAAAACATCTAAGGGCGTGAAATTTGGTATTCTAGATATATCTATATAATTAAAAGCATTTTAGTACTGAGAATAATATAAATCGGATGACTATAACATAAGTTTCCCATACACCGATTTTTTCAGATATGTGATTTTGGTCAAACCCCCCGCCCGCCGCGATAGTCGAATGGTAAGCATTTCGAACTACAACTTGGAAGGCTTCTCTACGAGCCCAGGTTGGACCTCAGGTTCGACCAACATCCAAAATTATAGAAATTTAATTAATGAAGCCCTCCGAGTGTATTTCCGTTCGAAGGCAGCTTGGATTAAAGAGAATGTCTTCCAATTACTGGTAAACACATCAAAACGCAAAAACCTACTAAAAAAAAAACTAAAGGAGGAGGCCGGCCATAAATCGCTTCAGTGGTCAAAGGTGATCCATTTCGAGGTTTTCTCCAATTTTTTAAAGAAAAAACGCAGAAAATTCAAATTTAATGGGGAATGTTTACTCGAAAGAACATTTTTTTACAATAATTTTTTGAAGGTTATCTCTTTTAAATGTTGGCCATGTCTCAGTACGATCATCCGTTGAGTCCAATTTTCTATGACTCGTTCGAGCCTTTTGACTGATAACTGGCGACTGAAACGTGTGATGTTTTGCTCCAAGGCCTGAATCGAAGCGGGATTGTCCGCATAGACTTTAGATTTCACATATCCCCACAGCAAAAAGTCTAACGATGTGATATCGCACGATCTTGGTGACTCATCGACCAGCCAAAAACGTGAAATTATCTGCTCACCGAAATGTTCTGTCAATAAATCTATTGATTGATTCGATGTGTGGGAAGTGGCGCCATCTTGTTGAAACCAAATATCACGGAGTACACGAACTTCAATTTCAGGCACCAAATACTCGGTTATCATGGGGCGATAACGTTCGCCATTGACGTTTACGTTCTCACCGGCATCATTTTTGAAAAAATATGGAACTATGATTCCACCGGCCCACAAAACACACCAAACCGTTGTTTTTTTTCTAGATAAATGGCAGCTCTTGAATCTCTTCAGGTTGCTCTTCGTCCAAAATTCGACAATTTTGCTTGTTTACATACCCATTGAGCCAGAAATGGGCCTCCTCGCTGAACGAAATTTGGCTCGAAAACATCGGATTTTCTTGGAACGACTTCAGTTCTTGCACACGCTGTATTTTGTACGCTTTCAATTTAAGATCTCGACGCAGGATGTGCCAAGGCGTTCCATACGTCAGTCCGAATTGCTGCGAACAGCGCCGAATCGACTCTGCACGGTCTTCGCGTACACCCTCAGCTACGACCGCTATATTTTCTTCACTGCGTGCTGGACGTGGTTTATTCGGTCGAATATTATTCAGTAATGAAATATGGGGTCTCAATAAGGGTGATGGTGTTGCGAATAGTACGTTCAGTAGGCCGATTATGTTGACTATAAGTTGAGCGAAGCGCACGTAACACATTCTTTACAGAACATGAATTTTCATGTTTCGTGTTCGAATGATTTGTAAACTTTGATCACGCTTAAGTCTTTCCATAATAAAATGCCAAAGAATACTAAATAAAAATGACATGACAGCTTGCACGAATCACGCGTGATCTGTCAAAAAAGGATATTGAAAAAAGTACCTCTTCTTCGATCACCCTATATATATAAACGATATGTTGAGATACAAGGATTTGGGTAAAGAAATCCAATAAAAAATCAATGAGGCATCTGAGGGCGTGAAATTTGGTGTTCTACAGACGTGAATTGATACTGGAAACTGATCGATTCAAATTTTGCAATTTTCAATAAATTTGAAATCCTATCAACATATACAATACTTTATTCAGGGAAGTGGATAACAGATCAACAGAGCGAGGAAAATTTGGACAAAAATAAATAGATCGTTCGTAGATCGCTGCGTCATATTAGCATGCAGTCTGCTATGAGTTTTCCGATACGGTTACATCCATAGGCTTGCGAACTATTTTTACTCGTCGAAAGTTATTTTCCACAATTGTGGTTGGCCATTGCTCATAAATAAATATTTTTTGTTCTATTATTATTTGCGATAGTAACATAATATTTGTGAAGAATCGAAGGTAGAAAAATTAACTGTTTTAAATTTATGATAATACTGTTATTTACAATATGGATGTATGTCTATAAGCTATTTGCATTGCTAAGAAAAAAATAAGAAAATAACACCGAATCACCAGCGAACGCTGTTATCGACATAATTTACAAATAGAATTTATTATAAACAATTAATTGTGCAATAAAAGTACAAGAATTCAGTTTATGGCAAAGCGAGCATACATTAATGCATATATATTGGTATGTTTGTGAATACAAAAAAAAAAAACACACTGCGCTAAACTGAACATAAAACTAAACAGACGAGTACGCGCACGTACATATGAAACCCGCTTTGGAAAACCGGATCGGACGACCGCCAAAAAGCTCCGCCAACATAAGAATTAGCAGCGAACAGCCAGTACTCACCCGGAACAGGACCGATGCATTGAAAAAAATTGCTTAAAAAAAAATCAACTGCATTTGAGCGTAGTTGAGTGGAGGAACTCAAGCGGAGGAGGAGCAGAAGCAAAAGCGGGTGCATTTTATAAAACGATAAAGCAGCAGTTCCGATAGAGGAACGCGCGAGAGAAGAACATAAAAGCGATTACGCTCTTCTAATGAAAATTAAACATATGTAATATCACACACACACACACACACACACACACACACACAAACACACTCTTACATATCCGCTTGAGCATGTGTTAATGTGACTCAAATGCACTCACAGCGAAATGCATTACAGAGCTTTCTTGCAATGTCGACGAAATACACACATACAAAAGAGTTTTTTTTTTTTTAAATTATATGCATGTGCGTGTAAGCGTATATGTATATTATTAAGTAATCTACGTAAGTCAATCGTACATATGTATGTGCATATATATGCAATATTTATTTATTAAATGCAATCGTTTAGCCGCCATACAATTGAGACGCGCACGAGGCGCCGCTGTCGCACAACAGAGTGAATACATTTAACTACCAACGAGTACAATAAAGCTAACAACAACCCAGTCGTTGAGCGGATACCGTATTTTATTTGCATGAGCAAATGAGTTGATCGCGTAGCTGCTTTTACTATTTGTTTTTACTGAAGGGTGGTTTGGCCCATAAACTCATACGCGCACTCATACTCATAATCATACTCTACTATATACATATATACATATATATTTGAATTGAGCTGACAGCGCTAGTTGCTGTTGTTGGGGAAGGTGAAAATCGAGATGACAACGCCACTTAAATAAAATTCTTTCTTTTTTTTTTCTTTTAATTTCCTTTTTTTCTGACTATTTTGTTTACGCTAATATTTACAGGCGAGTGTTGAGTTTCATCCGCAGGCGAACCTAAAATAAACATGCAAGTAAAATATACATATATGATCGGCAAGTTTCGTTTTCTCAACTCGCAAAGGAAATACTGCGTGCGAGAAAGGTAGATAATTGCAGTGTAAGGTAATCATAAATGGGGATAGTTGCTATTATAATGAAAAGCGGGTGTTTAGTATATTTAACAGTGGAGACTGTTGGGAAAGTGTGAAATGGATAAAGCTGCTGCTACTAAAAGTGAGTTCTAATCTAGGAAAACTTTGTCGAAACACACAGAGAGTGAGGAAGAGATATAACTCTTAAACGAGCAAGGAAAGAAGAGCATGTTTTTTTTTTGTCGGGATGACTTAGATGAGAAGAGCAATTCTCAAGACTACTGCCAACGGGTTGTCCATTTCGAGATTCCCTACTTTTTTTTAAGAAAAAAACAAAGAAAATTCAAATTTAAAGGGGAATGTTTATTATCATTCGAAATAACATTCTTTGGCATTTATTTTTTGAAGATTATCTCTTTCAAATGTTTGCCGCGGCTTCGTCTCGATAGTCCATTCGTTGAGTCCAATTTTCGATGACTTGTTCGAGCATTTCGACTGGTAACTGGCGAATGACACGTGTGATGTTTTGCTCCAAGCACTAAATCGAAGCGGGATTGTCCGCAAAGACTTTAGGCTTTACATATCCCTACAGGAGAAAGTCTAACGGTGTGATATCACACAATCTTAGTGGCCAATCTACCGATCCTAAACGTGAAATTATCTGCTCACCGAAGTTTTCTCTCAATAAATCCTTTGATTGATGCGCTGACGAGGCATCAAATAGTCGATTATCATAGCGCGATAACGGTCGCCTTTTACGGTTACGTCTTCACTGGCATCATTTTTGAAGGAAAATGGACCGGTGATTCCACTGGCTCCCAAAGCACACCAAACCGGTTTTTTTCTGGATGAAATAACAGCTCCTGAATTTCTTCAGGTTTCTCTTCGTCCCAAATACGGCAATTTCGCTTGTTTACATACCCTTTGAGCCGTTTGGTCCTCATCGATGGACAAAATTTGGCTCGAGAACATCGGATCTTCTTGGAACTTTTTAAGAGCCTATAGAGGAGCGAAGTGATGTCGCTTGGGAAGGTCGAGCGGCTTTAGTTCTCGCACAAGCTGTATTTTGTACGCTTTGAATTTAAGATCTCGACGTCTTTCCATGATGAAATGCCAGACAAAACTAAACAAAAATATCATGATGACTTGACACGACTCACGTGTGATCTGCCAAAAATGCTATTGAAAGAAGTACCTCTACTTGGATCACCCTTTATAAGGACATAGCAGTAGGCACGACATTCAATCTCTCAGCAGAACTCCTCTCCATTTACAAGCTCTTTATCTGTGAAACTACCAATAAAGTATTACCTAACAGGGCTGATTAGTACTTTGGCTCTTACCCGTCACTAGACCTAATAACATTAAATATTTACAAGTTAAGACAGCATAAACTAGTTGGTTGCTAGCGAGGTCTAGTCTCCAGTTTACCATTTTCTGCAACCAACCAGAAAACCATCGTTGCCCCTCTGTGATTTCTTCCTTAATGAGCTTGGGGTCATGGTTAGAACTGCGTCGAATCTTTTCCATGTTCCCATCGCCATTTATAAGCTAGCGCACTCGCAATATTATATTCTGTTCAAGCTTTATTACGAGGAATTTTGGTAATCGAAGTAGGGTAAGCGAAAAGGCCCCTTTGTTTACAGTCTTTTATACGGAAAGGAAAGACAAACTAGCAGCTCTTCGATTATAACAGTTTTTTCGTACTAAATTCACCTTCAAGTGCACTACATTATGAGTCCATTACAAAAAATTGTGGTGCCTTAAGACTACCCTGAATATATTGAACAAAACGCCAAATTGTTAAGACCGAATCAATTATGGTACTATATATATTTTCGGAAAAAGTCCATATCCTGTAAGAAATTTGGTCAGAAAGAAGTCGGTGTTGCCGTAACTTCTTTCCAACAATCTATTTAAGCAAGGAATGAGCTTATATAATAAGTTAAAAGGTGATTTATAAATATATCATTGGCCCTTTATTGCATTTCTAGCATTTATTGTCTTCGACCAGGCCTACTTTGACGGCATGCAAAGCTAAATTGTCAATGTCCTGTTAACAGCGCTACTGGCAACGCTACAGAGCCCATTCTTCTGACGATACAAAAGTTTTCTTTGTATGTGTTTTACTACCAATAATGGGACTGGTAGTCCATGGCTATTTCTATTTAGCGAGTTCGTCAGCTATTTTATTGCCATCGGTTCCCATATGTCCTGGTACCCCGTAAATATGAATTTTTCGTTCCTCTGTCAATCTTTCATCTTTCTAGCCGTTCATTGTAGCCGTCAGAGCTTTCCCGAAATCAAGCGCAGGACATTGTAGTATATTCGTCTTCTCAGCGATAACGCTATAATGCTGTGGCCATATATGTACGCAGCTTCGTGGCAGTTATGAATGCCCTGCTTTTAGCTACTAGGCTTTCCGGTGATGTATTCGAAATCACATAAAGTGCTAAGAATGGTGCTCTTTTAGGCGCTACGGCAATGCTGATAATCGATAGTCTGAAGACACTTTCAAGATTTTCCAGTTACATTGCTTTTTCTCCGTAGAAATGTTTTGGTCTCTCGATCCTTATGTTGATTCAAAGTGATAGGGACGGTGACAGGCCCCAAGTGCAACCCAACATCCTTTTACATATGTATATGGCCGCTCGTTCCTCCACATTGAGCCTGCACGACAATTTGGTAGTTATTAATGTTTTAGGTGATAGATTCCCCAGGGCGCCAATGGTGGCCAAGCACGCTTACCATTTACGATAATCGAAATATCATCTGAATAAGTCAGAAGTATGGCTGCCCCATCTCTAGTTTCTTCATCAATCTGTTGACTACGATAATCCAAAGAAGAGGTGATAGTACCCCTTCTTGTTATGAGATGCGTATAACCTCTCGCGTTATCTCATCTAGCCTCCATTTAACATAAATTTCCCTACCATCAATAGATTCAATGTGCTCCTCAATGACTCTTCCGCAACCTTCCAATAAAAAATTAAGGTGATTTCGGACTAACTAGATATGCAACTGTAACCACCCGGATCTTCAATACCTTAGAAAAGCCTGTAGAAAGCCTTTCAGCTACATGTAATGACGGGCTTTGGATCAGATACAAGCAATCTCTAAGATATTATACAAAGAGCCTGAGAAACGCAAAGAGAAACTCTTAGGTAGATTTATGCAGTACTTTGAAAACAGCGTTAGAGGGGAGTAGGCTTAGAAAAGTACTCTCAAATAATTCTCGATCTGCGGCGGGAAGCTTTCAAAGTCGTGGACAGTAACTGCAGAGGAAACCCTTGATCTTCTCATTATAACCCACTTTCCAGACACATCGGTAACCAGGTCATCAGACCCAATAATGAAATAACAATAGCCATATTAAAAAATCTTCTAACAAATAAATGATTTTTGTGGGAAATTGGTTTCTTAAAACCACATAAAAGTACAGCACCAGTTGAAACTGCTCCTATCAAGCTGCATCAGTCTCTTAGCAACCTAATTTATGGAGGAAATTGACAATTGCTTTTATTACCAAATGTGGTAAGGCATCTCATAGAAAACCAAAGGAATTCAGACCAATAAGCCTCACGTCTTTTCTGCTTAATGTAGCGGAGCGACTCATTAGGGTTCATATCAGGGATACCATGAGCCACAAGATCTCGGTGGCTTTCTTGAACATTGAGTGATGTCCTTTCACCCCTTCTATGGGTCTTTTCAATAAACCAATTGCTGCGAGACATATTGCGTATGCGGACCATATGGCGGTTGTAGGGAATGGCAAATTTCACAAAACTGTATGTGAAGTCATAAAGGCGGATAAAAAAGAGGGCTATTGATGTTGACTTAGGCATTAACCCACAAAGTACCGAACTTACTCCATTTACAAGGAAATATAAGACTATAAAGTTTCGGAACTCTAGTCCATTCGGAAACAAGGCTGTATATCACTTCGGACACATTTTGAACAGGAAGCTGATCAGACAACTCGGAGGAACGGATACATCTATTGCTCCCTATATGTACAAAATAGCCATTGAAGGTAAATGCGGCATGCCACTCGAGGTAGGAGTGGTCTGGTGGGGATTCAAATGCAGCTTCTGCTGCGGCAAGGCTGCAGAAAGTGTCTGAATAGAAGTTTTTAAGCAGCGGTAGTACCAACATATTAAGGAGGGTTCGTCTACCAGATAGGACGGACTACGACATAACTGTGGTGGTTATTACAGATAGAAACCAATTGGACATAGGTATTTCCACTAATGCAGACTCGATTAATTTTTTACACGGTTTTTACAGTGTCGGTAATGGAATCCACTCAAAAGAACTTGGAATAAGCAAGTGCTTTCAACTATCGGATCACTGCAGTATTTTTCAAGCGTAGCTGGTGGCCACACATGAAACTTTCTAGGTCAAATGGTATTTTTTATTTTATTTTTTGGAATAGACGGCAGAGAGCTGCTGACATGATGACCAAGCAGTTATCTTTGAACCTCGTACGAGAACCAGAACACAGTGGCACACTAGGTAACAATATGGTGAAGGAGCTTGCAATGGAAATCACTTTCCATCCATTTTCGCCATCAAGGAAAAGTCTGAGTATGCCGCTCTTGTACGCACGCAGAGAGCCCGGTCATACCATTAAATTACTTCTGTAAGAGTTATAGAGAAAAGCTTCCGCTGTTTGAGAACTTAAGGCACTTCATTTCCGAATGCTCCGCACTCTGTAGTAGTAGGTTGCAGTCTTTAGGGGTGGCAACCTTTAGGGACTTAAGAGTTATGTTAACTCTGCCCATTGGTTTGACTAGCAGGCGGGGGTTTTAGTGGAATCCTAAATGTGCTGCAGCCATTTCAGCCTAAGCTAATCTAGATCTACAGTCTATTTCTAGCTCACTGATGACTGTCTGCTATAAAATGAAATTGAAACCTTTTTTCAACATAACTGACTTCCTTTTATCTGTTCAAAGTAATAGCCGTAAGTTAATTGGATAAAAATCGATATTCCGCTATTAGGGGTCAGAATTCCCTTTGAATTCTGGAAACGGGCATTGAAATAGGGGCCGATCCTTCAGGCAATCAATGCCGGAAATAGGAAATTAACCTGATGTCGCTGATGGTTCGCGTAAAAAGAGGGAGCTAAGCCGGCAACATCGGCCTTTATGCCTTCCAAAAAGTATAGAATATACAACGGGGCTTGAGTTAACAGGACTCTGCCCAACAGAGATGAGTCGTGTATTTTCAGACTGAAGCTGCTGTGCAGGGTTGCACGCTCGAATTGAAATCACTACTTTGAACCTTCTAAAGTCTCGTACTTATCCATTTTCATTAATAAGAATTTTTTTGATAAAAAAACATTTGTTTATAAATCCTCAAATGAATTTATTTCCAGCTGTTCCGCGTAAGGGAGGGTTTTAGTCAATAGCAGTAAAATTAAATTAGAAGGAAGTCAGAAATAATAATCAAAAGCAACATATGATATAAATTTTTTAAATTTATTTCTCCAATTTCAGCTTCAGTAAGTACCTTCAGTACTATTTTATCCATTAAACCTGCCAACAATGACTAAACTGTGTCGTCATAACACCAACAACGTAATTTTAATTAAATTAATTAAATTCAAAACTACAAAATAACAATAAAAAATATATTTTTATGAGCAATTTCAGTGAAGATTTAATAAAATCATCTATTAAGAGGCAAAGAGAGCAATGGAACAAACAAATAATTGATGATGACAAGAAAACATTTCAAGCGGCTTGAGGCTTAATTAAAAATTAAAATTTTTGATAGTATATTAAAAATAGTATTTATTTGTTTTGGATTTCACTTATCAGCTTATTTAGTACACGTGTAATTTGTTATGACATATTAAATAGCACTCGATCACTTCAATTGCCTCGAAATTAGTTTGCTCTCAAGCACTCTCACGCGATCACTGCACTAGCGCAAGTAAGTGGAATAGCTAAAAACTGTTATAAAAGAATGAAATTTTGAGGAATTATATTGAAATATCAGCAGCGTATTTTTTTGAAAATATTAATTATTATTTAACTGATTAATTATTAAATATTATTTAACTGATTTTATTTATTTTTTTTATTTTTTTTTAATAAATCCATTGTAAAAAATTGCGCTCAATTTGCTGCACTGACTATGAGTTGCTCACTCAAATCTATCAATCACTATTAAGTCATAGCGATCGATTTGTTTTGAGTGATAAAATAAAAAATTCAATAACTGAAAAATTATAATTTATTTTTTGTGAAAAATTTAAACATTTTTTTTTGCCCATAAGCGCCAAGAATTTAGTCAATGGTTGTTTTGAAAAATTTCTAATTTTTTTCCATTTTTCAAAATTTCTCTGCCCACCAACAACGATCTCACTCAAGCGCCAGCACGCGCATTTAGCCCCCCTCTAAATCATTGACAAGCCGCATTTCATACACATACTATATGCAATACGCTCCGTTGCTGACCCAACTACCCCCACAACACATAGCGTGTTTAGCTCGAGAATATTTTCCAATTTTTTTTTTTTTTTTAGACTTTTTTCTTTCTTTGCATAGTGAGTGCATTTGCACCGCCTGAGAAGAATGTGCGAATGTAGAAGTGAGAATGTAGTGTTGTTGTTGTTATTGTTATTGCTGTTATTGTATTGTTTTTTTTTTAACCAAAACCGTAAAGGCAATTGGGGCTGGTAAAAAGTGCATAAGCTGAGAAGTTTGCGACTTTAGTTTGTTTAGTGAAACGCGCGCGAAGACGACGACGAGCCTGAACCACGCTAAACGCTGTACGCTGAACGGTGAACGGTAAATGGTGAACGTGCGGACTGACGAAAGCAGCCATAGTAATGGGTTCATATTTATACCATGTCATAGAACGTTTATAATAACATATGTACATATGTATATACGTTGATGTTCGTGGTTTTAATGAAGTAATACTAAATGTGTGTATATCTGTGTGTGTGTGCATACACTTATGTATTTATGTATAAAAAAAATAGTTCATTCATGATCGGCTGAAAAGGCTTTAAAGCGATCGCTTGAAAATAATATTTTATATCAAAAAATCAAAACTCAACACATATGATTATGAAAAGTATGCAGGAAATTGTGTAATTCAAATGAATTACATGAGTTGGTGTGTGCCCTTTGTTAAAGGTAAAAAGAAAAATATGTAAAATATTACAATAAAATATTTTTTGAAATTTTTACAATTAAAGCACAGTGTTTCGCGACCATCTAAAAAGGTAATGGTGTAATTCTAATTTTTTCTTTTTTTTTTTTGTGAAAAAATTGTTTTGGAAAAAACCGTATGTCCAAAAAACAAAAGAGTAAAAAATATGCAAATAAAAATTTAAGTAAAAAGAAAATTAACTAAAGATTTAAAAATGAAAATTAAAAAAATTAAAGTGTCTAATTAATGATATATTAATAATTTTTAAATATGTAAAGAAATAACAACAACAAAACAGTGTACAAAAAGTTAAAAAAATTTATTTTTAAACAAAATTTTCATAAAAATATATTTAAAGAAATATAAATAATGATGAAAGTGTCAAAAAATAAAAAAAAATTGTATATAATTAATAAATTTGTGTTTTTATAAAATTTATACATATTTCTTTTAAATAAAAAAAACCCCACACATATATTTCATATAAAAATTAAGAGTAATTATAAAACAAGTTCCAATAAAAAATTAAATAATTTGTAAATAAATTAAGGTTAATAAAAATACACAGAAACTTATTTTATTGTAGAAAAAAACCACAATTTTCGCTGTAAAGATTTATAATCAAAAAAAATTTAATAATGAATGAATAAATATTTTAAAATATTTACAACATAATTAAAAAATAAAGTCACAAAATAGCTAATATATTACAAGTTAACAAAAGTTATGTTGAAAAAAATATTAAGCAAAACGTTTTTATTTTAAAAAATTATATAAAAAAAAATTTCCAAAAAAATATTCCAATTTTTTTTTTCAAAAATTTTTATTTAATTTTTTTTTGGCAAAAAATATTATTCTTAAAAAATATGTTTTATTTTGATATTGAAAAAAACTAAAGTAAAAAAATATGTATTAAAAAATTATATAAAAAAATTCAATAAAAATTTATTCAATTTTTTTTAATAAAAAAAATTTCCTCAATAAAAATTTAATTTTAACTTAAAAAAATTTAAATTAAAAAAAATTTAAAAAAGCTTATAAAAAAAAATTCATTAAAAAAAATCAAAAAAAATTCATTAAAACAATATTTATTTCATACAAAAACTTTTTTTTTTTTCAAAGAAAATATATTGAAATTATTTTTATAAATTTTTTTTTTATTAAAAAATTTAATTTTTACCAAAAAAATTAAATTCAAAAAATTTGAAAAACGTTTATCAAAAAAAATTTCATTAAAATATTTTCATTAAAAATTCGTTAAAACAGATTTCGTTTTTCATACAAAAGGTTTTTTTTTGTTAATAACTACTATATTTAAATTAAAAATGAAATTAAATTAAAAAGATTTTGTTTAAAAAAAAAAATGTATCAAAAAAATTCATTAAAATTGAAAAATTAATTAAAATTTTTTTCCATTTTTTTTTTTGTTATTATTTTTTCTTAAACTTTTTTGGAAAAAATATTATTTTGTAAAAAAATGTTTCATTTTGATATTGAAAACTATATTTTTTTTAAAATTGTATAAAAAAAGTAAATCAAAAAATTTCATTAAAAAAATCATAAAATATTAATTAAATTAAAAAATTTAAGAAAAAGTTATCAAAAAATTCATCAAAAAGTTAAAAAATAATTTAAATTTTTTTTTCATGAAATTTTTTTTAGTTTGTTTTTGTTAACAATTAATATTTTCATATTAGCAATGAAATTATTATTAATTATGGAAAAATTAAATTTAATAAAATATTTATTTAAAAAAAATTCCAAAAAAATTAATGCATTTTTTTGAATTTTATTATTATTTTTTTATTCAAAATTTATTTCTGTTCAAAAAAATATATTTTTATCCGCAAAAAGGAAAATTATAAAATAAAATAATTTTTTTTTAAATAATATGTTCGCATTACATTCAATCGATTTTTCAATTACGGCAACCAAGCTCAGCTAGCTTACAAACTAGTAAGCTTTCCTCAGCCAATAAATTGAAAGCTTAAAAACGCGCTCAGCCTTCGTCAAGTGCAGCAGTTCAAGTGCAACGGAAAGCAGTTCAGCCAAAAGAAGTGCAAAGAGAATGGTTGAAAAGGCAAGCGGGTGTACCACTACAAGCACAGCAACGACGCGGAAAAGAAATATTATGTAATTTTGAGCAAAACAAAATTTATTTGTGATCACTATTCTCCACTCTCGTACACACATACACACTTGAGCTAATATGTACGAGTTTGCATTTATTTTTGTGTATACATATGTGTGTGTGTGTGTGTGCAGAAGCTTACACGATATCTCTAAGTCATTATTTAACACATACAAATATAAATTAACAATCAATGAGATAATAATTACATAGTGGCGCAGCAAGATAGATAACGTTCGTGAGGTGTGTGTGCGGAAAAAGAGGCAAATGCATTTCAGCGTTGATTAGTGAAGAGCGCAATTGGCAATTCAGCGTTTGCTGTAGCAGTTGATGGCGGCGGTATAGGGTGAGCTGACGAAGGGTTGCATTACAATTTTTGAAAGTGTTGCTATGTGCGTGTGTGCATGCTTGGAGAACCTGAGATTGGTCGTAAGAATATATCTTTTTTGCTGTGTTGGCGATTTTTACTAAACTTAATTACGTTAATTGCAATTTAATTAGCACTAGTGCGGTAATATGAGGGGGAAAGAGTAGGTATTTTGTTTTGTTGGAAATCGCATATATAAGTAAGTACGTAGTTATGTAGAGGGTGTTTTTTATAGAGGTATAGAACTTTAAGTTGCAATAAAACAACGATGGATTATTCGATTGACATGAATTTTATTTATCCGAAAGATAATCTTGTGGCATTACATTTTAAATATGATTTCTGGCATATGACCGCCACGGCTGGCGCGGATGTAGTAAATCTGGACGTCCAATTTTCGATGACTTTTTCCAACATATCTGGCCGTATATCGGCAATAACACGGCGAATATTAGCTTCCAAATGGTCAAGCGTTTGTGGCTTATCCGCGTAGACCAATGACTGTACATAGCCCCACAGAAAGTAGTCTAGCGGTGTTAAATCACAAGATCTTGGAGGCCAATTCACAGGTCCAAAACGTGAAATTAGGCGGTCACCAAAAGTGTCCTTCAATAAATTTATTGTGGCACGAGCTCTGTGACATGTTTCGCCGTCTTGTTGAAACCACATCTCCTGGACCTCATGGTTATTCAATTCAGGAATGATAAAGTTAGTAATCATGGCTCTATACCGATCACCATTGACTGTAACGTTCTGGCCACCATCGTTTTTGAAAAAGTACGGACCAATGATTCCACCAGCCCATAAAGCGCACCAAACAGTCAGTTTTTCTGGATGTAACGGTGTTTCAACATACACTTGAGGATTACCTTCACTCCAAATGCGGCAGTTTTGTTTTTTGACGTAGCCATTCAACCAGAAGTGCGCTTCATCGCTAAACAACGATACAATGGACGTAGTGCGCGATACGTTTTCCGCACAGAACCATTATTTTCGAAATAAAATTGCACTAAAGTTCTATACCATGCCAACTTAAAATTCTGTACCCCTATAAAAAACACCCTTTATATGTGGATTTACGGCTTTGCAGTTACATCAAAAGAGCTGAAGAAAGTGAAAAGTGCGAAAAATTACAAATGAGTAACAAAGAGATGCACAGAAATGCCTTAAAAACACATCCTCACACACTTGTATATGCACACACAAACACATACTCGAATAAAAATTCATATAGGCTCATGCGATTATTGTAGACGAAAAAGTCGTACGATTAAAACATGCGATTAAAGAAGTGATCGTAGCAAATGTGACAAAATTAAGCCAAAAAATCGCTTCTCCAACCCCCTAACCAAATATAAAGATTCAGTTCTGTCTAATTTGAGGTTCTGTAACTTTACCTAAATTATCTCCTTACAAGTAATTACAGATAATATGCTAAAAGAGAACAAACCAAAAAATACCAGACTAAACTAAAATATAAATAAAAAATAAAGAAAATGACATAAAATAAAATAGCTTAATAAATATAATTTAATTTAATTAAATAAATTTAAATAAGGTAAAATAAAAAAATATATATAACCAAAAATAAAAATAAAATAAAAAAATTGAAACCAAATATATAATTAAAAATAAATCAAATAAAATATTTTAAATTAATATAAAATAATATAAATAAAGAAAAAAACTAAATAAATAAAATTTAAAAAAATTACTTTAAATAAAATATAATTAAATTAAATAAATTTTATTCAGGCAAAATAAAATAAATTATAAAGGGTGATCCAAGTAAAGGTACTTTTTTCAATAGCCTTTTTTTGACAGACACAGACACGCGTGAGTCGTACCAAGATGTAATGATATTTTTGTTCAGTATTATTTGGCATTAAATCATGGAAAGACTTAAGCCTGAACAACGTTTACAAATCATTCAACTTTATTACGAAAGTTCACGCTCTGTAAAGAATGTGTTTCGCGAGCTTCGCTCAACTTATGGTCAACATAATCGGCCTACTGAGCGTACTATTCGCAACACCATCACCCATCTTGACACCCAGCATTCAATATTGGATAATATTCTACCAAGTAGAACACGTCCAGCAAGCAGTGAAGAAAATAAAGCGACTGAAGCTGAGAGTGTACACGAAGACCACGGAGAGTCAATTCGGCGTCGTTCGCAGCAACGCGGACTGACGTATGGAACGTATGGCGCTTTTTACTTGGAGATCTTAAATTGAAGGCATGCATAATACAACATGTGCAAGAACTAAAGCCGCTCGACATTCCCAAGCGATATCGCTTCGAACTATGCGCTCTTGAAAAGTTCCAAGAAGATCCGATGCTTTCGAGCAAAATTTAGTTCAGCGATGAGGCCCATTTCTGGCTCAATGGATATGTAAACAACAAAATTGCCGCATTTGGTATGAAGAGCAACATGAAGAGATTCAATAGCCGCCATTTCATCCAGAAAGAACAACGGTTTAGTGTGGTTTGTGAGCCGTTGGAATCATCAGTCCATATATCTTCAAAAATGATGCTGGTGAGAACATTACCGTCAATGGCGACCGTTATCGTGCTACGATAACCGACCGATTTGATACCTGAAATTGAGGCTCGTGATCTCCGCGACAGTTGGTTTCAGCAAGACGACGCCACTCCGCACACATAGCATCGATCAATGTATTTATTGAGAGAATATTTTGGTGAGCAGGTAGTTTCTCGTTTTGGGCCATTCGATTGATCACCAAGATCGTGTGATATCACACCGTTAGACTTTTTCCTGTGTGTAATGTGTAAGGTCTAAAGTCTATGTGGGCAATCCCGCTTCAGTTCAGGCCTTGGAGCATAACATCACGCATATTTTCGAACGAGGCTTCGAAAATATAAGATCTCTATGTAAAATGCGCCAAATCATTCCATATGCAGTCCGAGTTGCTACGAGCTTTGTGTATACTCTCAGCTACGGCCGGTATATTTCCTTCACTGCGTGCTTCACGTGGTCTATTCGGTCGAATATTATCCAATAATGAATGCTGGATCTCAAGATGGGTGATAGTGTTGCGAATAGCACGCTCAGTAGGCCGATTAGGTTGATTATAAGTTGAGCGAAACACTTTCTTTACAGAACGTGTATTTTCGTAATAAAGTTGAATGATTTGTAAACGTTGTTCAGGCCAGACGATAATGAACAAAAATAACATGACAGCTTGACACGACTCACGCGTGTCTGTGTGTCTTGAAAAAAGTACCTCTGCTTGGATCACCCTTTATGTTTATGTATACATAAATTAATGACTTTCCCTTCAGTATATTTATTTTTTATCATTTCTCAATTGAAATGAATAAAAAGCCATACTCAAAAGGTATACAAACAAATTGCTGACTAATTGATTGGCCCTATGCTTTGGCACATTATGGGTTATTTGTTCATTTATTTTATTGTATTTTGCAATAAATTGTACATTTAAGTATTGCTTTCCGAACAAAACTAAGACAAAAGAAATATTATTTATTATTTCTATATTTAATTAAATATTTATTTATTTTTATTTTTATTTTTTTTTAAACATACATAAAATTTGCTATATTTGTACTTAATTTTACTACTAATAGCTGAAAGCATAAAACTATTTATTATACGGATTAAATATTATTTTTTTCTTCGCTGCGATGCCTAAAAACACCACACAATAGCTCTGAAAATGTTTGTGTAGGGTCACCGTCATATGACCAGGATTAATTACTGATTAGGTGCTTCAGAAGTGTTTCGATTTCTATGTGTTTCAGATGGATTTTACTTATGATAATACGGTTAATCAAATTTGTATGCGTTAATAAAAAATGACACCCAAACATCGAACTTTTTTGAGTAGGTAGGCTTTTTTAAATGCTTCTAAACTCTCACATGAGTGATGCTTAATGCCTTCACTATATTCTCTCAGCTTGTATGCCGGTCATGCTCCGTAAGTAACGGAATTTCATCGGCTCTTCGAGGTACTGATCGACCAGAACAATGTGTTACTTTGAAAACAAAATTTCACGGAATTGAGCATACGACTCTTGTATCCGACATTCGCTTACAGCATTCTCACAAAACAAACAGGTGTTATTTTGGACTAAGTGACAATACAAAAGTAATGTCCTCTTTCATCGAATAAGGACCAATCAGGATGAGAACAATACAGCATTGAAAATTTTCGATGCAATACCCGTCCAAGGAAAGGATGAGGAATACCTTTACTTCGTCGAAAAGATCAGATGGAGAAGGGTCTAGCTGCACTTGGCATTTCTTATTGGCCAAATAGCGAGAATAAGAAACGAATAGCGCGCAATTATTGACTCGGCTAAACCCGCGTCTATGATTATAAAGAATGTATGAATTTCATTCTTCTCGACCAGCTTAGTTGATTTAGCCATGTCCGTCTGTCCGTCAGCTCGCTCCTCATGGACCGCTAGGATAAGAATACGCCCACGGCAATGGATTTACCTGTTATATAAGGCGACTAAGATATACCGTATGTGATTTTGACGAAATTCGGTATTCTATATACATTTAAAGAATTAAACGTTGGCACTAAAAATTATCGGAATCGGCGGACTATAGCATATAGCCCCCCTACTGATCCACTGATTTTTAATATATTTTTTTAATTTACGAATTTTTTGATAAATTAGTTTTAACCAACGTTAAATTACAACAATTTGGAAGCTTTCTCTTAATTTAAGTAAGATTAGCAAGTACGAGGTGCGTTCAAAGAAAAAGGTGAATTTTGAATTTTTTGAAAAGTACTTATTTATTCATGAATATCTATTTTTCCCCCCTTCAAAGTAATCCCCCTGGGATATAATACACTTGTGCCAACGCTTTTTCCAATCCTCGAAGCACTTCTGAAATGCGCTTGTCGGTATGGCCATCAGCTCTTTCTTCGATTCTGATTTGATCTCATCAATTGTGGCAAAACGCTTTTCCATCTGGTAATCTGGGGATACGGTGGTTGAGGCATGATTACGCTTTTGTTTTTGGCCAAAAAATCACGAATAAGTATTGATGTGTGACCTGGTACATTAACGTGATGCAGAATCCACGATTTCTTTTTCCATAATTCCGATCCTTTGAACTGTATTGCTTTACGCAAACGTTGGTTGCATAACTTCCTTGTAGTATTCCTCATTAAGTGTACGACCTTTTGGCAGGAACTCATCACGCACACGATTGTAATCAAAGAAAACAGTGTGCAAAACCTTCACCTTTTCCTTTGAACAAACCTCGTATTTATTATCAAAAAGATAGTTTTTACACACCTAAAAATGTTTGGTCAATTATAGCTGCTGTTACAGGAATAAAAATAAAAATTCTCATATTTTAGCTATTCCTGAGCGATTCTAAAAATTTTTTGGAAAAATGTAAAGAGTTCAAGATTTCTTTTTTAGAAAGTACTGGAGTTAAATGCGGCCGTAATAGTCGGGTGGTTAATTTTGCTTACTATAATTCGAAAGGCCTGTGTCGAATCCATGCTCGACCAACATCCAAAATTATAGAAAATTAATTTTTCTAACTCCGCGTAGGGAATGTCAATCCCACCGAGTGCATTTGTGAAATGAAATAAAAATCTTAGAATAAACTGTTGGTCCCTTCATTTGTTAGGAAAAATGATATTTCGATCTTCAATTTGGGGGTTTTCTAGTTTATAAGGATGAATTTAAGGTAATCTTTGAAGCTCCGTAAAAGAAAGCAATCAATACTTTTATAACTTATTTATCAACATGAGAAAAATACCAAAAAAAAAAATTTTATTTTTAATTAATTAATTAATTTTAAATAGAATTTTATTTAATTCCACGACTTAACATCTGATGAAGTGAAGACCATACCCACGTTTTCAGCCCTACTGGCAATCTGAAAAAAACTTTAATCTAGAGGAATGTCGCAATGTCTGAAAATAAAGTCGAAAATAAATTTTCAAAAAAATGGCGACTGTGTGAAAAAATAAATTTATTTAACCTTTGTTTTAATTTTCGAATTTTTTAAAAATAGTAAGAATTGAAATTTGCGGATGAGCGCAATTCCAGAAATAGTGGTTCCAAAAATTTCAAGTAAATCTGTCCAGTAGAACTTGAGAAATCGTAGGTTTCGTTTTGAAAAAGACATTTTCTAGAAAAACATGCTTAAAATTTCGAGCCAGTGTGGATGCGGCTATGTCTATATCCCCGAAAACAATTTGAATTTATTTTATATTTTTTAATAGTTTAACAACTGATGAGGTGGGGGGGTCGTGAAAAATTGTCACGTGACCATACCCACGATTTCAGCCTTTCTAACAGTCTGAAAAACAAATTATTAATTTAGAGGAATGTTGCAATGTTGGAGGTACGAAAAAGCCGAATTTTTTTTTTCAAAATGACGACTGTTTGAAAAAAAAATGTATTTCACTTTTTTTTTTATTTTCGATTATTTTTTTTAAATAGTAAAAATTAAAATTTGTGGATGAGCGTAGTTCCAGAAATAGTAGTTCCAAAAATTTCAAGTAAATCGGTCCAATAGAACTTGAGAAATCGTTGATAACATATTGAAAAAGACAGTGTCGTGAAAAACGCGTTTAAAGTTTCGCGTAAAGGCCGAGCCGGTTTGGTTGCCGTATCTCCCAAAACAATTTGAATTTTGAAAAATATTCTTACAGACATATATTTAAATAGTTAAGCTTCAAAAATATGCAAAAAAAAGTCGAATGTTTTCAAAATTCTAAACTAGAATACCCTCTTAACGATATTTTAAATAGATTAACTCAATACTAATACTCAGACCACAATCATTCCCTTCCACTCTTAATTGCTAGCTAAATAGAAAATAAGTCGAATATATATTGAACTTAAGTCTACTAAAGACCACTAGTAGTAATAAAATAAAAAAATTTAAATAATTAAATTAATTTTACAAACAAACTCCTGAGTAATTTTATCAAATATTTTAAAGGGAAATAATCACTGTAATTACGAACATTAGATTAAATAATAGCAAACATACTTACATATTTAATTAGAAATTAATAAGCATTAGGAAAATACGTGCTGTTGCTTTTAATCGAACACACATTTGCACTTACAGTCAAGCTGATTTTCACACTAGCGCATATTAGCATTAGAAATCTCATTAAGAGTGACTTTAGTCTCAGCCCACAAGTGCAATAAGTGTGTATGTAAGTATGTATGTGTACTTTCGTTTTGAGTAATTTTAGTTATTACAAAATACAAATTACATTTGACAACAACAAGAAAAAGAGGTACGGTCAGAAGCTTTAATTACTATTATCACTCACACATACGAAGAATGATTGCAATGCAAAAGCAATATGACAACCTTGAATACATATGCACACACACAAAAAAACACTCTTCTGGTTACACATACACAAGCATATGTAGTTTTTTTTTTACGTTTTTGTATAAATATTTGCTTACAAGTGTGCGGTAATAGTTAGAAAATTATTACTTTTTGTTTTTGTTTTTGAAGAGCAAAGCTTTACTCAGCGATGCAAGTGACACCCAGTAGGAAATTTCTGAAAAACAAAATCTTAGTATATAAATAAAATTCAATTTAAAGCTTGCCTATAATCACAACCACTTTACTGAATACTTCTTTACCTACTTGTGGTGTACTGATATGCCTCATATGAGTATTTTATGTGTGATCCATCGCGTGGCAGCGGTCGGAAATACATGTACGAGTATATCATGTTACAAAGTGTACAAAACAACAACACTCAGATTGCTACTTTGTAGCAGTCACATAAATGAGAAGCTAAGTAAGTAGATAATCAAATCGTTTATACTGAAAAGTCCACACAATGCAGCTGATACGATTGTGAGTAGATAAGTCAGGGAGGTAGAAAACGTATTTTATATCTGCAAGGCAGTAAATGTCAAAAGATTACAGTTAAAATATGAATCAACAAAGTTGATTAAAGCAAACAGTGCTTTATAAGCCTATGAATAAAAGAGCCGAACCACAGAGCCGAACTCAATAAATATTTCAATCGTTTCCCAACACTGCTTACTTACTTTCTATTTAATGCAAAATCTCCACTCAACGGATACTGTTATCGTCCAAGCGTTCGTACCATATAGAAGGACGGTAGAGTTGAGCGACTAGTAAAGTTTAGTTTCTGTTCAGCGAGAGAGGAATTTATTATTCAATTACCTACACAGTCCAAAGCGGCATCTGTTGGCAAAAGTGATTTTGTGTTGGATTTCAACATTGCTGTTAGTGTTATTATCTACTTATGGTCAACATAATCGGCCTACTGAGCGTATTATTCGCAACACCATCACCCATCTTGAGACCCAGCATTCATTACTGGATAATATTCGACCGAATAGACCACGTCCAGCACGCACTGAAGAAAATATAGCGGCCGTAGCTGAGAGGGTACTCGAAGACCGTAGAGAGTCGATTCGGCGCCGTTCGCAGCAACTCGGGCTGACATATTGAAGGGCTTGGCTCATTTTACGTCGAGATCTCTTCTCTCGAGAGAAAGCATACAAAACAAATGTGCAAGAACTGAGGACGCTTGGCCTTCCTAAGAGATATCGCTTTGCTCTATAGGCTCTTGAAATTTTCCAAGAAGATCCGACGTTTTCTAGCCAAATTTTGTTCAGCGATGAGGCCGTTTCTGGCTCAATGGGTATGTAAACAAGCAAAATTGCCACATTTGGGATGAAGAGCAACCTAAAGAGATTCAAGAGCTGCCATTTCAGCCAGAAAAAAACAACGGTTTGGTGTGGTTTGTGGGCCGGTGTAATTATCGGTGCATATTACTTCAAAAATGATGCCGGTGAAAACCTTAATCCTTAATGGCAACCGTTATTGCACCATTGTAACCGACTATTTGATGCCTAAATTTGAAGCTCTAGATTTCCACGGCATTTGGTTTCAACAAGACGGCGCCACTTCTCACACACCGCATCAATCAATGGATTTATTGAGAGAACACTTCGGTGAGCAGATAATTTCACGTTTTGGGCCGGTTGATTGGCCACCAAGATCGTGTGAGATGTGTAAGGCTTTTTCCTGTGGAAATGTGTAAAGTTTAAAGTTATGCGGACAATTTCGCTTCGATTGAGGCCTTGGAGCAAAACATCACGCGTGCCATTCGCCAGTTACCAATCGAAATGTTCGAACGAGTCATCGAACGCATATTGGACTCAACGGATAGACCATCTGAGACGTGGCCGCGGCCAACATTTGAAAGAGATAATCTTCAAAAAAAAAAAAAAAAAGCCAAAGAATGTTCTTTGGAATGATAATAAATATTCCCCTTTAAATTTGAATTTTCTGTATTTTTTTCTTTAAAAAATTGAACCTCGTAATTGATCACCCGTTATTTTGATATTACCGGTGATGTGCCTACACATTTTTTGTTATTTACTTATTTCATAAAACTAAAAATAATGCCCACTTTACCAGACTACCTCATTTGGACTAAAATAGCAGTGAAATAGCAATAAATGCAGTTTTTTATTGTCAGATTGTTTGTATATATGTAAGTGTATAGTAAACGCCTATGGAAGTGGTCGTGTGTTATCTGGATCTGGTGTGCTTTCCTCTGAAATTGTAATCAAGATTCATTCTAACTAACGCCTGTGTTGATACTCGTGTATTATTTCGTGATTTAATATTTGTTTATTTACATAAAAAATAAATAAAAAAATAAAAATTGAGAAGAAAGAAACAAACCAAAAATTGCACTCTGAGTAAAAAGAGAGGAAACGCCGATCGTTTAAAGAGCGAGTGCCAAAGTTATCTTGAGTGCATTGCACATAATAAATATTTACATTATAACACACACACACGCACATACACTCATACATATAAACGTCAATAGAAATTATCACATACTGGTAATAATATTACTTCATAGTAAAGCTTTTGTTGACATTTAAACGGTGAGTTTTTTATAGTTTTTTATTGCATTTTGCGGCAAACAAGCATTTATTTGTATTTACGCTGCTGAGACGACGCCTCACTGGCAGAACGATCGCCCGACATTGGAGCAATTGCACATGCATACAAATATTTGTATGTATGTATATAATTTGGTTTTCCACCCTTCACTTCACTTCCCCCGAGTTTTGCGATGAGCGAAAGAGGTGCATTTATTTTACAAGCTCGTTTGTATGTACGAGTACATATGTATGTATGTGTGTTTTTGTGGGTATCTTGTATGTCGCACATGTTGCAATTACGGCATTCTACAACACCAACAGCAACAACAAGACCTTATGCTATTTTTCCTCCGCGTTAGTTAAGCTTATTTTCCAATTAGCGAACGTTGCTAACTAAAAGTAGGAAAAAAAACAACAAAAAATGTTGAGCTTTGTTGAAACGCGACTGCAAATGCATTTCTAACAAATGCAACAAAGGCAAACAACAATAAAAATAATAATAAATAATAACTAACTAAGTTGCATAGAAACGGCAGACGCTGAGCTATGACGAATTGGTGCGCATATCAGCGCAGTCAAGTTCATTGCTATCGAAGCGGAGATCGAGAAGTAAAAGATTTAAACAAGCAAAATGGGTGTTAGTGAAGAGCGCTATGAAAAAGAGCATACATACAGTGGCGGACAAAAGTCCTTTGCTTTGCTGAAAAATATAGGTATACAGTTTTATTTTGAATCCCTTTCTAATCACATGTATCAAAACAAATCCATTCTTTAACATAAAATAAAACAATTTTGGCGAAAAAACGCAAAAATGTCCTTGACAAAAGTCTGAATACACCACGGTTTACTAGCGGGTAAGTCAATATGCTGTGTCGTTATGGCGATTAGGAAACCTTTTTTTACTACTTTTTTATTATTATTAAAATTAAATTTAGTTGTGGCTTAAACACATTGACATCAACAATGGTTCCACGAAAAGAAATATCCGTTGACGTAAGAAACTTGGTTAATCAGCACAGAAAAGAGAAGAAATCGTATGGTGAAATTTCAAAATTTTAAACTTAAGTCGACCAACTGTACAGATCATTGTAAAAAACTTTGAAAAATATGGGTCCACCGAAAATAAGCCGCGTGTTGGCCGCCCGAAGAAACTTACTCGAAGAGACATCAACTTTATTCTGAAGCCAGTGAATGATGGTCCCAAAGTTACTGCTTCAAAATTAACCGAAAACATCGCAAACTCATCAAGAATGTGTGTCCATCCAAGAACAATTCAGAAGAACTCTGAACGATAACGGTTTCCATAGTAGAACGCCATGTAGAAAGCCTCTTATTATTATATTATGAAAAAACTCGTAAACTTCGCTTGGATTTTGCTAAAGGACATTTAGACAAGGGCATCGTGCAACATGATACCGATAAAAAGCTTACGACCCATATTGTTAAGATTTGGTTGCTTTATCATGCCCCAAGTCAACTACACATACCATCTCAAAGCCCAGATTTGAATATTATTGAGCATGTCTGGGAGCTTTTTGAGCAAAAAATTAGAAAAAAAATCAGATTTCCAGCTCAGCATTACTCAAAGAACGTCTTATTGAAGCTTGGGAAAGTATTACTCCCTCAGAATTGACAAATTTAGTAGCTTCGATGCCATGATGGCTTCAAGCTGTTATTGATGCGAATGGTGGACCAACTAAATACTAAAATGATCATGTTACCTGATATTAACCATAGTTTTTGCGCTAAGATATGTTATGTATGTACTGTCTATAAGACTTTTGTCATTGTTGGATTTACGCTTTTTTTTGTCATATCTTTTCCATTTTATGTTAAAAAATTATTTTTGTTGGTTTTTATGATAAGGGAAAATAGTTGATATAAACTGTGTCGTTAAATTCTCCAATAAACATTTTGGACTTTCCATTCAACAAAAACAGGGGGTGTTTGTAGATTTTTGTCTGCCACTGTAGCATTCTGACGAAATAAAAATTATGTAATAACCTATACCGAAATACACAAACAATATGAATACTATAACCCTGCAAGCAATATGAATACTATAACGCTACAAACAGCGCGAGTACTTCATGCCCGCGTGAAATATATACTCCAAGTGGACAATAGAGTATTGAAACCAAACCAAAACCTGCCAAAATCCATACAAAAAATATGGTCAAATTAACATTGTGATGTCCTGGGGCAGGGCCATATTATACACCTCTGCCTGACTTGCGAGTACTCCCTGGAGTACCTACATAGGATTGTATAAGGAGTACCTGTGAAAAATTAAATTCGAAAATACTCTTTAGTTTCGAATTCAATCCGCTTTGGTGAAAAACTATTAAAACATATTATTTATCGTACAAATTTATATTAATATTGTAACGTTTTCCGTTGCTACCTCGATGATTTCCCAAATCCTTCGAGTCCGATCACTAGATTGCTAAATAAAACTCTCAAGATTTGTTCGCTTGGCCTCTTAATCGCAAGGAATTTATACGGGTAATTTGCATCATACGGCTACTCATTTCAATCTGTTCTTCGTATTGTTGTTAATAAATATATAATATCTATTAGTTTACGTATTTGTTCTACGTATTTTCAGTGAAATAATAATAAATTCTGCACGCCTATTCCATACCAGCAGAGCTCAACAGCGAAACAAGACTGACTCAGTTTCATGTCCACACATTTTCTGTATACGAATAAAGAACTTATTCCGCAATTGTAACTTCGTGTAGTGATTTCGATCGGTATAACACGAAAAATGTTCGTACCGCACCAAACTGGTATAGAAACACGAGTTGGTCCAATAGTTCACACAGAGGAGTATATTTGTAGGTACTCCAATGGACCGCATGGTTCACAAATGTTTGCAGGAATGTATATGTGTTTCTGATAAGTATATTATTTCATATTATAAATAAAACTTAAGAAAACTTTTTACAAAGGTTCCGTTAAATATTTCGGGATTATAGTACAAAAAAATATTTTTCAAAATACTCTCCATTAAGATTTATAAATTTGTCCATGCATTTGTACGTAATAAAAATGAACTATTTTTGGGAACTTGTTATTTTCAATATTGAAATTTTCAAAAGAATTCTTCTTTTAAAATGTTGCTCAATCTAAGTTGTTAAAAAAACGTTCATTTTTGCGATTTTGAGGCATTAGATGCACTATTCCCGTGTAAGTTGTTTTCATATTTTTTTCTCTCATTCTTTATCTACAACTTTACAAAAACCAATAGTGTCTTGACAACCTGCAGTTGGTGCCATCTTCTTGTGAACAGACCAAATTAATTTGTACACTCAATCTTTTTTCTTATTTAAATTAATTTTCTTTAATTTGGAATGTTTGTCGGACCAAGATTTCAACCCTGATCGTCTGCATGGTTGAACGAGTACTCACAGCTATGAATGCGGCTATCGCGGCCGTCAAATTTCTTTACTAATGACTTTTAACTAATAGGCACCGCTTAGCCAGTTGAAAATACCAAGTGATACCAGGTCGCCTGATCCTTCCAACGGAGTAGAGGACTTCCTCTTCCTCTGCTTCCACCAGCAGGTACTCTACGAATACTTTTTCTTGATTCGCTGAACTATATCAATGTCGTATAGCTCGTACAGCTCATCGTTCCATCGTCTGCGGTATTCGCCGTTACCAACGCGCAAAGGACCATAAATTTTCTACAAAACTTTTCTCTTGAAAACTCCTGAAGTTGACTCATCGGATGTCGACGTCGTCCAGCCTTCCGCACCATATGTCACGACGGGAATGATGAGCGACTTATAGAGTTTGCTTTTGGTTCGTCGAGAGAGGACTTTACTTTTCAATTGCCTGCTCATTCCAAAGTAGCACCTATTGGCAAGAGTGTTTCTGGGTTGGATTTCAAGGCTGCCATTGTTGATGTTGTTAATGCGATAACGATGTAACGATAATTCAGTGACTTTTTGAGTCAGAGTTTTTTACGTTGCACGAGGTTTCATTCAAATCGAATATTTTTTTTTCAAAACCTGCAGCCCATTAGCTGGGTCGAATGAAGAGGTCATCACAGAGACAAACGCCTATTTTGAGGGCCTTGAAAACCCTATTATTTGGAAGGAATACAAAAACTGAAAAAAACGGTGGACTAAATGTAAGGAGCTAAAAGGAGACTATGTTGAGAAATTAAAGCTTATTTGTCGAAAATATTTTGAATTTGATTCAAAATTCAATCACCTATCAAATCACCCTCATATGATGAATGGACAGTATCATATAAATAAAGAATATTCAGGGCTGCCATGGAATTCAAGTCGGGTTTGCTGAATTACAAACAGATTTTGATTATGATTTGGGGAAGTGATTGATTTGGCTCTCTTATATATTGGCAATTTTAATGTAATTAAAAATTTTTTTATATGAATAATCGAATTTTTTTTTTTGGGTTGGGGATTTTAGGTTATTTTGATTTATTCAGAAATGAAAATAAAGATTAAACATTTGCAGCATAGAATAATATTTTTGTTACCTACATTTGATTCGCTCAACTTCTGGGCCTCGTACTTATCGAATTTTATAAAGTTAATAAAAGTTTTTCTTGGTGATTTACAAAAAAGGTGATCATGTAGTATATATATATAAACAGTAAGCAGTTCAAACATATTCGAAAGTCTTTAATTTTATACTCAAAAATTTTTTTTCGGTTCTTAGTTATAACCAAAAAGTTAAATTTGAAAACAGAAAGTCTGGTAAATGGACCTTTCCAGATAATTTTTACACTAAAGTGGAGTATAAGAACTCCATGGTAACAAACTGAAAATAAAAATATTATATTTGTAAAATTATATAAGAGTGAGTGGCAAAAAACTGTTGTTAAGCAGCAGAGCATGCACCTCCTTCACTTCGCCTCCACCGCCGCGGAAAGGTATAATAATTCTTATGCGTCTTGAAAAATTCTTTCGACGTGTTTTCTTCGCTATGCCAAAGAATTGAAATGCAAAATTTTCCACAAACAATTTCAAAAGGTGTTTAATTGCAACACGAAAAGGCTTCAGCGCTTGCAGTCGCGCTGTTGAGAGAAGAAAGTTTTCTAAGTAAATAGAAGCCGTTACTTTGTACATTACATTCCTGTAACTGAGGAAGAAGGAAGGTATGTAAGATGGATTTCAAATACAAGTAAGTGTGAGCAATGGGAAATTTCTTAAATGCAAAGTTTCTGCCCGCTGTTGACATTGTGGGGCATCATCAGCTACAGTCGCAGCCTCAGTGTCAGCCTCAGTCTCAGCCTCAGCATTTGAAACGACATCAACATGTCAAAGAGCAAAACATAAATTCTGCGCGCATAAAAAAAATATGCATTAAAATAGCGAAAGTCACTTGAAATGCTTCAATTCCATTTAATGAAAGTACCGTTATTCCTCGTATCCTCTTCTACCATGCCGTTGATAGTGGAAATATCATGTATTGACTGCGGCTAAGCCAATTTGTTGCAACACGAACAATTTCACTTTAATTAAAATAAACTGGAACGTTTTGAAATTTCATTGAACTTTACCGGTGTTATGACATAATATGATTTACATACATACACATGTTGCAAAATTATTAAAAAAATATATATATATGAGTGTGTGTGTGTGAAATGCATGGTTATAACCACATATGGGAGTTTTCAAATTTGTTTTCAAAACTCTTATTGCGCTGCTCAAAAGGATTACTAAAGAAGCTGATAATAACATATTTGCAACATTGAAATTCTCATTTACACTTACAAACACACATGTATACGTACATTTGTAAATAAGTACAATATCTCTTCAGCATATGTGTATTTATAATTCGGAAATTAATCCCAACTGAGCCAGTTAAAGGCTCTCAGTGCAACGTTTAATGAACAAATCGTAATTTCCTCAGTGTTCCCCAGCGATATTCCGAACTTCAAAGTCGCACATCAAGTGAAGTGACCATTGGTGGTGGTGTGGTTGTGCTAAGGTGTTGCTGGGTTAACCGAGGGTCGGTTGGTTGTTCGGTCGGTCGGTTGCGAAGTGGCGTGGGTATGTATAATTGGCTAAGTAAAAGCAGCTTAAGTTACCTTTTGATTGAATGCTCTACTTTCGGTGGCATGTGATAGGTTAACCATATGGTTACACTTAATTTCTGTAAATCCTTCTGTAAATGTTTTGTAAATTTTTCTTGAATAATATTTTTGATGAAAATTCATGCAATTAAACTTATTGATGACTTCCTATTTTCTGGTTATTCGAAATCGTACGACGGAAAGTATTCTCTGCTTTATGAAAACCAATGTCCATCATTTTCTATTTTACTCTTCAAACTATTCCAATGTAACACAGTGGCGCCACCGTTTTTTCCAATTCCCAAACCAGTTCTGATACACATTTTTTGCTATGACCTCTGTTCTTCATGCGATACCAGCGACTTAAGCCAAAACAATTTACAAGGAAATAGGTGTATTATCCCGGATTCTCCTACGAGCACCTCAATAGCCAAGATACGAGGGTTGTTTGATAAGTGAGTGAATTTTTGAATTAACCACGCAGTGATTGTAAATAAAAATTTAATTTCGTGTAGCTACTAAAACATATTTATTTTGCGTAAGCAAACCATCACCGAAACCAAGAAAAGACTCTATACTACGCGGTCTCTGCACCATCCATTTTAATGGTTTACTGACTTCCGTTGTGGTCGCAAAATTAGAAGTGACGCCGATTGGTTTGGTCACCCAAAAGAGGTCGTCATACCAGAAATTTTCGATAAAATCCATGGAATATTATTAGTCAATTGAAGAATGAAAGTGCGTGAGGTGTCTGAAGCTGTAGGCATCTCAACTGAGCAGCTACATCACAGTATACATGAACCTTTGGTAAATGAAAAAACTATCCGCGCGAAAGATGCCACCATTGCTTACACACGACCATAAGTGCAACCGTGTGACCATTTCAAAGAAGTTTTTGGCGATGTTCAACCGCAATCCAAACGAATTTTTTGGCCGTTTCGTTACAGTAGACGAAACGTGGATCCACCACCCCACACCAGAGACCGAAGTGCAATAAAAGCAGTGGGCTTCTCTGGGTGGACGAGCACCAAAGAAGACCAAGGTGCGTCTGTCAGGGATGCACTAGGTCTCATTCACATCGACTACCCTGAAAAGGGTAAAATAATCACCGACGAATATTTTTCAGTGCTTTTGGACATATTCAATATAGTTTTGGAGCAGGATCGATCGCGTTTGGCGAAAATGAACGCTGCTTCATCAGACCAATGCACGACTTGACTTGTTGTGACTTGAGTTCTAACGTTTTCATAAATTTACGTTGCTCTATGAGTAATAGTTGCGAAGCTCTTACAAAGTTCCTACCATTGTCCGAATATAGATCAGCCGGACAGATTTTCGTGGGTTAACATAATGAATATTACTTCGGTTCTAAATTACATGGTTGTAGAAAGCAACGAAAAAGCGAACGAGCTGACGTGCGTTAGCGAGGCTGTCTATATTGAGTGCCTCATACTCTTCAGCAGCTTCAAATGTGGTTTTAAGCATTGGTCTATGGAGAAGCACTAAAGCTCCTGGAACATGTCAACGTAGGACAAAGCATAAAGTTATTGTGGGACAGGGTATATTGTAAACAAATCAAACTGTTACTTTCGTTAGGCAAAAGTGAACTTAAATTTTTTTTTGCCATTGGCTGTTGGCCTACCCCTGATAAAGTGGTATAGGCTGAGTCAAGAGCTTACATAGAAGAAGAGTGTTCGGGCTTCAGCCGATTGGGACGTCACATCTTTCACGATGCTCTTAGCTCCAACCTTACGGAGATGGACACTCATGGTTGAAAGAAACAAAAACAATTCATAAAATTGAGCGAGCTGTTCGAAAACGCTTAGTATGGATACGCGGAGAAGCATTCAACCAGCCAACTCAATGTTGGTTTGCGATCAGGTCCTCAACCTACCGTTTCAAGCAACTAATCAACCACGGTGCATTATGGTGATGCCAAAAGTCCAAGGGTTTTTCATATGATCACAAGTAAATGGCGCATAAGTTGGGGGTAATACTACTTTTTTACAGTGCGACCGTCCAACAAGATTCACCACCATGCTGATCGAAAAAAACTGCAAAACTTCGGCATTCGTTCAAACTTGATCTACTTTTTTTTTTACTCCGAAAAGGCTGAGGCATCTAGAAACAAATAAAGGCGCAATGGGTGTGGGACATCCTTAGTTGGCAGATCTGCTAGAAGTGAGAAGTGCTTCAATGTGTACTTTTAAATTATTATAAAATAGCTGACAGCTGGGTACGGATAATCTACTGAACCGATGGTACTAAGCTCCTGCATTAACGCAATATCAAGCTCGTACGGTCATGCGAACTCGTGAAGTTGCTTCGTCACCAGCATGTTTATCTTTTCGGGTTGCCCAAAGGGGTTTTTTTTTAGAAGAAGATTGCCTCTAACTCGATATATCCGTATTGCTCCGATAAGCTATTTAAGGATGAAACAGATTCACACTTCTCCTTCCTATTGTGTACGGAGCGACCAGGTATAATGGATTCAACCCTGGCTTGTACTTGTGTCATTGCTCCAAAGAAATATTTCCCATCGAGCAGCTGGTTGTGACATCATCGACGTAGTTAAAGGCTAATTTCAAAACATAACAAGGAAAGCATACCTCAGAGTTCTAAAAGCCGCCTCCAAAAAGCCCTACTGCTCAGATGATATGGTGCTTTCGAGTCTACCTAGTTTTAATAATGGCGTAATTAAGGACACCGGTCACTGCAATGTTCGACCTGTAGAATCAGTCCGTGCTGCCAGAAACCGTACCCTGGTCTACTAGTTCCTGAGGTTCTTTATTCCTTATTGACCTATTCATTATTGACCCTAACTGCTGCAGAATTGTGCGAGAAGTAGGTCTTCTGCCTCTTTTTTATTTAACAATCTCAGGAGTTCGTAGTTATTTTCTAATCTCTAAAGATTTTTCGCCTATATTGAGGTTAGTCAAACAATTTGCCAACCTTTTTTGCCAAGTTTCACCACACCTGCATGCACGATTCGGTTTGACGTGCGTGGCTCTTGTGGGAATTGCATTTTCTTGGAAACACCTGTATTATATCCAACGTTTAGACTTTTGCTCATGAAGTTGGAATGTAGTTCCCGATATTCTCCTCCTTCCCGAGCTAATATTACCATGATCATCACTCACTCAGGACGCAAATGAAAATAAGACTTGTGTTTTCTTTTAATTCTTTCAAATATTTAAAAGTGAAATTTAATACTAATAATGCCGCACTTAATAATGGTGATATTTTTATTAAGTAATAATATAATTAATTTGAGATTACTTTTAAAATGATTGCACTACAAACTGCTATTGTTGATAAGATATATCTGGGAAGGCTTTTAAGCAATAATTTTTTCTTTGATTTTTTATTACTATATATATATATATATAATTATTTAAACACTCCGCTTTTTAATACTACAGCAACACCATATTGCCATTAATTGATCTTTCTTTCGTGTGGAGGGGATTTACATATTTCAAAGTGATTTTTTAACAGTTATCTGTCGTGCTAACTTCCATTTGCCTAAACGCAATTAATTTCCCATTATTTTCATTAGGTGTATATTTGTAAAATTCTTGCGAAATTGAAATAAAACTCAGATTTATTTCTATTCATTAAGAAAATCGCTGCAGCTTTACGATTTTAATTATATTTTAAACTTTAAAATTGCACTTTAATTGAAACTGATAATTAAACTACAGTTTTGGCACACTGACAATTTAATTGTATGCGCGGAAAATGAAATACTTTTTTCTGTAACTCCTATCAATAATATTGTTATACAAAAAAGCAGTTACATTTTCATATCAGCTCGAGTTCACAAGCTCCAAAAAAACTATTAATTTTTCCAAAAATATTATTTTAGTTTGAAATTATAAAGGGTGATTCAAGTAGAGGTACTTTTTTCAATAGCCTTTTTTTTTGACAGATCATGCGTGAGTCATGTCCAGCTGTCATATTATTTTTGTTCAATATTGTTTGGCATTTCATCATGGAAAGACTTACGCCTGAACAACGTTTACAAATCATTCAACTTTATTATGAAAATTCACGTTCTGTAAGGAATGTGTTTCGCGCGCTTCGCTCAATTTATGGTCAACGTAATCGGCCTACAGAGCGTACTCTTCACAACACCATCACCCATATTGAGACCCAGCATTCATTACTGAGTAATAATCGACCGAATAGACCACGTCCAGCACGAAATGAAGAAAATATGAAGGCCGTAGCTGAGAGTTTACACGAAGACCGTGGAGAGTCGATTCGGCGCCGTTCGCAGCAACTCGAACTGATGTATGGGACGACTTGGCGCATTTTACGTCGAGATCTTTTAATTGAAAGCGTACAAAATACAGCTTGTGCAAGAACTCAACCTCCGCTCTCGACCTTCCCAAGCGACATCACTTCGCTCTATGGGCTATTGAAAAATTCCAAGAAGATCCGGCTTTTTCGAGCCAAATTTTGTTTAGCGATGAGCCCCATTTCTGGCTGAATGGGTACGTAATCGAGCAAATTGTCGCATTTGGGACGATGAGCAACCTGAAGAGATTCAAGATCTGTCATTTCATCATAATTTCAAAAAATAACGGTTTGGTGTGGTTTATGGGCCGGTGGAATGGAAAAATGATGCCGGTGAGAACGTAGCCGATATCGCGTAATGATAACCGACTATTTGATGCCCGAAATTGGAGCTCGTGATCTCTGTGACATTTGGTTTAAACAAGACGGCGCCACTGCCCACACACATCGCATCAATCAATGGATTTATTGAGAGTACACCTCGGTGAGCAGATAATTTCACGCTTTGGGCCGGTCGATTGGCCACCAAGATCGTGTTATATCACACCGTTAGACTTTTTGCTGTGGGGATAAGTGAAATCTAAAGTCTATGCGGACAATCCCGCTTCGATTCAGGCCTTGGAGCGTGTCATTCCCCAGTTACCAGTCGAAATGCTCGAACGAGTCATCGAAAATTGGACTCAACGGATGGGACATCTGTGACTTAGCCGCGGCCAACATTTGAAAGAAATAATCTTCAAAAAAAAAAAAAAAATTCCAAAGAACGTTCTTTGGAATGATAATAAATATTTCGCATTTTGTTTTAATTGTCTGTGTTTTTTTCTATAAAAAAGTAATGAACTTCGGAATGGGTCACCAGTTATTTATGGCTTTTATATGTTAATTTTTGAGGAAATGCTATATTCTTTACATAGTTCTATTTTTTTTAAATACAAAAAAGGAAAGTTAGGTTAGGCAGGTTAGGTTGGAGTGGCTATCGATGTGGGAACATCGGTACATTTAGGCGGGAGTAGGCCCAATGTGGTACCACGATTTTATCACTAATCATCACTATCCATCCACTTTGATAAGCATCACTATCCATCCACTTTGATTCGCTTATAACTTGGCCACTTCGGCCAAACTTGTCTAGACATCCTGCAATTGACAGTGGGACTCCATCATAACTCGGTCTTCTCATAAGTAATTTTTGTCGGAAAAAATCTGCTTGGTCGTGCCTCGCCTGGCAAGTTCATCTGCCTTACAATTTTCTTTTATGCTCCTGTGACCAGGAACACAAATGAAAGGTAATCTGTTCTGTTGGGCCATCTTCTGTAGAGATCGGTGACAAGCAGCACATTTTCGAGTTTATTGTAAGCGAACCAAGCGACTTAATCACTGCTTGGCTGTCGCTGGTAGGTTTAATTATAATACAGTCTGCCTCCATACTGGCTGAAATCTCAGCTTGGGAAACACTGCAGTAACCAGGTAGCCTGAAAGAAATCTCAAGAGGTGGGTTTCGTGAGAGTTTAGATCCATTCGTATATATCTCAATACTATTGGGGCACTAACTTCGATACTCCAGGAAGTTAGTGCCCCTTTGCTCCCTTTTAAGGATATGTGTTGTATAATTGTTACTTGTAACCAGGGTTGAGCACTCTGCTAAGCGCTTTGTGCTGCATGGTATGAAATTACATCTTTCAAGTATTGTCGAGTGTCCAAACCGTTGATTATTCCACTGATTTAGTTATCTTAGGCGAAGAGCGACTAGCGCTGCTGCCTAATAGCTTACTAAGTCCAGTGGTAAGATGTTGAGGACTAGATTTAAGGCCTTATTAGATGTGGTCTTGATGCACCATTTATAATTATTGTCGCAGATCTTTGAATTTTGCTTCGGAAGTTAACGAATGTCTCTTTGTTTAAAGCAGTCCACCTACCGACCACTCCATTCAGCATAGATTGGACTCACAACATATGTATAAATTCAGCGACAAAACTTAGGGTTTAAGCCCCATCTCTTACCAATGGCTTTTTTACATGTAGAGAAGGCAATGGAGACTTTCTTATATCTACTTATTATGTTTTCTTTCCAGTTAAGATTCTTGTCCAGATCAACGCCAAGAAATTTCGCCTTAGTTTCTGGCCCTGAGTCAACACCATTTAAATTTGGCAGGCTCGATGTCAATATTTTATATATCTTAGTGGATAGAATAAATTCCACCTTATTTGAGTTGACGCATAGCCCACAACTATTAGACCAGTTAGGTACTCTTCGAAGAGCACCCTGCATCAAGCCGCATAGGGTTTGTGGAAACTTACCCCTATAAGTTATAGCGATATCATCGGCATATGTAATGATTCTACCTCCTCCCCAATCAGTTCCTGTCAAAAGCGAGTTGACCGTAAGATTCTAGAGCATGGGAGATAGGACGCTACCTTGAAGGATTCCATTACTTATGTAAGTGGACACTTGGAAGTCTCCCAGGTTAGCGGTTACTGTTCTGAACAGGAGTAGTTGATTTATGAATTCAACCAGTAGGTCATTTACCTCTAGGTCTTCCAACGCAGTTTTAACAGGATCTGTTAAAATGCCCTTGAAAACTCCCTCTAGGTCCTTCGGTTGATTTCCCTTATTGATAGGTGTGCTGATTGTTCGAAAACAGCCTTTTTCCTTTGTTTGGGGGAGAAAATTTTAAATACTCATTTTTAGTCAAGTAATTTAAGAACGAAGAACGATAGGCTTATGGGCTTGAAGTCCTTTGGGCTACTATGTGTGGCCTTACCAGCCCTGGGTATGAAAACACTGGGAACTGTCTCTATATCATTCGAATGGCTTCAAATATTATATATTCTGGCTTTCATATAGACTGGCTTCAAAGATTACCTTGAGCCAGCTCGCGGATAGTACTAAACTATTCTATAATTGTGCAGGGATTATACTATCACGTACAGGTGTTTTGTAAGGATTGGAAGTTTCAATTGTACATGCTATCATTTTTCATGGCATTGGAATATCTATAGATATAGAAGTGTGTGAAAAACTCGCTGGGACTTGTGAGTTTCCAGGAAAGTTGGTGTAGAGCAGAAGTACAATGGTCTCCTTTTCAATCGTTGTCTAGGATCCACCTTGTTTCTGAAGGAAACCTATATTGTTTGAGCACCAAGAGTGGATCGAACTTAACCTTGCAGTCTCTGCCATACTCCCAATCTTACTGCAAAAATCTCTGGGAACTTTTGCAAATTTTTAGTTTTCTTCCTAGGAAGTTTCCCAGTGCGACTCTTCAGATAGTCTTTTCCCTTTGTTGAAGAGTGTCCTGCATGATTTCCGAAGCGCATCCAAATCTATTTACCATCAGTGCGGCTTCCGCTTACCCCATGGAAAACTTAAGTTGTCTTCACTTAGTGAGTTATGCTAAGTACATTTATATGTCTCCCAGTTCGTATATCTAGGATTTCTTCTCAGATTTACACGAACAAGAGGTAGATACATTGTAATTTCTATATATCGATGCTCTGAAAAGGAGTGCTCTTCTAGAACCCCCCAGCGCTTGACATGATGATATATACTCTCACTGCATAAGGTCAAGTCTATGACTTCTTCTCTATTTTATTTGATAAGATTTGTGTTCTTCTTCTATTACATACTGCTAGATTCGTATATAAAACTTAGTTAAAGAGTGACTCATCACTGTCATTTATATTTGAACATCCCATTGAACGTGGTAAGCGCTAGCATCGGTCCCGATCAACATAAGTTCATTACTGAACTTCGCTGCAAGGCCTCATGCTATGTGCTGAGGACGATCATTAGTATTGTAGGGAATGAATACAGATGCTAGCTTGAAATCAATGGCCTCCAAATCACACACTCTCGAGTTTGTAACCCAAGGTTCTTGGATGAGGACCACATCAATGTAGCCCTCGGAAAGGAAGGTAGTTTCTTTCACTCAAATAAATTTGACACAAATAAACGTTTCATTTCTCAGCAACATCAAGATTTGAAGTCTTCTTTTAGTTCTATACATTTAGTACAGCTTTTTTAAACTTTTTGTATTCCTTTAAGGCTCTCAAAATAGGCGTTTGTTTCTGTGATTACCTCTTCTTTGGATCCGAATCTCTTACAGCGCAGCGGTTTTTTCAGGTTTGGAAACAAGAAATATTCGCAGGGGAGTAAATCTGGAGAATAAGCTGGATAGGGTAGCAGTTCGTAGTCCAATGTGTGAATTTTTGCCATGACAACTACACACGTGTGTAGCAGCAGCATCATCCAAATGAGGTCGTTTCTACTTGAAATCAATATCAAATCTGCGCAAAAGCTCTGAAGAATATTCGCCGGTGATCGTTTTACTCTTTTCATGGTAATCGAGGGTGCCTCTCCTCGAGCCTCCCAAAACATGTCTTCATAGTCTGGTTGGCCGACAGACCCACCTTGGCCTTTTTTGGTCCACTTTCAGCCGGATAAACCCACTGTCCTGATTGTTATTTGGTCTCTGGTGTAGTGAGGTGGGTTCATGCTTCATGACCTATCGCGCGGATAGCTTTTACATGTCTAAATATTCATGTATAATGTGATGCGGCCGCGATAGCCGAGTGGTTAGCATTGCGTACTAACATTCGGAAGGCTTGGGTTCGAGCTCAGGTTCGAGCAACATCCAAAAGGATAGAAAAAATTTTTTCTAATCGCGGTCGCCCCTCGGCAGGGAATGTCAAACCCTCCAAGTGTATTTCTGGCATGAAATAAAGCTCCTCATAAAAATCCATCAGCCGTTCGGAGGCGGCTTAGAATAAACTGTAGGTCCCTCCATTTGTTGGTAAAAACATCAAGACGCAAAACCACAAATTGGAGGAGGAGCTCGGCCGAAAATCGCTTCAGCGGTTACAAAGCGCCAAATATATATATATATATATAATGTGATGAATCCGCTCAGTTAAGATGCGTACAGCCTCAGCTCCTCATGCATTTTTATTCTCCGATCGTTTCATATTATCTCATGGATTTGAGTGCCCATCTCTAGTGTGAAGCTCTTTTTTGGGCCACCTGAACGTTCGGCGTTACTTGTACTGGTACGACCACAACAGAACTCAGCAAACCTCTTCTTAACCATTGAATTTGATGGTGTAGAGTCCCCATTGTATTTATCAAGACTTTCCTTGGTTTCGGTGATGGTCCAAGAATACTTAATCATAACACGAAATTCGTTTTTTTTTTTTAATTTTCGTTGAAATTCCCGAGGTCGTCTGCTTACAGCCATTGAAAGCAGACGACCTCGGGAATTTTAACGAAAACAAAAACAAACTAAATGGCGCAGTTTGCTCAAAATTTCACAGCAGTCTATTAATCGATAACAGTGGTCGGAATCAGTGTTGCATTTACAGTAACTGCGCGGCAAATTCAAAAAGTCACTGACTTATGAAACCATTGTATTGTTAGCTTTTGATATTTTCTGAAGTTGATACCTGTGGTTCTGATAATCTCAATCTCTTCGTGATTGGTTGTCATCACCATCATCTGAGCTAGATAAAGGATTCCATGAAATATATTTTTCAGTGTTTCCGTCATAACTTGTGGCATTGTCACGGCTTCAACTACTTCATCTTCACCTTCCTAACCGCTTAATTTATTTGACCACCAACATACATACTGCGAGTAGAGCTTTTCGTTTTTTCCCTTCAATCGCGTTTCCATTGGCTTGGTGATCTGGTGAAATTGTTCACCTTGTTCATGCGATTCTTGGGGAAATTTTTGCAAGAAGGCATCAAGGTGACAATGTATAATTTTCACAGGAGTATTATAAAAAATTTTGTGCATCGTGTTCGGCATAAAATCTGCATCGCTTAAATCAGTTTCATCGAAATACTGATGATATGCTGCTTTTGAAATCCTCACTGAATCTTTTTATTCGTACTTGTTTGTCAATTTTTGGTACGATGTAACTACAAACGTAACAAAAATTAACTCTTTTTGGGTACTTGCTATATTCCATATTAAAATTTTCAATAATTTTCATCTCTTACATTTTTTATTCTCTGTAAACTGTTAAAAATGGAGTATTTTTGCGATTTTGAGGCACTAGATGCACTTTTTTCGGGTAAATTGGTTTTGTATTTTCTTCACTCGTTCTTTATCTACAACTTTGCTGAATATACCAAAACGATATTCCTAACGGTTAATGAAGTTATAGCCGTTTGAAAATATCTAAGAAGTGCCCAAAACCGACTTTGAGTCAACAAATGCCAGCTAAACAGGCAGAAGTAATGATGCAGAAATTTTAGTTTTGGTTAGTACATTCGGAAAACCCGAGAGTATGTGTTGCAATGTGTAATTAATATACGTGCATTCATACATACATGTAGGCAGATGAATTAAATGTATGTATGTATATTATGAAATCAAATCAAATGATATTGGATAACTCCAATACTCACAAAACAGATTATGCAATTGTTGCTAAATATAACCAACGTAATAACCTTGGCGCCAGAAACGCACACAAAGGCGACAGAACACAAGCAACACCCTCAGCATCAGCTGCGACCAAACTGCTTGAGGGTATTTTTTTATTGTTGTTTCATATATATATATATATATGTATTTGATAAGTGTTTGATGCAAGAATTAATTGAGCGCAAAATACACAATGGACATTGAGTGGAAATCTATACGAATTTATATGATACATATGTCGGTATGTATGTATATATATACACGCTTAGCAATAAGTAGACGCAGCTGCGTGCTCAATAACTGGTTGTTGCCACATACTTGCAACAACATATGCCACATGCTGCAGTATGCACAGGTAGCAACGTTGAATAACTCTTTATTGTATTTACATGTGTAAGTTTTTTTTTTTTTTGTATGTAAATATGTTTGTTTGGCGATGTTTGTGTGCATGTAAAGCTAACAACTGACGTAGGACAAGAATATGAGTGAATTCAGTTGACAATTATTATTATATATTAAACATATGTTTGTACGTATGTACGTATGCCTGTGTTTGTCTGCCTGCATGTTTGTGTGGGTGTATATGTGTTAAAGGGTGTGTATGCGTTTGCTGCATGTCATGTTGTTGCTTTAGGGGTTGAAATTGCATTGCTGCACTCATTGGTGTATCGCAGCATGGAAATTCCTACAGGGTTACGCTGCGAATAAAGCTGAGCATGCGCATTGGCCAATGGATTTTACGTAATTTGCACAAACGTAGCATACTTGCGGGCGTATAAAGTATAAGAAGAAAAAAACAACAGCAACAACAAACTGTTGACAACATAAGGAGACAATAAACAACATGAAACGGTATACACATACACATACACACACATATATGTAGTATAAATCTGATCCGCGCAAAGCAGCAACAATTGTTAATGTATTTGTTTGTTGGTGTGTACGTGTGTGTGTATGCGTGTTTGAGTTAACGACTTTTTGCCAAATCCTTTGAATCAAAGCCGGCCAGATTTAATTTTGCACTTGTTGCATTCGGTCAAATAACGGTAGCGGCGCAAAACGAGTTCGGAAGTGAGTCGTTGGTGAAGTCAAAAAAAAAAAAATCAGAAAATATTGAAGAAAAAAAATTACACAAAATAAAGTTTTTTTCTTTAAATAATTAAATCATTTTATATGCATAAAAATATTGAAAAAAAAATTGAAATATCAATTATTGCAATTACATGCCAAGTGGCATATGTGTGCTTCACAAAATAGAAATTTTACATAAGTTTTCCAATAAGAAACATGTTGATGTCTTGCAGCTGTGTGCAGTCTAAGGAAAATGTATGAAATAAACGATTTCGAACACTATTTCAAAGTGGATATCACTTAACACAAACATGTGTGTAATAAAATAAATATTTTAAAAATTGTTTAAAATGCCGTAAAAATTTACAATAAAAACGGCAAAAAAAAATTAAAATTTAAGTGTGTGAAAAATGCGAAATAATCTGTGTTAAATACAGTTACAATTCCCAAAATAAATAAATAAATAAATAAAAAATAAAACATAGTATCCTTCTGTCTCAACTATTTTTGTAACGTTCTTTTGAAAAAAGAAGAAAATTTTCCACAATTTTTTTTCTTTGTGTCCACTTTTGTGCGTGTGAAAATTTTTTTTCGTGTGCCAACAACTTCGTATTTCACTTTGCGTTCGTCACATTGACGCAACGCTATTCGTTCGTTGCAGCCATATTTAAAATTGGATTATCTAACGCATTTCAAAATGGAGGACGAGAGTGACGACAAGGACGATACGAAAAGGTATGTACTTCGATGTGTCGGCAACGTCGGTATTTTGTAATTTCATAATGTTATTATACTGCACTGTAGTTATGTGCGTACGTAAATATGCAACGATATTATTTAAAGAATCTCTTCACAACCCTAAACATACGGATGCAAATATCGTTTTTTGGGAATTTTTAAAAATTCAAAAATAATTTAGTAATTTATAGAAAATTTATTGAATTTTTATTGGGTAACTCGGATTATTAACAATGGAGTTTTATAAGAAACAAGTTATTCAAATTTAAGGAAATTATTCGCCTTTTTTAAAAAAAATATAAAAGTTGATCTTTTTCGGGGTTCCCTACCAATTTACAAGAAAAAAACACAGAAAATTCAAAATTAATGGGGAATTTAATCATTCATTCGAAAGAACATTATTTGTCATTTATTTTTTGAAGATTATCTCTTTCAAATGTTGGCCGCGGCTACGTCTCGGATGCTCCATCCGCTGAGTCTAATTTTCGATGACTCGTTCGAGCATTTCGACTGGTAACTGGCGAGTGACACACGTGATGTTTTGCACCAAGGCCTGAATCGAAGTGAGATTGTCCGCATAGACTTTAGGCCTTACATATCGCCACAGGAAGAAGTCTAACGGTATCACACCGTCACACGATCTTCGTCGCCAATTGACCAGTCCAAAACGTGAAATTATCTGCTCACCGAAGTGTTCCCTCAATAAATTCATTGATTGATGCGATGTGTTTGAAGTAGTGCCGTCTTGTTGAAAACAAATGTTGCTCAGGTCATGAGCTTCAAATTTAGGTCGCCATTGATGGTTATGTTCTCACCGGCATCGTGTTTGAAGAAATATGGCGCGATGATTTCACCGGCCCACAAACCATACTAAGCCGGTTTTTTTTTTTTTTTTTTTTTTTTGTGATGAAATTGCAGCTCTTGAATCTCTTCAGGTTGCTCTTCGTTCCAAATGCGGCAATTTTGCTTGTTTAAATATCCATTGAGCCAGGAATAGGCATGACGTTATTTACAGAACGTAATAAATTCGAACGATTTGTAAGCGTAGTTCATTTGTAGCTCTTTCCATGATGAAATGCCAAACAATACTAAACAAAAGTAATACGACAGCTTGACACGACTCACGCGTGATCTATCAAAGAAAAAGGCTATTGAAAAAGTTAGCTTCCGTCAAGAGCTGCACTAGTTGGGCATTTCTTGGAATATTCTTTTGTAATATGGAGCCGACAGTATCGTATTAATAAGTTTGGTACCGTTCAAAAGCAATTCTTCGCGGTAAAGAATCTTCGCTAGGACCAGGCAATAATCTTCCTCCTTATAAGACACATTTAACGCCTTATTAACAGATAGATGCTTAGCGTCATATTTTCCCATTTCTTAATGAGAGGAAACATCAATAGCCCATTCTCACTCGGCGGGATTAATTTCAACATAACTGTATTGCCAAGATAATGGACGCGGTTGACATTGTGATACACCTGAGTGTGCTGGCAACCAGCACATCGCTCGACGGATTCGAGTGGATTCACTGGTGATCACTTTGAATGTAAAATCTCACCGCGTCAATAAACTAAAAATAGTTGAACCTTTCCGTGAAAACTGTTAATCCTCATTTATCCAGGTCCAGAGTCACCATACCATCGCTCGTCTATCTCACTCTCCTAATGCATTTGACTACCTGTCCGTCCGTCCGCCTTTCACTAACGCCGTCGTATCTTACTTCGTCCGTTGTTGTTGTTGTTGCGGGAGTGACAGACCTTTGCCAGATACAAATCTGAGACGTTCCGGTATAAAGATCCGACTGTCGCGGGAACTATTAGACTTTAGATGCCTCTTACGGCAAGCATGCCTTATCGCGGGTAAATTCTTGAACCCCTAACCCGCATGATCTAGGCCCGCTCTAGCAGTTCGCCTCCATAGAATCGAGGCTGGTATATCTGATCCTCCAATCCAATGCTGATTATAGGCAGAAATAATCAGACTCTAAACCGAAAAGGCCTCTTCTCCTTACTGTCCGTCCATATTTTTGGCGATATCGCAAGTGATATACATTTTTTTTAAGCTCATCAATCGCAACAACTGCAAGAACGGACATTTTAAGATCCTCAAATATAAATTAAGCAAATTTTGAAAAGCATTACACTTGCAGATGTCAATGCTCTTTCCTTCATATAAATTACATTTATTCTCTATTTTCTATTAGATAATATATCCTCCTCCGCTTCTACACAACTTTATCTAGAGCTCGTTTTTTGAAAGCTTTGCAAGTAGAAAGGACTAGCTGAATTATCAAAATTGGATAGCAAAGCACTCTTAAGCTTCGCAAAAAGTATCAGCGTCCTACTTTGCGTCTGATATAGCTCGAATTAAGTTGAACTTATAGCTGAACCCACTAAGGAGCATGTTTTTTTATGTAAGGTGTAACAGCCATCCAACCTAGCCTAAAATAAATATAAATGTATATGTCCTTATCTATAAAAATTTTCCAAATACTTTTCTATGTAATAAAGGGTGTTTTTTATAGAGGTATAGAACTTTAAGTTGCAATAAAACAGCGATGGATTATTCGATTGACATGAATTTTATTTATCCGAAAGATAATCTTGTGGCATTACATTTTAAATATGATTTCTGGCATATGACCGCCACGGCTGGCGCGGATGTAGTAAATCTGGACGTCCAATTTTCGATGACTTTTTCCAACATATCTGGCCGTATATCGGCAATAACACGGCGAATATTAGCTTCCAAATGGTCAAGCGTTTGTGGCTTATCCGCGTAGACCAATGACTGTACATAGCCCCACAGAAAGTAGTCTAGCGGTGTTAAATCACAAGATCTTGGAGGCCAATTCACAGGTCCAAAACGTGAAATTAGGCGGTCACCAAAAGTGTCTTTCAATAAATTTATTGTGGCACGAGCTCTGTGACATGTTTCGCCGTCTTGTTGAAACCACATCTCCTGGACCTCATGGTTATTCAATTCAGGAATGAAAAAGTTAGTAATCATGGCTCTATACCGATCACCATTGACTGTAACGTTCTGGCCACCATCGTTTTTGAAAAAGTACGGACCAATGATTCCACCAGCCCATAAAGCGCACCAAACAGTCAGTTTTTCTGGATGTAACGGTGTTTCAACATACACTTGAGGATTACCTTCACTCCAAATGCGGCAGTTTTGTTTGTTGACGTAGCCATTCAACCAGAAGTGCACTTCATCGCTAAACAACGATACAATGGACGTAGTGCGCGATACGTTTTCCGCACAGAACCATTATTTTCGAAATAAAATTGCACTATTTGCAAGCGTTGTTAAGGCGTGAGTCTATTCATGATGAATTGCCAATCCAAACTGAGAAATAATCACTTGACTCTTCCGAGTTCGTTTTCGCCATTTTATATATTGAAGAAAGGAATGAATTTCACGGACTTGTGCCACGATGCATTGTCTTGGTGGAAAATCACTTTTGATTTTTTCAAATGCGGCCGGTTTTCAGCGATTTCAATACCAATGAAAGTTATTACATGCGCATCCCAAAATACAGCCGCCATAACCTTGCTAGCCGACTGTTCGTTTTGCCACGCTTTGGAGTGTGTTTATCGTGTGAAGTCCACTCAGATGACTATCGATTTGACTTCGGAGTGGAATGATGGAACCTTGTTTCATTCTTTGTCACATATCGACGTAAAAACTCGAGTTTACTACACTTGAACTTATCCAAACACTGCTCTGAATCATCAACTCGTCGCAGTTTTTGGACAAAAGTGAGCTCGAGCGGCATTCACTTTGTACGGAGTTTGCTCATATCAAAATATTCGAGAATCAAATGATGTACACGTTCAGTTGATGTCTTTAGAGTGCATGCTATTTCATTCAATTTTAATTTACAGTCGCTCAAAATAATTTTTTTTTTTTTTTGATATTTTTCCCTGCGTTCACCATCTTTGGTGTCAGGGGATTTTCCAATTGATCTGTTTTGTGAGGCACTATATCACACAAATGACCGTCTCGTGAATTTTTCCAAACTACGATCTGTTTCAGGTAATTTTCGCCCAAATTTTCCACATATTAGGCGGTATCTCAGCCATTACTTGACGAATGTTGGTTTTCAAAGGCTCAAGAGTTAAAAGTTTATCCGCAAAAACACAATCTTTTGTGTATCACACAAAAAAAGTCCAACGGTGTCGAATCGCACGACATCGCCAAGACGAGAGATTACAAAGCCGGGGAATTTCTCTCGCAATAAAGCCATATTCGCTCGTGTTGCGTGGCATCTGACCATATCTTGTAGGAACCAAATATTGTCCAAGTCATGTTCTTCAGTTGCGAGCCAAAAAATATTCGATTATCATACGACGATAACGCTCCGAATTGACAGTGACGGTTTCGCTGTTATAGAGTTTGACGAAGTAAGTTCCAATCTAACCTCCGGACTAAAGAGCCCACCAGATAGTAGTTTTTGGGGGTATAATAACCTCTCTTCAATTATTTGAGTATTCTCGATACACCAAATGCGAAAATTTTGCTTATTTACATAACCACGAAGTGAAAAATATGCCTCGTCGACGTTAAAATGCAGCCCAGCACTTATGAAACTATTAAGTAGATATAGTATATGGAAGTGTGCCGAGTCTTGGTCCACCCAACATCCAAAAATTATAGAAAATAAATAAATATTTAAATAAAAAACAAGAAAGAACGGCTGTCTTCGGTCATGCCGAAGTC